>CM046394.1:36937500-37643333 GCA_025413875.1 Rhododendron molle | reverse complement strand
GCATCTGTATGCATGATAGTCATGTCATTTCAGGTGTAAGCAATTATTAACATGTGGAAAACACTGAGTCATGGTGAATCAAAAAGTGCTTTGATTTTCTGTCATTGAAAGTATGTTTCAGTTTGATTGGTTAATGGTTCATGGCAAGCTTGATTGCCTGATAGATTGTGATTTTTGTATAAGTTGATATATGTAACTGAGGCTAAAGAGTTGTAAATTGTTTGTTCTCCTATCAACTTTGCAAATTGTGATTGTTTCTCATGTTTCCGTTTGCCGATCTTGCAGGAAGTGCTAGCTCAACAAAAAGCACAGACTTCTACGTCTCTGAATCAGGAGGTTGATTTTGATGACTTGATGGATGTAAGTCGCATTATGTCTTTCCTCTATGTTAAATTATCCGTATGGGTCAATATTTGTCTATTCACAATGGTGAGGTCAGGATCCCGAGCTGGAAAAGTTGCACGCCGATCGGATTGCTGCTCTTAAGGTTAGAAATGCAGTCTTTATAAATGCTTCTATTTATAGTTTTTTCTTTGGATTTGGATTAAGGAGTCTGACTAATGCTGAAATTTTTTGAGACTAGAAAGAAGCTGAGAAGCGAGAAACATTGAAGAAGCAAGGGCATGGAGAGTACAGAGAGATATCTGAAGGGGACTTCTTAGGTGAAGTCACTGGGAGTGACAAAGTAGTCTGTCACTTCTACCATAGGGAGTTTTACCGATGCAAGTAAGTTTTTACATCTCTCTCTCTCTCTCTCTCTCTCTCTCTCTCTCTCTCATGCACATGTTTGCACAATTACATTCACTAATGATTGGGTTAGCACACTTGGACCCTGTTGTACTTGCTTGTATCCACTTACTCATTTCAAATTTCTAGGCATGTTTTCTTGATACAACTTTAAATGGGAAGCATATTTGCAAAAAGGCAAGGTATAATAACCTTCCATACTAACCACACCTAGTGAATTTGTGTATAGGCTTCGAACACCCATTCGGGGTTCATAGAACTTAGTGCCAATTTATTGGCAGTTGTGCATCTCTATCCGATCTAAATGTCGTGCAATTGTATGTTGCATATTTCCTAATCATTTTGGCGATTAAATCAAAGAAAGCTTATATGTGCTTTGAGCTTGTCGTATAATCTTGTATTTTTTACATGACAAAATAATATTGTATCCATGAATTGTAATGCATGTACAAAAATGTTTTTATCTTGACATGTACGTGTTTTGTCTGCGCCAATTTTTCTTTAAAGAAAACTGTGTCAGCGTATACGTATCATTCTTATTTCTTACCCATATCCTATACCTGTATGTATCTATGCCTCTTCGCATAACCTATGTGTCATATACTACTATACTCTATTAATTTACTAAGTACTTGCGTCGGACACTACACGTTGGTAAGACCGCCAGAGTAGACATGTTGGTAAGACTGCAAGAGTATAGCTCCTAAGGGATATGCGTCTCTTTGTGGTGTTGGCAATTCAAGTTTACCACATTACTGTGCATTGAACTATATCCTTCATGAAATACTATCTGGACCAGTGGAAGAACTATTTACAGTGGGACACAAAATAACTACAAGAAAAGTGCTCTTCTAAACCGCCCAAAGGCCGTTCAGTTTAGATTTCATTAAAACTGTATGTAGCTATTCTCTCGAGTCTCGACCCGACGCTAACACTTGTGTTGTCCTTTTTCTCTTGACCAACATAACTCTTTACTCTTGACCAAGACACATCACTGAACCTTTGAACACTGCCCAACCCACAGAAATGAATATTGGAACCACCAATGCCACCTCCGCCACGAGGACTGCCGCACCTGTTGTGACTTGTTGGAAGGTTTTGATCTTAGCAAGAGCATGTTGGAAGGTTAAGCAGAGAAAGTTCTAGTGATGAAGTGATGATTCAGAGTGAGGTTGATGGAGATCCCAGTACTAATCTGGGTGCTGGGGAGATAGGGACGGTCAGCGGGAAGTCAGCCGTCGTGGCCTTTGAGGACATGGATGAGCAGAACGTTATATAGCTCTTGAGTCTTGACTGTGCTTCCTCCATGTGTCGGTAGACATTTTTGAAGTGCCAAACTGAGGTATCTCAGGTTTGTGGTCTTCAACAGCATTAAGAGGGATCGGGTATAGGGGAGAAGGCTGTGAAGCAATAGGTGTCCTTTTGAAAGGGGTTTTGAAAATGAAGTTTTTTTGTTTCTCAAGAAGGCTGACAAGAGCCGTGGTTCGTCTGAGGAGTCCTTATTATGCAATGATAAGGGTGGTAATCTACTAATCTGTTACCCTAGCCAAGATCATTTTGGTCAATTGGTAAGGACGCTAAATGGTTTGGCGGACAAATGTATGAAGCTTAATGAGGAGAGAGAACCTTATTCTAGCGGTAAACGTGATGATCATATGAATTCTTGTGATAGAAAGCAAAAGAGAAAGGGTTAATGGTGTTCTGATAAAGAAGGGAGCTCGAAGATGTTTTGGAGAATTATGATGGTCAGTAGGGTTCTGATGCATTTTAAAGGAATTTGGTAAGAAGTGGGCCACCGCTTTTTTCCTATCTTCTTCGCATTTTTGTATGGAAGAGTGAGGGAGCAATTCAAGGAGATTCACCGACATGTTAGATCTAATGTTGCAATGGTAAAGCCTGGGAAGCTGAATGGAAATCAACACCGGAAGAGGAAAAAGCACATTTCATGAGATTGGCTCCATTGCAGCATAGTTAGGGTGGTTTGTTTTATTTGGGTTCTTAAGGGGTGCTGAGTCTAGCTTTTGTTTTGTTCTTTTTCAAAGTTTGGGTAAATAAAATCATTCAACTAACAAACTAAAATGCAGGTGCTAAGGGGCGTCCTGCATCCCCATAAAAAATAACACCACAAGAAGACTTTGCATCCAGAGGGACAAAATGAAATCCAAAACCTTAAGCTTAGACAAGAATCACTTTGAAATAGGATTATTCTAACCTCCGCCCAAAGGGTGTAGGATAATAAGGAAAAAGTGCATTGATATTCGAGAAAAGTGTATCGATATTTGTGAAAATGTATTAATAACTGTGATTTATGCATTGATATCCGAACTTGTTTAGAATTATGTGCATATTACCCTCCGCCTAGTGGGTGGAGATTAGCAAAACCATTCAAAATAAGCCAACCAAGAGCAAAGAACATTGTTCTTAGCAGCAGAAAATCGTATTAGAGATATTCCATTCTATGCATAGATGTTTCAAATCATCTTTTGTACGTTCTTCTCCTTTTGTTTTTCTTTCTTGTTGGTTGTACAAGGCATTATGCTCCTTCCACAACTTCTATAATAAAATTTCGTCTTGTCTGCCGGAAGTATAAAAATGGACAATATAAAAGGGTCCACTTCCATGCCGACTTGAGCTTTTTGTTACAATTATATGCATATCCTGATTTCACAGAGGGATTGTCATGATTTCCCCAGTTAAAATGCACAATTTCTTGCCAGACTCGTACAATCACATGCAGATTATGTTGTGAGTTTTATGCCGCCTTTTCAATGATGCTTTTGTAGGATAATGGACAAGCATTTGAAGTCCCTTTGCCTGAGGCATCTCGATACCAAGTTTATCAAGCTAGATGCAGAGGTCAGTCCCATGTGCTTCTATCTTTGCTGTAATTGAATACTTTTATTGCAGTTCCAATCTTGATTTGTGGTTCCACTCGTGTATGACATTTCAAACTTGATGCATGGTGAGATCCTTAACTTTTGAGATGAAATGCAGAATGCTCCTTTCTTCATTGCCAAACTTGGAATCAAAACTCTGCCTTGTGTCATTTTGTTCAGGTCAGTCCAAATTTCTTATCTACATTGCATGACTTTGTCAATTCTCGTTTAAAATGTAAAACCTGTTTAGCCGTACTGCAAAGTTTGGTATCCCTACCGCTGCTTCTTCGTCAGGCTCATATCTGGATCCACCACACCAAAACCTCTTGAGCTGGGCTTTGCAGGAAGTCTTAGAACGCTCTCCATTATTACCAACCTGCACCCAAACTGTAATATGCTCATTTGTTGGCCACCCTATACAGAAACTTCATAGTTTTTTGTCGGATGCTCTTGTTTTATTGTTTTTGTAGTTATTTTTGGGTGGTCGGCAACTATGCATGTTATGCAATAAATGAAAGAAGTACAAAGAAGCATCAAAAGGATGAAGAGGCCTCCACAAAAATATGAAGAGAAACAAAGTACAATTCACACTCCTCTTCCTCGCTTCTCAGGATCTTCTATGGTGGTGTAGTTAGGTTTTGGTTATTGGAGGCGACTATGAAACACAACCTCAACAAAAAAAAAAAAATTAAAGAGAGAGAGAGAGAGAGAGAGAGAGAGAAGCATCAAAAGGATGAAAAGGCCTCCAAAAAAATATGAAGAGAAACTAAGTACAATTCACACTCCTCTTCCTTGCTTCTCAGGATCTTCTATGGTGGTGTAGTTAGGATTTTGGTTATTGGAGGCGACTATGAAACACAACCTCAACAAAAAAAAAAAAAAAATTAAAGAGAGAGAGAGAATAATTGTGATAAACAATGATGAGATGATAAAACATTTTTTCCTGAAAATATAAACAATTTACAATGCTACTAATGCAAGCTTTTACTATAGATCACGCTTCATGTTTCTGAAGTTTTGTATGATGGTTTCATATCTAAGCTGTTGAATATGCCACTCTCCATGGTCTATATGTTCAACCATGCTATTCCTCATTCATTGATCACCCGTCTAATTTTCCCCTTATTCTTCACATAATTTTATTCGTAATAGCAACTCCACTCGCAACAATAGAGGTCACAGCCGATATAGCTGGTATGACTATGTTGTTGGAAAATGTAAAAGGGATTTCAAATTAACTTTGAGTGTCTAAGTAAAATAACCTCTCTCTTTTTAGATATCGGGTGTTGGAGTACGGTTTTTTTTTTTTTTTTTTTAAAGCATAATTTCAGAGGGGCAAGTGCCCCCACTAGCTTCTACACGTGGCCAAGTAGCACATGCTATCAACTTGATAAGCTTTTTTATTTTTGACACTCGGGCATGGTCAATTAACTGACACAAGTGTTTATTTATCCTAAGACATCTAAATTGAGCTTATTTTAGGCGGACGATTAGATTTAATTGGTCATTGGCCTCTAAGATTGTAGGCTGGGTTTATATGCATGGCTAATGTACCTTGCGACTTGAAACTTTTCATAGATCTTGCAGTAACGTCCAAGGACGGTATAAATTTCAGGAAAGGAGTTGCAATAGATAGATTGGTCGGGTTTCAGGACTTGGGAGGTAAAGATGATTTCACCACAAAGACACTTGAGGCTCTACTATTGAGAAAAGGTAAATTTTCCTATTCCCTTTGCTGTGTATTTCTTAAAGAAATCTTTAAGTGAGATTGTTTTACAGGAATTCTAAGTGAGGTCAAACGAGACGAAGAAGATGAGGATGGCAATTATCACGGAAACAGGCGCAGGGCAGTAAGATCCTCTGCGGAAGTTAATTCTGATTCCGACTGAAGAGGGAAGGGAGACTCCTCAGCTTGGATTTTTGTTGCCTTTCACTTTGTATTTTTTCCTTGTTTTTGTAATGGTAGACCTATTACTGCCCAGGCAAGGCGTGTGTTAGTTGACTACAGTGTCCCAACCACAAGGGTAACTTGGTCGTTTCACCGCAATTCACCGGCAGTACGGCCACCCTTTTATCATAGTTAACCATGTCAATTACCTTTCATGCCTATTCCGTGCTGTTGATTTGGATTATTAGTTGCCTTCTGATTGCATATTTGCAATTCTTTGTCATATTTTTACGTCATTAACTGTCCATACCTCTTGCCCTTATCGACATTTAAGAAGCTAAAGAACATCAAAATATGTGCATTCAGTGAAGGTAATCCTTATGAAATGAATTCGATTATGTGTATGAGGATATTACGCAATATGATGCCCTCGACAGAACTATGGAGACACAACGGATTCATGTAGTTTCGTTTGGTTCGCAGAACATCAATTTATAGGGTAAAACCGAGGTTTAACCTCAGCTTTAGTAACATCATTGCGTCAATTTTAGTAAATAACAAAACATGAGTAACATCATTGTGTCAATAAGTTAACAGGGGCGGTAAATTTTATCTGTCCGTTTCAATAATCAACGGTTTGGATTTTAAAAGAATTTTTAAAATTTGAACTGTTCAAAATATTTTTGGATGTGCATGATTCACTACCGTAAAAAAATTTTAGGGAAACCTCCGTAAAGAAGTTTTTTCTCAAAATCAAATTTGTGACAATCGAGATGATTCAGTTGGAGAAGAGGAGATGTTGTCAACCTCGGGGTAGGTTTACTTAAATTAGGAAGGTGAAAGGCTATCAGCATCAAAATGCATCACCATTGAGCATTTTGGGGACCAGCATGGAAAGTGAAGACTCAGCTCCGGTCCAACTTATTAACCTCCAATCAGGTCCAGTTTTGAATCTGTGAGTTCATTTAGTCCAAAATAATGATTCCAACTGTTGGACTGTAAGATGCTGATTGCTGAGGAAGAAGAATGTTGGACACCGCGTATGATGGCCCCGTACTAAGTATGGACCCCACATAAATACGTGAGGAAGAAGAATGTTTGATACCGCGTGACAATGTTCCAAAACCACTGAATAATCACTCGGAGGCTGATGAATTGGACAAAAAAAAAAAAATACTCCGTAATTCAATAACTGAGGACAAGGGCCCATGGTTCCCCAGTCTTTGTTTTCATCACATTTGTGCATTTTTCACCACAAAAAGTATGAATCTCACACAAAATGGTGGTGGAAATAGGGGCTAGGCACCATAGTTCGTTACGGTTTGGGTTTTGGGAGGTTTTTTTTTTGGATAATAAGTAGAGAGATAGAGAAATGTGAGCAACAATTGGAGATAAAATCCATTAACACCGAGCGCCCAAGAGGAGTCAACCCCTCTTCTCCTTCAGTGAACCCTCCGGTTTGATCCAGTGGGCTTCATCTAAGGGTGAGTATAATGCGGACATTCCCTCTCAGCCGTTGGATCATGTTTTCAATGGACTGGATCTGCGGAAGGTTTATGACTGATCACAATTAATTTTTCCCCGGAAAAAATTCATTAAAATATGGACCATTGGGTTTCCTCTAAGGTCGCCCTTAGAGGAGTAAAATGCGGACATCGATCTCAGCCGTTGGATCGTGATTTCAATGGTCCAGATTTTAATGAAACTTTTCCGGGGAAAAGTTAATTGTTTCTATGAGAGCGCCTTTATTTTTCGTTATTTGCGGACTTCTATTGTCAACCATTGGATTGTGATTTCAATGGTTCGAATCTGCAGAAGGTTTATGACCGGTTACAATTAACTTTACTCTGAAAAAGTTTCATTAACATCTGGACCTTTGAAATCACGATCCAACGGCTACTAGCGACGTTTGCATTTAACAAAAATAAGGATTCCCTTATTAGAAGCACACTGATCTTAATGAATTGTGATCGGTCATAAACCTTCCGTAGATCCAAACTATTAAAAACATGATCTAACGGTTGTGCGTTCCCGTGTAAAGGCAGAGCAAGCGGAAGATATGATGCCAGTTGACAAGGCGGAAATTGAATTCGTTGTCACAATGGACGGAAGGAGTTTGCAAATGTTCCCAAATGGGCGTTCACTTGATGATGAGTCAATGGCGAGTGAAGTTTATAGAGCGCTTCGATTGTCATTGGATCCCGCAAAGCTAGAACTGGATGCAATGGAAGGGTTTTAGGTTCCGTTCCCGAAATCTTTTTAAAAAATAAGCAGTTTATTTCACATTTTCAAACTCAAAAATAATATATATGAAAAATAATTTTTCAATTTTTTTTGCATCGTATAAAAGATCTCATCTAGATCTGTAAAACAAAATCCATATTGCATATTTTTAAATTTCAATAAGCCCATAATTTTTAAATTTAAAATTATCTTCTTAAAAAATAAAGACTTTTTTTTTTTTAGTGCTGGAGTGGGGCATTACCCTCGTCCTCAATGGTAGGGTTTTTGTCCTCTAAGGGCGACCTTGGAGCAAGCCCACAGAAAATGGGGCTAGAGTCCAAAATAGGTGGTTTATTGGGCCATTAATCCAGACTAGGTCTTTGTTGTGTTCCGAGTCCATTGTTTTTAAAGTGCTACAATCGTAGGTCCTTCAATAGACAAAAATACCCTGAATATGTGTATGACCGTTTTGTTTCCTCACCCGCGCGTGCCTTTCTCTCCTTCCGGCGCCTCTCTTATCTTATCTGTCTCATCTCACTATACTATGCAAGTACGCATTTGAAAGGGAAAAAACCCAAAATGGTAGGATTCTAGACTGCTCAGGCCCCATTCCCGAATCTGAAAGGGAAAAAAACTAAAATGGTCCTTGTAGTTTAGTGTTTGTGTCAATTTGGTCCTTACAGTTTGAATTGGCTCAATTTACACTCTGTAGTTTTCATTTTGTTTCAACTTGGTTCAATTACTAACTGCTGTTAGACTCCGTTAACCCCAGACAAGAATGAGCCCCTTTTCTAAGGTTAAAATCGTAATATGTCATAATCCTCTTGCCCTAATATACCTCTAAATCAAAACACATAGCCACGGTATTCCATTCTTCATTTTTTTTTTCACTACTTTCATTCTCCATTTGTCGGGCCTGAGATTTTACAGTCGACCGAAATGTGTCTCATTCGCCTTCAGGGGGAAGGAGCAAGAGGGATTAGGGCCTGGATAAGTGATTCAATTCCTATGGATTGCGACATGTTTCATGAAAAGAAAGGGAAAATGAGGAGTTTTGTGTTCTATAAAATGGGTTCGGATATTTTTGAAAAATGTTTGAATTTTAGAAAATGAAGTGGGTTTTATTTTAAAAAGGGACCGAGTTTTCATCAAACTGCCTATATATCTCTGGATAAAGGAGAATCAGGTCCAGTTGTAGTTTGGGCCACAAAAGGTGTTTAGAAAAAAAATCAGAGTCTCAACCGGGCATAGAGTTTAGGTGTGCTTGGTCACCTCTTGAATATCAAAAGAATAGTTCAAATATTTTAGAAAAAGAACACGGGCCAAAGAACCCGATTTTTAAAAAAGAGTGACTCCGTTTTGCTTTTTAGGAAAAGGCTATAGGTCTGCGAGGGTAGAGAAGAAAAAGTTCGATAATTCACTAGCAATGGACCAATTTGTGTTTGGGGTTAACGGAGGCTAACGGCAGTTAATTGGACCAAGTTGAAACAAAATGAAAACTACAGAGTGTAAATCAAGCCAATTCAAACTGCAAGGACCAAGTTAACACAAACACTAAACTATAGGGACAATTTCGATTTTTTTCCCAATGGAAAATAAGTACTTATTTTTTAAGAATTAAAAATTATGTGTTTATGCAAATAATTTTTTTATTAATATGAATTTTGCTTGATAGATATCATTGAGATCTTTTATACGGTACCAAAAAAATTAAAAAATTATTTTTCAGTTACATTATTTTGAGTTTGAAAATATGAAATAAGTACTTATTTTTTAAAATAGTGTTCTGGAATGAGGCCCCTCTCTCTCTCTTTCTCATCGCAATAAAGTAGGGCTGCTTTTAAATACACTTTCCAAACTCATTTTTGATTATTTTCTATCTTTTCTATAAAAAAAAAATTATAAATCTTGATCAAATTCTCTTACTTTTTTTATTTCTCTCGTCAAGTTGAATAATAAGTCACAAAAATTTGACATAAAATTAACAAATATGAAAAAAATTAAATGAAGACAAAAATGAAAAAATTATTTACTTTTTGGACATTTCATTGATATTTCCATAGAGAGAATAGATTGGCACATATAATGTTATTTACTACTACTTTATTTTGAAACCAAAAAATGAATATATTAGAACAAATAATATTATCTTTTATTTTTCACATAACATTATTTGAGAGTTAGACATCTTTTTTGTGGTTTGTTATTCTTTTTAAAATAAAAGATAACATTGTATTTGACACTTGTCCATTATTGTGTTTTAGTTTGGTGGCATGCACATAAAACACAAATAACTTTAGTTCTGTGCGTTTTTTGTTTATTAGGATGGACAAGTAAAACACATATAAGGTTATGTGTTGTATTTGTGCCACTTTGATATGTGTTTATTTATGTTAATTATGTGACAAAGTAACACATACAGATAATCTTATAAGGTGTTATTTTGTCATCTTAATAACAAAATAAGCAAACCCATAAACAAAGTTATATGCATAACACAAAGCACAATGATAACCTTATAATTTTTTTTTATGAGTGGCTCCAAACCAAAACATATATAACATTATATGTATTATTATAGTAAAACTAACAAATATGGTTATCAATTCAATTTTATACTGTATATTGTTTACAAAAAGATCAACAAATATGGTTATCTTTGTGAATTATGTACTCTATATAATCACAAACTAAATCAATTGATATGGTTATCTATCAAAATCTATACTCTTTATTACCTCCAAAGACTGACAAATAATGTTATCTGTCAAAATTCATACTATCAATTTTTTTCAAAAAGACCAATAGATAATTTTTTATAACTGAAAATTCTGTACTATGTATAATCGTAATAAAATCAACAGATTTAGTTATCTTTCCAAATCTATACTCTTTATTATCCCCAAAAGATTGACAAATAAGGTTATCTGTCCAAATCCACCCATGTGTTTCATTTTTTTACAGTTGCATGAAAGAAAAAAAAATGTTATGCTTACTAGAAATGTCACATGTATACAAGTAAAATTACTTAGATGAAAAACAAAAAGAAACATGGCAACCAAAAGATATAGCAGTTCTTTTTTTGGTGGAAAACTATATTGCATTAATTAAAAATAATAGTAAATTGTCTAATTGTATAGCAAAAGGGATGTGGTGATTGTACCATAGTAATCCCTATAAAGTTACTATTGTACTTCCCAAGAGAATTTTGTCTCATTTCTAACAATCCAAACACAACAACTTACACAACTTCTCACATACATGAGGGCTCCACACACACCACACACACTACTGTGTGTGGATCCCTCATATATGTGAGAGATTGTGTAAGTTGTTGTATTTGAATCGTTGTGTGAGTATCATTTTTGTTTTATCCCCCACCCACCCTTGTTCTCTGTATTATTTCACCGAAGACATCACTGTCAATACTTGGTAAGACAAAAAGTCATTGCTCCATCACTTTCATTTCTCAAAATTATATAGTAAGAATCATCCATTGAGGTTTTAAAAAATGTCTGAATTTGAGAACGTCTGAAACCAGTCGGCCTAGTCTGAAGAAGAGAATGAGGTTTCAATCGCTCTCCTCGATCTAGGGCTTTCTTCACTCTTGCCCCGATAGAGTACCTCCGACAAAATCATCATCATTGGATGGCGGTTAGGGCTTGGGAGTTGGGGTTGGTTCTCTTGCTGGTGTTTGGGAGGATGACGTGGGCCAAGCACGTTAGGGTTCCGGTTACTCCCCTTTGTGCTGCGAAATCAGTTGGGGAATTGGTGTTGCTAGGGCTTGGAGAAACTTCGAGGTGCCCGAGGAATGGATATGAATCTGTCCAATCCGATGACTCTGTTCGTGTTACAGAGGTATTGCAAATTTTGTCTCTTTTTTTATTGGTTTATTGGTGTGAAGTTTGTCTGTTGGGTTTTGTTATGTTATTTTAAATGGGAATTGATTGCATTTTTTTTTTCTTGCTTTATAATTTGTTTGTATGAGAGTGGAAGGTCAAGCATGGTTACACGATCATATGTTTAGGGTTGCATGTATTTGTGTCTTGCCAAATATTTCATCTGTCCCTAGCTATGTATTAGAATTGATAGTATGCTTAAAGATTGCTTCTTCGTTTTTTTCGACTTCGAAGCGTCACTTTTTGTAAGCTTTTTCCGTATGTACAAGGAAACAAAATTGTTTTCCATTCGTGATTAGTAAGAATCCCAAAATTCATGCTTTCTGGCTGTGAAAATATTTTTTCTACGTCTTATTCCATCTACGTTAACCTATTTCAAGCACTTGTGTTATTTATGGCCCTAGTGTTTTGTTCTTCCTTGTGTCCCTTGGTAGCATTAGCTTCATCAATTTCCTTGCTGGTTCTTAGATGTGGCAAATTGGCAGATTTGGATGGGTCAAATATATGTTAATAGTAGGCAGGTTGAACCGGATTGGGTCAAATATGGGCATGTCCAATCCCGACCTGATCCGTTTTCCTTCCTTTTTCTTCCCTTTTCAAATCCTGAAACTACTAATGTTTGTATGTTTACTTGGGATTACTTGAAGGCCAAGTTGAAAGATAGCGGGTTAAAAAAATCTTCTACCCCGGCCTCCACCGCCATCGATGACACACTCACGGCGTACGAAGTCCTGGAGGAATATAATTTCCCCATAGGTCTTCTCCCACAAGGCATCACAGGCTACGAACTGGATAAGTCAACAGGAGAATTCTCGGCCTACTTGAACAGCACCTGCACGTTCACCATCAGCGGCTACGAGCTCAAGTACAAGACCACAATCACTGGTGTCATAACCTCGGGCAAGCTCTACAAGCTGAGCGGAATCAGCGTCAAAGTACTCTTCCTTTGGCTCAACATTGCTGAGGTCATTCGCGATGACGACGACGATGAGGAGGAGCTCGAATTCTCCGTTGGAATCGTGTCCGCCGATTTCCCTGTCGATGGCTTTATCGAGCGCCCGTGGTGTGGCTGTGGATTTGATTGTGGCGACGTCAGCATAGGAAGAACGAAATCTAGAGGGGCTATTTTCAATTTGTATCGTGTTTTATCTGATTTGTTGGACTGATTCTTTATCTATGCTGTAACCTGTGTTCTTGTATTGTATATTTGATCCATTGTGATTCAACCTTTCTCATCTACAGTATAAATTACCTACCACAGTCGTCGGTTAAATTATCTACCATAGTCGTCGGTTGTTGTTGACTACACGGTTGGTATTTGGATTTTGAATTTTGGATAATGAGTGAAAAGAGATAGAGAGTAATGATTGAGAGAAAATTTATTGGGAACCATGCGCAAAAAGAGAATCTAAAATCTAAAATTTCGGTGTTTACTTGCTTTGCAACCAATGCTGAAAGTAAGGATCTTGGCAGCAATTTATGGGATCCTTTTCCGATGAGACCAGATAATTCTTCAGCTGAAAGGTTGAGTGGATTGAGAACAAGGAGAAATGGCACGTTTGAGAAGTGTGAGCGCGGGAGTGCCTGTGGGTGCGTTTGAGAGGAGAGAAACTGAGAGCACAAGTTATGAACGCATATTTGGGGTTCTTTGTTTCGTGAAGGCATATTAAGCACAGAGAGAGAGAGAGAGAGAGAGAGAGAGAGAGAGAGAGAGAGAGAGAGAGAGAGAGAGAGAGAGAGAGAGAGCTTAGTTGATTAAAATATTTCAGAACCAACATCCGAATTTTGGTCCAAAATTCAGGCTCCATTGTAATGTAACTTACGTATTAATATCATATAATGTTTCCAAATAAAAACACGAACTAAATACTTAGTTTAGTGGTCACATAATACTGTCATACTATTGTGAATATGTGGTTCGACTCCCATGTATCTCCATAATTGCAAGCATATCTTTTTTACATTTATATTATCATAATTATATTTTTTTAGTTTGATTTTTTGTACTTTTATCATTTTTAAAAAAAATTATGAATATGTAAAGGCTCAATATACAAAATTTACTTCGGGCCTTCAAAATATATGAGCCGGCGCTGAGTGAGAGAGAGAGACCAAATAATCTTCCAGCTGAAAAGTTTAGCGTATTTTGAACGAGGAGAAATGGCACATTGGAGAATCTGCAAGTGTGTACGTGTGCGCGACCGGGAGTGCCTGTGGGAGCATTATAGAGGAGAGAAAATGAACAACAATACCAAATTTGACCGGGAGTGCCATTGGGAGCATTGGCTAAGTTTATGGAGCCTACATAAATGTGTGAGGATGAAGGATGTTGGACACCATGTGATGGTGTTCCAAAACTATTGAATAATTACTCGGAGGCCGGCGAATCGGAAAAAAAAAATATATATTTAATAACCTAAGGACAAGGGCACATGGTTCCTTCGGTCTTTATTTTCATCACACATTTGTACAGTTTCCGTCACAAAAGGTTGAATCTCACACAAATTGGTAGTGGATATTTGGGATGATTTTAGTTCGGGTTTGATCTGTTCAGGGTAAAAGTTTAGAAGATCGATTAGGTTCGGGGTGAATATTTACATGACCGATCTCGATCGGAGAAAAGTTCGGTTCGGTTCAGATTGGAATGGGGACGATATAGTCGGGGATTTCAGTGTTTCCCCAAAATGGGCCTTAGGCCGTATATAAAACTTGACAATAGGCCAAATGGCCTAAACGTAAACCCATCAATTTAAGAAATTTTTGAACCACATACCAGTGAAGAATTTTTTTTGGGAGTAAATAGGGTTTGTGGTTTAGGAGAGATGGACGGTCAAGATTAAAAACAAATAGATGAGCGAGAACGATCAGATAAATGAGGAATTAATAAAAACCCTCGGTTCATATAGTCGGTTCGATACGGTCCTAGTCTATCCATTTAATTTCGGTTCACTTAAAATTTCAGCCACCCGAGATTGAACCAAAAATTAACTTTTCCAGAACTGAAGCCGACAGAAAACCCCTAGTGGTTCAGTTCGGTCGGGGTTCGACAGTTTTTTTAAACATCCCTAGTGGAAACAAGGGCTAAGCTTTTATCTCCAATTATTACTCATTTCTCTATCTACCTCTTTATTCATTAACCTAAAACCTCTCTCAAAACCCAAATCAAACATACCATTAGGACCATGCGCCAAGGGAGGAGTTGGGTTTTGAGACTCAAAACGAACAAAGTAAACTCTGCGGGTCAAGGTCCAGTCCAGTCTAGTTTTAGGTTGTTGTGACTCCCTCTCAGACCCACAAAAGTGATCGGAATCATTTTTTTTGTAAAGCTCGTTGAGTATGTCATTCACGCAAAAAATTAGATTGATCGAATATTAATAAATAAATAAAATGAAACAAATTTGAACGAGAAAAATGAGATAACAAAGATTAAGTTGAAACTCATAATTGCCCATTTTTTACTTGTACAAATATATTATTATGTTCTTATACCTATTGGTGTTCGATCAGACTAATTTTTATGTGAATAATTTATTTAATAAGCTTTACAAAATAAATAATCCTGATCGTTGTTGTAGGGCTCTCATCGGCCCAAAACCGGACCGGATAATCTGTAGTGGAGGGGAGCTGACTCATCAGGGTACTGAAAAGCTAACGTCCGCATCTGATTGTCGAATCAAAGCCCCACCCCTCTTATGAGTCTTCTCCTTCCGTGAAGCCTCCGAACCAGACAGACAGACATACATACATACATATCTCCATACGCGCGCGCCCACACACAATCTTTATATTATACATGTGCGGTGTACCATCTATCTATACACGCGCAAATACAGCCACATCGCGGTGACGGTGATGTTAACGGTACAACCTCCACTTGACCTCCTGTTTCAATCCCTCTCCTCGATCTAGGATTTTTTCTTCACTCTTGCCCCCGATTGAGTACCTCCGTCAAAATTGTCATCGTCGGATGGCGGTTAGGGCTTGGGAGTCAGGGTTGGTTCTCTTGCTGGTGGTCGGGAGGTTAGTGTGGGCCGAGTCCGCTAGGGTTCCATTCGCTCCCGTTTGTGCGGCGAAATCGATTGGGGAATCGGTGTTGCTGGGGCTTGGAGAATTTTTGAGGTGCCCGAGCAATGGATATGAATCTGTCCTATACGTTGACTCTGTTCGTGTTACTGAGGTATTGTAGGATTTATGTTTTTGTTTGTTTGTTTGAAGATTTGACTTGGGTGTTGTTTATCTGTTGGGGTTTTCTTTTTCTTTTCTCTTTTTTCTTTTTTTAGTTGTTTGTATGAGATTGGAAGGTCAAGTATGGTTACAGGATCGTATGTGTGTATTGCTTATTTCATCTGTCGACTAGTTGCCTTGTGTAGTTGAATTGATAGTATGCTTAAGGTTTGCATTTTTGTTTTTGATAGATTAAGTGGTTAGCACTTTTTTTTTTCTTTTTCTGGCAAACGAAACTGTTATCAAACTCGGTGCATCGAGGCAGATAAGCAAAAACTTGCGCAGCCACAAAACAAACTAAAGGAGAAAACAGAACAAGAGCATCCAAACCGGAAATTGGATGATACAACACCTCAATCCTACACTAAAGTTTCAGCTTTTAGCACTCTTTAAGAATGTATAGAGAAGTGGACAATCAAAATCTGATTTTTATTTAAAGTGGATTTGGAAAATTCAGTGGGAGTATTATATTTACAATTTGGCTGTCCCAATTTGTAGGAGACGGGAAGAACGCTTTTAGGAGTGTGATAGGTGGTGACTTTAAATCCATTGTCGGCTTAGACTTCAAACTTCGAAGTGTCATTTTTTGTAAGCTTTCTTTGTATACAGAAGGAAAATGAAATTGTTTTCATTTGTGAGTAGTAAGCTTACTTGTGAATCTCAAACTTCTTGTTTTTTGTCTATGCAAAGTAATCATGCGTTGATGTATTTAGGAGTGTTACTTATCTGCAGATACGTGGTGACTTTGAGTCCATTGTCGGTTTAGACTTCAAAATGTCACTTTTATAAGCTTTTTCCATATACAGAAGGAAAATAAAGTTGTTTTTGGTTATGCAAATAATCTTTCTTCATCTTATGCCAGCTATGTTTACTTATTTCAAATACCTGTCATTTATGGCCCTAGTGTTTTCTTCTTCCTCGCGTCCCATCGTAGCATTAGCTTCATAAATTCCCTTGCTGGTGCCCTTTTTTTGTTTTTTGGTAATTTTTTCTGGTCCTTGTTGTTTATTAATCTTTGCAACTCCTTGCTAGACTTTTTCATTCTTTGTGCTACCGTGCCTCAAATGCATTTGTCTCCACCTCTACCCTTTGTTGTCTTACACATAATGATGTCTGTTACCATAGAACATGGATATCCGTAATTTCATTAATAAAATAATATGTAATGTGACGGGATACATTTGTTTGACTGTCACTTAACACACAAAAAGAATTGCATATGCTCCTGCTTTAAGTCTTTAGGAAGGAATCAAGGATGCTCTAGATTCTGCAACTTAATTTAGCCATCAGCACTGCGTCGTCTTTTCCTTTAAATCTTTGGGCAGCACTCTCTTTAGTTTGCAACGTGTTCAGTGTCACGTATCTTGTATTGTATAGTTGATCCATTGTGGTTCAACCTTCCATCTTTTCCTTTAAATATCTACCAGAGTCATCGGTTCTTGTTGACTGACACTGTTTGGACGAGCATTATGTGTTTACTTGATTTATAACCAAAACAGAAAGGATTTTGCCAGCAATTGATGGGAGCCTTTTCCGATGAGAGCAAATAATTCTTCAGCTGAAAGGTTGAGTGTATTTTGAAAAATGGAACATTTGACAATCTGCAAGTGTGTGTGCGCGCACGCGGGAGTGCCTGTGGGTGTGTTAGAGAGGAGAGAAACTGAGAGCACAAGTTTTGAATGCATATTTGGTTTGGGGGTTATTTGTTTCGTGAAAGCATCTTAAGCTGGAGAGAGAGACTTTACCGATGAGACCAAATAATTTTTCAGCTGAAAAGTTGAGCATAGAGAAATGGCACATTTGAGAATCTGCAAGTGTGTGTGTGTGTGTGTGTGTGTGTGTGCAGGCACGCGGGAGTGCCTGTGGGTGTATTTGAGAGGAGAGAAACTGAAAGCACAAGTTATGTATGCATATTTGGGTTCTTTCTTTCACAGAGAGATTATGATTTAAAGTTTTTTTTGTAAGGACGGTGGAAAAATTAAATTTGCCTGTATTAGAACCTCCGGGTTTCCTATAAAACCTTTCAGCACCTATTGATATGAGTTGGAAGGAGAGAACATGCACACATATATATTAGAAGGGAGTTTGAATCAAACCATGAAGGTGTTTCTTTTCTACAAGCAATTTTCTGGTGGGGTACTGATGGAGTTCACAAATGTTTCGTGAAGGGAGACGAGGCCTCTTTGCAGAGGGTACTGAGTTTGGTCTACAATAATAGACATGATTATGTTGCTCTGCTCTTTTATGCTTCTTGGTGTCCTTTCTCGGGAGCTTTCAAACCAACTTTGTCCATTTTGTCATCCTTGTATCCCTCCATCCCCCATTTTGCAATCGAAGAGTCAGTCATCAGGCCAAGGTTTGGGAACTTTTATCCTTCTGTTAGTGGATTTCTTTTGTCATTTTTTCAGATTCCGTCTTTTCACGTGGAGTAACATTGATTTAATATTGTTCAGCACACTGTCCAAATATGGAGTCCATGGCTTTCCCACCCTTATGATTCTTAATTCGACCTTGCGTGTGCACTATCATGGCTCCCGGACACTTGGTTCTCTTGTTGCTTTCTACAATGATGTCACAGGTATGGCATTTCTCTTGGAACCTATATGCTTCTGTTTGTTTTTAGTTTGAAGTTTCTATTTCTGTTTTTGCTTATTCCATTGATTTTTGTGGCAAAACGCCATATAGGCTAAACAAACAGAAGGTGTGGGCAAGCCTTTTTTTTTTTTTTTTTTTTTTCCCTCCAGTTTTTATTAGCAATATTTGGTTTCGCCTATGTATACTCTTATATTGAACTTATAGGTAAATGTCTTGCATTCTTTTCCTATGATGTCAATTTTTTGCTTATACATATATGAAACTATGAAATTGAATGGATTCTAGCATCTGGCCTCAATTTTATGGGAAGATATCTAAATCTGAGAACGATATATTTGTTGACTTGATATGCCTCTGTGTTCGTGTATGTAGCATGCACCTGTCTTCCTTTTCCAGTTTACTGGTTTTACCTACGTGTACCTCTACTATTTTACTTGTCCTCCTCTTGCGTGGAAGCTTCCCCCATGAGCGCGCACACGCACGCACTCACGCACGCACAACAATAGTGTACATATAAACCCGTTAAAAATGTACTCATTCCAGCCTGTAAAAATAGGACTCAAAGATAGCTTCCCGAGTGTGAAATTTTTACACGGCCATAATGAATATTACGTCATTTTGTGGTGTCAGAACTTCACGTGGTAAGCTGAAATGTTTCCACTATTCTTACCCTCCTTGGGCATGTAGGATAATACTTCACATCTACTCAGAAGAGACAAGTGAGGTAGTTTGCAAAGTAAAAGGCACCGAGGGTTATCACCTGTATGCATTGTTTGGAAAACAAAGTAAAATGAGTCTGTAATACACCATACCTATTGAATAGTAGCCTACAGAACCCAAAAACTAATTGAAAGGACCAAACTGCACCTAAGAACCAGCTAACTGAAATCATCTGTTGTGTAATAACCCTTTATCGTATCACTCTATTCATGATTTCTGTTGTTTTGCTGAAGAAATTACTAAAGTGATGCCTAATGAAATTGTACTCTTTCAGGCCTCAAGAGTGCAGCATTCGATGGAAACTCCCTGGAGGGAATCGGGAGGTCATCAGATCACGAGGAACACAATAAAGTTGATCTGGAAAGCTGCCCATTCTCGTGGGCTAGATCTCCGGAGAATTGGCTTCAGCAGGAGACCTATTTAGCCTTGGCCACCGCCTTCGTCCTTTTGAGGTTGCTCTCCTTCATTCTCCCAACCGTGTTTGTATTTGCTCAATTGACTTGGAGAAGACACATCTCGAACATGAGCTTGAGGGGCTTGTTGGAGCATCCTCTTGCCTTTATGAATCGCGTGATACAGTTGTTCCGTTCCCTAAAGGAGCCCCGGAAGAGAAGTAATTTGCAAGAAGGAGCAATGAATGCGAAGGCATGGGCTTCAAAATCCTTGGCTTCAGTTTCCTTTGGGGATGCGAGCACCAGCCGGGTTGTGCCGGTAAGTTGATCCATCACTTTCTAATTGCGGCGATAATATCGTGTCTGGTTGCTGTTTCATAGTCAGTTTTCCAAATGAGTTTTACAAGATTCTGTTTGGTTGATGGGTTTTGAAACTCGTTTTCAAGGAGCTATAATTTGTGGAAATAACTCACTGTCTAGAGAATTTGTAAAATGGTAAACTAGTATTCTCGGAAAACCATTCCGCTCAGACCTGAATGACATACTAAAAACGAGGAGTGTTTGTTTTCCAAAACAGTTTTCTGGAAAGTGTTTATCCTGAAGTGATTCTTGAAATTGCAACTAAACATGGCCGCGTAACTGATTCATCTTCGCGATTGAATCTTTCATTTTAGTATAGAAGTTTGTGTCTGGAATTACTGTGATAATTTTTAGTTAGGTTTTCATTTCCGGTTCCATGTTTCATTGTAAGGTGGAAAAACTTGCCTTGTCTGACTGTTGCAGCAAATTCAACTGTATTTTTATGTAACCTAGAACAGAATTTGTTATCGTTCTCCGAGAAATAAGACGTGTTTGTGAATGTGAATAGCTTGTGCCTTAAATTTGCGACTGGTCGGTTTACTTTCCTGTTTAAAAATGTTGAAGTTTTGTGTTTATTGGCATCATATCATTGTCCAGCAGTAATACTTCTTGATTACTAGTATGTGACTATGTGTTGTTATTAATGGTAGAAGAAGAAGTGGAATAAAACACGGATGGATTTCAGATGGCCAGGATCGTTCTATGCATATTTCTGCGATTGGCATTGAGTCCATTGTTCTTATTCTTTTGGATATTTATACAGCTTTTTTCGTCGAAGAATTCGATTTCAAGGAAGAAACAACAGGGACAGATTTGTCATAAAATCTGGTTGATTTTAATTCCTGTCCAGGACAAATTCTCAGCTATTTTTGTTTTTGTTAGTATTTTGTAAGCCCCGGTTTGTTGTTGCTATGCAATCTCTTAAACCAACCAAAATGATTTTTACACTCACTTTTTTATAATCCACACTCCTCTCTTTTTTTTGGTCTTTATCCACATGAATTTACAATGTTGTCCTTTGATGTGTGAAAAATTGTATTGAACAAAGGGCAAGATAGTAAATTTGTGTGGATGGAGACCAAAAAAAAAAAAAAGAGAAGTGGATTGTCAAAAAGGGATGTTTCAATTCCCTTTCGCCTTTTATGCCCATTCTCTCTCTTATCAAAAAAAAAAAATGTGTGCGCGCCAATTAGGAGAGTTAGAAATCAATTCTTTTTAAAAAAATTTATTGACAAGTTGTTAGTTACCAAAAACAAGTAGTATTGCATGCCATGTTTTGTTAGTAAATATGGAAAAGATCAACTATGTTTTTATATATTGACCACATTGCCCGACATTCCTGGCCTCGTCCCTCCGTCGTTGGAAGAGCGAAAAACCTATTGATACAACTCTCGAGTTGGTTGGAAGGGTCTATTGATCTCCATGCAACTCCTAGAGTAGTCTTGACCCAGTCGTTCGTTAGGCTTTAATGGACTTTGACCTTTCGGCGGAGCTTCAAATAAATGCCACGTGTCACTATCTAATTGGCGTGTCATTCTTTATGCAAGAAGTTTACATAATAACAGATCTGTCATCATGTTCATGCTCATGATCTCATGTTCTTTCTTTTTTCTTGCCTTTTTCTCATTATCCTGGAGACCATCAACGGCCTCTGAAGTTTACATATGCAAATACATGTGTCAGCTAAATGAACATTTTAGCCATCCTTGATGGCAAAAAGAAGTGACCCTGAAACACTTTCATAGGGGCTGCCAAAAAATGTCCTCGGCTATAGTAGCTAGCAACACATACTACTATTTAATAAGTACTCGTAATTCACAAGTGTGGCTGCCACTCTTGTAGGTTCTGGAGGTGGCGATTGCGGCGGCCGTGGGTCAACGTGTGGAGGTGCGGGTCTTTGGGTCAGCAGAGGCTAGGGTTACTGACTTGGGTTTTTAGGTTCTGGGCTTGGCCCATTAGTTGTACGGGCTTTGCCTTTTTAGGTGTTTGGATTTCAACCACTTGGAGGTTTTGGGCTTGTCAGAATAGGTGTTTTGGATTTGGCTCATTTTGGTGTGGACTTGACCAAATGAGTACTTTCTTGGTTGACATCTTTGCCAATTTTGGATTGGGTCACGGATTGTTCTTAGGGATATGATACGGTCAAATCCTTGTTAGTCTTTGTAACAATTTCAAATATTAATATATATTTTTTTGCCGGCTGGAAAAAAATAATTTACTTTTATTACTACTTTTTTTCCCCTCATTTTTCCTCTTTTCAGAAAAGTAATTGTACTCCAACATACATACACGGATAAAAGAAAGAACGAGAGAGTATTAGCATCTTCCTTACATTTGATACCCAAAATAAAATGCATTATGAAACACTGACTTGGTAATTTAATACATAGGGATGATAGCCAATCGAAATACGAATTGCTTAAGAATATTTGCTGATTTGCGCTTATTAAAAAGCTTGATACTTTCGGCCTCTTGTCGTGGTGAATGATTAATTAAAAAAAAATTGATTCAGAAATTTAAAAAAATGGATAAAACAACAGTGAGCAGATATCTAGCCGATGAAAGAGATGAAGTGATCTCATCAAATCTTGGAATATGTTTTTATCCATTAATTTAATTGGTACTCTCCGAACGAGGTTTGATTAAGTGATCTCACCAAATCTTGTTATTTTACTTAATTTTCCCATTAATTTCATCTCTGGCTTTTGAATGCAACAATTAAGGTCATGGCAGTCATGCATATTTTTTGAAAATAATCCTACGTAACATAAGATCGTGAATATTACTGGCCACCAATATTATATATTCTCAATTTAAGAGTTAATAGCTCAATTTTTTATATTGTTGGAAAGATAATTTCACGTAACATGAGATTGTGGACATATACTTATGAGAGGTTTCGTATTGGCAACTCTTGTACATTTTCAATTTAAAAGTCAATGTCCCATCAAAACAGATAGAAGCCAATGGGTCGAATTTCGCCAAAGGCAATAATATACGTATTTATTTAAGTTTGTTTCTTTATTGGATTTGATTTAGTTGTCACATGATAGATGTAAGCGTTCCCGTATTGTAATTCTTATGATATTTGTGAACTAGCGATTCATTTGTGTTATGCACGATTTCGTACGATATTCCGCGACAATTAATATAGACATTTAATTAACAACTTCTGCAGTTTGGCTTCTACGACTACCGTGTGGCTTAGTTGCATTGTCAAGGATTTTTTTATTTAAAAAATAAATTAGTCAAAACACGTGTTTCGTAAAAAATTCAAAAAAGATAATAAGGGAAGGAAAGGGAGCGATATTTCACATATTGGCATTTTTTTTTAATAATGTTTTTTAATTTAAATTTTTTATCGTAGCGTTATTTTTCCAAATCCTCATTTAAACGAATTGAAAAGGTCAAAGTTAGAAAGAAACTTATTTACGGCTCCGCGTAATCTCAGCCGTCCATTTTGGCAATCAATGGTTCGGATTTAGAAAAAAAACCATTCCCTAAACTCTTCTAGCGAATAGTTCTTTTAAAATCTGGACCATCCAAAACACTTTTGGACATGCACGATTCAGTGCCGTGAATTTTGTTTACGGATTGCTACGTAAACAAGTTTTTCTCCTAAAGTTATGAGACCCGTTAACACTTCTTAAACTGGCCTGTACAAAGTTAGCAGCTCCTGTCTAGTGTTAAATAACCTCCAGTCTCAGTCCAGTTTTGCTCATTTATGGGTCCTTTTTGGGCCCACAATAATGATCGCAATCGTTCACTTTTTAGAACTCGTCGAGAATATAGTCATCCGAAAAAATCACGTTTATCAGATACTATCATTCAGTATAATTTTGAGATGTATTAAGCTCACATAAAATGTGTTATACGGGGTTGCACTTCTGTGTTGCACATCTTTCTTTTTTTATAAGATTAATCCACTTCGAAACTATATCAAATGGTATCCAATGGAGGTGATTTTTGACCTAGCTAATGTTTTCGATGAGCTCTAAAAAGTGAACGGTTGCGATAATTATTGTAGGCCCGAGAAAGGCCCACAAATGGGCAAAATTGGACATGACTGAATGTTATTTAATTAACAATGGCAGGAGCTGCCCCAAAGTTAGAGGGTTTAGGTAGATTACCTTCTATAACACAACACGAATTTAACATGGCCCAATAACACGAAAAATAAATAGGAGAAATACATATTGCAGTGCATAACTCGCTAAGGACCCAAATAATTAACCTTTTATTTCTTCATGAATGTACAGCATACCCAACTACCCATCAACCCGAATGACAAACTCTAATCCACCACGGTATATTAGTCCTTTACCAGCTATATAAAGACTTATGTTGGTGCTTTGTTATTACTTTCACATAAAAATTGTAGAAATATACTGAAATAAATTTTAAAACAAACATTTAGTTTGTGGCTTAAGATATTTTTTAATATCGTGATTGCCTATTCCTGGTTTCTTTCTTTTGTTCATTTTGTGATTCCATTGGTTAAGATAGCACTGAAAATATATCCAATTAGTTATTGGATTAAGTGGTTGTACTTGTGTAACATTTTTATGTGTATAATTTTATGAATGTCTATTAAATTAATCATTTTTCAAAAGATGATTTATTTTCGTGGTTAGTGAATTTTTTCTAGGTTTTTGGTAAAAATGTTCGACTTTTTAGATTTGTATTAATGAGAGAAATCAGGAAAAAATAGACTAGCATCGACTTTTTAGATTTTTCTGAATAAGAGAAATCAGGAAAAAATAGACCAACATCAAAAAAAAATAATAATAAACGACAAAGATAAAGCTAAGAAATTGTCCTTATTATACTATTTTTGGCTTTAGTGTATTTTCTTTAAGATTTGGTCATACTTTTTTTTTTTTTTTTTAAGATTCTTCTTTTTTAAGACGAATTGATAAATATACCATTTCCACAAACTTAACAGTAAAATTTTAAAAATTTAAAACACAAAAATAATGTAAACCATTTTAGGGCAAGCTGTTGGTATATTTTGAGTGATGATGATATTTTGAGGTTAAGAGGCAATGGGGGGTCCGTTGGTAGAGAACACAAAACACAAAAAGGGCGACAAGGAACAAAGGCCATGCAATTTGGGGATCAATTACTCCCTCCCTCCATGTTTCAATTTTGGGATGTTTCAAAATAAGTGTCTATTTTCTAAAAATAACTATTCAAACATGTCAAACTTATATTATAAGGGGGCGGTTCCGGGGACACCTAAAAAAACACCCCATGGTTCCCGATCAAATTTTGATGATCCGAGCCGTTCAATGTGATCAGAACGTGATTTTAAGGGTATACGCTAAAAATCAGCGAAAAAAATGACCGGGAAGGGATTGATCCGAACAGTTTTGAACAAAAATTTATTGAACGGTTCAAATAAAAACTGCTCTAATCAAGCCTTTTTCGGTCATTTTTTTTACTAATTTGTCGCAGACACCCTTAAAATCACATTCTGCACACATTGAGCGGTTCGGATCATAAAAATTCAATCGGGAACTATGAGATTGAGATTTTGGGTGTCCCCGTTGGGTGTTTTTTTAAGGTGTTCATTGAACCATCCCCATATTATAATATTACCCCTAAAAGTATCATTTTCTTCCTAATTGGTTTGACAGCTTTTGATATTTGTGTTATTTTAGGATTTACAAAATCTTTCAATTTAAAATACTTTTTATGATTTTGAAAACTTGGTATAATAAAGCTAATTGAAATCTATCAAAAGATTAAGGTTAATTTTGGAAAGATATAAGCAATTTAAATACATAATATTAACTTCACAAATTTTAAGGTTAATTTTGGAAATATAAAGCAAAATTTTTGAATTCTTACAAAGCTCTATTTTTCATAGAGGACGCTTAAATTGGGACGGAAGGAGTATTATATAACCACAAACACTCACACAAACACTTTACACACACACTCACTCATATCTTTTGATGGGTCTCATACACTGGAGGTGTAATGTGTGTGGGCTCCAATGTGAATATGAGTGGATTTATATAATTTTTTTGTAAATTTTGCTGACATCGATCAGCAATTTGTGTTTCCTTGACCGGTTGGTCTATGCGTTGCTGAAAAGACCAACACGTAAAAAATTTGCAACCAGTTGAAAGAACAAATACTGGAGTACTCTTATTAAGATGCTTGATGAGGTATGCTATCTAATATTACTATTTACTACTATCATTCATAAGTGTTTCTTCGTAAGAATGTTCGCGAATTAGGGGGCCGAGGTAAGAACGTACGCGAACTTGAGGGTCGAGGGCCAACCGTACATAACTACGTACACATACGTACATTCGTATGCATGTACGTATTCGTGTAGTTGGTTTACGTGATCGACAGTAAACATCAACCTAGATGCAACACATTAATTTATTTACAAGGAAAACAAAAAAAATAATAATAATAAATACTAGATGCTAACACATTCACGCATGCATGATTCATCCAAAAGTCTAGACCAAAATGACCGGCATCGAATTTAAATTGAGTCTAATTACATCATGTTATATATACTACCTCCCGGCAACTGACAAAATTGTCCTACTCATATTTTTTATGGAATACTATAGTAAATTAGTAATCTTTTCGTATCGTCATTTTATTTTATTTTTTTGAATTCAAAGGGATTAATCTAGATTAATTAGTTTATACCATCAGAGTTGTCGTCGTCTTCTTCTTCTTCGATCTTTTTTATCAGAGAACAACGAGTATCATTCTTCAAAAGCCATACGGCGCTTAAAGAAAATACATCTGACAACAATGATAAGAAAATATCTGATATATTGTACACAAGCTATCTCATTAATTGTAGTCTTTCGAAAGAAAGGTTCAAAATATGAGAAGGAACAGTACTACTGGAGACAAAATCAAAAAGAACGTACTAATTAACTTGCATTATGAACTGATCGTTTATTTCCTAAGAATATATATATATATATGTATTAGATTAATGCCTCAATCACAGGCCATTCTTGTAATACTACAATATTCTTTGTATTCCAAGAAAGCGAGTGACTGTTTACCTATTTTTCCCCTATGTCAGCATATCGACAGAGATTTTGGGAAACAAAGTCAACAACACAAACAAGGGCAATGCCGCTTGTCTTCAAAGGGGAGTTCATGGTTCCTCGCCGTGTGTTAGGACTTTGCCAGATGTGAAGTGACAGTTGAATCAAATGCGAAGTTGATAGCAAGAACAAAATTGAAAACGAATGAAAGAGATTCTTCCATTAACCTACACTAATTAATGGCCAACCTAGCTTCATAAAAGACAACAATGTAAACCACCAATTATATTGATCTGAGAATTCGCCAATGGATGGCTTTCTTCGCACGAATAAATTATTCAAGGCTTTCGTCAAGTATGTCATCTACGTAAAGAATCACTCCAGTTTGATTGAACATCGATACGCAAATGAAGAAAACAGATTCGTACGATGAAAAACTGGCAGTTTAAGTTTCAATTATATCATTTTTTATCATCCCACTTTCCTTGTACTAATAATTTTACTTTACTCGAGAGTTCTGGGGTTGCATGTGTCTGCTTTAATAGTTTTGGCGTTCCATTGAAAATTTCTTAAAGTACAAGAGCTGAAATTGCAATTTATCCAATTTAGTATCCAAACATGAGAAAAGACTTTTCTTTCTCCTAATTTCTAGTAATTACTGTCTAAAATCACTCACCCCAAATGGGTTGTAAAATATGCCAATCCCATTCTTAAAAAAAAGAAGAAAGAATCTCCCTATATCGCTGATTTCATGCACTCCGAGATACGCAATCTTCCAAAAGATTTGCATGGTGTAAGAATGTGTGAACATAGTTTGCGCTACAATAGGTAGTTACAATTTTAAACGCAACAGGTTCCCTAATCGTTAATTAATGTCTTGACCTGGTAATGATACTACAATTAACTATATATAAATACTAAAATGTTAAGTCTCTATATATTAAGAAGCCCTACAAGTTGCCAACACTTTCAAGGCAAGAACTCACTGCAAAGGGGGCACACATAAGCAAGAGGCAGCAGCCACTTCTTCCATTCCAGAATAGTTTCAAATGCCTCAATCACTTGCATTCGAAGCAGATGCCTTGTCCCCCAAACGCATGCTCAGTTTTCCCAGTGATTTCTCTTTGAAAGAAGATGTGGAGCTCTTAAATCCCAAAGAAGCAGTCATGAACCCCCCGCCGGTTGCTCCAACTCCGACCATCATCCAGAAGGTTTGTCTCTCATATCTTTGCAGTCCAAACCCGTACTATATATAGGAAGAAGTCCCATCTCGGCCGCCCATCTTGAAGATCAATGATTCAGTTTTGTAAAGACTCAGACGGCAATCTTTTAACAAATTTTCAGTCATTAAAAAACACTTTTTGGACAGCCGAGATGACAAGAACTGCATGCTCTCTGTATAGATCGTCCAAATTAAGCCAGATAGCAGAGAAACCAAATTCAATACAAACCTATAAGAAAATTGTTTGGTATACATCCATCTCAATATTCCACTAACAACAGATTTATTGGTTTGGTGTAAACAGATCATTACAGAGCTGATGGGAACTTACATTTTTGTGTTCGTGGGGGGCGCCTCGGCCCTTGCCCACAGAGAATTCCCGCTTCCAATTGAAGCAACAGCGATGGTTTGGGGTCTGTCCTTCATGGTGCTCAAGTATGCGCTCGCGCATATCTCGGGCGCCTTTATGAACCCTGCAAGCTCCATTGCCTTCGCTGTTGTCAACAAGCTCCCATGGAAAAACGTACGTATAACATCCCTTTTCCATTATCCATTAACGTGTAGCTAGCATTCACGTTTACTCGCCCCAATCATCGGTTCTTCCTTTTCCGGGATTTTAACACCTTTGTCTTTTTCTCGACGGAAACAATGTTAGTTGTAGTTAATGACGTTTGAACCCCACTTAAATACATTATAGTACATGATGTTTATCGCTTACCACTCCAGTTGCGGGATTTTAACACTTTTTTACTGGAATTTGGGTGCAGGTGCCCATATTTATAGTGGCTCAGATTACCGGTTCGATACTGGCATCGCTCAACCTCCGAATATTGTTCCACAACCAACCTGATATAAGGCCCGCCGTCACTCAGGTTCTCAGCCCATATACTCCTCTTCAAGCTGTTTTTTGGGAGTACACCATCACTTTCATCCTCACTATCACCAGTTCTGGGGTCGCCACTGATAGCAGAGCGGTATGATCGTACAACCACCCTTTTCTCGAAATTAAATACATGTACGTGTGTGTACGCATGTAAAACTATTGATTTCCGTCTTGAAAACGATGAAATAAACAGCACAAAATGCTCTTTGGAGTTGCGATCGGAGCTACGGTGGTGTTCAACGTCATCATTGCCGGGTAACTGAACTTCCTATCAATTTTTCTTCTCATCAACAAAGAAGGCATTCTAAGAAGCACGTATATAGAAACACGAAATAATGATAAATGACACAGCATGGACACTTATCGGACACAATATTAATTTCCCAAAAAAAAAAAAAGAAAGTTAAACACCAAGACACCAAGGTTTTGAATACCATACCAGACAAGGTACCGATTTTGATACCAGTAAGGTACATACCGGTACTAATATAATACCGGGGTACCGTTTCGGATTGCTGGCTATAATTTTTTATTTTTTTAAAAATAAAGTGTACATATGTACGTCAAAAACAAAAAAACAAAATGAGCGTGCTATGTTGTACCCTATCAAAAATCTAAAATGTTAAGAGTCCCAGCCCCTTTCTCTCGGCCGTTCAAAATAGCCCCTTCTCTCTCTCTCCAGTCTCCATTAATGAGGAAAAAACTTCACCATCTTCCACAATACCAAGGAGATGGAGATGGAACAGCCGTTCTAAAGCTTCTGAGTACATTCGGATCTAGTTGCTCTAAACTCATATTTTGATCCGATCTTGTTCCTTCCTCTTTTTTATCTGCTATTTGGTTCCTCTTCTCGCATTTTTCCTTCTCTCTCATCACCGGTACCCTGCCGGAATTTTAGGTACCGCCAGTAAACAAACGAAACCGGCCAGTACGTTCAAGATAGGCCGGAAAGTTCACCGGAATGGAACTGAGGGTTCAGTGTACCGGTTTACTCTCAAAACGAGACGTACCGGCTGGTACGGCCCGGTACGGAACGGTATTAATAGCCTTGCAAGACACTTATTAGGCCTGATTCAGTTGCACAAAAAAGGTGAAAAAAGATAGAAAAATCAACTTTCATGTAGCTTTATGTGTGTTCAATTACTTGAAAAATTATAAGACTCACAGTTTCAACTTTTCTATTGAAAAACACTTTCCTGCAAAATAAATCTTCCTAAAATGAATGAATTGAACACCAAGGAATTCAAGAGAACACACACAGGAATATATATTTTCTTACGTCACCTCACTTTACTTTTTTTGAGAATCTATTTTTCACACAATATTTTCGACAACTGAACGAAGCCTTAGTGGTGCATTGAGTTTCTAGTTCTGTGTATATAAAAAAATTCATATACGATCGAAAATTTAATTTCTGTGAAATTGAGGACAACAACGCAGATAATTTAACCTAAACATAAAATCAACATTTGCCAAGTAATTTTTCAAGAACTTTTAGTGTAGATAAAAAGGAAAATGATTTTCACACCTTTTTTATAATTATTATGGCACTCATTTTCTAGTGAAAAAATGAACACAAAAACTTCACTAAAAGACAAAAATAGAGTGTCATAATCAAAAAAGAGAATGTGAAAATCATTTTCCTAACGATTTATACAATGCCACAACTTTTTCAAATCGCATTCTTTTGACTTTTCCAAATCTTTAGTATTCTGGCTTGTTCCAAGTGCTTCCTAATATGCTCCTAACGTGTTTGGCTAAAGAAATCAAATACAGTAACATGTTTTTGGACATGTACAACATGTATCCGCAGCATATATAAGTCCGACACTTGTCAAACACCAATACGCGAGGTTATACAGACATATCTGGTTGATGTGATGCACAGATACTTCTACATCATATGCTATTGATACTCCTCGAATATTTGCAAAAACGTATCTTAGAAGTATTGACAATATTGACCTTGTTCTATTATTTTTGAAGTATCAGATATTTTTTGAATAATGTATGTCACGTATCAACTTGGCCTAACGATCCTTTAGAATTTGGACCTTTGGAATTTAAAGTTAGAGGTGTCAGAAAAGATACCGTAAGATCGAATAACTGGCTTGTGATTGACAAAGTCCAAACTTTTATAAAATTAAGATGGTGGCAAATATTCGAGTAAAATTGACAAATACAAATAAGTAGAGATATCGAATACTTCACTTGTGTTTCCAGAGAGGAAATATAGTTAGATGAGAATAACATGATCATCTTTTTTTGGATCTCTTTCTAATTTCCTTCCTACGTTATACACATGTTCGGTAAAATTGAATTTCAATAAGTAACCAAGTAAATTTGTGTACAACACTTTTTGACTTATCCCGTGTCCCCGTATCCATTTCTTTCCCCAGACTTTCTCCGTTTCGCTCTATATATATCTTATCATGCTCGTATTTCGTATCCGTGCTTCGCAGTCCGTGTGTCTTAGAAAACACATCCACATTTGTCATCCTTACCATATTTCGATTGCATTGAAATAACAAGCCAGTGTTTATAACTAGTTAATTCATCCCAATGTTGCAGGGATATTTCTGGAGCAGCGATGAACCCTGCGAGGAGTATAGGCCCTGCCGTTGTTGCAGGCGAATATAAGGACCTATGGGTCTATATCGTAGGCCCTCTCCTTGGAGCCACAACTGCGACCCTGGTATACGGTACTCTCCGGTTACCCGAGCCGGATCAGCAACCAAAGGAAAGCCCCAAAGTCATATTCAATAATCTATATACTGAACCGAACCCATATTATCAACAAGCCACTCAATATCCCTCTTATCAACAAGCCTCTCATATTGAGAAATTTAGAAAAGTTCTGAATGTTTAGCATGACGCCTAGCTCGTTGTGTACCAGCCAAAAACTTGAGAGAGAGAGAGAGAGAGAGAGAGAGAGGCCCAAATTTTAGTAGATAAAACCATGCCTCTTTGTGTATCAGCCCAAACATCTATTAAAACCATATGCCTGAGATCACCACTCCATAAACTACTTTTATACCCTTGCCCTTGTAAAAACAAGTCATGGGTAAGGGGATATGGAGTATTGATCATGATTCGCAGATTTTGCGCGATTTGGTTTCTTTACCATCTCTCTCTCGCATAGGAAAATCCAAATCTAAACCCCTCTGTGTTTTGTGCTTTGCCTGGCATGCATGTTCGTATATATAGGGATGAGAACCATCGTTGGAGCCATCTATGGGACTCAACTATCGTTGTGAGTGTAGGGCTCGGCCACGACATCTCGTTTATGCAAAGATGATACACCACAATGTTACTCATTCATTTTCGTCATAGAGACGCTTGTGTAATAAATATTGTTTGTAACTTTGAGAATTCTCCAAGTTTAACATATTATGAGGATTTTGTGTTTTCGTGAGATTGAGAACTTCTCATAGTTGTTGATTGATAATTTTCGTGTTTTGTTAATCAATGGAATATGAGTTACAAAGATTAAAAGAAGCACGAAGCATGACAACAATGGAAAGGAACAAAAGCCCCTAGGAAGAAATTTGTCAAAAGCCCCGACAATCATATGCCGTCCAAAGCCCCTGGGAAGGAACAAAAGGTTGGCGAGAAGCCAACCTAGAGATACAGAAATGGAGCAAAGTAGCAGATACATAAGCATTAGAATTATAGAACACCACTGTATAGAATTTGTCAAAAGCAACAGAATTAATTTAGAGAAGACAACCCCAGCATAAGCAACAGATCAGATCCCAGAGTCCAGACTAAAGGTAATGTTTAGTTTGCAGCATCTTTCATAGAAGCACATACATCTCGACGGGTAGAAGCACCTTCATCAAAAGCCTCAGCAACACCACTTCACAAGCAGCAGCATGCAACCTCTGATTTGGTATCGGTAGTATTAGAAAGGATTTCACAAGGACTAACATACCAGGAATATCAAAGAACAAAAATAGCCACAAGAATTCGAGTGTATCACCAGGAATTGACTGAAGGAGTAGTAATATCGAACCAAAAATGAATGTAGTTTTGATAGCAGCAACAGCAGCATCGAAGCAACCTCCAACCATTGACAACCTTGGCTTAACCCACCAGAGACTGAATAATCAATCGACCCCCACTTGGCTCTAACCCAAAAAGCCACTCTGAGTTTGATCAGTTCCAAAGTCTCCTCCCAATTGGGAATTTCATTTAAAAAACATGAGCAATCCTTTTATTCGACACAGTCCACATGATGGTAAAAGGTATACATTCCCAAATCACTTGTTTCTGAGGTTTGAATTGCCAACCCATCCGCCACTTTAGTAGGTCTAGTTGGGGCCACCCATTGTACGCCCCGCCAATCCATGGCCAAAATCTTAGTCCAGATTTCCCATAGTGAAATACAGTGCAGTTGGATATGATCCAGTGTTTGCATGGACTGCCCACAGAATTTGCAACACAAAGATGAAAAAATTTCGGTGCATTATAAATATGAGAAATTCCTTGCTTTGGATAGTGGATACAATTGCAAAGTGATTCTGTTCTTTTCCTGGACTCCTCTTCTCTTTATTTTCTTCAAAACATTTGTTGCGCCTTGATCTTCAAAGTGATTCCGTGGTCTGAACCTTTGCTCCCTTTCACCGTCTGCTGATTTTCTCCCTCACCTCCGGTCCATCTCTACTGCCCTTCTGCCTTTATGCTCTTCGTTGAAGATCTCGTCCATCTCTTCCGACCCTTTATTTTTTCTCTTCTTCCCCTCTCATTCCACATGTTGCTAGTTTTCTAGTTTTGGGGTGGCCCTTTGGTTCTACTTGGGTGAGTTTTCATGATCTATTTCACAGGCGACAAGACTTACGGAATATCTTTGATGTCATCTAACAAATGTCACGTGTTTTATACTTACAATTCTAATAACAACCCGATCAATTCGCGCCACTTGGTGTTTTTAGAGTTCTCTGCAATTCTTGATCCAAACACAATTAGAGTACAAGTTTGATGGAAACCCAACGCTTCAAATGTATCACCAGATGAGATCAAAGCCCAAATAGTTGTTAGATTTTTCTCTCGATCTCTCTCTCTCTCTCTTTGGCACGAACACAGAGTCTATGCCTCATCCGCCCCCTCCTCCTCCCCCACCCTCTCTTTCTCTTAATTAGACACACACGCAAAGTATTTGCCTCCTCCTTCCCCCCTCTCCCCTACAAAAAAAAAAAAAAAACAGAGAGAGAGAGCGAAAAACCCTACCTTACACAGTTACACTCTAGAAACCTCACTTTCACCACTCACTCACTATGACACGAGGAGGCAGGTTTTTATAGACTTACAAAGTAAGAACTAAAGCCACATTGCTCATACAACAATTTGTGTAGTACAACTATAGTAAAGATTAACGCCCATACATGTTTAGTGTAGTACAGCTGAAAGAATCCTTAGGCTTGCACAATTTTTAGAGTAGTAACTAAATTATACATTTAAGAATGTACAATTTTAGTGTGGTACAACAGTAACAAAGTAGAAGTATAACGTTCAGCGCATGCAGTACAATCGGAGTACTATTTAAGCTAGTACATATATATAGCTTGCCCGTGGCATGCATGTCACAAATATGTCACGTTATCTATTCATCTTCTCCTAAGTTATCCCCGTGGCATGCGATTGTTTCACTCTTCAATTTTCATGTTACTAGATATTTAATCAAGTCACGAGAGTGTATCATCGTTAAAAAGTTTTTTTTTTACTTCACGTGAGGTTTCAATACAATTGATGCACGTACATACTCGTCTTTGAAGGAAATTAAATATTTTGTTCGTTAACGTTAGAGCCTATATAAAGTACGGTGTGGTTTCCACCTAAAGAGCTTGATCGTAATAATTTATGGTAATTTGAACACACTTTACATTTGTGTCCTCTAAACTAGCATTCAACCCGTTCCATGCACGGGCAAAACCAACTCATTCTAGCGATGTGCCCGTTCGAACCTACTTTTATTAATTGTTCTGTGCATCGAACGGACACAACGCTAGAATGAGTTGATTTTGCCCGTGCATAGAACGGGTTGAACGCTAGTTTATGAAAAAATATAATGGTAGTATGTGAACATTAAACACAATTACTGCTAGCAAACATGCATAAAATGATAAACCTGATAGATAATGTCCTTGCAACTTAAAAAATGTTTTAAGAAACTATTTACAAACTAATCACCATTGTTTTGCTAATGGCGTTGCCGCCACCGATTTTGCCACAATCTAAGACCTAAGTACTCTTCGATAAGATTTCGTAAATCAATTGTGTTAGCTTTCACGGAGAACATCCATTTTGAACAATAGATGCCTATCTTTACTATCCGCGTAGATTGTGAAGTCGAAACCTGTCATTCGATGAAGAATATAGTGTTATTTACAAAATTTTAACTATAAAAAGTTCCAACTGGATTCAAACTTTACTATAACAATTAAAGAAACAACTCTTGGTACGACAATGAACAATTCTCGCATACTCATATAAAATGAACACCTAAAATAAAACAAAGTACTCTCACACTCATATGCACATGTTTGAAATTTCCTTATCTAAGGTCACAGGTTTGGTCTAGCTCTCACAGTTGTGTGTTTTTTTTTTCATGGAAAATCTAAGAAGTGCATGTGTGGGACGTGGGTGTTTTTTATTTAATTCCTAAGATGTATGTCAAGCAGATATGAACACACCTAAGTTGGGAAGCACTGGAACATTAGAAAAGCAGGAGGGAAAAACATCTTATTTCCATATGCCTTTAGCCACCATTTTTAGCCTCATGTTTTTCATAGACGTGCATGCAAAAAGCCAATAAGATTGAAGCAAACAGTAAAATGCCCTACAAATCTTGCTTTCATGTTGGTGAGTACAAAGAACATAAAGAGTGCAAAAACAAACCTACAAATAGAACCTGTAGCAGATCGTTTCAGTCGGTCACTCCGGCGTTAAATTGACCCCCTCGTCCCGCTCCCATCATGGTAGCATTCAACTGTACAAAATAAAAGGCCGTACAAATTATTAATCAACCGAGAGTTGCCAAAGTGCGCTATGGCTTGTCATAAAGAAAACCATACCCATCCAGCAGTGCATTCTTAATTGGTTTACTGAGAAACATCTCTACATTTGCAGATTTGAACGATTATTCATTGCACAGGTTATCATGCTACCATTTGAACACCTGAATCATTTTTTCCCCACGTATTTAACGTAAAAATTATGAAATACGTATTTGCTTACAGCAAGATGTACTCTGAACTACCTATAGGATTCATATGCTGCAATGGTATACATCAGCATGTAGTTTATCACATAGCATAATAATGGGAAAAAAAGTTTAACCTTTGAGAGTTGATGAGAATTTGAACAAAATGTAGCCTCTTGCTTTCAAAATCTGCAGAACAAAAAAGTAGAAATAATTCCGTTATTTAGGAGAGAGACTGTGAGGGAAGTGAAGATACATGACAAAGATAGAGTGTTTGACTTACTACGTATGGATTGATGTGTAAACTTCCCCTTTTGGCAAGTATACGGAAATGGCGAAGATTAAAGAAAAGGGAAAGTGAGGAATTGCATTGGTGATGAATAATAGAATGGGAAAAAGGGTGAGGAGTTGCATGAGAAAAGTTTTAATTAGTAGAAGAAGAGAAAAGGAGGAAATAGTAGACGTGAGGACTGGTGGGGACATGGGGGTTGAAGTGGCATGCTGGAAAGGAGGGAGGGCGTGGGAGTTATTAGGAGACAAGTGAGGTGAATGTAGAAGGTTTTTTTTTTTTTTTTTTTTAAGAAAATGAAAAATTTAGGAATACAGGTGAACGTGGGGTTCTTTATCTTTAAAGAAAATGGAAAATCTAGGAATTTAGGATTGAAAGTTTGGAGGCTTTAGGGGTTCACATACATTCCTTTAGTATATTTAAAATATAGAAGATAGATAGATATAGATAGATAGATAGATATAGATATAGATTTATAGATAGATACCGCTGGTCTGCGACTAAAGAAAATGTCCGAATCTTGATCAAAGCTAAAAAATTAAGAGGCCGTACGTCTTCTCCAGGATAATGAGAAAAGGCAAGAAGGAAAAAAAATTGAGAACACAAGAACATGAACATGATTGCAGATATCATGTCATTTAACATAATTTCGAGTGACATGATCAGACAATAACGTAGCGGCCTGTGTGATAGATTGATCGATGCCCGGCCACAAATGAAAACGAAAACACTTAACCAGTGGTGGAGCCAATGTAGGCTTATCGGCTGGGGGCATGGATCCCCACTGCATTTTTTTTTTTTCCCCTGTTTTTTTACTTGAATCGAATCAGCTATTGCTTTTACTATAGTTCAATCGACACTCAAATACACACACATAAACGATATTCTTTTCAATAACTCAAAAATAAGGTGAACATGATAGCATTATCTACTTTATTTAGCATTCGTAATAGGTGGGTGAACAAAATGCTGCTCCAAAATCTAAAAGTCTCATTTGTTTCTTGTGATGTAACACACAAGCCACTGTCGTATTGCCAAAAAATATCAAGTCGTGGGTCGGTGGAATGTGAGATTCGGTGTCACCTTAATTTTTATTTCATAGTGTCTCTGCTAATGCATATTTCTAGCTATGCCACTGCAGTTAACTAGGGTCCGATTTATTGTAGAATCACAAATCTCTAATCTCACCCTATTAAATTTAAACTATAGATATGATTTAACAGGATACAAAACACTGAGGGTAGAGATGAGCCTGCATGTGCCAATTCCAAATCTCATGTACAAGGGAGGCCATGCCACTATTGGTCACGTGAAATCCGTAGTTGTAAACATAGCGCATAACTAGTTAGAGATGACAATGGTTCGGTTCGGGTATTGGTAAAATTAAAACCAAAACCAAACTGACCAGTTTTTTTTTTTTTTTTCAAATTCAAAACCAAAGCAATGACCGTGGTTAAAAAAATCCGTTAGAAATCGTCCTGATCAGTTCCCTTCCGTTCGATTAACCATCGCTTCCGGTGATATTATCATCCCTGCACCTGAGTACGTAGTAATATCTGACACTCTTTTCCTCCTCTTTTGAATGGCGGATTTTGAAGTAGAATGGCGTAATCGATCAACTAAGTTGTTTACTTCCTAATAGATGAGAGAAACTTACTCACGCCTCCGCGCAATCTCAGCCGTTCAAAAGTGTTTTGAACAATCCAGATAGAAAACAATCTTATCTATTGCCTTAAGAGTTTTCAATCCGAATCGTCCAAAACACTTTTGGACAGCCGAGATCAAGCGCCGTAAACTTCCCGTAAATAAAATTTCCTCCTAATAGACATGTATACTGCACATGAAACGTCTTGATCACATGCCATCAGCTACATTATTTGTTTCCTAAAAAAGTGAGTGGTCCTTGACTATGTCAAATTAATCATCATGACTAAAAGACAGAACCTCAAGTGTAACCTTCTGCGTAATATTTCAATCCACAGTTGAAATATGCTAGCATCTAAGGCTGAATTAATCAAGCGTACACGACAGAAGGAAGAATTTTATGGATGACTCTTGTGAAAAGTCTCATGATTTACAACCACCCACTTTTACACACACGCAAGTGTAGGGACCTCATACATAATGCAATAGCAATGCGTTTGAGCCCCACATCACACGTATGTGACTGTGAGTGTGTGTGTGTGAAATAGGAACCTCGGTTCTCTCTCTCTCTCTCTCTCTCTCTCTCTCTAGCATCCTAATGTGAACTCATATCTGCTGGGGTTTTTTCTTTGCTGTTGGATCGGTAAAGGATGTGAAAAATCGGATCCTTGACTAGCTGGGTGACTGTACAAATCCGTATAATTGGCCGCACATCGGTTTGGAGTTTAATACGTTGTTATTGATCTTCTGCCTTTTCTTGGTTGATTGATATCTCGACGTAGTAGTATATATGATCTGCCTATTTATCAAAAAGGGTTTCTCAACAATTCTTGCTATTGAGAGAAACTTATTCACGACTCAACCATGAACAGCTTCGTTACGGTAGCAATCAATCGCGACTATTCTGGATAGTCTGGATTTTAAATGAAACTTTTGCGGAGACTTTTCTCCGGAAAAAATTCCATAAAGTTTCATCAACGTCCGGACCATCCAAAACACTTTTGGACAGCCACGATTAGCACCATAAAAAGATTTTCTCCTTGCTATTACATGTAATAATATGCTAAAAATTAGAACAATATTTTTACTTTGACTTATCCTAGCTGTACCCACATCCTACTTTTCAGTATATTTTCTCACATCGCCATATCAATATTTATGTGTCTTTATTTCGTATACGTATCGGTATTCATGCTTCACAGCTTGCGCATGCATGTCTTAGAAAATAAGTACATCTACCTTTTCATCATTATAGTTTTTCATCACCATCGAATGACAGTAATCTTGCTCAAGATCTGTTCACCCGGATAGGATAAAAGTGTGCATACCGAGTTAATTAATCCCTCCCAATGTTGCAGGCAAATTACTGGAGCTTCGATGAACCCTGCGAGGAGCATAGGCCCTGCTGTCGTTTCCGGGGTATGTCGTAGGCCCTACTCTCGGAGCCACAGCTGCAACCTTGACAAACAATATTCTCCAGGTACCCGCGCCAGAGACATCAAAGGAAAGCACCACAATCACATACAATGATCTGTATAACGAGGCCTCTTCTGAAACCAGTAAACTTGGGAAAATTAACATGAACATGATTGCAGATTCGTTATTTAATTTCCCATCTTCTGCCGCAGTTTACTCCTATCCTATTTGATTGCAGATTTGTTATTTGGTTTCTATACCTCTTCCTTTCCTACGCAAGTAGATCTTTGTTTCCCTCAATCTAATAGTCTATATCACTATAAGTAGGACAGGGTACCTTAAAAATTGCATACCGCGAGAAAAGAAAATATTCAAAATGGAAGTTAAAAAATTAAGAGGCCAACTCATCCAGGATAAGGAGAAGAGGCAAGAAAAAAGAGAGAACAAGATGCATGGAAAGAGGAAATTATTTGCTACAAGACTGTCACGAACAAGTCTGAACTAGAAATACTCGCCTCTACAAACATTAAAAACAATCTGAGTGTAGCATGACACTTCGTTGTATATCAGCCAAGAGCATGAACATGATTGCAGATTTTGTTATTTAACCACATGAAAAAGCATATAATCTGACTCTATTTTCTCCCCATATGAGAACAACATCTACTATACAGCTGAGCTATAGATATGATTCCATAGGATACAAGATGAGAGTAAAGATGCACCTGCACCAATTCCAAGTCCATTTACAATGGAAGCTGTGTATTGGTCACGTGACGTGAGACCCGTGACGTGGGCAGGTCCATTGTAGCTCGAACAGTTCACACCTGAGGTATCTGGCACTCTGTTAGTCGTCTGGAATGGCGGATTTCGAAGTATTATGGCACAGATCACCATCCCAATCAATATAAGATCAGGTTTCGCGGCATTTGCTCCACCTCTCAGCTTGTGGTCTTTGTATTGTGGAAACATTACCTGTTAGCAGCCATAAAGTTTCAAACTTCTTCAGAAAATTATGGACACACAAAAGGCAAGCACGTAAATTAGCACAATTAAAACGAGAACCGTGTAGCTATTTATAATTAGTGGCATTAGTATTTAGTTTCTCTAGTTCTTCTGTATGTTTAAAGAGATGTCCCTTTTGAGATTCTTTTTTTCTAAGAATTGCATTCAAATTTCGATATTGCCCCTTTATTCTCACTTTGAATGCATTCTGAGTTTTGAAAACCTTAAATAACAGTATACTAGAAAAAGGACCAACGATCTGGGACATCCCAAAATACTAAAATGACCAAGGATGTGGGACGGAGACGAACAGATTTGTGGGAAACAAACAGAGCCAAATTTCTTTGAAACAACTAAGACAAACTACTATTTGCAATCACATTCAAAAACGCCAAAAATCAATATCACAAGCATTACGATTCACTGCTCATTGTTTGCTTACCCAGTTTGAGAAAGCCGCGTCCAGTTCAAAAGTTGATGAGATCGCGGATGCCTTTGCAAAAATGATGAACTAGTTCCGGAACCATTTTCTTCGCCCCCAAACTGCTCCGAGTAACTAGAAGTAGACGGAGACCACACAGGAACTACACCTCCGTCCCTCTCTCTCCTACTACCAGAAGATTCTGCAGTGGAATCTTCCGCATTCCGTATCCCTACCATAATATTTTGTGCCAAATTTGCATTGTTTTGGACTGTGTGCACTGCTCCTTGGTCAAATACATCCCTCCTTGGTGCTTGATTTATATTTGATGGCACTTCTGCCCTACTGTCCACGGAATTCCTTAAATCCAGAGAAGATTCTTCCTCTTCAACCCTCAACAAAGAAGAAGTCAACGTTGGGACCATTTGATCCTCATACCTTCTAACTGTATTATGGTTGGTAGTTATAGGTTCATGGTCCATGTCCATATGTATATCGGATGGAAATGCAATGGGCATTGACTCAGAGTCTCCCAGCCCTTCTTCTGTTCCGTTTTCAAGAGCAGCTCTAGAAGCTGCTTCTAGTTGCCACATCTCCGAAAGTGCTTCTTCCAACCGGGCTTTCGCTGCGTCTATTCCTACAATGGGACGAGGGTAGTTGGAACCTAGCTCAATTCCAGCAGCTTCGAGTACGGATTCCGGTGCATTCCAAGGGTGGTGAATCCATTCAGTAGGAAGTCTAGCAAGCTCGGGTAGCCACCGGCGCACATACTCTCCATTAGGGTCAAATTTGTAACCTTCAAACTGTAAAAGAAAAAAAAAAAAAACCCAACATGTTTGGAACTTCTGTCAGCTTTGTGAAGTTTCACTAATATTGTTGTACTGTAGTTTCTGTTACGGTGTTACCAGCTTAGTGTAGTTCAATGGAATTCATATTTGTTTACCAGACTGATTTCACTAACATCAAACAATTGCTACCAGGAAAACAAAAGTTCACCAAATTTTCCATCTTGGGTATTGAAAACCAGCAGCAGCCATCACCAATCTATCAATAAAACACCTTGTGATTGCTACTAATGAAACCATTTTGTTTCAGTTTCACATGAATCAGCCATTCAAATGCAAAGGTTCAGAGAAAGGACATAACAGAATGAGGCACATACAGAAACTACTAAGAGATAATCTGATCATTTTATCACTATCAGCAATCCATTGAATTTTGGATCAAAGCACATTGATAGCGCACAAGGAAAGATACGAAAAGGCTTTTCATCGGTTAAGTAACAAAGTTGCGAGCATGTCCATTGATAGGGTAGCTGAAGTTGAATAAATGACTCGTTACGATGATTTTTTGTAGATGTTGTAGCCAGAGGTGTCAGAAAACCCAACACAAAATAAACCAAAATAACTAAAAAATAGTGTACCTGTGGATTGTCAATACGATCAAACTCACGGCCATCAGGGATAGTACCAGAGATATACTGCCACCCAAGAGCATCACTCTCCAGATCTGCATCTAGAAGGGTATCCCAGAAATACTTCATTCCCCATATCCATGGAAGCTGCAAAACCTTCACAAAGAAACTAGACACCACAACACGTATCCTATCATGTAGCCATCCGGTGGCCCACAACTCCCTCATGCCCGCATCCACCAACGGATAACCAGTCCTACCTTGTCTCCATGCCTTAAAATGTCCCTCGTCAACTACCCAAGGGAAAAACTTTAAGTGACCAAGAAGAGGCCTTTCATGGCTATGCGGGTAATTAAAACTTATGTACCTTGAGTATTCCCTCAAGCCGATAGACTTAAGGAACAAGTTAACACTCTCTTCACCGGCTTTGTTCCCTTCATTGGCCCATAGAACTTGCTTAATGCGAACAAGATGATAAACCTTCCGCACGCTTAATTCCCCAAAATGTAAATGGGGAGAGAGGAATGAGGTTGTGGCACTATCGGCCTTCCTACGGTTCTTGGAGTACTCGATAAGTGGGCCATTAATGAAGGTAGTAAGTGCCTTGTCGGCATTGCTCCACCCAGGAGACCATGCTCGAGCAAGAAGTGCATTGCTTCCTTTCTCTGAGTCATCCTCAAGTACTAGTGTATCTGGACGGCATCTGAACACCTCACCTGAAAGCAAGCGATCAATGCACAACAGTACAAACTACGTAAACAAGTTAATGTAAGACTCTGAAAGGAGCTATTACTAGAAGAACAATTGTGTTGAAGTACCTAACATAGAGGTGTTAAATAACTTGGACTACAAGACAATTTTTTTCAAATAGTATTTGATTAGCATGAGAGTCCTTGAATATTTATTCCAACCTTGTACCTATTGCCTTGAATTATTCCCTTCCCACCTGAAACAATTTTCCTTATTGAAAGATGTTTTAATTGCTACAGTGTAATTACACCAGAACTGAACAAGAGCAATAATATCCAAGTCAATGGCCGCATTAAAAAAGATTAGGTCTTCTAGTTCCACATGACGTCACCTCTCACCTCTCAATAAACAAAATTCTCTTCATTACAAATTTACAACATTCACAGCTGTACAAACTAAACAGGAAAAAAGATTCAAGTTAGGGATTAGAAAATACTCTTCCCCCATCTGCCAAAGGAAGTCCTTACGAAATATGCTCCATTTAGTTCCCAGGAAGAATCTCATTATTAGTACTAACAGCTAAAATACAAGTTTTCCCATCATATAATACTGCGACATTTTATATGGTTGCACAGATAATAGTTTGTCTGCAACATTCCTGCCAGTGTCTCTGTTACTTTGTATGTCACCATCTCCTATGCATTTTAATCATACAAACCAAAATAAAATATGACAAACCAATTGGTCTAGAGGAGAATGTTCAAGAGAACACTTGAAAAACAAACCTGAGGTTATCCTCTTAGGTGGGAGAAGTGGAGACTCAGGATCATAAGGCATGGTAAGGCATCTGTCCCAGAAAGCTGCAAAGGTTGTGAACAGGCAACCCTCGTCATCGTGAACTTTCCAAGGTTCATAGAGCAAGTCCGCGTTGAAGGAACGCACAGCTATACCTTCAGCAGTTAAAGCCTCCTTTGCCCTGTGATCCCTAACAAGTGACAAGGGGTCTGCCGCAACAAGAAAAGGAAATGGGGTTGAGACCATGGCCACAAAAATGCCAAACTAACTTCTGCGGGCTAAGGTACTAAGGATTTAAGACCACAACCAAAAGCTTATGAAATCAGGAAATCGACTCATATTGCTTAAAAAAGTTACCTTAGCTTAGCATCATTGATAATTAGATGAAAAGCAAACCGAGTAACCTAGATGGCAGTAATAATGTCACAACTCACAAGAACTCAACTAGTCAACTACCCCACTCAACTCCACAAGCTTTAATCCAAATTGTTTTGGGTTGAACACAGTTAACATGCACATTAAAAGGAAAGTGGCTTTTACATGCTAGAATCCCAAAGTAGAATTAATAAGAGTTAAATCTCTTCAAAAAAGTTAACAAAAACAGGCAACTACAGGAATTAACTATCTATCACCCTTGAGAAATGAGAAAGAAAACACCAGTAAGGAAAGAATAAATTAATATCTAGAAGATATGACTCCATCCTACATGAGAAGCAGCATGAGCAACAAGAATTAACTAAATTCCAAAAGGAAAATAAAGAGCAAACCATGTAGAAATTGCAGAACCCTAACACAAGATTTAGTGATGTATGGATGCAGAAAAAAGAAAGATGTGGAAAGCACAATAGGATACCAAATTCGCATGGTTCACGCAATATTGGCTACCTTCACTGTAGTTGTATATGGTTCTACTGTGATGAGTGATGAAGCAAAACGGAAAATTACACTGCAATTGTCATATGGGACATATACAGGTAGCCTAAGAAGCAGGCACACAGACACAGATACTGACATGTGACACTGCAATTCCAAATTAATAGGGATATAGACAAAGACAGGGGACAGGACAAAAAGAAAAAAGAAAATACATAGTGGCAAATAGTTTTAGTTGTGATTAATAGGATTATAGGAATATGATTGGTCAAAAAGACAAACTGTGATGCACGACGGACGTTTCTTATAAATTGTAACTATGAAAGTAAGTTTTTTAACATTATGAAGTGACGTGTTCCTTTATGTGTCTCCCTTGTCTCCGGCGAGCAAGGTCATCAAATCGTGAATCGTAAAAGATTCGGCCACGGGCCATCGAAGGAAAATACAATATATGTAAATAGATATTAAAGATTCACTACCACAACAAAAAATTAGCCTTAAAAATCGAAAGTATGTTTCTAACAATGATTGTGTAGCCTAGTAGGTAAGAAACTTGCTCATATGGCAGCGTAAGTGGGTTGGTCCGAGGCTGCGAGACCTGACATGATCTATGATTTAGAGTATACATTAATTAAAGAATTAAATATATCGATTTGTCAAAATTTGTGTTCATGTAGGATATTATATTCAATAACATTTACAATTACTTATATAATCATGGTCTAGCCAATTAAAATAACTAAACCAATTGGGGCTAGCTCAATTGGCTAAAACTCTTGTATCTCACTAGGAGGTCAGAAGTTCGAGCATTCCCACCTACGTGAGGATGTTTTTTCCTTTGTATTTGTTGGGGTTATTTCTCTGCTTAATGGGGCTTATAGTTGAGTTGGGTTTATAGTGACTGTCATCCCTTTGATAGGCTTATTTATCATGTTGGTTTGGTTGTTAGGTTTTGTTATCTCGTGGACTCTCACAAAACGGATGTAGTGTCCCGTGATTGTACTTCATCCATGATGTGATGATCTCTCCTACCGATTTGCACAAAAAAAAAAATTTTAAATAATTATTTTTTAGAGACATTGAGCTCATCTACTGTCTACCATGATAATAAACTACAGAAATTTCACTCAACTAATAACAGATAATTCATGAGAACAAGGTATCTTACACTCAAACATATTTAGAATATCTTTTAACGTTTAAATGAGAAATACTGGCCAACTTTTATAACCCCATAAATTAACTTTAAAGCCAACTTTTATAATCAACATGATCCATTGGAATAAATTGAGAGACTGACCATATAAGTGGTTGAAGAAAAGCTGAGTTGCTCCAGTAGCCTTGACAACATCAAGAAGGGCAGCCACAGAATCAGTGGATCTCTTGGTGATGAGAGAGGTACCAAGGCTCCTCAAGGAGGAATCAAGGTGAGCCAAACTGTGCTTCAGCCACCACCTAGAAACCCTACCAGGGTAATAGTGCCCTTCCTCTTCAGGTGCCCATATGAACACTGCAACCACTGACCCCGCCCTAACTCCCGCTGCCAGTGCTGGGTTATCTTCTACCCTTAGATCTCTCCTAAACCACACTACTGTACACCCACCACTTGACATCTCCCCAGATCCCAAAACACCCAAATTTGAATTATGAACAATCTCTCTCACAAAATTTCAAAAACCCAAATCCCGAAACACAAATTTGAACTTTGAGCAACCTTTCGCCCAAAGTTTCCAAAACCCAAATGCCAGAACACCCAAAATTTGAACTTTGAACAATCTCTCTCCCCCAAAATCTCCAATACCATAGACAACAGCAATAGATTGTAACTAATCCTATGGTTTTTCTTTTTTTATCTATTTCCTACTATGGTTTTCACTTTTCTGGGTAGGAAGCAAAGGGAAAAGAAAGAGTTTGAGAATCTCTGGGGGTTTTTTTATTGTTGGCAACCAGAAGGATCTTCAGGTCTTCACAGATGATGGGAAGAGAGAAAGAGAGGAATTTTGAGATTGGATAAAGCTGAGTGAGTACAAAGAAATTGAGGCAGGCAATTTGCAGCCACAAGTTTTCTTTTCTAGATTTTTTACTTTTTCTTATCTTGTCATCCTGTGCAACTCCGCAGACATCTCACCCAAGCTACCTTCCCAAAAAGTGTCAAGGTTTTCCCATCCTCTTCAGGTGTGTGCTTGTGTTTGGTTTACCGTTCAAATACATAAAATCTCTCCCAAACCGTTGTGCAAAATTCTAGTTTTGTATGGTTTTTCTATGTTTCACTATTTTCATAGTGAATTTTCCATAATTTAAAATCAAAAATTCACCATAAAAATTGCCTCTAGAACACTGCCGAAGGACTGATCAAGTGAGAGTACGATAGCAAATATATGATGTTTACTCTCCAAATTTCGCCTGTTCAACTTTTATAATAGCAAAAAGCACTTGGGGCTATTGAAATTGCTCGGTCCTTAATTTTATTACTATTTCAAAACTAGTCAAGTTGCACATTGGAGTACATACCATGTTATGCATAATTCCTCCATTGATAGTGTGGAAAAATTTATAGGTTGGAAAAGTTGAATAATGAAACACTCTCTTGATTTTCCTTAACTGTAGCAATCTGAAAGTGAGCATTTTCTTCTCAAATTTTTTTTAGTGTATTTTATTTGTACACCAAAAGGGCTCCCTAGCTGACACTATCTCTATTGCCAAAAGCTTGGAAATTTTCTTTTTCCTTTTTTTGCCGGTAATAGAATATCCATAGAATAGTGGTTACTAAGATAAAACAACGGCTCGCAAGTGGAGTAGAATGCAGTTGATGTCTCCATTGTACTCATATGTACATGGGTAGGGTTCGATTCTCGTAAACACACATCTCCCTTCCCAAATCCCCTAGGATAGAGTAAATTAGAATTAACGAATGGTAAAAAAAAAAAAAGTTAAAAGAGCAGCTCATTGTTACTCCACCAATTCGAACTTCAAACTTTCCTAGAGCCCTGGGATAAATAAAAATATAAAAAAACTTGGATTTTGTTCTATGTTGAAACTTGAAAATGAGAAATTTGTCTTTTGTTTAGTTTTCATCTTTGGGTATTTTAGTTTTGATGGTGGTGAAGAGAGAAGTAGAGTAATAATTGGAGAGAGAAAGTAATGAGAAAAATCAAAGTAATAATTAAAAAAATAGAATAATAATTGAAGAAAAAAATAAGACAGTAATTAGAAAATAAAAAACAAAACAAAGTTAAAACTGAAAAAGAACAAAGCCTACTAAACTGTTATATTCTCGCATCTGATTCTCTGTATCCCTTTTTGCAAGTAGAGGGTATATAATTTTTTAATGCATAAGGGGGGTGTTTGGGAAGTGAATTTTCAGATTTTCGGATTTTAGCAAGTGGGTTTTTTTATTGGAAGCTTGATAACAACGAGACCACTTGGATTTGGCCTTTTAGTTTTGGAAAAATTTCAAAAAAGTCCTTGAATTTTAAAAACTTTACAAAAAAATACCTAGACTTTAACTAATAACAAAAAGACATCGGACCTTATCATTCCGTTAACAAAATAACGCCACCGTCTAATTCCGTCAATTTGTAATGGATGGAGTGAACAGAAGGCGTTAATCTTCATTCTTTTTTTACTTTTTACTTCAAAAAATTACTTTTAACTTTTTTAAGTAATAAATAAATATACAATAAAATTCTTTTTTCGTTACTATTTGTGAGATGGTAGGTGTAGCACCTATAGAAGAGAAGTTGAGTTAAAATAGGGTAAGGTGGTTTGGGCATGTCTACCGTAGACCAGAAGATGCGGTAGTCAATAGAGCGGATAAAATAGTTTTGGATAGTAATGCTATGGGGAGAGGTAGACCGAAATTGACATTAGATGATGTGGTGCGCAAAGATATGAGTTTATTACAAGTGGCCCTTGACAGAGCTCAATGGCGGAAACGGATTCATGTAGCCGACCCCAAGTGATTGGGACATAAGACTCGGTTTGGTTTGGTTTACTATTTGTCAAAAATTAGTTTAACCCCATTTTTTACTATTTACAAAAATAACCCATTTTTTTACTTTTAAATTTTACCTTTTCCTCTCTCTCACTCCCTTTTTTTTTTAGAAATTCGACATCACACCACTAATCAACCCCACAATTAGGAGCTCTTCACTAAGGTCTCGATTGGATGCAGGTAAAGGAGGGGGAAGGGGCACTCGGATGAGAATGAGTCTCACAAAACTTTGGCAGATGAACTAATCCCTTCATAGTTCATATGTAGGGATGGCAATGGGGCGGGGGCGGAGTCAGATTTAGCGTTCCTCAAACCCACTTCATTCTATATGGATAGGAGTCGGAGAGGGGGAAATCGGGGAAGTGCCGGGGTTGGAGAATAATCGGGTCCCCATTCACCATAATAATTTGACTAATTTTGTTATTTTTAGAGTGTCTTGACAAGAAACCAAGACATTAATGATTCATAAGAGTCAAAAAAATAGAAATAGAAAAAACAAAGACATAAACTAATACTTTATTAATTTGTATATTGCTCTTATTATACAGAAACAATGAAATTTAGTTAGACATATACATACAAAAATCCAAATACCTATAATCAGAGTCGGATTGGGTTAAAACGGGGCGGGAGAAGTAAATACCATTCCCACCCCATTTGCTTATCGAACCGGGCGGGGAGGTCGGAGCGGGGACGGGTTGGAGGTAATTGCAACCCCTATTCATATGTCAATGCTACCAGTGATTTGTGATGTCGGTCTCTCCTCTCTCCAAAACATGAAAATGTATTAGGTGCCCTCAGGGTACCGATATGTGATGTCTTAATACTTTTCTCACCATATACTTATGAGAGATCGCTCACTTTTTTTTGTTGATCCCTTAGTCGCTCACATCCAAAAGTGTAGTGTAGAAGAGCATTGAAACACTGGTACCAAAGAATAGAATAATTACTCCTCAAATACACCTTATTTTACACATAGAATAGTGTGATAGAATGCTTTAATAAACAATTACTCTAAGGTCCATTATAGCTTTTTGTAACATGTCTAGTCCACCTCTTAGTTTCATAACTCCTCTAATCCACCTTTTTGCAATTTCTAAGGTGTAAGGTCCACTCTCCATTTTTAATAGACAAATGCACCCTCACATTAAATTTAATACATAATATAGTTTCATAGGGTACCCTAGGGTTTAGGTTTAGGGTGCACTTTCCTATTATAGGGTTTTTAGTGGTTTAGGCACTTTCATAGGGTATCCTAGGGTTTAGGTTTAGGCACTTTCATAGGGTACCTTAGGGTTTAGGTTTAGGGTGCACTTTCCTATTATAGGGTTTTTAGTGGTTTAGGCACTTTCATAGGGTACCCTAGGGTTTAGGCACTTTCATAGGGTACCCTACGCCGGTCAACACCGGTCAACGGCCAGTCAACGCCGGTCAACGCCGGTCAACGGCCAGTCAATGCCGGTCAACGGCCATCAACGGTGGTCAACGCCGGTCAACGGTGGTCAACGCCGGTCAACGGTGGTCAACGCCGGTCAACGGTGAGGGGTATTCTTGTAATTGGTACGTGTGAGTGGACTGGATGTGTTAGAATAATATTAGGTGGACTAGAAGTGTTAGGAACTTGCTATAGTGGACCTTATAACAAATCTCCCATGCTTTAAAGAATGAAATTGATTTTGGCACTCCCTAAATTGATTTTGGTACTCTCAAAAGAGAGTACAGTTATCAATTTGGGAAGTGCCAAAATCACTCTCCATAATAATTTCCCTATGTAAACTGTATGAGAAAGGATTGAACTCCTCTGGTAACTAGCTTGGATAGTCCAACATTTTCTAACAATACATAATTACTTTTTCCAAAAAAATATTTCCGTGGAATCAACCATCACGAGACTCCGAGCTCATTCGGCTGGCTTATTTGTTTGTCAATATTTCGGTGGAATCAACCGTTGCGAGACTCCGAGCTCATTCGGCTAAATAAGTCATTTGGCTTATTTGTTTGTCCTTATTCAAATTTTTTTTTTGCATTTGTTAATTTTTCATCATTTTTTGAGAATTATTGCTTTGTCATGACGAGAGGAATCTAAAAAGTAAAAAAATTATGAAAAAAATCTATTTTTTAATAAAGACGAAAATAAGCCAATTTTTTCGACTTTATTCAAAAAAATTTGGATTTCGATCATAACTTTTTATTTTTTAGATTCCTCCAGTCATGAAAAAGCAATAATCCTAAAAAAATCGACGAAAAACTAACAAATGCGAATTTTTTTGAATAAAAAAAGAGAAAGTCAAATAGCTTATTTAACCGAATGAGCCTCCATTAAACTGTCCAAGAGAGTACTTGAGAAGATACACACCCTATATGAGAGGGGAAATGACGGTCAAGAATGTGTTTTAATAATTAATACCCGTCAATGATATTTTCAGCATTGACAAATGTTCTTAGCTTATCATTGACGAATATTAATTATCAAAACACGTCCTAAGCTCACATTTTCCCATATGAGAAGATAGTTAGGCCCGGAGAATTACTCTGATAATAATGGCCTTATAACAAAACTTGGGCTTTATAATCCCCTCTCCAAAAATTCTACAGTATAACCATACACATAACACACAATTCACTCACATAGCCCCACAAGCTATGTGAGTGTGTTGTGTACGTAGTTGTAGAAGATCTCTTTCCTCTCGGGCGGACTTGGGGATTCATTTTAGGAATGACTAATGTGTCGGATTTACCAAGCAAGCAGTAAGGCCTTGTTTTTACTAACCTTTAAGTTGTACTAGATTACAACTTTTTTTTTTGTTTGTCCTGATTTAATTTTTTTTTTCGTTTGTTAATTTTGCGCTAAACTTTTATGTATTATTGGTTTGTCTAGATGAAAGGAATTGGAAAAACAAAAAATTATGAATTTACTCAAATTTTGTTTGAAATATCTAAGAAAACCCCCCCAAAAAGTTATTTTTTGGATTTTTTTCTTGAATATTTCCAAAATAAAACTTGTATAAAGTCAGAATTTTTTACTTTTCTGATTTCTCTAATTGAGACAAATCAATAATACACAAAAGTTTGCGCGCAAGATTAGCAAACTTGAATAAGAATAAAACAAACATAGTGTAGTCCACAACTTATAGGTCAGCGGAAACTGGCCTAAGGCAGACCCGACCCGACCCAGCCCAGCCCATCTATCTCTAACCGAACGCAGGGGTATATTCGTTCAATTCATCAGCCCCTATCTTCCCCCACCCATATTCCCCACCGCAACCCTAACCCAAACCCTAGCCGTCTCTCTCTCTCTCTCTCTCTCTCTCTCTCTCTCCTCCGAGCAAGATGTCGCACTTCGGAAGGTCCGGCCCTCCAGACATCAAAGACACCTACTCTCTCCTCGTCCTCAACATCACCTTCCGTAATTACCCCCAACCTTCACGCCAACAATTTTCTATTGCACACTTCTTGTTTTGATTTTTTATTTTTTTTGGGATTTCTCATCTAATCTTCTTTTTGTTTCGATAGGAACCAGCGCAGACGATTTGTTCCCGCTCTTCGAAAAGTACGGGAAGGTCGTCGACGTTTTCATCCCCAGAGACAGGAGGTCTGATACTCTACTCACGCGCATACCATATACACTAGTTTGTGTATTTTGCCCTCTTTTTTTTCCTGTTTCTTTTTCATTTAATTAGGTTTCTAATTTTTGAACTTCAAAAGGGTTTGTCATAGAACAAAGGGTAGCCCAAGTGGTAAGGCGATCTCTTTAGTCTTTGCCGGGACAAGGTCCGGGGTTCGAGTCTCACTGTAGGGTCCCATTCCCTACCTCTTAGATTAGGCTAGAGTAGATAGGTTTCTTGCATGTAGACAAAAAGAAATAAAGAAAAGAAAAGAAAAGAAATACTTGGTTTGCCATCTAATTTGAAGGATATTTGATACGTGTTACTTCAAATTCCAGGTTTTCCCCCTTAATTACAAGTGGTCTGATGGGGACATCTGAAGCCAAGGATAAAATCACCTGTTTTAGTATTAGGTTGAGGAGTTGAAGAAATGGTTTATTGTTCCTCATAATCTTGGCTTATCTGCTATTGCCCAGCCTCAGCTTAAAGGGAAGCAAAATGTTTTCCCTCTCAAAAAGTTGCTTGCATTTTTCTCTAGATCAAGATATCCCTTGAACCGAGTGGAAAACTGAAATCTAGGGTTAAAATGTATGATGGAATCATTTCTAGATATGATATCAATCAAATATCCCAGTACCAGTGAAGATCAGAGTCACAATAAATAATAGATAGTTTTGGAGTTGCGTTTGAATGTCAGTATGATAAGCAGTGTATCTATGCTATACAAATCTATGCTATACAAATTGTGCATATGCGAACTTTAGAAGGGGGAGAGTGAACTTGAGAAATTGGGTGGTTTTTGCCTCCCTAATCACAATTAAACTGCTGGTGATGTGACTCTCCTCCTGATAGGAAATAACCAAAAGATATAGAGAGGCCAACTGTCTGCGAGGAGTTTATAGAAGCCAAGTTTGTTGGGGCAAAAACTATGGAGAGTAGAGGTGATTTCTGCAACTGTAAGAGAGCATGGTTTTATTAACTATGTGGAAGGGCACCCAGGGAGATTTCTGGAAGTGTGTTAAATACCATTTCGAATATTCAATACTGATTTCAGTTGTACCTTGTTGTACAATTAGTACGAAGTGTACATAATTGTAAGGATGCATTTCTTTAATCGTTTTTAATTTGGGCTTATTGGTTCATGCAACTGTGGGTATGTAATACCACTTAGGACTGGTGATTCACGAGGTTTTGCTTTTGTTCGCTACAAGTATGCTGATGAAGCCCAGAAGGCGGTTGAGAAGCTCGATGGTATGTACTGAACTTATAATGTAGTTTACGAAGGAATTTCTAGATTTTGGATAAGTGGAGAGGTTGGTGGTTTATGCATCTGAGTTTCTTTGTCAGGACGAGTGGTTGATGGCAGAGAGATAATGGTTCAGTTTGCCAAGTATGGACCCAGTGCTGAAAAAATGTGAGTCCCTTATTGTGATTGATGGTGTCTTTCATTTCATAATGCACTTAATGTAATTGGTAATTTAACCATCAATCAGGGCCGGCTTTGAGATTTTGGAGGCCTAAGACGATCTTTGAAAGTGAGACCCTTAATAATTGTCAACGAAAATCAAATAAAAAGTCGATAAATGAACTTTTCAAAACCAAATACATGTATTTCTCGTTTTTGTTTTTTTTTTCCTTTTGTTTTTTCTTGCATTCCGTGTTCCATTTTTTTGGGCCATTGGTCCTAAGTGTAAAATGTTTTCTTGGGTTTAAAATTGGGCCCTAAAACAACACATGTATACTATGTCCTAAAAATTAGGGGGGGCCCTATTTTTTAACATTTTTTGGGGGCTTAAGGCCCACGCCTCTTGGGCCTTAGCCCAGAGCCGGCAGTGCTATCAATGTGCCTGTTACTAATTCCAAGTGATGTGCTGAGTGTACTATTCGCTAGAGGAGCTTCTTTAGAGTCTCATTATAGATCCACACACTCTCTGCAAAACCTATTTTGCACATTATCCTCCTCATCACCTTCTTGTTCCTCATCTTTTGGCTCTTCATTGTCTTGTTCATTGTTGTTAGAGCTAGGCTGCTAGAGTCTGACACATCATCTTCTCCCTTTCCAAAGCTCATATGGAGTGTTCATGGTACCGGGTCGCAGATAAACCCGATTTATGATATAGCATGTGTTGGAAATGGCTTCAGCCCAAAATCGAAGAGCTACTTTTCTAGCATGTAACATGACATGCTCCATGTCACGACCCAAACCCGTGGGTTAAAGGTCTAATGACCGGCCAGTGAGTCTAGGTCACCCTAGGCCTATCCTAATAAATCAGTTTAGGGATTCAAACACTTTTACAGATTCTGATTATAATCCAAAAATCTGTGAACTTCAATTCAGAATCTAAAAGATAATTGGCTCAAACATCCCTATGAGGCACTTGTTGGGTCCTGTATATCTGATTGTTATCTTATGTGCCCAAGTTTCTTTTGTTTTTGCCAGTAGGTAAGAAAGGGATGGGGAAGTTGCTGGGGCTCGAACCCCAGACTTGAGGAAAGGGTTGCAAACGCCCCAAGCGCCCCAACCAATGGGGCTCTCACTCTTTCCCTCAATCTGGCAGTGTTTCTTGTAGATACTTTTTAACTGTAGCTTAGTTGTTTTTCACGGTTTTGGTTTTCAGCCATAAAGGGAGGATAGTGGAATCAGCATCGAGGTCAAAAGAAAGGTCAAGAAGCCGCAGTCCTCGGCCTAGGTATGGACTTCATTATTAGTATTTTCCTTTTTAATGTTTGAGGTTATGGGGGTGCGGAATTACTTATCCTTTCTAATTTGCACATTTTGTGTTACATTTGGAGTGGTGTGCCCATGGACATTTTCTTTTCTCATATGACCAGCTTGTCTCCCCTACAATAATGATTAAGTTTATATGTTTTGAAAGAGGATTAAGGATGCTATCCGGTGTGTTGCACTTGCACTTAGTAAACCTTGTATGATTCATATCCTGTATTGGGTGCCTCTATATGGCCTCTCATGAACCTTTTGCGGGTGGGGCGGGTGAAGATTAGAGAAGATTGTGTTGGGATGGACCAGCCAGTCAAAAAGTTCTGAGCTGGTCTGGAGTGTAAACTTGCATAACTGAGAGCAACACTTAATAACTTCTTGTTGATGGGATGGGCCAGCCGGTCATAAAGTTCTGAGCTGGTCTGGAGTGTAGACTTGCATAACTGAGAGCAACACGTAGTAACTTCTTGTTGACAGAGAGTTAAAACAAATTCCATGCTATCTGCATTTGGATAGCTGTAAACGCAACTCCTTCCAAGGGGAATGGTTGGAGCCGAGGTGCCTCCTACTTGTACTTTCAGAGTCGGGAAGTGTACCCTTCGGATGTCTTATTCTTATTGTGGGCAATTTGCTATGTCCATCAATTTATGGGCAGGTACCTGGCAAACTTGGACAAGTTTCTATCCCTAGTTGGGGGCAGGAGAACTCAATTTTCTCTTCTGCATTGTGGATGATTTCCTACTAACCACTAGGAAGATAGTAGTTAGTACATTCTTTAAGATCACTCATTTTGTTGGAACTTAAGTTTATTTTCATGAGTTGTAGTTAAATCTTCAAAGGTTTTTGGGAGCAGAATCACGTATTTAGACTAATTTGCCCATGTTTAATCACCAGGTGTTCGTTCGTACCCTTGAATTATTATTGTTTGATATCCATTGATTGTTTAACTTTTGTTGTTGTCTTGCATAGTGTTGTATGTGTATAATTGGACATCTTCATCTCGGGAAAAATTTCAGGTATAGGGATGAATATAGGGGTAGGGATTCCAGGAGGAGAAGTCGTAGCAGAAGTAGGGGAAGATATGATCGTGACCAGCCCCGAGGAAGGGAAAGAGATTATCGTCGTAGAAGCAGGAGCCTCAGTGGAAGTCCTGATTATCACAAGGAACGTGGAAGAGGCAAATATGATGATGAAAGGCGTGGTCGAAGTCGGTCTTATGGAAGGTATTCTACTGTTACTCTTTAAATTTCTACATGTTCAACTTATGAAGTGTTGTTTAATGCTATGTGGGTGTTCTGAAGTGCGTCCCCTGCTCGTCGTAGCCCTAGTCCTCGGAGGAGCCCCTCTCCACGCAGGACCCCACCATCTAGGGGTGGCAGTCCAGACGGACGCAATGGCAAAGCAATCTCTCCTACTCCAAAGAGTGTCTCACCACGCGGTGGTAGACGTGCTGGTTCTCGTAGCCCGTCTCCTCGTTCTGATGCTGATGTAAGTAATGAACCTTGTTTTTTTAGATTAATCACATCCGGAAGTTTGTGGCTTGGTTTGTCATTTGTATTCTATTGTATTCGTAGGAATGAAGGGGCGGTATACCATGTGATGCATCTCTTGCCCGTATTCTGCCTGCCATATTGTACTCAGCTGTGGCCTGTGGCTATTCCTGAGAGGACATTTCAATCGAGTGTCAATGTTACTACCAGTTTATTGATTGCTAGAATTGTATGTTCGTGAAAGAGTTTTAAGGTTGACTATTTTGTTCTTGAACTTGATGCGGCCTTTAAGTTTGCTGGTATTATTGCACTTTGATAATTCTGGGTTTGCTGCTATAGTTTTGCTTGGTTTGGCCACTCTTATTCTGAATCCTATGTATGTTGGGTAATTGTCAATTCAGGTTACTGAAATTTTTAAAACTTGTCATGGATCATGTTCTGGCCTTCTAAATTGCATCCGGGGGTAGAGTGAATGTGGCTGAATGGCTGATGCTGTAGCAGCTGTTGATATGCTGTAGCAGCTGTTGATATGCTGTTTTTTACTTTGCGGTTGGTCGATGTGATTTCTTGCCGGTTGGTCGATGTGATTTCTTGCCGGTTGGTCGATGTCATTTCTTGCTGGTTGGACATTACGATGTTTTACAGATTTCTCTGATGATTTCATCTTTGGTAAGGGTTACGACTTACATGTGACTGAAGTCCCATTGGGATTCTGAGTTTTCACCTGACCATCCTTTTTTGTGCTGATTATCAAATTTGGGTCTGGAAAGGAGTCTTAGTAGCTGTGATGACCTAAAAGATGGTTGGAGCCGTCCTCGTGCCTTAAACGTGTGGCTGATGCTGTTAAGCTGCTGAACCACCCACCGTAGACCCAATTATAGTGTGAACCTGTTATGCTGGGCTGGACATTGGTGATTGAGGTTGGACACATGACGGCCATAGATGCTTTTTGTTTTTTACTTGGCTGGACTTTACACCACTGTTTGTTCTCAGTTTTCAGAATCAGTTTCACTGAATTTTTTTCAGAGACTTGTTTGGTTGACACTTTTTAGAAGACAAGTTTTATAATTTGTGTAGAAGATACTTTGTTTTGTGAAACATTAGAAATCTGTTAGTCTTACTCTCGAAAATCATTTTTTCTTAGACATTGTGAAATGTTGGTTATTTATGTGTTTTTTTTTTTTGAACGGGTTTTGAGAAGTCATCTGTAAGACTGATTTTTTTTTTTTTGTTCTCTTTCTTCCTATTGGCTCTGTAAGACTGATTCTGGAAACTGCAAACCAAAAAGTCCTTTTTCTTTGGCCATTATCTCTTACGCTTTACACTACGCTGTTGTAGAATGTCCAGATACAGTTTGTTTACATTCGCCAGCGGATATGGTTTTGAGCTGATAATGACAGTTGCATGTTGTTACAGCACATGAGATCGTGGCTGTAGATATGATATCGTGGCTGTAGATATGATGTGAGCCGATACGTCATAAATCGCTTTTTGCTGAACTTATTGCTGACAGCAATTGAATTGGGTGTTCCCTTTTTTGGTGTTGATGAGTGATGCTTGGTTTGGTAGCTGTTTCCTGTTTTGCACCTGGCTCTGGTAGCTGTACTTCACTTCCTTGCCTTCCAGCACATCTTGAAGATGCTGAATCAGAGGTTTTGGTATGATTGTACTGCAAGGTGTTTTTAAATTCATGGCATTATTTTGTCCCACCTGTAGGCACGTCGTTTGCCTGTGTTTTGCATCTTATGATTAGTTCTTGTTAATTTAGGCATTTCTTGTACGTCATTGTTGGGGTGTTTTATATTTCTTACCTATTTCCTCTCATGACATTTATGGTAAATCATCCCATAATTTGCTAACGTTCATGGTTTGCATTGTAGTAGATGTTTGAATTGTTAATTTTTTAGTTCTTGGTTATGCCTGGGCTAAGGCTAGTTAATTTATTGGTTTCTCTACTAACTTGTGGTCGAATAATGATTGGATACATGTATATGTCGTTATTGTTCTCACAGAGTCCGTACTTGTTACATGGGAAATTATTTATGGTTAGCATGGAAGGATGTTTTTACTGGTGGGGACGATTGCTAGAACTGCAATTTATCATTTGTGCAAATTATTTGGACAAGCTCTGTGGTCTTTTATCAATTGGGTTACTTGATTTTTGTGTAATACTAAATTCTAAAGTAGATTGCTATTCCTCGCCTTTTCAGTATGGAAGAAATAGTTAACTGTTGTTTTCCTCAAGTAAAATTACATTGTTCCAAAACCATGTCAAATGACTTGTAACTTAGTGGATTTCATTTGTCCCTAACCAATCTCCCCCAATTCTTCCACTCTATGGTAGAGAATTTGGAGGACTTGAAGGTGTGTTGCTTTTGTCTGAAAATCTGTTGGCAATGTCCATTCCTTTCGAGGGAAGTTGACTCCAAGTTCTCCAACTCATTTTCACCCATTTCTAAAAGATGGTAGGAGTCGGTGACAGTTCTAAACTTTTAACATGAACCTGCTATGCTGTGCTGGACATTGTTAAATGAGGTTGGACAGACAGTTGCCTTTTTGAACTTTTGGCCATTAGGTTTTCAATCTACCCTGCTTTAGCACGTGTGAAATACAATTCGGTACAGGCTCTAGTAGGTAGTATATGATTTTAAGTTTACAATAACTGTTGCATGTTGTTACAGTGTTGGTATGAAGTGATAGCTGATATCTTTGTTAGTCAGTTGTTACTGTACTTATTGCTGATGGCTATTAGTTCGGGTGTCCGTTTGTGGTGTTGATTGGTGATGCTTGGTTTGAAGCTGTTTCCTCTTTTGCACCTGCTCTGGTTGCTTTGGTTCACTTCATTGCCTCCCAGTACATCTTGCAGATGCTGTATCATCTCTTGGTATCTTTTCCTATTTGCATTGGTCGGTATGGTATTTTTGCAGTCATCATCTTCTATTTCATGCCTCCTCTAGGCATGCATGTCGGTTTTCTGTTTCTTGTGTCGTGATTATTTCAGGAGGATTTCTAATTTACTTGCATTATTTTGGTGTCTGATTGTGCTTCATTTTTTCATGATGCTTGTCATTTTTATGATAACTTTTTTCCCACGTCACCAACAAATATTGCCAAAGTTTCCCCAACGAGATGAAGAAAGTTGAGGTTATGGTACCACCGTTCTCTTCTCCGGTGAAGCTTTTAAATGCCAGGCTTTCAGGATAGTGAACTCTATGTTACTGATCTCTCTTTTCCTCGTCGCTTGTGGTTTTATGATATTTGAGTACAATATCTAATACTCTTCTATTATGGGATTTCAGTTGGGTAATGCTGTTAAATAGGAAGTTGATTTTCGTAAGGAAATCACGGGATGGTGTTTATGCTGGTGCATGAATGCTTTTGGAAGAAGGTTAAGTCTTAGTTGCAGGGAGCTCCTAAAGTGGTGCCACTCCCAACTAAGGAGCTTGATGGGAGCCTAGTCCCGTTGAGATGGGAGCTCGCTCCTTACAAAGGTGGGAGCTATTTTATGATCTTTGTTATAGAAAAACAGAGATTTATTACTTGGTTTTATTAATTGGCCTTTGATGAACTCATATATCTAGAGTCATGAGATCTTGAAAAGAAAATCATACTATATTGTAACACTAGCCCATTTCTTACACTTGTGGAGGACTTGCCCATGTTTTTACTACCTAAAATTATTTAACTTTTAAAGTGAATATTTTATGTTACATTATTTTCATAATATATGTACACGCTTTCAACCTTGGGAGCTTCTGCATTTCCTCACTCCCGCCTCCACTTCCGCTCCCGCACTTGCTCTCGCTTCGTGCAACTAAGGGGTAAGTTATAATTCCTGTTGAAGCACGAAGCACGTGTCGTCGTGGTGGTTGCCGTATGAGTAGTTTTCATTAGGTTCTGATGTTGGTGGTCTTTTAGCCATGTTGGTGTACTCATTTCTTTTTCTCGAATTATTGTGTCATGTTTTAGTTTTCATTAGGTTCTGATGTTGGTGGTCTTTTAGCCATGTTGGTGTACTCATTTCTTTTTCTCGAATTATTGTGTCATGTTTTTTATATCCGCGTCCGTGCAGCTTAACTGACTGAGCCTCATAAACTTCTATGGATCCATTTTCTCAAATTTTTTTGAGTAAATACTGAATCATATGATCTGCTTTTGCACCCCTAGGCCTATGTTGGTTTAATACTCCCTCCCCTTTTTTAGAGTCTAGTATTTCATTTTGAGTTCTCACTTAATAAATATCCATTTTGTAAACTTAATGGATAAAAGTTGGTACATTTTTTATTTTATCCCTAAAAGTATATTTTATTTTGAAAAGTTAGTGAGTAAAAGTCTAAGAGCAAGTACACCAGTGTTCAGGTAAATAACCTTGTGAATAGTTCACAAATCTAGTTTAGATACCAACTTTTTCTTCCACAACTACACCAACACTATCTATTTTACCTAACAGTAATAAAATTATACATTTTTTCAATCTTTTCCTTTATCCTTTTATTTTTATTATTTTCCACCCACCATTTACACAATCCAGCCAACAGTCTTCTTATTTGTCTCTGTAGCCCAACGGTTAAGTGGTACAACAAGGTCATGTGAACCAAAAGCAATTATTTTAACGAAGTAACGGTAAAATTTTTACTTTTCGAATATAAAATCAGCTTTTGCCACTTCAAGCCATTCAACCTCAGATCTCTTTTCATATTGTAGGAGGAAAAAAATTGCTTCTTTGTTCCCTTCATTTTTTATAATGGCTCCCAATCAGTTACGTAATCTGATTATGAACGATTCAGATTTTTCTGACTCGGATGATGAGTTGGAGATATTTCAAGTAGTTGCTACGTATGAAAGTGAGAGGGACTTGAGCTCAAGCCGCAATCGTCGCATGGTTATTAATTGCAACACTTTTGGAGCTTAAAATCGGCTTTTTGATGTTTACTTTGCCGAGTCTCCTGTATTTCCTCCGCATTATTTTTGAAGGAGGTTTCGAATGAGCCATTCTCTTTCTCTTCGTATGCATGATGCCGTAAAAGCACATGAGCCTTACTTTATCCAGAAAAGAAATGCACCAGGAAAGCTTGGTTTATCATCTCTTCAAAAAATGACTGTCGTGTTTAGGATGCTAGCTTACAGTGCACCAGTCGATTTTGTGGATGAATACGTGAGATTAGAGCAACCACTACCTTAAAAAGCCTAAGAAGATTTCTTAGAGCAATAATTGAAGTGTTCTTCGAGGAGTATTTGAGGTCACCTAACGTTGCTGAAGTAGCTAGATTGCTAGCGGTTGGTGAAGTACGGGGATTTCCGGCAATGTTAGGGAGCCTTGGTTGCATGCATTGGGAATGGAAGAATTGCCCAACCGCTTGGCAAGGTATGTATACTGGTCACACCCATAAACCAATAATTATTTTAGAGGCTGTTGCATCATACGATCTTTGGATATGGCATGCAAATTTTGGACTGCCCAGGTCTCATAATGATCTTAACGTGTTAGATAGGTCTTCATTATTCGATGAGGTTTCTTTAGGACGTGCTCCTCTAGTCAATTACACCATCAATGGAAATGAATATAATATGGGATACGATTTAGTTGATGGTATATATCTACAATGGGTATCTTTTGTGAAAACAATTTCATCTCCGCAAGGGAATAAGAAATTTTTTTTTGCTCAACAAGAAGAATCCACAAGGAAGGATGTAGAATGGGCATTTGGAGTGCTTCAAGCAAGGTTTGCAATTGTGCGAGGACCGGGGCAGTTGTGGGATAAGAAAACACTAAAAGATATCATGTAAACATGCATAATATTACACAACAAGATCATTTGAGGATGAACGAGATTATAATGGAGCGGCCGATCTCAACTTTGATCCATTGGAGCATACTCCTCTTGTAGAAGTTTCACATGAGAGAACTATCGACCTTGTGGAATTCATTCGATGCAATCATTAGACAAGGGACATGGGAACTCATTCTCGACTCCAAGCAGACCTAATTGAACACCTTTGGCAAATGTACGGCCAATCATAGTAACTTGTAGTTTGATTTGAATTCATTTGTGTACAATGTAGTCCGTACTTTAATTTGGAGTCCCGGTAGTCTATTTAGGCTTAGAGAGATTGAAAGAATCTGCTTTATCTTCATTAAGTTTATTCTGTTGTAACTTCATCAACTTCATTTCACCACTGAATTAACATTAGCTCTTTAGAACATGGCCCTTTGAAACTGGTAGATCATGGCCATGAAATGCTCTGACCACACAATTGAATTTCAAATTCATGAATCTGCAGTTTTGATAATACTTGAAAAAAGGAGGATAGGATTGGAACTGGGATTGTTTATAGCAGTATCAGAGAAAGCAAATCCCATCTTCTAAAGCTATAAACCAGAAAAAAACATCCATCCTTGATTGATTCAAGCATATTGAGAAAAGGGAACATCTTCGTGAACATTTACAATCCGACTATTGCAACATCTCTGATGTATATTGAGTACACCAAAAACTTTATGCTTTCTATTTGAAAAAACCAATAACCTACCTAATATATTTGATTAGCTGTAAGACTCAACGGGTAGAGGCAAACCATAGGAATATGAGCACACAAAATATGCCAAAAAATGGGTTCTTTTATAATTACTTGCGGTACATACATAAAATTCCACTCATCAAACTACAAAATAGATAATCCCCGCAGCTTGCCATTCAAGGCTTCCTTTAGACAATTCAAAAGATAGAACTCCTGCCATAGTTTTCAAACATCAAAACAAAAAAACTGACATATATACCTTTGAGGACTTCAAAAAGTGAGAACTAGCTATCTATTTGCAACTTCAAAACAAGTTTTTGCTTCCCCAATAAACAGATTACCCTTCTTTTTTCAAGGATTTCCATCTTTCGATACGTATAGAATTCTTGTTGCTCTTCCGACAAGCCATTAAGATCCATTATCATTACTCTTTCATCCTCTTTGAATTTATCCATTTCAAGCCTTTCTTTCTTAATGCGAATTTTCTCTTCCTCTTGATCACATGTTTTTCCAAGCATCTCAAATTTCTTCTCAACTAACTTAATTTTGCATTCTTTTATCTCATCTAATGCCCCAACAAATTGAGTTGAACTTGTGATGTCTTTGTTCTTTCGTTTCATCGGTTGCTCCTGAAATGACCGCTCCTTCTTGCCTTTTCTTCCCGCTTGTCGCTCCACGTTCACAAAATTATCCATTGCAACATTGTTGTCCCCTAGATTTATCGTATTTGGAGTAGAAGGACCAGATGCTATCCCTATTCTTGGTCGTTTCAATTGATTTTTCTTTTCACTGTTCAACAACCATTTAGGTTGGTTCTTCAATTAAACCCAACAATGATCGAATTGGAAGGAACTGCCGACCTTCTCCTCGTACATCTCTTTTGCTTTAGACATCTAAAAATGTACAGTGAGAACTGCTAGGTACGCTATAAAGAAAATGATAACCGAAATTAAACAAAAACTTATAACTAGTACCTTGTTTTCCTCGGTTAAGCCACTTTGACTTAGTAAATTAATCTTCGCATAGCAGCTGCAAAACTTGTTCGTGCATTGCTGAATTGTTGACCATCGATTCGATAGCGGAACAGATGTACGGTTGTAAACAGATCGGTTGTGCTCATCGAAGTAATCCTTCACTCATAGCCAGAAAGCAGCTTTTTTCTGGTCCTTACCTTGTATTGGATCCATGCTAGTATTAAGCCACGCTGACACAAGGAGTTTGTCCTCTTCCATGGTGAAATTCCCACCACGTGGTGGTTTCTTTGGAATTGATCCCATTTCAGTGGTGAATTGAGTTCCCTGAGTGAACACTTGAGCATTTGGATTCAAACATTGTGATTCCATCACAAATTTTTCTTCATGCATGCAAATCCGATTCATAAGATTGGTGAAGTACCCATCATGTCATTGATCCATCCCTACAATACCATTCCATAAGAATTATACGGGTTCCAACTACTATCATTGCCAATCAGCTTGTTGGGCCAACGAAAAAACATATAGCCCAATGTATTATCCAAGAAATAGCTAAATATAAGGGAAACAAAATTGAAGTCGTGTTCATTCCCACGGCTATATCAACCTACTTACAGCATTCTTCTTATACTCTTAGCAATGCATGTCATGTGTGTCGTCGAGGTATGATTCTAATCCCATCTAATGGAAACAGGTCAACAAAAAACCAAAACAACATTGTAAACTTGCTCGAGATTATCTTTAAACTAGACTTGTAAAGAATGAGAAAGTTAAAAGTTATAGGCTTGCAAAGAGTTTAGGAGAACTGTTAGAGATGCTAAGCGCAAAGCCTACGACAATCTTTAAACTAGACTAGATGGCACAAATAGAAAACCTATCATTTGTAAACCTGCTCGAGACTATGAAAGCACGAGACTTCAACTTGAATGCATACAGTAAGAACTCATAATGTTAGTGAAGGATTCGCATAAACACTGGATTCAAGACAAAAAATTCTCACATGTTCTCTATCTGTATTGGCATGTAGAATACCTTGTTACTTTCGGATCGATTCCAACACTTAGTGAACGTGTCTTTTTTTATTTTTAGTCGAGGCAGCCATGGCAATCTTTCTTGATATTCTCTACCCCATATTCTCTAGTCCAACAAACTGTTGCATTTACGTTTAGTCCTATGTCTAGGGATCAACTAACAGGTGAAATTATCATTACCGTAGCATCCTGTGCTTGGCCATTGCAATTGCTTGGAACTGCGGTGTAACACTTATTCTGCGGGTGTGGTAGCTATGGGATTCATTACGCAATGTTTACCCATTAACTTAAGGTGAATGTTCAATGCTGTGTGGAGGGGATCAATAACCTCGCAATTGGGAAGGTGATCTATGGTGGTGGCTTCCCTAAGCTGCCATGGACCAATTTTTAATTGCTTACTTGATCATGTGTGGTTCTCTTTGCTATACTTATCTTGTTTGTGAAAGTTGGCTGTTACTCCCCTTCACTTCGCCTAGGAGCTTGGAAGTAGGGGGTCTTATTTGTGGTGGGGTTTTTTTTTTCCCCTGTTTCAGTTGACTCCTTTTCAACCGTGTTGGTTTCTCGAGCAGATTATTGGCGCGGGGATGGGTGCCAACCTCGTTGGGATGTGTCCTTTGCGCTTGTGATGCTCGTTTTGTTTGGTTTGTTCTTGGTTTTCCTTTTTGTAGTCTTCTCTCTCCTATTTAATAAAATTCTTCTTCGCTGTTCAAAAAAAATGTCGAGGGATAAGCTAAAAAACTCCGCTTTAATCAATGCTTACATAGGTCTAGCAAAGTTACATTGATTCAAACTTTGAAAACAAGATAGAATGAGCTCTATTTCCCACTTTTAGCTTCACTTCACAATGAATCCCTTGAAAACAAATCACTCAGTAAATTTCGCAAACAGTTGGTGAGCCATTGTTTTCAACAGGGGGGTGTGTGGGAAGGGGGAGATAGTGCAGGAAAAGGACTAGAGCCGGAGAAGAAAAATGCACCAGAAAAATTGATAAAGTATTGGATCGTGTGTGAACATTTGTTCAGTAGAAAAAGCGAACAACTGTAGCGGGAGGAATTTCACTGTGTGGCTTACCTATGCTGCTACAGAGGAAAATTTATCTCTTTGGTTAGCTAAAATAGCTTTTTCTCTTGTTTACCTATGCTGGTAAACTTGCTCTAATGATAATGTTTACATGGAGGGTAAGTAGGGAAAAGTTGATCTAGAAGGTGTAATGATGATATTTTTTTTAATAAAATAGAGTTACGAAGTTGGGCACTTAAAAAATGACAAAGAAAGTAATAGTTATGGAGTGTTATTTCTTTCGTTATTTAACCAAATTCTGCATTTGTTAGTTTAAAAAAAAAAATTGGATTATTGGTTTGTATTATGATCAAAATTAAATTTTCTTGATTTAGTACAAAAATAAATTCAAAAAGATTTGATTTTGAATTTTTTTATAGTCAATAATAAGCTAATGATCTTCCACCACTAATAAAGTGTTTAAGTGCATATTTTAGATTTGTGGCATTTAGATGGTAAATTATAATTCTTTCCTTGGTAGTGAGAACTACTAAAAGTGTTGGATTATATGTGCTGAACGAATTTTGCGGAAGAGTTTATTGAGTGAAAGTATGATTGGAATTCAAAAAGGTCCTCTAGATTGTGATATTTGAGTTTTGCATTTTTTAGTTTAATTTTCAGGCTTCTTCGAAGCCACCCTTTTTTTTGTCTCCTTGTGTCCTTCCAAGCTCACCCAATATCAAACCCTACCTGTGTAAGCCCTGTTTAAAGTGAGTTACCAAAAATACCCCAAAATCCTTGCCTCCCCCGCAAACACGATAGGCCAAACCAAATTGGAGTTCAGATTCACAACCTCTCAAGTAGGAAAACCAGATTCTCTCCTTTTAACTCTCTCTCTTCTTGCGTTTGTTGTTCAGATCCAAAGCGAAAAGGAAGACGGACTCGGATCTGAATTTAATGACTTTGAGCCGGGTCTTTGTTCTCTAACATGCTCTTCGGCCACCGGAAGAAGCAGTCGGCAACCGAGTTCGGTTGGGTCGGAAGCGAGATTGGGCCCCTCTTTCTCTCCACCACCCTGTTCCTCGTTGCCGTCCTCGTCTTCGACCGGACCTTACCTGCGGTTGTTGAACCTTTCAGTGAAAAAGTCAAAAACTGATTAAAAACCCTAGGTTCGAAACAAAAAGGAATTTTGGTTGAGTTTGAAGGAGTGGTTGGAACTAGGAAGTTCATTCAAGTTTTGTTTAATCACCTGTAAATTAGGCTGTAATGTAATTTGAGAGTGGAGGATGGGAAAGCTCAAGATCCACTCGGTGAAACCCTCTTGATGTTGGATGAGTTTTTGGCCAAAATGGCCATAATTTGAAATCAAATTGGAGGAATACCCATCTTCTGAAACGTTTTGTAAAATTAGGCATCGCGCCTTTTCAAAACGTGTTATAGCGGTTAGGAGCCATGTGGCCATGGTAAGTGGCAGTTGGTTGCCATGTAGGTTTAAAATAATAGTGCCTTTTGAAAATACATTATAATTCTAACCCTAAATAGCGCCTTTTGAAAATGCGTTATAATTCTATAGCGCCTTTACAAAAGGAGTTACAAGTTGTTAAAGCGCCTTTACAAAAGGCGCTATATGTGTGCGCAAAGCTAAACAGGAGCTTCGCCCAAACCATTACCTCCAAATTTTCCAAAAATAGTTCGGAATAAGGTTCGATTCCTTTCTTGGTGCATCGTATCGGAATTGTATTGCATCTTGTCTCTTGAGACTATTAGTTTAGGATCCACAATCTCACATTCCCAATAATATTTTGAGGTAAATGTGAGATTGCTATTTTTATGACTGTGAACTCGTAGGGGGTTTTGACCTTAGTTTTTTTTTTTACCTTACTTTTTAGGCATTCGGAACTTTAGGAATTTTATATTGCATTCAAGGTTTTGAACTCTGGGAATTTTAGATTCAATACTCTTGATATATTCTATTGTGTCTTTAAATACAGACAATTTAAGCTTGGTAAAAAAGTGTGTTTCGAGCCATGACGATTTTTTGAATGCCAATATTCGAGCCAAACCCTAGTATATATATACACATACATGAGACAAGGAAGATGGAGAGAGAGAGACTTACAGTGAGTGACGATGGAGATGAGGAGAGCACCACGGAGATGAGGAGGGTGGCTGGAGGAGATCGCGCAGGTTCAGAGGTCGCGATCGACGTGGAGAGAGAAAGGGAAAGCGCAGATAGGAGGAGAAAAGTGGAGGCGCTATAATAATCTGCCTATAGTGCCTTTTGCAAAGGAGCTATAATAATCTGCCTATAGCACCTTTTGAAAAGGAGCTTTAATAATCTGACTTGGACTTCTTCGCCACGTAGGAGTTGGCCTAACCGTTATAACGCGTTTTGAAAAGGCGCGATGGCCTATTTTTACAAAGCGTTTTAGAAGATGGGTATTCCTCCAATTTGATTGCAAATTATGGCCATTTCGGCCAAAAACTCGATGTTGGATCATGGATTTGATTCGGACGAGATTAGAAGGTACTCGAGTCGTTCGTAATCTGAGAGTGGAAGGGGAGGAATTAAGGTGTGAATTGTGTAATTTGGGGGTGTGAATTGTGCAGACGAGGTGTGTGAAAGAATTCACACCTTAAAAATTCACACCAAGAATTCATTCTAAGAATTGTGCAGATGAGGTGCGTGAAAGAATTCACACACCCTAAGAATTTCGGGAATAATTTTTTTGATATTAGATCTAACGGTTCGGTCCTTTGTTATTGCATTTTTGAGTTTTTTTTTTTTGTCTATCCTATTCGGAGTTGTGAATTCTTCGTTTGGGGTGAATTGTAATTTTGTGAAGGAGTGAATTCTTCAGTTGGATGTAAATTTTGCGAAGGGATATGAATTTTGCAAAAGGGTCTGAATTCTAATAAGATGTGTGAATTCTGCAATGAGATGTGAATTTTAAAAAGAGGTGTGAATTCTGGATTTAAGGGTGTAAATTCTTTTTAATAAACAATTCACACCCCTTGAAACTCAGCTGTGAATTCTGCAAAGGCGTGTGAATTTTAGGGGTTACGAATTCTGCAAACAGGTGTGAATTCTGTATATAAGTGTAAATTTTGGGGGGTGTGAATTCTGTGGGTGTAAAAAATGATAAGGGCAAAATAGTAAAAGCATCTTAAAAAAAAAGGTCTTGACAGAATAGCATAACAAAAAAGGGTTGGAATGGAACCCCAACTAAAAAATGGGACTGACCTATCATTTCCCGTTATTTTTCCAAACGCCTTTTTACACAATAAATTCTAAAATTGGCTCTCAAATTGCATTACTCTCACCGTCTCACGATCCAAAAATGCAAAACAAGGGCTCCAGACATCCTCTAAATTTGCCTTGTAGTTTTTGGACTCATGATTATACATGTCTCTTGATTATGAAGTGTTTTTTAACCTTTTGGATCATGAGTATACGCGTCTCTTGATTATTAAGGTTTTTTTTTTTTTTTTTTGACCTTTTGGAGCTTCTTTTACTCGCGTAATTGATTTTGTCCTTTGAATTTGACTTTTTGTTAATACTGTATTACTAAGTATTAACCGTGTTTCTCATTCGTTGGAGGAAGAAAACTCAAGATAATTTCTTTTTTAATCGGAGGAAGAATACAAGAGTATGAATTATGACTTAGCCAAAAATTTATCATATTTATATTTTTTGAGCTCAAAATACATGCGCCTTTTGAAATCAATCAAACATAAGGACAAATGTGTTGCATGATTACTAAAATACTCTTTCTAAAAAAATAATGAAAGTTCACTAATAACTAAAAATTAGTGAAAATGCCTAAAACCCTAGGGTACTCTATGAAAGTGCCTAAAACCTTAGGGTATTCTTTGAAAGTATCTAAATCACTAGAATCATATGATAGGAAAGTGCGCCCTAAAAAACTATGAAAGTGTCTAAACCCTAGGGTATCCTACGGTAGGGTAGGCAGAACAGTTAGGTCCCGTTCCTCTAAGGTACTTGTTTTTCGTTTTATGAAACACACCCTAAACATGGTTTCTAGAGGTCTTCGAGTTTTGTAGGTCAAACTTATAGGGGTCCAGAGTTGCGAAGAAAAGGAGGGAAAGAGAGAGTGTCCATAAATTCAACATGGCTATTGGTATTGGAGGTGAAAGTCAAATATGAAGGCCCAATCGCCTATTGGAAATGGCATCTATTATCCTTCGTGGAGGATATTTCAATGGTCAATTCGTGGGAATAACAATCAAATGAAATTAGTGCATTTTGGGAAAAATATTCTCTCATGATAGCAAAGTTGACAAATGTATAGAGAAGACTTGGGAAGTACGTCAAGGAAAGCAAATAACACTATAAGAAAAAAGAAAAAAGAAGAAGAAAAAGATGAAAACCTTGAGCATTTTGTATCAATAACTATAACATGCTCCATAACATTGTGCAAATCTAATTAAAGCCAAAAAAGCAATTTTGTTTCTGACTATTCCACAAAAAAAAAAATGAAGCGTGAGATAAATCACGTATGAGACATAAAATAATAGAGCGGTAGTCTGAAAGCGAACAATAGCAAATAGGGAAGGTTGAGAGTGCGAGTGAAGGGTCCTACTGCAAAATTGTGTGATTTAGGTTCTGACATCCAATACAGAGTTGTGCGTTATCCATAATCTTGTTAGTAGAGAAAGCATTATCCCTTTAATGTATTGTCTCTCTTTTTAGAACAAACTTATACTCCTATAATAAAACCACCCTAACATTTGCTAGGGAGAAAGAGAGAAATGTCAAATACGATGTATAATCAGGGGGTGTTTGGGAGCTTGTGATAGAAATTTTTTGGTTTTCATATCATATTGAATAAGAATCTGTATAGTGTTTGAATTTATAATGAGAATCAAAAAGCTCATCCGGGAGTAATAATTCTTGAATTCTCAATTCCCTGCGTTCATTTCTCAGAATGTATACAGTTCTATAATTTGCTCCAAAACATGTAAAATGTATTCCTCATAATCCAAAAGCACACTATAGTATCCCAGCTCCCAAACAGGCCCTCAGTTTACACGACCCATTTGCTAAAAGAAAAGAAAGAGGTACAAAATTATTGCATGCCAAAGATGGAGTTGAAGGTGTGCCATTTTCTTCATCTAGAGACATTCCACTTTATATGTTTCTGATTTGGTTTAGGCCATTTTCACTAGAAAATGCATAAAAAGGTAGACAGCTTAACATGGCTTAGGTTGTACTCTGCGATGAATTTCGGGATGGAAATTGACAGATCGTCTTCTACTCTTGCGCAACAAGAATCAACCACCATTAGTATAAAATTTTAGGGTTGCAAATGAGCCGAGCCAAGTTGAGCTTTGTCGAGTTCGAGCTCGGTTGATTTAATTACTAAGCGAGCAAAAAGCTTGAGCTCGGCTCAAGCCTTAACAAGCCGAGCCCTTAACGAGCTCAACCTAGTTATTTACTAATCCAACGTCTTTAATCGAACCGACCCGACCTCCACTCGGCTCGTTTACTAAATGAGTCGAAAACTTGAGATTGAGCTCAGCTCGTTTACTTAACGATCTGAGTCGAGTATTAACGAGCCGAGCTCGCGAGTTGCTCGGTTCATTTGCAGCCCTATTAGTATTTGGTCAAAATAGCTTTGTGTCCATGAAATCGGGGACCCTGTAGGGTGCTTCCTTGTAGTGCACTAATGAAATCATTGGTTTAGATATGTTTGTTTACTCTTACCGGTAAGAGTGTTTCAACAAAACTCAACCACTGATTGTCAAAATGGACGGTTCGAATCCATCCTTCAAGGTGCACTATAGGGAGTGCTCTACAGTGTCCTCTGTTCCTGTGTCCATTTGTCGTAAGAGACTATAAAAAAAAGTTAATGTTTGATTTTTTCCCCTTGTTCCCGTGCATCGAACACACACTACGCTAATACTCTAATTGAGGAAACGTACAAATAAAACAAAGACCCCAGAGGGCCCAGAGTTACTCTATTGATATAGCTTTACTGAGTTAAAACGAAATAGTAGAATCGCTTCAAGAGTCATAACTCAGATTTAGAGTAACTCCAACCTAGACCCATTTCAAAACCTAAATTTAAAATTTAAGCAAAACCCAAAAAAAAACTTCCTTCTAGGTTTTACCCTTTTTTTTTTTTTTTTCTAAATTTTGTCATTCTGTCCATTCTACATACAAGAGGAGAGGGGAAGTAGGGGAGGAGAAACCCACCACTCAGCGCTCTCTCCCTCTCCCATTCTAAATCTTGGTCCTAAAAGACTCTTTTTTTCTATAACCCCATATTCGGGTCAGCTTGTAGGCACTTCAACTCATTTTAAAACTCTAAAGTTAACGACTGGGCAAATCTTCAGTGATCCCAAGCTTTTGAATGTTTGGCTTTCATGAGATTCGAACATGCGATCTCATAAAGTTAAAGAAGAATCACTAACTTGCTTTATCGTATTCACTTGGCCAAACCCACATGGTCTCGTCCTAAAAGAGCTACAGTTGCCTTGAAACCAAACACACCCCCAATCTCCTAATACATAAGTGCTCACTCAATACTTCACATCTAATGAATCAAAACACAAGCAAAACCATAATGGTATCCTCCTTCAAAAAATCACTCCTCTTTCTACTTCTTGATTTCTTCCCTATTTTCTTCATTACCCCTTCCTCTGCTTTCAACAGCAATGAAGAAGCTGCTACAATATCACTTCTCAAATGGAAATCCACCCTTCAATATACTAAACGAAGTTCCACACCTCTCCTATCCTGGAAATCTTCTGATCCCAAAAATTCCACTTCATCGCCATGTCAATGGCAAGGAATTACGTGCAACGAGCACGGAATGGTCATCGAGATAAACCTCAGGAATTTTGGCGTAAAGGGTAAGCTTTCGAATTTCGATTTCTCGTCGTTTCCTCACTTGCAGGGTCTTGACCTGAAAGACAACTCCTTTTACGGAACCATTCCTTCCTCCATATGTAACCTTTCCGAACTCAGTTTCCTATCTCTGTCAAGAAATCAATTCCACGGACCAATCCCGAGTTCGATTGGTCTCCTCGGGAACTTGAGCGTTGTGCTTCTCTATTCAAACTATCTTTCGGGAACCATTCCTCCCTCGATAGGGAACTTGACGAGGCTCACCTACTTGAGGTTACACTATAACGAAATTTCTGGCTCTGTCCCTGCTGAAATCGGAAAGCTAAGCTCTCTCGTCCTGCTAGCGTTATTTCGAAACAAACTCAGTGGCAATCTTCCTCTAGAAATGAATAATCTCACACAAATGAAGGGACTTTTTATAGGTGAAAACAATTTCAATGGCCATTTACCACAAGAATCATGCCTTGGTGGATCACTTGAGAAGTTTACTGCACCTGGCAACCAATTTTCTGGTACAATCCCACAAACCATGAAAAACTGCACCAAGCTGATGAGACTTAGGCTTGAGAAGAATCGGCTGACGGGAAACGTAGCAGAAGATTTCGGCGTATACCCAAGATTAGAGTACATTGATCTGAGTCATAACGATTTTTACGGGCAACTTTCTTGGGACTGGGGGCGGTTACAAAACTTGACGAAACTAAGCATTTCCAATACTCGAGTGTCCGGAGAGATACCGGCTGACCTTGCAGAAGCACAAAAATTACAAGAAATTGACCTCTCATCAAATCACATCACCGGAGTTATTCCAAAGGAATTGGTGGATTTGGCCTCGTTGCGCCTCCTTTTCTTAGACAACAACAAACTTTCAGGCAACATTCCTGTAGGGAATGGGATGCTCTATAGCAACCTCGAAAGGCTTGACCTCGCGACTAACAATTTGACGGGATCAATTCCATCGCAACTGGGGAATTGCTCGAGACTGAGAGACTTGAATTTGAGCCACAACAAATTTACGGGAGGTCTTCCATTTGAGATCGGCAATTTGCACTCTCTTGAAAATCTCGATCTAAGTCGAAACCTACTGGTGGGAGAGATACCACCACAGATTGGAGATATGCTTCGGTTGGAAACCTTGAATCTCTCCCACAATGAGCTTCGCGGCCGCATTCCACCCACTTTTGATGGATTGCTAAGCTTGACGTATGTTGATTTGTCCTATAATCAGTTGGAGGGTCCTATTCCTAACATGAAAGCCTTTCGCGAGGCTCCAGGGGTGGCATTCGCGAACAACAAAAACTTGTGTGGAAACGCCACTGGTTTGAAGATTTGCCCTTCGACGAGTAGGAGCAAAGTTGATGGCAAGAAGCACAACTTAGTACTGATTCTAAGCATAATAACTCCTTTTTTAAGTGCTCTTTGTGTTCTAGTTGTAATTCTTATACTTTTCTCTCTTCATCGAGGAAGAGTAAGGCAGACAGGAACCGAAGGGAGTGGAGAAAACAGATCAGGGCAAGAAGAGGACAATTTGTTTGCTATCTGGAGCTACGATGGCACATTGGTGTACGAAAACATAATCGAATCGACAGAAGAGTTCAACTTGAAATACTGCATTGGAGAGGGAGCTACAGGGCGAGTTTATAAAGCTGAGCTGCCAAACCGCCCGGTTGTGGCCGTGAAGAAACTTCACTCGCGGCAAGATAGTGAAGCAGCAACCGACTTGAGATGTTTCACGGCTGAGATTCATGCATTGGCACAAGTAAGACACCGAAACATTGTGAAGCTTTATGGGTACTGCTTCCACACACGACACTCGTTCTTGGTTTACGAGTTCTTAGAGCGGGGAAGCTTGGGAGCGATACTAAGCAACAACGAACAGGCAGTAGAATTCGGATGGATTGAGAGGGTAAATGTCGTTAAAGGAGTGGCAAATGCTTTATCATACATGCACCATGACTGCTCACCTCCTTTGGTTCATCGAGACGTATCGAGCAAAAACGTTTTGTTGGATTTAGAGTATGAGGCCCACGTCTCGGACTTCGGCACGGCAAGGCTTTTGAAGCCTGATTCCTCTAACTGGACCTCATTTGCTGGGACATTTGGATATACTGCACCAGGTAAACTTCTAAGACTGTTTATTTTGATACAAATTTTTAAGTCTATTTTATGTGGTTTGCATTGGCTGCTTGTTGGATTTGAAGGTTCCGTTAGGTCAACTCTACTCTATCTAGCATGGACACTTCTTGGAAGTCACGTATCGATATCGGACACTTGAGGGACACCGATAATTTGCGGACATGGTGTCCGACACTCAAATCCAAAGTGTCTTATTTTTTCACAGCTTTTTTTATGTGGACATCATAAAAAATGTTCTTCTGAACACTCGCAAAACAAGTAGGAGGTGTTAAAACGAATTAGTAGGCTCTAATTAAATGTAGGGAAATCTTATTTTTCGTGTGACGAAGGATAATTCATTGATTATAAAGACACGTAAGTGATGAAATGCTTTCGTTTCAATACTTTTGTGACTGATAAATATGATTCGATGTATATATGTTGTTACATAGTTACATTAGAGCTTATTTGTTTATCTTTATTCTTATCATAATATACGTAAAAATAAATTACAACGTGTCACCCGACGTGTTGCGTCCTCCTCAGTTCTTTAAAAGTACATGTTGTAGTGTCGGTGTCATGTTCGTGTTGTGTCGCGCTTCTGTGTCGGTACTACATATGGTCTACTCTTGGTATTACTTTGCTACTGATATGATTTAGGGCAACAAAACCTTTTTTATGCTACCCACTTGGATATTCCACAAATTCAAAGGCCCATCTTTCCAAAGTTGTGACCTCCTTTGCACATCGATGCAAGGAAGAACGAGCAATTTTAGTTAATCTATCGGTGTCTTTTCTTTTCTTGACAGAGCTCGCTTACACAATGGAAGTGAACGAGAAATGTGACGTTTATAGTTTTGGAGTGGTAACATTGGAAGTGATCTTGGGAAGTCACCCGGGTGCCTTCATCTCATTTCTATCATCGTCATCACCAAACTCTGCCGATCGCATATTGTTGAAGGATGTCGTGGACCAACGTCTCTGGCCTCCAACGGATCAAGTTGTGCAACAAGTGGTTTCCGCCACGAAACTTGCATTCGAATGCTTGAGCTCTAGTCCGCAATCTCGGCCAGCCATGAACCAAGTTTCCAAAGAGCTTTCGACTCAAAAGCACCTTCTGGCTGAGTCGTTCCTCTCGGTAACGTTAGGGCAACTATTCAATCTGGAACACTAAGCTTTTCAATAAAAGGATACTGTTAGTAAAAGTTGTAGAAACTCTTCCGAGTATTCTCTCTATGTGCAGAGAATAATTGAGCTAGTTATATTAGCAAAGCGGAATAATTGGGAAACGCCCATTGAAAAGCACAACAGAGTCCAGAATTTGCAGCAGGGAACTATAACCAAGAACAGACGGGAGGGCGGATCAACCCGAGTGACTGCCCTACCGACGTTTCAGATTTTTATTAGAACTATCGTACTAGTTTTCTTCTTAAAAATTTAAAATCATACACGTTTGCCCACCCGATGTGGTTTTGAACAATCGATCATGACCCGCCCAACCACGACTTCTGCGAAAACTAGTGCTATTAGTAGCAATAGTTTTATTTTTGTAATATTGTTTTCCTTCTTATATAGATCATTGCAGGGATGCACAATATGTATATAGTTGTAATTACAGACGACATCCTAGTTACTGAATAAGCTAATCGATACTATATATATGTCTACCAATCTTCGGTACATTTTTATAGTTTGTATCCACAATTTATCGTATCATCTTTCATATGTCATAATTCGCCTACCCAACTTTCAATTTCTGCTTCCATTCCTGATTAGAACAAGAAGTTTGTTATGAAACGCTTTTTCACAGCAATATGAACAAAAAACTAATGTGGTACTGTAAAGCACAAAGATTTGGTGGTTGCGGACCTTGAATTCAGACATGAAAACCTTCAAAGAGAACAAGATAATTCGTTCACGTAAATGTACAGGAGGGGTTTGATTCATTTAGAACGGCAAACAATTTCAGTCGAGGCAAGCTAGCATTGAATTTTTCCATTTTGATACGACAGGTTAACAAGCTTTAAAATTGTTCTGGCATTCGTTCCGATCCCAGACTTAAGTCGAGCCGAACATGAACTGAGTGCAGGACATTAACCGGCTTTAAGATGTGTTCTAGCCTGATATATTTGAAAACCGAGTCAAACACGAATTAAACTCGAGTAAAATGGTTTAGTTTTCATTCAATGCATGCTCAAATTAATCTGTCAAAGCAAACCTCATACAGCACCATCCTTTTTTTTTTCTTCCCAATTTTAACCAATTTTTTCCCTTCTACTAGTACACAGTCTTGCTAGTACTCCTAGGTGTTTCTTCATGTTCCAATCCTGTCGGATGTCCTAGAAGGAATGCTATTATGTGTTAATCTACGGTCTATTTTTAAAAAAAATCTTGGGATGAACTAGAAATGTGATGACAACCATCGAGAACCCATTTCAGATTAGATGAAAACAACCAAGTCATGAACGCAATTCAGAATTAGAATAGGGGAAACTGAGAAAATCAAAGTACCTTGGAATTGGATACCAAATCCATAACGGAGTAGATGGTTTCAAATTTCAACTGTTTCCAAATGCCAAATATCAACAATCAGACCCATACGCAGCTACGCCTAGCCTAAACTCTCTTCTAGTGATGATGAGAGGCCCAACACAATAATCGCAAAGCAATAGCCTCAATTTAGATCTAGTAAAGAGAGATAAATCGGCATCACCGTCCAATGAATCTTCTTTTTAAATACAGGGTAGCTGGGTATTGGTGTGAGAGAGAGAGGCGTCATGGCTGCAATGTGTATCTGGAGAGGTTGATGATAGTGCTGTTGGTTGTGAGTAATTTGAGGCACCACACATTATAGTGGGGTCCACACACTTTGCCTTGGTACAACGTGTAATAGAGAAGGTGCTGCGGGCACCAAGTGGTGCCTCAAGGGCATTGAATAATTTTTCATGATAGTGATATCGCATAGTTGAGGTGGTCATACTAATTCGTTTTGAAGATGAGCCGGTTAAGTGATACTTGGTGATAGTTTTGCGGGTTTGCAAAAAAAACAAGCATCTCTTTTTTCGTATCCCCGGACCAAGGCGAACTGCGTGGATCCTACAATAATGCGGGGCATTCGGGAGTTTCATTTTTTCACTTTTTGCATTTTGATTATTTGGATTATCATAAGAATGTATTATTGAATCTGTAAAGTGTTTAGGAAATACGTAAAGAATGCATTTTGCAACATAATTAACCAATTGGGAGAGAGATAATAAGAACAATTCTGATTGTTGTTTCTCTCTAGAATTTTCTTCCATACTTTTTTTGGCGGGCTCGCGAATCCAAAGGTATTTGGATCTTTCTTCGTTAGCGCATAACACAGTTAGATAACAGTTTAAGACTTGGCTTCATTTTATCTTAGAGACAGTTTCGTTGTAATCCGGTGCACACCAGATTCTCTTGAATTGGTGGAGGCGAATATCGTCTTAAGGACAGCAACACTGTAACGCGACTAGAAGCATCTCTCCACTCCACTCCATGTTTATCCTCTTTCATCGGCTTCAATGAATTTGCACCAACATAACAAAATATAGTGACTATACGATACGCTCCGACTGAAATCATAAAGTGCAGAAAATAGAAACTCCCTTTGAAAGCTTTGCCGATGGTAATGGAACTTTCTAAGTAAAGCGCAAGAATCTTCTTGTTGTGGAGCTTGAATTCAGACATGAAAATGCTCAACGGATAGCAAGACAGTACTCGTTAAAGGAAACGTGCAGGAGGAGTTCGATTCATTTAGAACGGCAAACAAATTGACTTGTTGCGCAAATGTAAAATATATCAAAGCTGCCTCATTGGCACCATCCCGGTAGTTTCTGTGATGGATTTGATATATGGTCACGTATATCGTGCCCGTCACGCAAAAAGATTAAGATCTAACTTTTAGATACACACCCTCCTCACCTCGTACTTGTATTTGAGTACAGGAGGAGCCGCCTCTATTTAGCCACAGAACATTTAGATTATAAACTACTACGACAGATTATTTGGAAAAAAGTTCATTGTATAGCAGTACCCTAATCGAATCTCCCACTCAAGATGAATGTATCACTTTGTTTCAGCTCGTGAGTATGAATTTGAACGTGTGTGCAAGTCCGGTCATTCACGTAGCCGAAATTCTTTGCAAGTACTTCTCCACAATATTAAGATGACGGAATAGACCTCTTCCAGTAATCAATACAATGGCCTTATTTTTCTTTGAACTGCAATGAAGACGAAGAACTTGACCTCAAGTCAAGTCTGAATAAAAGTACATCCTCATTTCTGAGACTCATTCCTCCTTTCTTTATTGTTACCGATAAGAACAGGGACCCAAGATAGACTTCGAAAACCGCAAAAGTCTGTAGGTAAATATGGACACAGTTAACACAAATGTGCCTATGACTTGATCATCATCAAATGCAAAACAAAAGGAAAAGAAACAAAGACATGGGTCTTTTACAGAAGCTACTCCGCCCTGTTTTTTGGGTCCTTTTTGTTGCACTTAGGTCCACACCGTATACTGGCTCTGCTTCTGTTGAAGAGGCTAATGCTTTACTCACAATATGGGCCATGGGCAGAAAACTATTCTGAGTAACACTTTAACATCAAACACATGTTTCGGAAACGCCCATTGAAAAGCCCAACAGAATACAGAATTTGCAGCAGGGCATTATAACCAAGAACGGAAGGGAGGGCGGATTAACCCAAAGGCGATTGGCCTACCGACGTTTCAAATTTTTATTAGGACTATAGTAGTTTCCTTCTGAAAAATTTAAAATCATACAGGTTTGTCTAGCCGATGAAGTTTTGAACAATCGATCATGCGCCCAACCAAGCTTGTGCGAAAACTTGTGTTACTATTAGCAATAGTTTTATTTTTGTAATATTGTTTTTCCTTCTTATATAGAAGATCACAGGGACGCAAAATATGTATATAGTTGTAATTATAGACGATATCTTAGTTACTCAAGAGACTAATCAATACTATCTATATGTATACCAATCTTCGGTACATTTTTATAGTTTGTATCCATAAATTTTATAGTATCATGTTTTCATACGCCCACCCAACTTTCAATTTCTGCTTCCGTTCCAGATAATTCGTTCACCTAAACGAACAGGAGGGGTTCGATTCATTTAGAACTGCAAACAATCTCAGTCGAGTCAAGCAGTGAATTTTTCCATTTTGATATGACAGGTTAACAAGCTTTAAAAAATTGAACTGAGTGTAGAACATTAACCGGGTTGAACACGTATTAAACTCGAGTAAGTTGGTCTAGTTTACATTCAATGCATGCTCAAATTAATCTGTCAAAGCAAACCTCATACAGCACCATCCCAGTAGTTTCTGGGCTGGAAAAATCACTCCCTTCCCTATCGAAATTTTGGAAAAAAATGTGGTTGGATTAGAAATACGGGGCGGGGGGGCATCTATATCGGGTCAATAACGCAACAAGAAGATGGAGCACTGGTTGATTTAGAATGCAGATTTGACCAATGCACCACTATACACTCCGGTCCAAGTCAAGCACTAGTAGTGTTTTTTTTTTTTGGATAACTCAAGTGTCCGAGCCAACTTACACACACGTCGATTAATCTTGGGAGACAATCCCACCACCCACTTGTGGAGGTACCCAATTGCAACCAGAGCCAAACTATCTATGGACTGGCCCTAAAGATAGCACCTATGAAGTTTAAAAATAGAAAATAGATGCATTCTAATTATGCTCCATTTTGATCCTTCAAAATAGAAAGTTGGATATGAGGCTCTAACTTTGGAGACCTATGGTACATTTGAAGACTCCCTCCAAACTGAGAGTTTGGGAGAACCACAAAATTTTGAATCTTTCTAAAATGGAGAATGGGCGGGAGATGCTCTGAGTAAGAGTTCACCTTCTTTCCTAACCGACCCAAGTGAGATGCACTAACAGTTTCAACAAACTTCACATTTGGTATGAGAAACGCCATCCTCCATCTAACTTTTAGACACGCACTTAGATACTCGTACCCAAGCTCACGTTATGTTGCCTCTACTTAACCGCACAACATTTAGATCATAAACCAAAAGGAAGGGAATTCATTACGAAAAATCTATTCATCGAGCGTTGCCCGAACAACTCTCTCATTGCAGAAGCCGCAGTATGAATGTATCACTCTGTTTCACATCGGAAGTTTGAATGCGTATGCGTGTCGGGTCAATACATCCACTTAGCTATTTCCTTCCTTCAACATTCATGTAGCTGAAAAGCTTTCAAGTACTGTTCAAAAGTATTAGGAAAGACCAATCTTTTGAAGTAATAAGACGACCTCGACCTCAAGTAAAATGGAGATCCACATTTTTCTCCATTTTACAGTTAGGGATACGAAAAGGGACCCAAAACAGACTTGTGATGCAGGGAAGCGTATGAGAAATTGAAGAACGATACGACAAGGACAATCACAAACACAATATTTAGAGAAACTCTCTCTAGACTCTTTTTATTATCAATAATCAACTGCCTCCGAAAGGCTAACAAAATGAATTTATAGGCTAACCCTAGAAAACATCAAGAAACCCTACTAACATTATTGTGGACCCACAAAATAGAGGAAAAAATAAGAGTTCTGGAAAAAGAACGGGCTGAAACAGACTTTCCTACTAAAAGATATAAGCGAATGAAAAATAGCCCAAAAACGGTCGGAGGCCTAAACGGCCTTATAAGGCTAAAATCCACACGGCACATGGCCAAAGGCATGTGTTCTGACCGTTGGGTCATTTTGGATCGAACCCAGGTGGGCCCAACGCCAAATTCTTCGGTTAGTTAATCACGCAAAAACCGGCTAGTAGAAATCATTTTTGAAGTGAAACTCCTCCTCTTTGGCCACTGCATCAACTTGACTTTTAAATTCCAAGGTCTTTACGTACACAAGGGGGCACTTTCCAAGATGTGCATATAAATTATAGGGCTTGATCTTCATCAAATAAACACCAAAAGGGAAGACAAAACAAAACATGGGGCTTTTGCAGAAACAGTTCTGCTCTTTTTCTTTAGTCCTTTTTGTTATACTTTTTTCCTCGCCGGATATTGCCTCTGCTTCTGTTGAAGAGGCTACTGCACTCCTCAAATGGAAAGAAACCCTTCAGAGTGCCAACATTCTGTGCCAGTAGTGCTACCCACATGGGAACTTAATCCCAAAAATGGCTCCAGTTCAAGTGCTGGTAGCCCATGCAGCTGGTTTGGGGTTTCTTGCAATGCTGAAGGAAGCGTCACTGGGTTGAACCTCACGAATTCAGGCATAAACGGTACTCTCGAAACCTTTTCATTCTCATCGTTCCTGAATCTTGCTTATGTTAATCTAAGCATGAATGAACTCTCTGGACCCATCCCACCTCAAATCAGCTCACTCCCGCTTGTATACCTCGATTTGTCAATTAATGAGTTTTCTGGAAATATTCCACATGAAATCGGTCGCTTAACAAATCTTGAAACACTCCATTTGGAAGAAAATCGATTGAACAGATCAATTCCTCGAGAAATAGGCCAGTTGAGGTCTCTTTCCGAGCTTGCTTTGTACGCCAATCATCTTAGTGGTCCTATTCCTTCTTCATTAGGCAATTTGAGCAACTTGGTTTCTCTATATCTCTACGACAATCAACTTTTTGGCTCCATCCCTGAAGAAATAGGAAATCTCACCAATCTTGAGTTGGTTTACATGAATAGTAATGGACTAACCGGTCCCATTCCTTCCACTTTTGGAAACTTGAATCGGCTGATTGAGTTGCACCTGTTCAACAACACACTTTCTGGTTCCATTCCTGTAGAAATAGGAAAGTTGAAAGGATTAGTCATCCTACTCCTCCATATCAACAATCTTTAGTGGCTCAATCCCACCGTCCTTAGGTGATCTGACCTCTCTCACTTTCCTCTATCTATACAAGAATCAAATTTCCAGTTCGATTCCTCACGAATTAGGAAACTTGAAGTCTATCGTCGATTTGCAAATGAGCAATAACCAACTGAGCGGTTCCATTCCCGCTTCGTTTGGAAACTTGTTCAAGTTAACACAATTGTTCTTGCGTGCAAACAACCTTTCTGGTCCTATTCCTCAAGAATTTCGAAATTTGAAAAACTTGACCGTGCTCCAAATGGACGGAAATCTTCTTTCCGGCAATCTCCCAGATATTTGCGAAGGAGGGAAGCTTCAATATTTCTCCGTAGACACCAACCAGCTAACGGGTCGGATCCCTAAAAGCTTAAGAGACTGCTCAAGCCTAATCAGAGTTCGTCTTGAAGGAAACCAACTCACGGGAAGCATATCGGAAGATTTTGGGGTCTACCCACATCTCGACTTCTTGGATTTAAGTCGCAACAAATTCAATGGCGAAATCTCTGAAAACTGGAGCAAGTGCCCAAAATTGCAATCCCTACAGATGGCAGGGAACAATATAACAGGCAGCATACCACCAGAGATGGGAGATTCAGCTCAACTACGCAGGCTTGATCTTTCGTCGAATCATTTAACCGGAGAGATTCCAAATGAATTAGGGAAGTTGAGTTATCTATTAGAATTGTATCTAAATGACAACCAGATTTCCGGCGGTATACCAAGAGAAATCGGATCACTAAGTGAACTGGAAAAGCTTGACCTGTCCATAAACAGGTTAAGTGGGTCAATAGCAGCGGGAAATCTGGATAATTGCATCAAAGTGATTTACTTGAACTTGAGCAACAACAATTTTAGCCAAGAAATCCCACGTCAATTGGGAAAGATATCTCCCCTATCTCAAGTGGATCTCAGTCGAAATTCTCTTATGGGGGAGATACCGTCGGAGATCACAGGTTTGAAGAGTTTGGAGTCGCTAAACCTCTCCCACAATAATTTATCTGGCTTAATTCCCAAAGTTTTCCAAGACATGAATTGGTTGGTGCACGTTGACATATCCTTCAATGAGTTGGAGGGTCCCATTCCCATGAGCAAAGCCTTCATGAATGCTTCTATAGGCGGCCTCCAAGGGAACAAAGGCTTGTGTGGAAATGTCACAGGATTGCAGCCATGCAAGTGTGGAAATGTCATAGGATTGCAACAATGCAAATATCAAAAGAATCATCGGACTCTTGTTCTTGTAATTGTGCTCCCTCTTGGTGGAGCACTTTTACTTGTAGGTGCATTCGTCGGATTTCTAATCGTTTCTGGTCGAAGAAAGAGAAAGTCACTACAGAAGATCCCTCCAGCTATGAAGATCACTTCTCTATATCAATCTACAATGGAAGAGCAATGTACAATGACATCCTAAAAGCCACAAACGATTTCGATGCCACATATTGCATTGGAAAAGGAGGATATGGAGCTGTCTACAAAGCAAAACTTCCATCAGGCAATACAGTGGCAGTTAAGAAGCTTCATCCCTTGTCTGAGAAGGATGATAGTCGAGGTTTCTTGAACGAGGTAAGGGCACTAACTGAAATTAGGCATCGCAACATAGTGAAGCTTTTTGGATTCTGTTCGCATGCCCAGAACTCTTTTCTTGTTTATGAGTACCTCGAAAGGGGAAGTTTGGCTTCCATTTTCAGCAATGACAAAGAAGCTAAACAATTGGATTGGCTGAAGAGGGTAAATATTATCAAGGGATTGGCAAATGCATTGTCATACATGCACCACGATTGCACACCACCAATTGTTCACCGTGACATATCGAGCAACAACGTTTTGATTGATGAGGAGTACGAGGCTCGCGTTTCTGACTTTGGCACGGCTAAACTTCTAAAGTTGGATTCCTCCAACTGGAGTGCACTTGCAGGCACATACGGATATGTTGCACCAGGTAACGACTGCTTTATATATGCGTTCTTCTAAATAAAAATGGAAACGGATTTCGTAAAGCAAATATACATCATTGCCTCTCTAATAGCCCACCCCATAAAAAGTCATTATGCATCATAATTCCCATGATACAATACTTCACAGTTCACACCCTATATCTATTTATTTCTCAAATCCAATTCGAAAGTCGGATTCCCTATTTAGCCTGACTTGCATCCCCTCAATTCCTCTTTTATATACCTTCAAGTTGCACAGACACACCGGGTCATACAATTTGTATACTCATGCATGAACCATATTTAGCCGCTTATAACAATGCGCACCCCTGGCCAATTATAACTGAAGTTCAATTACTTAGGGTTACCGAAAGTGGTGTTACAAACTCTATCTATCTCTGTCCTTTCGCAGAGCTTGCCTACACAATGAAGGTAACCGAGAAGTGTGATGTGTTTAGCTTTGGAGTGTTAGCACTAGAAGTGATCAAGGGAAAGCATCCGGGAGATTTCATTTCGTCTCTCTCAACACCGGCTGTTGCAAATGTAGAGCTGGGAGATGTATTGGACCAACGCCTTTCACCTCTGTCTCCTGAAGTTGAAGAGGTAGTGATGTACATGATCAAGTTGGCAATTGCATGCTTGCATTCCAATCCACAATCTAGACCAACCATGCACATCGTTTCTCAACTGCTATCTACAAGAACAATCCCTTAGAGCCGCGAAGACTCATACAAAGATGAGACAAAGCCCCCTACCAGTGAATATATATGAAATACGAATATCAAATAAATCTAGTGATCTGTTTAGCACAGCGCACTGAATAGAGATCCTTCAGAACTTCTTTTACTTTGTTACGTTGTTTTGTATTATCAGTCGATACTATTGGTTTGTACTTTTAGTATTGCAAATCCTCAAATAGCAATGTTGCAACATTGCGTATTCAACAAAACTTGGAATGGTTGGAGTTATGCTATGGGGGCAAATGACAGTAATAGTCTGAGTCATTTTCCCGTTTTGTTAAAACGTTATGTATCAAAATTAGTATCTCTTAAGTCCAATTTGACTACACCCAACTTCTCTGTCTAAACCCTCTCTAAAGCCCTTGAAGAATCATAATACCAAGAAAATAGTTCACTTAATCGACCCGAATTGATTATCACACAAATACCCATCAGAGATCACTTCCCTTGATCCGCTGTCATATCTAAACTACAATTCCATTTATAAGGACTCTTTCACTAACTTGTGTGTGTGGGTGTATATATATATGGGTGTGTAAAGTGGGTGTTGTTGTAGAATTATTGTGAAAAAAAGGTTCTATTGAAGATTTAACATCTTCCAGTTAGCTCAAACTCAAGAGCGAAATGCTTTAAAATTATTTTTTGAATCTTTTTTTTTTCAATTTTTTAAAAAGAAATTGAATCATGTCTTTTTATTATAAATATTGACGAACAATGAAAAATGTAAGAAAAAAATTCTAAAACATTTGATTTTTTATTCAAATTTCTTTTTTTGGTCAAACGGAATCTGAAATTTTTATTCAAATTTCAAAAGTATAAGTTTCATTCTTGATTTTTTTAATCAGCTATTGATAAACTATAGAATCTTAAGCAATTCTAATCAGTTAATTTTGTTTCCTATAAATGGTGTATTAGAGCATCCACAGTGGAATAAGCAAAAGTGAATAATCAAAACATGTCACATCAGATTTTGATTATCCATTTAGAGGTTGCTAAAGTTAGCAATGTCAAGTCCCGCACCGGTCATTTTTTTGCTCATAATCAAAACCAATGGGCACATTGGTTCCCTCCCTGAGTTTCTTCCAAATTTTCCCCCTTCATTTCACTTATATTTTTTGAAAAAACTAGTTTTTGAAAAAATAGTTTATGTTAAAAACAGTTTTTAATAAATAAAAAAAACAGTTTTTGGAAGGAAAAAAACAGTTTAAGTTAAAAACAGTTGTATAAAAAAAATAGGTTATGATAAAAAATTTGTGTAAATTTTTTTTTCATAAAGAAACAGTTTTTTTTTTTTTAAGTTTTTGAAACATATACTCCTTTTTTAAAATTATTTTTTGAAAACATTGTTGAGAGGGAGAGGGGAAATGTTTTTGTGTAATGAAAGGTATACTTGATTTAGAAAATACGGGGTTCACTAAATTTGGTTATTGGCAAAATGTTGTTAGCTTTAATTATTCAAAGGCCAAAATTTGATGAGTTGCTAAGAGATTGCTAAGTTTGGTTATTCTAATGTGAGCACTTTTTTGACAAACATTGCTAACTTTAACAACCTTTTGATTTTGCTTATTCCACTGTGGATGCTCCAAACATACGAAAACAACGGTAAAATGAGAATAAACAAAAATTTAATTGTTGAACTAATTAACAGAAGGGGGAACCCGAAATGGAAAAGTGAATCATTAAGGATGCTAGTAATATTTTAGATAAAATAGGGGAGGCCAATGATATGTAGTAAGAAACCTCAGGGAGGATGAATGTAATTTACCCTTCTTAAAAAATCCAATTTTTTCCTTCTACGAGTACAGTCTTGCTAGTACTCCTATTTGTGTTTCTTTCTATGTTCTAATTTTATCGGATATCCCTCAAAGAATGTCAGTATGTGCTAATCTATTGTATTTTTGTACTCCCTCCGTTTCAAATTGAGAGTCCATTATTTTATTTTGGGTTGTCCCATAATGATGGCCCTATTCGAAAAATGAAAGAAAAAATTTGGTGATTTTCCAAAAGCATCCCTCACAAGTGAATATAAGTGTTATAAAGTAGGTAGAATATAGGGGTAATGATGGAAATGATAGGCAATATATGTGTAATTATTTCATGCCTCTTAAAATAGTTGGAATCCCCAAGAGAGACTTTCAATTTGGAACGAAGGGAGTAAAAATCCTAGGAATGAACTAAAAATTTGATGATTTCATCATCGAAAACCCATTTCAGATTAAATGAAAACAACCAAGTCTTGAACGCAATTCAGAATTAGAATACGGGAAACTGAGAAAATCAAAGTACCTTAGAATTGGATACCAAATCCATATCTGAGTTGATGGTTTCAAATTCCAGCTGTTCCCAAACGCCAAATGTCAACAACCTAAACTCGCTTCTAGGGATGATGAGAGCGACCCAACAAAATAATCGCAAAACAATAGCCTCAATTCATCACTGTCCCGATGAATCTTCTTGTTAATACAGGGTAGGGTTGTTGGAATTCACCTAAGTGGGTGATTGAAGTCAAGGCTTTGGATTGGCATGGCAGCCGTTGTAGACTTCACAAAGGCACGCCTAAATCTGGAAGATCTCATGCATGGGAAGAGCATTGAATGCTCTTGGATTTTCTCCCCTGGTTTTCCCTACATATACGTTTTGTATTTTAGTGGTTGAGGTGTGGGTTGAGCTGATGAGAGTTTGAGAGGGTGAGGTCCTGAGAGGGGGAGTCGGTTGTGGCTCTACCAGAGAGGTTTTTTCAAATTTGTATATATTGTGCGAGTATATATATAAATGAAGTTTTTCCTCTGAAATCAGTGTGTATTATGTGCGAGAGTGACCCCTGGGGCACAACAAGGGTGACGTGTTTGTGTATGAGAGAGAGAGAGAGGCGTCATGGCTGCTACGTGCATCCGGAGAGGTTGATGATAGTAATTAATTATTTAGTGCCCCTGAGGCACCCCCACGTGGTGCCCAGGTCCCTTCCCCACCACATATTATACTGAGATCCACACACTTTGCCTTGGTTTCACCACAATGTGTAGTAGAGAACGGGGTTCGGGCACAATTTGGCGGTGCCACTAGGACATTGAATAATTTTTTGTGATAGTGATATCGTTGCACAGTTGAGGTGGTGAAGGTGATAGTTTTGCGGGTTTTCAAAAAATTAAGCATCTTTTTTATCTTCCTTTCGTATCCCCGAACCAAGGGGAAATGTGTGGATCGTACCATAATGCGGGGAGTTGTAGATGGCCTCGTTCTACAACTTGAGTAAGGCTGACCCAGCCATAGCTGACTCCGGCAGTGTTCAATTCGTTGGGCAAAGAGGTCATCTCTTAGGTCAAGGGTCTCCGTCTCAGCTAGCTGCCGTAATAGGAACTCAAAGCCTCGTCATCCGCGGAAAAGAAAACTCTAGCGTAGCCTTCATACCCGGACTTTCCCCCCTTCCGGCACAACAAAAAGCAAAGCTTGGCCAAACCTTATAGGGGTGAGCGAGAGGTACGGAATTTCATTTTTTCACTTTTTGCATTTTTACTATTTGGATTATCATTACAATGTATTATTTAATCTCTAAAGTGTTTAGGAAAAATGTAAAGAATGCATTTCGCAACCTACTTAACCAATCGGGAGACAGATAATCGGAACAATTTTCAATTGTTGTTTCTCTCTAGAATTTTCTCCTATACTTTTTCTTGGTGGGCACGCGAATCTAAAGGTATTCCGGTCTTTCTTCGTTAATTCATAACGCAGTTAGTTTAAGACTGGGCTTCATTTTATCTTGGAGACGGCTTCGTCATAACCCTATGCACACCAGAATTTCTTCACTTCACTCTGTGTTTATCCTCTTTCACCAGCTTCGATAAATTCGCACCAACATAACAAAATACAGTGACTATACGATACGCTCCGACTGAAATCATAAAGTGCAGAAAATAGAAACTCCCTTTGAAAGCTTTGCCGATGGTAATGGAACTTTTTAAGTAAAGCGCAAGAATCTTCTTGTTGTGGAGCTTGAATTCAGACATAAAAATGTTCAACAGATAGCAAGACAGTACTCGTTAAAGGAAACGTACAGGAGGAGTTCGATTCATTTAGAACGGCAAACAAATTGACTTGTTGCGCAAATGTAAAATATATCAAAGCTGCCTCATTGGCACCATCCCGATAGTTTCTGTGATGGATTTGATATATGGTCACGTATATCGTGCCCGTCACGCAAAAAGATTAAGATCTAACTTTTAGATACACACCCTCCTCACCTCGTACATGTATTCGAGTACAGGAGGAGCCGCCTCTATTTAGCCACGGAACATTTAGATTATAAACTACTACGACAGACTATTTGGGAAAAAATTCATTGTATAGCAGTACCCTAATCGAATCTCCCACTCAAGATGAATGTATCACTTAGTTTCACCTCAAAAGTATGAATGTGAATGCGTGTGCAAGTCCGGTCATTCACGTAGCCAAAATTCTTTGTAAGTACTTCTCCACAATATTAAGACGACAGAAAAGACCTCTTCCAGTAATTAAGACAAAGACCTTATTTTTCTTTGAACTGCAATGAAGACAAAGAACTTGACCTCAAGTCAAGTCTTTGTAAAAGTACATCCTCATTTCTGAGACTCTTCCTCCTCTCTTCCTTGTTAGCGGTAGGAAAAGGGACCCAAGATAGACTTCTAAAACCCCAAAAGTCTGTAGGTAAATATGGACACAGTTACACAAATGTGCCTATAAGTACTTGATCATCATCAAATGCAAAACAGAAGGAAAAAGAGACAAGACATGGGGCTTTTACAGAAGCTACTCCGCCCTGTTTTTTGGGTCCTTTTTGTTGCACTTTGGTCCACACCGTATACTGGCTCTGCTTCTGTTGAAGAGGCTAATGCTTTACTCAAATGGAAACAAACCCTTCAGAGTGCCGATACTTCTGTGCTAACCACGTGGATACTTGATCCAAAAAATGGCTCCGGTTCGAGTGCCAGTTGCCCATGCAACTGGTTAGGGGTTTCTTGCAATGCTGAAGGAAGGGTCACCCGGTTGAACCTCATGAATTCAAGCGTCAAAGGTACTCTCGAAACCTTTCCATGCTCATCTTTTGCGAATCTTGCATATGTTGATCTAAGCATGAACGAACTCTCTGGTCCCATCCCATCTCAAATTAGTTCACTCCCGCTTGTCTACCTTAATTTGTCAACTAATGAGCTTTCGGGAAACATCCCACCGGAAATTGGTCTCTTAACAAAACTTGAAACACTCCATTTGCCACAAAATCATTTGAACGGCTCAATTCCTCAAGAGATAGGCCAGTTGAAGTCTCTTTCCGAGCTTGCTTTGTACACCAATCATCTTAGTGGTCCCATTCCATCTTCTTTGGGCAATTTGAGCAACTTGGTTTCTCTTTACCTGTATGATAATCAACTTTCTGGTTCCATTCCTAATACAATAGGAAACTTGAAAGCATTAGTTAGCCTGAGCTTGCACACCAACAATCTTAGTGGCTCCATCCCACAAACCTTGGGTGATCTGACCTCCCTCGCTCACCTCCATCTATACATGAGTCAACTTTCTGGTTCAATTCCTAATGAATTAGGAAACTTGAAATTTCTTGTCGACTTGAAATTGAGCGATAACCAACTCAGTGGTTCCATTCCTGCTTCTTTTGGAAACTTGTCCGAATTAACACACTTATTCTTGCGGGTAAACAACCTTTCTGGTCTTATTCCAAAAGAATTTCACAATTTGAAAAACTTGATCGTACTGGAAATGGAGAGGAATCAATTTTCCGGGGATCTCCCAGATATTTGCCAAGGTGGGAAGCTTCAGAATTTCACAGTATCCACCAATTAGCTAACAGGTCGTATCCCAAAAAGCTTGAGAGACTGCTCGAGCCTAGTCAGAGTCCTCCTTGAAGGAAACCAACTCACTGGAAGCATATCAGAAGACTTTGGGGTCTACCCACATCTTGACTACATGGATCTAAGTCGCAATAGATTCTACGGGGAAATCTCTAAGAACTGGAGTAAGTGCCCTAAATTGCAATCCCTACGGATGGGAGGGAACAATATAACAGGCAGCATACCACCGGAGTTGGGAGATTTAGCTCAACTACACAGACTTGATCTTTCGTCAAATCATTTGACCGGAGAGATTCCAAAGGTATTAGGGAAGTTGAGTTCTCTATTGGAACTGTATCTAAATGACAACCAGCTTTCCGGTGGTATACCAAGAGAAATTGGATCACTAACTGAACTAGAAAAGCTTGACCTGTCGATAAACAAGTTAAGTGGGCCAATAGCAGCTGGAAATCTAGAGAATTGCATCAAACTGATTTACTTGAACTTGAGCAACAACAATTTTAGCCAAGAAATCCCAGGTCCATTGGGAAATCTAACTCACCTGGGTGAAATGGATCTCAGCCGAAATTCACTTACGAGGGAGATACCGCCAGAGATCGCAGGTTTCAAGAGTTTGGAGAGGTTAAACCTCTCCCACAACAATTTGTCTGGCTTAATTCCAAATGTTCTCGAAGAAATGAATTGGTTGGTGCACGTCGACATATCCTTCAATGAGTTGGAGGGTCCTATTCCCAACAGCAAAGCCTTCATGAATGCTACCATACAGGGCCTCCAAGGGAACAACGGCTTGTGTGGAAATGTCATTGGATTGCAGCCATGCAAATGTGGAAATATCATAGGATTGCAGCCATGTAAATATCAAAACGACCACCAAACTCTTGTTCTTATAATTGTGCTCCCTCTTGGTGGAGCACTTTTACTTGTAGGTGCATTCATCGGGTTTCTAATCGTTTCTGGTCGGAGAAAGAGAAAGTCACTGGTAAAAGTTCCCTCCAACTACGGAGATTCCTTCTTTATATCAAGCCACAATCGAAGAGCAATGTACAATGTCATCCTAAAAGCCACGAACGATTTCGATGCCAAGTATTGCATTGGAAAAGGAGGATATGGAACTGTCTACAAAGCAAAACTTCCATCAGGCCTTACAGTGGCGGTTAAGAAATTTCATCACTTGTCTGAGAAGGATGATCGTCAAGGTTTCTTGATCGAGGTATGGGCACTAACTGAAATCAAGCATCGCAACATAGTGAAGATTTTGGGGTTCTGTTCGCATGCCCAAAACCCTTTTCTTATTTATGAGTACCTTGAAAGGGGAAGCTTGGCTTCGATTTTCAGCAGAGACAGAGAAGCTGAACAATTGGATTGGCTGAAGCGGGTGAATATTATCAAGGGAGTGGCGGACGCTTTGTCATACCTGCACCATGATTGCACACCACCAATTGTTCACCGTGACATATCGAGCAAGAACGTGTTGATTGATGAGGAGTATGAGGCTCGCGTTTCCGACTTCGGCACAGCTAAACTTTTAAAGTTTGGTTTCTCTAATTGGAGTCCACTAGCAGGCACATACGGATACGTTACACCAGGTTTCGATTACTTTATATATGTGTTCTTCTAGATTAAAACTAGAGGCTGAGGCACACGGCAAGTTGGATTTGTCAAAATTTGCACAATAGCTTCCCGTTTGATATTTGATCAAATTTTGACAAAATTTAATTTGCGTGTGCCCCGGCCTACAATTAACCTATCGTTAAAGATAAACAACAATTAAAAGCATCACACCAATCAATTGCTTATATATTATGATATCAATCTTGCACATAAATTTTCTTATTTTGTATTTATCCCTCTTAAATAACAAACTAAAAGTGCTTTAACATGCATAAAGCTAATTATCATGGTAAGCATGTGCAAGTCGAAAAATAATCCGGAAAAAATCATGCTATATACTTCAATCTCCCTCGTCGGTTCTCGGTCTTTTCTTTTCTACAAACAAAATCGAAATATATGTAACATTCTATATGTTACATTTAAAGCAATTCCATGACTTAAAATTAGATAAGTACGCGAGCTTCTAAAAACAATTCCATGGCTTTGTTTCGCTAAACAAATTGATGACCTCATTAGCAAAATGCTTCTGTTTTCGAACTGAGCAATTAGAGCCGATGATGTGAAGACAAATTGAACTTATTACTCTCGCAAATAAAGCAAAATGCGTTTTGGTAAAAGGATTAAACAAATGAAGTCCACTTGTAAAAGTAGAGAAAACAAAACCAATTTGTCTTGCTTGATGCAACAGGAAAGCGTCCATTTTGTGCAGAGTGTATAGAGGAAGATGAGTATAGGTGCTCTTCGGTGGTGAAACAATGAGAGAAGAGGTAGTTTTTGTGATAAGAGTAGAAGTTATAATGGGAGGGAAACTGACGTGGGGGTGGTAGTTATTGGGTTTGGTGATTATTGGTGTTGGTTTTGTCTGTTATGCCCTTACAATTAAATCCTCAATGAATTCAATTGTGCTTGAATCTTTTTTTATTTGGGTGTACAATTTTGGAAATGAAAAAGCATGACAAAAAAGGGAGACACCAAAGTGGTGCTCTCCCTTTATATATTAGAATAGATTAGAATAGATGGAAACGAAAATCATAAAGCAAATACACATCATCGCCTTCGTAATAGCCCACCCGCTAAAAAGTCATTATACATCATAAATCCCATAATACAATACTTCACACCATATATCTTTATTTCTCAAATCCCATTCGAAAGTCAGATTCCCCATTTAGCCCGACTTGCTTCCCCTCAATTCCTCTTTTATATACCTTCATGTTGGACAGACACACCAGTATCATACAATTTGTATACTCATACATGAACCATATTTACCCGCTTATAACAATGCGCGCCCCTGGCTAATTGTAACTGAAGTTCAATTTCTAAGGGTTATCGAAAGTGGTGTTACAAACTCTTATTGATCTATCACTCTCCTTTCGCAGAGCTTGCCTACACAATGAAGATAACTGAGAAGTGTGACGTGTTTAGCTTTGGAGTGTTAGCACTAGAAGTGATCAAGGGAAAGCATCCGGGAGATTTCGTTACCTTTCTATCAACATCAGATGTTGAAAATGTAGCACTGAGCGATGTATTGGACCAACGCCTTTCGCCTCCATCTCCTAGAGTTGAGAAGGTAGTGAAGTTCATGATCAAGTTGGCAATTGCATGCTTGCATTCCAATCCACAATCTAGACCAACCATGCACATTGTTTCTCAACTGTTATGTACCAGCATAATCTCTGAAAGCAGCGAAGACTCATACAAAGCTGAGACAAAGCCACTTTCCCGGTGAGTATATATGAAATACAAAGACCAAATAAACCTAATGCTCTGGTTAGCGAAGGTTCGGTTTGGTTTGACAGTATGACACTCTATCATTTAAACAACTTCAATTTCTCTACTAGTATACAGTCCTGCTATAATAACGTGTTTATCTACAGTATTTAAAATCTTGGTTGTGATAGAAATTCATCGATAACCCATTTCGGATTTGATAAAAACCACAATATATAGTCAAATATACAATTCAGAATTTGTAATCTGTAATACAAAATTGAAAATTAAAGTACCTTGCGATTGGATACCGAATCCATCTCTGATGCCTCAAAAGATTAACCCTGAATAGTTGGTTGTCAACTGCTCCCAACTCCGAATATCAAAAACCAGACACGTCCTCATAGCCCAGATGTAATGTAAATTATGGTCCCACCTAACCAAATCGTCAAACAAAAAACCGAGTCAATTTTGACATGACAAGGGGAGATAAAAGCACTATCCGAATGAGTCGTGTTGTGAAATTTTAATCCGGGCGGGGTACAATGGGATGGGATGTGTCAGAGAGAGAGAGAGAGTATGTGTGTGGCTTTCTTGGCTGCAACGTGTAGCTGGAGCGGTTGAGAATGATTGATGTAGAACATGATCGTAAGGACTTTTTTATATTTTAGAAATTTTACCCCCGACAATAATTCAACCCATTTTCTTATTTCTCATTTATTTACTTAATAACTTTTATATCTTTTTTCACTTTTATTTATTTAATATTATTTAAGTGTTCCAATTTTCAATTCGGTTGAATCGGTCTGAAAGATCTTGTTTTTTATCATTTATCTTTGATCATTATAATGAATTTTTAGCTCGAAGGCCTTTCAACAAGTACCCTAAGGCACTTTATTTAGTTTCAGATCTCTCTTAAGGTGCTCATTAAAAGACCTTAGAGCCAAAAATTCATTACGACCATTTATGATAAAATGATAAGAAAAATAAGATCTTCGCACCGGTTCAAACAAATTAAAAATCGGAACACTTATTTTTTTACTCTTTATATGTAATTTTAAATTATTTAATATTATATATGTGAGTAAATTTCTTTTTTTTTTTAAAATTTTATAATTCCTTTATGTTATTGAATTTATTAATTTTATATTTATTTATATCTTTTATCTATTTTATTTCTAACCCCTTATTCAGATTTCTTTTTATCTTCAACTATAACCACTTATTTAGATTTTCTTTTATCTTCTACTGGTAGAGACGAGCAAAGTGGACGACGCATTCCTTCCTTTACAGAAGCATCGACTTTATCATCTAGGGTCGAATCTAGGAGACGTGGGAGGGGCGTAGGAGTTCGCAAAACTCAAGCGAACCATGCTGAATTTTCAGTTTCATCCATCCCTACCGACTACATTCAGTATTTACCTCGGGCTTATCAGCATTACATTTCTCACATTAATGACGTCCAAGCTGACGGTCATTGTGGATTTAGGGCGATAGCCGCTCATATAGGGTATACTGAAGATCATTGGGCTCAAGTTCGAAGAGATCTCATTAATGAGATTGAACAAAATATGGATCTATACGATGCGCTATATCCAGAAATAGGTTGGGCAAACCACCTAATACGGTCTTTAAATTACTTTGAAGATTCGGCACCACAGGAGTATTGGATGGACGCTATGAGTTTGGGAGTTGTCATTGCTTCGACGTACAACTTTGTTCTGCACACATTTGATGTCCTTCCTTCAGGTTGTTTTACTCACTTCCCATTGAGATCCCCTCCAGTTCCAATCCAAGAGCGCATTGAAATAGCTATTGCTCGTGTTGGGAACAATCACTTTGTGCAACTATTCTTGCAGCCTCATTACCCTGTACCACCCTTCCCAACATGGTGGTGGAATAATGCATCAGACCAAGCTAAAAGATGGGCTGCTCGTTATGCAACACGAATTAATATGTGGAAAGAAATAATGGATACAAGACCAAGAGGGGCAGGAGCAGAATTTGGTGGAAACATTAATTAGAAATAGAATTTTCATGTTTTTTCACTCTTCGACGAAATTAATACAAGTTATGTTTTCATTATTTATTTATTAATTAAAATTAGTACAAGTTATGTTAGTATAAGTTATGTTTTAATTATTCATTTATTAATTAACTTTATAAGAAGAAGTCTTTTAAAAGTAAAACAAAAAAAAACTAGTAAAAGTTTAAAAAAACAAAAACAGTAATTAAAGTCTTTTAAAAGCAAACAAAAAAAAAAGTAAATTTTTTTTAAAAACTACAACATTAATTAAAGTCTTTTAAAAGTATAAAAATAAAAACTACTAAAAGTAAAAAAAAAAAACAAAAAAACAAAAACAAAACAGTAAAGTCTTTTAAAAGTAAAATTAAAAAAACTGATAAAAGTTATAAATAATAAATAAAAAAAAAAAAAAACGAAAAGGAGGGGCAAGGGGGAAAGGTGGTGGGGCCGGAGGGGGGTGGGGCTGTAGGAACGATTGGCTGGAAAGGTCCCTGATTTATTATTCCCTAGCTTTTTTTTTTTTGGGAAATTACAGTAAGCCCCCTCCAACTATATCTCGGTAACAAGTTGCCCCTTTATCGTTTAACTCAGACACTTAAACCCCTTCATCTTTTATCTTGCACAAAATGGAAGATGCCGTTAACGGAATTGCTGAAATTACCAATTTACCCTCTTTCAACACTGAATAAGATGATGCCCTGAGACGAGTCATTCACGACGGGAGATTGGCGGGAAACCAAACCCACTTCCGTCCAATTCTCACCTTTTCCCTCCAATTTGACCTCGAAATTCTCACCTTTTCCCTCGTATTTTACCCTTTATCATACCCTTTTCCCCTAATCTAACATCACAACCTAACACAGCCGATTTAGAGATGACTAGAAAACCTAGGGTTCTTGAAGGTTGAAAGAAGTTGGAGATCAGACGAGTGAAGTTCTATAAGAAAAACCATCGATCATCTTCATCTCTCACGCAGACGAGTGGGTAATAGTTCTTGCTTCTCGTATATTTATACTCTGTTGTTTCTGGTATAAAATAAGAGAAGATTGCAGTTTTCAACCAAAAAGTGTGGTCCCAAAGAGTTCTTTATTGTGCATGTGTTTGGTTGTTGGTGTCGTTTAATGTATGTGTGTGTTAGTGTGAGGCTTGAATATGATTTTGTCAGTGGTCCCAAAGAATCTAAGGTTTTCCCCCTTTCCTGTTGCTTTTTCCTTTTCCTGTTGTTGACCTGCTTTTTATTTATTTATTTGGTAATTTTGACCTACTTTTATTATTCCTTAATCATTATTTAATAGCTAGTATGTTTTGTTTAGGATGGAGGATCAAAAATTCACATTAGAGTTTCACCATGGGGGTTTATTTGCTTACATATCACAAAAAATTTATGCGAGTGGCAAGGTTGAACTGATTGAGATTTGGATGGAGGTTTGAGGGAGATTAAAACTGATGCTGATGTCCTCGACATGTTTGCAATCCATGTGGGAAGGAGTAGAATCCCAATTTATGTGGAGAATCCAAATTTACATGCTGGTGATGATGAGAATATGGTGAGTTTAGGCGACAAAGAGGATAGGGTGAGTTTGGGTGACAAAGAGGAGGAGGATAGTGACGGTGACAGTGATTTCCATGCTAGCAGTGATTGTGGTAGTTTTAGTGAGAGTGACTTGGAATATTTTGCTGATGGTGATATGATTTTTGATAAATATGAAAATGTTGGGAAGGGTAAAAAAGAGCAAGAAATTAAGGGGAAAGAAAAATACTTTGAGATTGGAAGTGGCAGTGGAAAGGGTAAGGGTTCAAGAGAGGACATAGTGGACATAGATGAGGTTGAAAATGATGATCTTAATAGTCCCATGAATTCTGACTGTGAGGGTGGTCTTGACTACCCTGAGTTCAATGAGGAAAGGGATATGGTCTTGACTACCCTGAGTTCTTGACTACACCTCACAACCAAGCCCTGGAATGACATCTTTTATGGTACGTTTTCTACTACAACTTGTGAAAAACTGCTTAGTTAAATATATGCACATGAACACTTAAAAACTTGAACTTTTAGTGGGCCAATTTGCAGAACCACAATACCAACATAGAAGTTGGTCCTGGAAGAGTCAATGAGAGGGGCAGAGGGAAAGGCAATGGAAGGGGCAGAGGAAGAGGCAATGGGAGGGGCAGAGGCAATACTGAGTTTCAAAACTCCTAAGCATCATCAAGCACCCCCACAAGTATGTTGCAGCTTCCATCCCAATCCAGCCATGGAAACTCTGATTATGCTGCATTTTACTCCCTCCATCCCATTTTCTTTGTCCAAAATTCCCCTTTTTTGTGTCCCAAAAAGATTATCCATTGGACAAGACAAAGGCACAAAATTCTTTAGTTTTCCCATTTTATCCTTCTCTCAAATTTGAAAGAGAAAAGTTTGAATTTTAAATTTTGTACTAGATGCCTTTCCTGATTGCCCAAACTTGGCAGTCCTGGCTCCAACTTTAAATGCATGAGTGGGAAATTCAAATTGAGGCCAGAAAAATTACTCTAAGGGTATTATTGGAAATGTAAAGTTTTGAAAAGGTAATCATGATGTTCCCTTAAATTTGTAGTATTTCGAGATTGGACGATGTAAATGGGACGGAGGGAGTAATTATTATGCTATGTTGGGAAGACTTCTTATGACTACTTATGTTGTCATGCTATGTTTGACAACCTTTTGGCTATGTTGTATGCTATGTTTGACAACATTTTGATTGCTTATGTTATCATGCTAATGTTGGGAAGACTTGTTATTATCCCTATTGGTTAAGTACTTATGTAGGATTGGTAGTTGTTTTGTTGGAAAGCTCTAGCTTTGGTGGTTCTATTTTGGAAAGCTCTAGCTTTGGTGGTTATATTTTGGCAAACAGACTTGTTATTGCTGGTTGTTATCAGGAATGTAACTGGTGTTTTGTTATGGAATGTAACTGGTTGTTATCAGGAATGTAGCTTTGGTGGTTAAATTAGTATGCAGTGTGTTTAGCTGTTGTTCCTTCTGCTGTTACTGCTTCAGTTTCAGTTAACTTTTGTCCTCTGCTTAGTTTTTTAGTTCTGCTCTTGTGGATGTTTGATGCTACTACTGTTTTTGTTCATTCGGCTTCTTGTAGTACTGAACTGATGCAGTAGCCAAAGAGGAGGACTATCACCTTAAGCATTCCAAGGCCTACTATAGGCATTTTCGTAAATAATTGACCGAGGAATTTGGCTTTGGGCCCACTTGGGTTCGATCCGAAATGGCCCAACGGTCAAGACACATGGCCAAACACGTGTTTTTTAGCCTTCTGAGGCAGTTTAGGCCTTCGAACGGGCCTTCGAATCGTTTTGGGCTATTTTTGTTTCGCTTATAACTTTTCGTAGGAAACTCTATTTCAGCCCGTTCTTTTTTCAGAACTCATTTTTTCCTCTATTTTATGGGTCTATAAACTTTACGCTTTCTAGGGTTAGAGTTGCGTCCTATATATTCGATGATTGTCTTTGCTGCTCCGTTTTCAATTTCTTATACGCTTCCTTGCATCATGAACTGTATGTTGCAAGGTGTTATCTAGATTTGTGAGAAGATAGAGTACAAACTTGTGGATGTAGCTGCTGTTGCTACTTCGGCTGCTGTTGTTTATGATCAACAGATTGGATACTGCTAGCTGTTGTCTGTTCAGTGGTGTAGTGTAATATCCTGAATCCTTAATTATTTTATAATTGGTGTACGTGTTGAGTTCTAGCTAAATGTGTGAGTTTTAGACTTGATTTTACTTGTTAATTGGTTTTGGATCTGTAATAACCCTCATTCTAATTATGCTTAAAACATGGATATTAGCTTATATTAAGTATGTGGTTAATGATTTAATCTTATTTGCTAAGTGAGGTTGGAACATAAAATAGCACATGGTTGCATATGCACCTGATAACTTTCTAAAGGCCTGATAAAATAAAAGAGGGCTATACATGTTATCCTCTCCACTTCGTTCTTATCTCCACCGCTTGCGAGAGAGAGAGAGAGAGAGAGAGAGAGAGAGGACCGTAGAAGAAGAAGAAATTGGGGGAAATCCTCTCTTAGAAGAGATTGAAGCCCTAAGAGGTAAAATACATGTTTCTTTGTCCCTAATCTCATAGTTTCCATGTTTAATTTCATATTTTAAGGTAGGGTTTTGAGTTTAGAGACCATGGGAACCCTTGTTCATAGAGTTTTGGGGAGTTCGTGGTGAACTTTTGAGGATTCATATGAATTTCAAAGTAATTACTTGGTTTTAAAAATTCTGCAGAATTGTGATCTTTCGTCTGACCTGATTTTAGGGAATTTTTTTGAGGTACTTCTAAAACTCATAAAATCGTGAGATTATTACTGGGAGTTCCTCTACATGTCTTTTGCATGTGGTAAAAATTTTAGAGCTTAACTTGAAGTATTGTGTTCTGTAGAAATTCGTAACCTAGCAGCACTCGAATTCGTCACTGTGCAGTCAGCACTGTCACACATTGGGAAAATAGCCGTATCTTTTACCACGAGCGTCGAAATCGCGCACCGTTTCTTGTTTTTGAAACTAGACACATAGGCCTTTCAAAATATGTAAAGATTGTGCCTTAAATCTTTCTGAGCAAAATCAGTTTTTGGTTTGAAGTTGTCAAAATTGATGATTCTGTAATTGTTCTCTCGAGACTCGCTATTTAACTTTATATTTGACCCTAGAGTCTTGATTAGTAATACTTAGGACATCGAGGGATTAGGATACGATTAGAATATCTTGCATTGTATCTAATATATGTTCTTGATGCTTATTTGATATAGGAAGTTTTGTGAAAGCTTGGAGTTGAGGTGAGTGATTTAATACCTAAATTACATAGTTTTGAACTTGTTTTCCTTAACAAGATTATTTGAACAAGTTTTATAAATTGTGTACTCCATGGATTAACAATAGAAGGTGGATCTATTTGTGAAATATTTGTGAATCTATTTAATGGCATTCCCAACGTCCGGTCTTGCTAGGGGACGGCTTAATGGCTAGCAAGGGTGTTTGAGGCTGGTGTGTGTTTTGAGATAATGCGTAGACGTCTAGTTTATCCACTACCGGGGATGCCTGGTAGCTTTGAATTTTGAATAGTGGAATATGCATTATATTTGGCTTATGGATTTGAGTTCTTTGTTTTGAAATACTATCAAATTATTTTGCATCGTCCATGGAGAGCATGTAAATTATGTATTTGTCACTCATACGAGCATTAGCTTATGTGTTTCTCCACCTTTCAGGAATTGAAGAGTTAGATGGCGTGATGCTTGTTTTGTAGAGTTAAGTCCTATGGTTATTTTATAGATAGGAGATGTGTTTAGATTACTTGTTAAACTCTGTAATCATTATAAGTAGCCTGCTAAACCTCTTAGTTAAGCACAGCTCTGAGGTGTGTTTGGAAAATTCTCACCCTTTGTCAATATAAGTTGTCATTTAATTAGATTGCATAGAATATGTTTCCGTTAGTTAAACACTCTTGTTCCTTCTGATTACAATTTTTGGGAAGTTGAATATGTGATATGGCCTTGGTGATGGTTTCACCGGCGCTTTGTTATGACTAAGACCTTCAGGACTGGGTCAGGGTCGTTACATGTAGTGGTTGGAATATAGGTCAACCGGCCACCGGGCCTTCATCCGGGGGCTGCTAAAAAGCAAAAAAAAAGCAAAGCATTCTGTTTTTTCTTTCTCTCTCTAAGTTCTATTATGGGTCCAAGCCATTTCATACTTGTTTTTATAAATCTTTATATGGAGATTTCATTCTCACATCTATATTTGTAATTTGCCACACTCAATTTCAAATTTACAGGCATGATTTGAAAATTCTATTTCAAAAGGAATTGTTTGATCAGCTCTACGTTTTCATGAGGAATGCACTACCATTTCCAGTACTCTGTTTCTGGGTTGGAATGCACTACATTAATCAATGGTGCTCTGATGCCACAATTGCATAGCACGTTTGGATCCCCATTGAAAGACCCAGTTCTACCTTCCATCACAGAGAGAGAGAGAGAGAGAGAGAGAGAGAGAGAGAGAGAGTTTACCATTGGTATGTATTTATAAGGGCATGACATGTCATTAATAAGGTCATGTACTGTTCACATGACCTTCTTCCATTTAAATTCATAATGGCTCACTAACGGGTGGTGCTTAAGTGTCACGCCATAAAAGATGAAGGGGGTTAAGTGTCCGAAATAAACAATGAAGGGGACAACTCGTTACCGAGGTATAGGTGGAGGGGGCTTACTGTAATTTCTCCTTTTTTTAAAAAAAATGAGAAGATTGTATTGATAAACGCCCAACGACACTTACAAAATGAAAATCATTACAAAGAATCTGGACAAAGCCAAACTAATCATCTAACAAATAATAATGAGTAAATCACAAGGCAATCGATATCTTTCATCCTAACCCAGGCATGACCTGACATAATAGCGATACTTTTAAAGTGTCTAACATCTAATTAGGAGTCTCAAACGAGAAAAAGTGCAAAGTTAAGGATAAAGACACCAAATACCCAGACGATCAGATTCATTCCAACCAAGGATGAACGCACCAATGAACTCCCAAGGACTACAGATCTGCCAAGCCGCCATGAGTTGCCTCGCCAAAGACATCGTGTTGGGATAGAACGTTGAATCATAGATATCGTTGTGAAGCAACCTTGATAGAGAACCCGATCTGTAAACAAAATTCGTTCAAAGACGAAACTAATAACTCTTGTTGAACGAGAGACAAAACTCTCACAGATCAGACAAAAAGTCGTTGATCTGGAGAGACGGAAGAAAAAAAAAAAAAAACAAAGAAAGAGAGTCGATAGTATCATGGCCTCCCCCTCCCACCGCCGCACACGGGTATAGAACCCACGGGGGGAGGAGAAGGGAGAAGAAGAGTTGTGGTGGCTAGGGTTGAAAGAGAGGGAGGGAGAGATAGGGTTACTGCTGAGATGATTATTATTCCCTAATTTGGAGATGTTATTTTCTTGGAGATTCTTAAAAAAAAAAAAAACGTGCAAAAATAAGAAACATGCAAAAAAAACTTTTGGAGATTACTACATCTACAAGGGAATAATAAATCTTACCAAAACTAGGAAATAGAAAAATAGGAAACGCACAAAACAAGCGGCACAAATATAATTTCTTAATAATACTGTTCCTAAATAAAAGTTTCTAAAATATAATAAAAAAAAAATCATACGATCTTGTCCTACACTGCTGGTCTTAAGTGGAGGAATATTGAAACAGCCAACTACTGTAGAAAACTTTTGGAGATTACTACATGAATCCCAAATGTATCTATTTTTACAAGTAAAATGTAGACTACATTTTGTCTCACGCTGGAGATTACTGCGTCAAGTGATATCTAAGTTTTGTTAAATATATTCTCTTTAAGCTTTTTCCTTTGAACCGTTCAATAAAATAAAAAACTGCTCAGATCGCTTTCCCGGCGTTTATAAAACGCCTGTAAAAGTGAAATAAACGCCGGCAAAAGTCTTCCCGGCGTTTTTCCCAGCATTTTCGGTAAAGGCCGTGACTGCCGGGCTCGGGAATACTATACGGCGTTTGATAAACACCGGGAAAGGACCCGGCGTTTTTCCCGGCGTTTATGAAATGCTGGTAAAAGTTTTCCGGCGACCAGAGCTGGTGACTTTTACCGGGGTTTGTTAAAAACGCCGGGAAAAGTACCCGGCGTTTTTTCCGACGTTTAAGAAACGCCAGTAAAAGTGTTCTGGTGACCGGAACTAGCACCTTTTACCGGGGTTTGTTAAAACGCCGAGAAAAGTACTAGGCATTTTTTCTGGCGTTTCCTCGTCTTTTACCGGGGTTTTTTTAAACGCCGAGAACTTTCCGCCAGTTAATAAACTCTTCGAATAACATACACAAACGCTGGTAATACATGACTGGATTGATTTAGAAAATTTTGCCCTATTGCACCATTTTTCACATCCAATTAACTAATTTACAACATACAACTTCTCAAACACATCTAACATATAAGCTCTCAAAGTATTAAATGTTTCATAACACAACTAATGTCAAAATACATCCTGCCATAACCCATTATTGTCTTTCAATATCTCTACTACATTCAACCAAATATTTTCCAAAATACAAAAAATCCATCATAATAGATGAACATAACATCAGGTCTTGGTACCACCATAGTAGACAACCATCACATTACGTCAAGTAGCCACTTGATTCTACACCGTCTTTATCTTCAATAAACCTAAAATCAAACAACAACAAAATAAGAGAATCAGAACACTAGCTTGGTATTGGAACACTATATTAAGACCAAAATAAACTCAAAAGCATCCAAGTCACATCTTTCATTAGAACACATCCTTTGTATGATTGCAGCCCTATGAAAAACTATCATCGTAATAATAACACCCACGAAACAATGATTTTCACAAATCCAAGAGAACCTAGATTCATTGATTCAGAGTTGTTGTCTTGTCTTGATCTTCAATTAATTACAAACCCAGGGCAATGCTTTGCTGTTCTACATCCGGTCAATAGATATAGTACTAAACTTCATTCACGACAAAGATGAATGAAAATAAAACTCTTAATTAATACTCACAAAAAGATTACAGAGATAAAGTTGGCATGCAATTAAGTGTTCACAAGCACCAAAAAAGTAGTAATATACTACTACTAAGAACAGGGCACCGTAATTGAAGATACCACCCAATCTCAAATATCATCATCCACTTAACTACCCCAAAGTTGTAGTCGACAATAACAACTTGAGGGAATACTGTTTTCTCGAGTCCTTGTGCTAGATGTTGTAGCCAAAATCACTGCAGGCCTCTGAGAATCTGAGATTAAACCCACATCCATGTCAAAAGGAAACAACGAACATAAGATGAACCTAAAAGTCAGTGCCAAATCACCATCTCTGTCAAAATATAAACTTCTCATCTATTTATCGGAAATAACACGATATCTTTCATTAACTTCTTTTCTAGATGTAAAACATACTATACAAAAAGGTAACTGGAGCAACAGTAGAAACTAGGATCCCCTGTCTGCTTATTATAAAGCTTGAATTAAGGCTTACTGTGACTATACTCATGGTTGATATTTCTTCCACCTGGTCGGCATTAACGGAAAATAAGATGATTGTAAACAAAGTTGGTAAAAAACAGAAACTCTGTAAAGGAAGTAATGTGGAAATAAGACGGTTATAACTATTAGCTGACTAACCATAAAGCCAAATCTGCGGCTTCCGAGGCTATTTCTATTTATAGGAAGAAGCGAGCCCTGACTTGTGTGGAGAGAATTCAACACTTCAGCAGACGAGTTCAGAACAGGGTGTGTGAAATACAGATACAACTTGAGGTTTTCATAACTATTGGTTGCTTGTAAGGCTCTCGTTTCACTGTTAAGTTGGAGTAGTTTTTCGGGAACATGAGTCCTCAGATTAACAAAGATGCTGCTCCTGTCTGTAGAATTCGACCACCAAACGCCAAAGTTAGATTCTCATTGGTATAAACAAACATGGTGCTGAATCATAAGCAAAACTAATGCAAAAACCATATTTTCTTTGTTTTGAAAGAATGCTTGGAACACATTTTTGGGGCTAATTTCTCACAAAAAGTTTTGGTAATGCAGACACAGATAATGCTTTAGTTTGAGATACTCATGCAATGGCTAGTGACATTGGCAATGTAGTGAGCATAAACATATCATATGGAAAATCAACTGAAATGTAAGTTAAACTAAAGAAATTATAGATCATACACAAGAAGCGTAAATAGAATATTGGACTCACCAAAATGTAACAGAAAACTTGAATTTGATGATCTCCTAAATTTGTTTTCAGCACTATCTGTACAGAAATCTTTGTCCATTACCAGAATAACTCGTCCACTTTGAACGCTAGAAGACAAACTCACAGTAAGAGAAAATTCAAGGTTGGGCTGAAGAATCTTGAGTGTAGTTGGCACAACTTGGCTGACACCGTAAACTAGAAGCTGCAATAAATAGAGCTTTATCCATCAGAATTAAATTCCTTTACCAGTCTTCAAGAAAACCAACCTCTCATACAACAATAAATTCGGAATGAGGTGAAAGTGATTATGCATAACAGAAAAAGGGATGCGAGGAAACATTGAGACGCTTAATTTTCAGGTGGTCACGTACTCACCCTGCAGGCATTTGTAGACGAACATTCGAAACCACCTCCACCATTACAAGGTTCACTGAAAGAAATATTCACGGGCACACTAAGAGTATTTGTAAATGATGTTGCTGCTGTAACATATGCTGTTGGGGGAATAGTATCTACATTGATAAAAAAAAAAAATACAAACAGAAAAGTTTCCAACAGTTAAAAGCCCAAAAAGTACCAACAGATGCACTACTATAAACTGGATACTTAAAGTACCGTTCCCTTATTCTTCATTGTGTTAGAAACTTCTATCTTCTACATAATCAAGGAGTTTTAAGTGATAAGAAAACCAAAAGTTTGAGTGTGTCTGGATGCATTGATGAGATGTGTTTGACCATTCCAACACAATCTAAACCTAGCGTAAGAACATGGAGTAAACAGGAAATCTAGTGCTCTTATTCAAGAGCTCCGATGTTGAGTGTAAAGCCATTAATCAATGTCTACAAAAGCCCCAGATTTAACCACAATATAACAAAAAATCCCTAAATCTGTCCAATCCCTAAGCACAAACCCTAACTTGTCCAACCCCTAATCAAAATCCCTAAATTTTATTTATTTCTTTATCGGCAACCCTAAATCTTTTCAACCCACATTCCGTTCCCCTTCCCAACCCCTAACCCGATCCCCTCCCTCTGAACCCAACCACTGTTGAAGCCAATGACCCTGCGACCCCAACTCCCTCGCATAAATACAAAAGAGAGATACAGATACAACGAGAGAGAGAGAGAGAGAGAGAGAGAGAGAGAGAGAGGAACGTACGAAGAGGAGGGAGCCGCACAACGAGAGGAGGCGAAAGGACGTAACCCTAGATGAGAGGAGCGCAATGGAACGGAAACTTGTCAGCGACCTCTGCAACTTCTTGAAGAGGCGTCGGCGTCGGCGTCGGAAACTTCCCTGGACGAGTAGAGAGGCGTCTGATATAGAGAGAGGCCGCTGAGGTAGAGATTGAAGGGAGATAGGGTTTTGCACGGGGAAAATACAGTGCGGGATAAGAAAATTGGGGGTGGGGGGAAATTTTGGGCATGGAATCCAAAACTACGTCGTTTTATCTTCGAGGGTTAAAATTGCTCCGCTATTTGCAACCAAAAATTTGCTAAACGTACCATGTATATAATATGGTACACACCTGTATATAATATGGTCCACAGGGTACGCTTAGCAAATATTAGGGTGCAAATAGCGGTGCCCTAACTTACTTAAATTGGCCGCTTCTTTCTCCGGCAAGCGCTTGAGTATTATGAACCATTACTGGGGTTTTTGGTAAAGAGTAGTGCTACAGCTGCTGTACAGCAGCTGCGTACAGACCCCTTTTGGGCCCGTCTCGGGTCTCGCAAAGATTTTAAAGCAAAGTTGGATGATTCGTAAACACCCTTCTTGATATCGGATTGAGGTGATTTTTTACAGGGACCTTAAGCGAAGTATTTTTAACAAAATGAGCGACTCCGATCATCTTTACGAGACCCGAGACGGGCCCAAAAGGGGTCTGTATGCAGCTGTTGTACAGCAGCTGCTGTACCAGTAGCTTTTTTGTTTGGTAAATGCTGGCAAAAGCCTTTTTTCTTGTAGTAGATCAAGTACTTTTCTGTCATTTTTTTGCTGAAGACCCTTAAAATCATGTTCTAAACACTAATAGTTCGGATCATCGAAATTTGATCGGGATCAATATGATCCGAAAATGTTGTGTCAAATATTTTGTTAATAGCCTTGAATAGGTAGTTGGGGGCTGGAGAAACTTTTGTATATACTGGGGATAGGAGGGGTGGTGGTGTCCCCTTCCGGTCCCTTTTTAATTTTTTTTGCTATTTTTTAAATACATTTTGATGATCGGCTCTGTTCATTTGTTAGAGCTCAGTGAGAACATTAATCATGCCAAAAATGATGCTCATCGAATTTTAGTAGATACATGATCAACACACATAAAAATTTTAAAAAATGAAAACTAGATCCAAAAACACACTGAATTAGCACCCAAATTTTGTTTTTCTTTAATTTTCACATGTGCCGATCATGTATCTACTGAAATCCGATGAACATGATTTTTAGCAAGATTAATGTTATTGTTGAGCTCTACAAAATGAAGGAAACTGATTAGCAAATTGTCTTCGAAAAATGGCCGAAAAATTGAAAACGGACTGGAGGGGGACACCACCACCCCTCCCTTCCCCGGTACATGCAAAAGTTTCTCTAGAGGCTGAGGGGTTACGTTTTCCGTTTGGAAATTGGATGGGCGTGAGGGATTGGATGGAGAGAGGAACGATTTGGTGGGGGTGGGGGGGAGTGTGTTCAATTAGATATTTAACCCTTTTTCTTAGCATCTGGTGTGTATGTGTACACACATACTAGGTGAGCGGCTCGTGCCAGCATGAGGTGTCTCATGCCTAATATCGGTAGGAGGTGTTTGTATCGGTAAGAGGTGTTTATGCGCGGGGTGGGGGAGAGTGTGTTCAATTAGATATTTAACCCCTTTTTTTAGCATTTGGTGTGTGTGTGTGTGTATATACACACACACACACACTAGGTGAGCGGCTTGTGCCAGCACGAGATGTCTCATTCCTAGTATCGGTAGGAGGTGTTTATGCGCACTGAAAGTAGCGATGTTCTCATGTTGGAAGCAGTATTTATATATTTACAATATTTTCAAGTCATAGGCAAGCTAATTAGATAGAAGAGAGTTTGATACAGCTTGTGCACCCAGGCAAAAAAACAATTCTGGGTACACTACACTACATGTGGACAAAAGTTCAATCCACGTATCAGTAATGAAACCAAGTAAAACCAGCACCATCATTCTATACATATTGGCTGGTATGTGCTGATGCAAAATAAGTACGTATACATTATCCCATGCATTCCTCCGGCGGGATCAGTTGCCAAAACCTAGAAACAACGTAAGCTCACGTTCACACCCATCCATAATTTTTCTCTGAGTTTTGGATTCCATCAATGACACCAACTCTGATGTCACAATTCTCTAACACTGCAACGAGGATGAAATCTGTCCACTTTAGGTGTAGCTCTTCAATGAACATAGGATAGCTAATAGGCATGTTGTTCGACGGGATAGTCCAAGCTCGATTTCCCATTTTGATTGTGTTGGTCCAAATAGCAAATCTAAGAAGGGGGTGAATTGAGTTTCTCAAATATAACGCGAAATTTTAAAAAACAAATTGCAATCTATTAAACTACAATTCCAATTTCAATGATATACTATTCTTGTAGAGACCCACAATAAAAAAAAATTTTCGCTAAATTTATTTAATTTGTTTGTTCATTTTTTTTAACACTCGTTAACTTGGTCGGATACGTGGACTGCGGATGGTGTATGTGGGACCCACTAGTTTGTTATGGTTGCTCAAATCTTGAAATTGATTATGTAATTAGTTGATAATGTTAAGGGCCTTAGTGTATTGATTTGCATTTGCGGGAGTTGATGTGGTGCTTTGGTACTAAAAGGGTTTGAGGTGTAATTGTGACTATGGGGGTGTTCCAGATTCTTAAAAAGTTCCTTTTTTTCAAACGGAGATAATTTCAAGTCCAAAAATTATGTATTTACGCAAATAATTTTCCTACCAATATGGATCTCGTTTGATAGATTTCATTGAGATCTTTTATACGGTGCAAAAAAAATCAAAAAATTATTTTTTATTTTCATTATATTTGAGTTTGAAAATTGAAAAAAACTGAGGTTTAGAAAAAGAAGGGAAACTGGAACGGGACCTATATATATCAATGACAGGAGAAACTAAAACCCACTTTCCTCTTTTTTTCTCTCACGGCTCCCTCCCGACCTCTCACTCTCGGTATCTCACTCTCCCTCCTCTCTTGGATTTTCTCCCAGACTTTGAATCCTTAGAAACCCAAACACAATTTGTAGTGTATTAGAGATCTAGGCTCGTAGATCGCGTGGATAAAGCTCGGTAGAGGCGTATTTGGTGGATTTTCGGTTTGAAGCTTAGGGCTTGCTTGGATCTTGGCGTTTTGCTCAAAACCCATGAGTTAGGGATCTCCTACCTTCTTTACATGTTTAAGTGTTAGTTTGATGTACAAGAATCAAGTTATTATCTATTTTGAGTCTTGAATAAATCTAGTGTATGCTAAAAATTTCGTGGGTCCTGGTTATCTGTCTTTTTGGGGCTCTTCTGCTAGGAATCGATTTTTGGTGTCTTCATAACTGTTAAAGTACGTTTCAATATGAAGATTTCGGTACCAAAATCATGCAAAAACGATAATCACACAATTAGTTATGAATTTTTGAATACTGATTGTCAGCTGTGTATGTGAGTCTGCGTGGCTGTCTTCTTTTAACTTTTTGGGTACGTCGAACACCTTGGGTGGCTTTGGGTCTTTTACAGGAGCTATATATTTAAGTTAGGAAGAGATTGGAGTTGGAATCAAGTGATTTGGTTAAGTATACAATCTTTGGTGAATTTTTAAAGCAGGGTTGGTTGACTGGTGCGAAAATGGTTGCGAATCTGTTTTTCCCTTGATTGTTGGGTTAATTTCCTCTCGTTCCTATACCTGAGATTTTTACTGAGTGTAAGGCTTGTCGTGGTGCATCTTTTGGCGTTGGTTTGACTATTTTTGGGTTTAAGATGAGAGAGTTATGATTTTTCAATCAATTTTACTTATTCCCGCGTAGAATCTGACAGCACCGGTGGACTTGGGTAAAATGGCCATAACTCCTAGATCGGGACTCGAAATGACGCACCGTTTGTTTTGTTAAAAATTAGACACATAGAACTTTCCATCGATGCAGCCCATGCATCATGGGTAGATCCGAGCGATAACAGATTTGCATCCAAAGTTGACCCAAATTCTGCCTTTGCACCAGTTTCACTGTTATGTTGAGTTATACTCGTGAGGCCGTAGTAAGGTTACCCAAACTCCGTTTTGATGTATGACCTATGGACCAAAGAAAAAGAAGTATATTTTTCAATGGTTTAAGTGTCGTCCTTGAATTCACGTTGTTTAATTGGATATAGTCTAATGTAAGTGATTAACTTTGCCAATTTGATATGTGGGGATATGATGGATTGATCTAGATGACTAGGTGTAGGATTAAAGAGAACTTGTGGTGTATAAGGGATATACATTGTTGGTGTATTGACATTGATGTTGTCTGATACTTAGAGAAAAATAAACAGTTTTCCCCTCTTTATGTGCTGTATCCATGGGTTGGTATAGTATGCGTGTTTGGTATGTGGGTGTTGCCCTCTTAATGGTTTTAGTATATTAGACCCTGTTATGAAGTCGTATCGGCAAGCTTACATCGTGAGTGTATGTTGATTATGGGAATAGACCCGGGTAAAGCCGTGGTGACCCAAGTGCCCTGTGAACGCGGGAATAGACCCGGGTAAAACTGTGGTGACCCTGTTACTCTGTGGAAGTGGGAAAAGACCAGGGGAAAGCCGTGGTGACCTACTGTTCTGCGGATTTGAGAATAGACCTGGGTAAAGCCATGGTGACTCCTTTCCGGATCGACTTAGGGAAAAGACCCCGGGAAAGCCGAAGTGACTCTAAGGGCGATGTTGGTTGTGTTGAACTAATAATGTGAATTTGAGACAAAATGGAATATGCGTATGGGAAACACAGAACTTGAACTTGAGTTGCCACCTTGGACCGTCTAGTATGCTAACGCATGTTTTATATTTCTTCCTTTAGACCTCTAAATCATTGTGGCTTGTTCTCTTGATATGCGGTGGGCAACTTGTTCTGTGTGAGTGTATGTTTGGTACCTTGTGTGATGCATTGTGGGAGTTACATATAGGTTATTTGCACGTTAGACTTATAAAGGAAATCTTAAGGTGTAGAGTTTTGGATTGAAGTTAACTTGAGATTTGGAATTTGATTTGGGGTTGACGGGTGAGTTTCTTTGTTGTCGAGGTGCGGTATTGTTCAATGTGTTATTGCTTATTTTATGTTCTAACTCTACATGCGTAGTGTGTATATTTTTGGTGAGAGGTTGACTAGTTGTATGAGGAAAGAAAGAGAAAACATGTTGTTAAAGAACTCAGGTTAATCTTTGGGTCATTGAAATGGAAACGAAAAAGCAATGATTGATTTAAGTAATGGTAAGCTGAGATTTTACGTACATTGGTGTGTATGGGTGAGAGCGTCAGTATTTGATAAATGGAGTCAAATATTTTCCAACATGAGTATGGTATTTTGAGTTCCACTTTTTGGCAAAACAAATATTCTTTTGAAAAATGTTTTCTCTTGGGATCTGTCTTCACTTTTGCATGTAGTTTAGGTAAGGATATCTCTACGAGTTAGTGTAGCTCACCCTATCCTTTCAGGTACCCGTCATGGCATTTAGCTTGGATGGCATGGATTGCACGTTGAGACGTCTCTTGAGAGCTACATTGGAACCATTAAGGAGGTGTCTATCATCTAGTTTAATTCACGTTGTGTACTTTACTCGCATTTGAAAGTTGTACCTTTTGATTAGATCTTATGTAAGGTTATGTATAAACTCCTCCCTTTGATTATTGTGATGCCCCTTTTTTTGTGGAAGACGTTTGGGAGACTTTATATATACAAAAAAAAATTCAAAGAGAAGAAGAAGAAGAGACTTTGATTGTTTGTTTGGATTGGCATGACATTTAAGGGTAAATATAGTTGAGAGAAAGACTTTTGTTTCTAGAAAATGTATTGTTATTTTAGTTGAAAATCGAGGGCGTGACAATTCTAGTCATGTAATATTGATATGCAAAATGGAAAGTAAAGAGAGTAGGGAAGAGAGAATCAAACGCAAGGATTTATAGTGGTTCGGTCGCAACTTCACTGCCTATTCCACTCTCCAAGTGTTCAACTCGGGATTTGCTGCACTATCTCCAATAGTTACAATCCTTCTAGCTTCGCGAGTGCTAGACAACCTTGACAACGAGCAATCTATCCCCAGTCGCTCAGACTAATTTTGACTCCAGTGCTAGTCACACCTAACCCAACTAGCTAGTTTTTACCCCGGTGCTAGTAACACCATTTCTCTCCAACATCACTCACAAAAAGTAATCACTCACAAGAGTATGAATAAGGGTGTACAATCCCTTTTACAATAAAAATCAAAATAAGAGCTCTCTCACACAAGTGTATGGATATCAAGATATTGAATCGTGTATGAAGAGGTCGATCACTGTATGCCTTAGAGTATTTCGGTGAGGCTCCCTTCTCTTTCTTTTTTTCTTCCTCAGTCTTGAATATATGCTTCCACAATTGAACGTTAGAGGCACGCAATCATATTTGGAAAATTATCCCATACATGTAGTTTCCATTTCTTTTGCACTAGCTGTTAGAACCAAAATCAAGTCAACACAAATTCATCCCTTTTTGCACTAGCCATTAGAATCAATTTAGGTACCAATAAACCATTGTAGTTTCATTTCTTTGCCATTGAAATGTGCAAGACATTTGTAACTTGAGAACTTCCATTAGCCGTTGGAAATTGAATCGCACAAAATAATCCAGCCAATAATTGTTTCCATTAATTTGAATAATTCTCTAGCCAATTAAGTTAGGAGAAGATTTGTCCTTAATCTTCCTCCTTTCAATTTATATTGACTATTGAAAATAGTTATTTGGTGTAGCAATCTTTCCGTGTGTCCTTCAACCAAATCCTACAAAATAAACATGAATTCAAATGAACATATAGAATTTAAAGGTCTTTAGCGAGTAATTTATTCTGATGACTGATCTACACCGTTAAGATTGAACATCTTATCGATTCTAGAATTGACGCCAAAATCGGCGATAATCAGATATCAAACAACCATAGAATTGCAACACATTCGATGGATCTAGAGCATTAAAGTCCTATACTACACCACTCCAGAACCGTTTGAGCTATTTTTTATAAATCCAAACCGTCTATCTTTTACATAAGAGGGATTAAGTCAATTCTTGTTTAGATTGAAGTAAATTGCTCATCGTTACATACTTCATCGGACGTAAGTTATCACTCTAATACACTACAAGAAATTTGGCATTTTCCAGCGCTTTTTCTGCCAGCGCTTGCAAAAAGCGCTACAATAAAAAGTCTACACCAGCGCTTTTTCTAGCCGCTGCTAAAATGAGGCTTTCCCAGCGCCCAAAGCAAAAGCGCTGGAATAGGCCGACCAATTCGTAGCGCCCAAGCAAAAGCGCTGGAATAAACCCCCCATTTACTAGCGCCTACTGAAAGCGCTGGAATAGACACCCCCTTTGCCAGCAGCCCAAAAGAAGCGCTGGGATTGACCTATGAACAAACAAAACTACATCTAACACTAATATTACTACGGATCAAAAAATAAAAATAATATTACTACATGTTATACATTTTTAATACTCTTCGATACAATTATTTAGCAGATCTCAATAAAACAAAACTATTTTAATAGTCGAGGCCGTTGATCATCGTTTTGCTTATTGATTAAATTATTATCATAAAAATTTGGTTCGATCGAGTTTAGAAAGCTCCTTGATTGGGACGCAATTTATTTTTTGGATGATAGTTATCGTCCGATTAAATGTGTAAAGATACCCGATCAACTTAATTCTTGGTACGAATGATAAATTCAAATATATGCAAAAGATAGATGGTTCAGATCGAAATATGAAGACTTTGGCGGGGCCGAGTCTTGCAATCTAATACTTTAATGCCTTGGGATGCATCGAATGTTGTCAGATCAGGTGGTCGCCGATATCCGATGATCTCCCTTTTTTGTGACAATGATGAAATCAGTGAGACATGAAATTCTAACGGATCAGATCGACCACAATAAAAATTGAGTTGGTAATTGCCTTTAAATTCTATACGTTCAATATAATTGTTAACAAAATAGATCTTGTGTTATACTTGAACGAACGGTATTCATTCAACCGCAACACAATCACGACGATCCAAACCGTTGCTTTTGTTTTCCTTGTTGATTATAGCATTCTCGTAAAAAATTGTCTCGATCAGATTTAAAAAACTTCTTTATCGAGACACAGTTTCGTTAAGAAAATATGAGTTTGTATGGCCGATCAAGTGTGTAACGATACTCGATTAACTTCGTTTTTAATATGAATGATGTGCTCCATGATATGTAAAGTACGGACGGTTCCGATCGATAAAAAAAGACTCAGGTGCGGGCGGGTATTGCAATCCAATACTGTAATGCCTTGGGATGTATCAAATATAATCTGATCAGGCGGTCACCGATATCCGATGATCTTCGATTTTTGGTGATAATGAAGGAATCAGTAAGACGTGAAATTCTAATGGTTCAGATCGACCACTATTAAAATATAGTTGGCTTATTAAGTTTGGAATTTGATCGTATTGCTCGATACGAGGGCGTTTAATTATTTTGGCCCTAATTCACCAAAATACAATTTATTGGCGCGCGCGGTGAACGAAATCCCTAAATTCTCGAAAGCCCTAAAAATGGTTTGCGCCTTTCTCAAAAGGGCACTGAAGAGAAATCCCCAAATTTTTGAAAGCCCTAAAAATGGTTCGCGCCTCTCTTAAAAGGGCGCTGAAGAGAAATCCCCAAATTAATCCTGCTTCTCTCTCACTCTCGCTCTCTCCTGCCTGCAGCTCCTTCCTCCGTCTCTCTCAACGGCCTCCATCCCCACCACTCCGTGCGTCATAGTCCGCCAAGCCCTCCCTCGTTCGTTCCCAACGGTTAGTCATCTCTCTCTCTCACACACACACACGCACACACACAAGCATGCACGCACCCACCGGCCGATTGGAACTGAAAGTACATTCCAGAACATTCCGACCAGATTTCCCGAACCGCTTGCCTAGCTTGACTTGACTAACAGGACTCGAAATCCGACAAGTCACTAGCCCGGTAACAGCAATATGAGTTCCTTCTACGATGGCCTATGTGTACCCTGAAAGAAGTTCGAACAAGAACCACTGGGAAACAGGCGGCTGGTATACCACCATAATGAAACTGCCTTTTATTTTATTTTTTTTATTCGGATAGGATTTATGTTGGGAGGCTTGCGTAGTTTGTTACGTCGCAAACCACGCCGTGTCCGGCTAGCACTCTTGGATCCGAGCACCCCTATTTTAGTTTTCTAGTTTATTCCTTGATTTAATTTTTTCCCTATTGACATCATAGTATAGTTCAATCAACATTAATAGGTACAACGTAGTGCTTCAGGCGGGTTTTCGGCTCTGCATGTACGAATCTTGTTTTATCTTTGTTCCAAATGACCAGGTTTTTTGTCTATAGATAGAGATTTCTTGTATTGGCATGTGTATGTATATATAGCCAGAGATTTGTTGGGTTTTTTTTATTATTGGGCTGCTATTTGATTGTTGAAATCATTCTAAAAATAATTCAAAGCGAAGTCGGCTGATTCAACAAAACGCACATGAGTAGGTCACAAGTCAACTGTAGGTGTGTGACACACAGTTCAATAACCTCTGTGACAGAGCATGGATATATATTGCACCGTAAGCATCAGATAGATATGTTCAGGAACTGTATCAACATAAGTTCGGTGAATTTCCAACTTAATGTACAGCAGAAATTTTCTCTGAGGTGTTTGTTAACACACGACATTGACTAGAACTCTAACCATTTTTCACCGAACTAAGCCTCAAGTCTTACTCTAATAGATGGCTGCCTTGATCTGACTAGTGCCTCGGTTCCTGCAATTATTGGAGGTGAGCAGGGATGGGAATTTGTACACTTTGATCTTTAGGGCCACGAAACTTTCAGAACTTAAGTTATGTTTCCACTTATAACATAAACATATAAAAGGAGAAGGAAAAGATATCTGTGCTTTTGTTGCAAAAGATATCTGCAAGAGAAGGATGATATGCTTATGTCATCTATCTTTTTGCCCTTGTTATGCAACTTATATTTCAGAGGAACTCTAGAACTGTTGTAATATTCATGTGTAGTTTTATGGTATCTTGGTAATGAATATAGAAAATAGCAAATGCCATTGTCTGCTGTACTCCATGATAGTAGTTCACGTTATGCCGTTTCATGCAAGTCAAAATCTTCCAGTATTTAATCTGGAGTGGATTGTCATGGACAACAACGAATATTGGTCAGCCCATGCACTTTTTCCCTCTTCCATACTTGTCCAATGTGTGAAGCTCATTTACATCAAACCTTATTATTGCAACCCGAACCATGCATATGATCATGTTAATTGAAAAAGATGCACGAAATTTGGTATGGAGCAATCCCATGAGTGGTGCACCAGATGAAATCAACTGGAAAGATTTATGTGCTCTCTCTTCGAAATCTAAAAGTTTATGTATGCTAGCTACCTACCTTCTTGTGATTCTCTGTGAAAATTTGTTCATCCAAAGGACAGCAGCAGATTATGCCGTTTTTGTGTTAAAAACTTAGTTGCACGAAGCGGGAGCGGGTGCGGGAGCGGGGGAGCGAGGGAATATAGAAGCTCCCAAGGTTGGGAGCGTGAGAGGAGCGTATACATATATTATGAAAATAATGTAGCATAGAGTATTCCACTGTAAAAGTACAAAAATTTATGAAGTAAAAATATGGGCCAAGTCCTCCATAAGTGTAAGAAATGAGCTGGTGGTACAACATATGATTTTTTTTTCAAGATATCATGACTTAGGCCAGATATATGAGTTCATCGAAGACTAATTAATAAAGCCAAGTGATAAATCCTTGGTTTTCTATACAAATATCATACAAAAGCTCCCATCTTTGTAGGGAGCGAGCTCCCACCTCGATGGGAGCGATCGAGCTCCCGTCAAGCTCCTTACTTAGGAGCGCAAAAGCGGGTTCCCAAGGTGGGAGCGGCACCATTTTAGGAGCTCCCTGCAACTAAGGTTAAAAAGACAAATGTCAACTGTCATTTTTCCTTATATGATTATGCCAATGCTCTTAACTTTTTGCCAAAATTGATACTCCCTATATGTACTGATCACTAGCTTAACATGCTCCAGTTGAACTAAAAACTGAGATACACAATTATTGGCTTATAGATTGACTTGAAGTACTTCAAAATGCATAGTTTACTCCATTAATGTCTCACTCGTTCACAGTTAGTGTGCCCTTTTGCTATTTTAGTGTGCTCTTTCACATCCTACTCCTTCACGTGGCGCTTCGCAAGTTGCTAAACCGTAGACCACTTCACAGGATGCCCAACCACAAACAAATTCGCAAGTTCAACGACCACATGGATCTCTACAGCATACCCAATCCAATGCGCCATCACAGAACTCCTCACAAGCTATGCAAGGAATCTCTCGCGCTCCATCACAGAACTCCTCACAGCCTCAAAATGTAGAGGACAACTTTGAGTTAGACCATGATTTAGATGAACCATTTGCAAAGCGTGAAGTTGGTATTCAAGGTATGATGTAAATGATTTAACTTGATTCTAGTATATCTCTCTCTCTCTCATGTTGGATTTTTTTTGTGTGTGACTTAAAACCTGTGGTTGGAACCCCTTAAGATAATAGAGTATTAAGGAATTGGTACTTGAAGTTGGTTTCTTGTTTCATATGTTCAACTTGGTATATTTTTTGAGTTCCACAATTAGTTGATGTATGGACCTGGTAACAAAAGGAACTATGGGTTTGCACCTAGCCGAGCACAGCTGTATATAACAACTCACACAGATAAAGACGAGAATGTTGTTAATGACATTGCAGCTACAAATATAGTATGAGTTATCATGTTTTTCAAGTTTAAATTTTATAATGACTAGCATTAAAGGACGTTTCTTTTCTATGCTCATCTATCGCTTCTTTATTTTTTGGGTAGTTTTTAGTTCATCTTCTGTGCTCTAGTTAAACTTGTATCAATTTTTTAGGCAAAAATTAAGGAATTGCTTCCAAATAGCTTGGAAGGAAATTGTAAGGGCAGCATATATTGGTCCCCAAATGACGTTTATTCTCAAGCGATTAATAAAAAGAGTGGTCTGGTCGTGTTCGTGGATGTGGGTTTGGGCCTACTCCTAAAAGTAGCCGCTCAACTTGCAATGATTTCCCGCGGTTTAATGTGGCTGATGAAGAAGAGAGAATGAGCGGCAAACAAACTATACGTGAACTAGAAGACAAAGTGCAATCTCAAGCGGCTGAAATGAGCACTTTAAAAGAACAAATGGCTATCGTGATTAGGCATGCTGGATTACAGGTTATTACATTTGTTTCACTTATTGAAATTTGTAATTTGTTACACTTAAGATAGTGTATAGTTGTATGATTTAGATGCTTATGCAAATTTTCCATTGCATATCTTAGGTTCGAGGCAGTTGCAATGGCTCCCTAGATCAGATTTCTCCACGAGCACATCAAGGAACATCGCACGCAAGTCATGACATTGAATATTCTAATTGAGGTGCATTCTGATTGAGGTACATTCTTACATTGTATCGGAATTGAAATCATAGTGCCCTTGTAAGTCTATAGTTGTATCTTTTGCAAGAAATGACAGTTGCAATTGCTGGAAATGTTGTTTAGAGGCATAAATCACCCTTGTAGATGCTGAAATTGAACTTTAATGGCTGAAAACTGATCTGATTTGCCTAGAATATATCTGGTTGTAATAATTGGGATTCGAGTTCATATTGTTGGAAACTGAAAATTAGTTGCTAGCATGTCCAATACGTATTTGGGTGTGTCCCCGCCGTGTCCCCGTGTCCAATATGTGGACACATCGCCCTTTTGGTTGCTGCTGCTCTTCATTGCTGTTGCTATTGATTGTTTTATGGTTATGCTCCTGCTGTCCAGTTTGTAGTTGCCTGATATGGCTACCTGTTATTCCCATGTCCGCTGTATAAGATGTTTTGCTGTTGCTGCTGCTATTTTGATTATACGGCCTGTCAACAGTTTTGATTATGACTACCAATCAGTTTTACTGCTTATGGAGTTCAAATCAAGTGGGGCATTTCTGTTGTTACATTTGTTCATATCAAAGTGGTGTATCTCGCTGCTAATTGCTACTGTTGTTGTTCAATTAGCTGTTGCTGCAGTTTTCTACGTTTATTGTGTTTTGTGCATCATGTGGGTGAAGCTATAGGAAGCCCAAAAACTGCTATCTGTTGTGAAGCTCATTCCTTGATTGTTGTGTCCAGTGCAACTGTCCAGTTCATTGGCTTGTTCCGTTTTGAAACTTCTATTAGTTGTGGTTATCCAACTTTTTTACTTGAATGAATTGTCATGGGAGTTACAAGATAAACTTGGTTCTTATTCTTCGTCATTTGCACTGCAGGTAGGACGTTCTAGCAAAAACCATGATTTCAACTTCTCATTTCGAAAGCTCTCTCGGGAAGATCTTGTTAAGGATGCATGGCATCGTCGACTTTTGATTAATTATCTATTCTATGTAGTTTCTGCAATGTAGTTGGATTGTAATATTTTGGCATGTTTGATCTACTTTTGAATGTTGACAATGTTATGGACCTACTTTTGACATTTTATATATGGAGTATTAGTTTCTCCAATGAAAAATGAATTGTTTTGGTTTTTGAGTTATTTAGAAAAAGTTGGCGAATCGAAATGTGATGGGCCGGGAAAGTGGCTAGTATAATTTATTACAGTTAGGATGTAGTTGAAAATTGGAGTGGTAATTCTTTATTTATGGGAAAAAAAAAACTAAACCTATAGTAACGCTTTTAGGCGCTGGTAAAAGTGTGGAGGTGACCAGGTGCATTCAAGTCTACGCCAGCGCTTGCAACCGCTGGGGAACATAGTGTTGGTAAAAACTAAGTTATACCAGCGCTTAAAACTGCTGGGAAAGAAAGCGTTGGTAAAAATAAATTTATACCAACGCCCACAAAAAGCGCTGGCATAGAGCTATAGTAGCGCCTCTGTGCCAGCGCACTCCCCAAGCGTTGGTATAGGTCGTGTTGGGCTATACCAGCGCTTTGCAGACCATTTCACAATGCTTTTGGCCGCTGGCATAGCCCAACTTTCTTGTAGTGATAGTGAATTTCGGTACCTATAAAAATTCTTACAATATAGTTTATTGAACCCAAAATTTGCGAGAATACATAAACCAATGCTAACAACCAAATCATCGATCTTGATTATTAAAAAACTTATGTACTGAACTCCGTTAAATTTTACTGTTCAAGAAAATTGCAAAATTTGCATAACATTGAAAAAAAATTCCACCTACTAACTACGGTTAAACACATAAAAATAAATAAATAAATAAATAACCCTTCAATCATCCCCAGGTTATGTACTGTTTGCTTTTTCCTATGCACTAGAATCGAGGTTTAAATGTTATGCTTCTTTTCTTTTTGTTATGCCTCAATGATTTTTGGTCATGCTTCTCAATGTCTTTTGTTATGCTCACCATATCACGACACACATGTTAGTGACATTTATGCTTATTTGTTCTATTGTTATACCTGCTAGTGGACATGTTATACTCATGTTTATACCCAATAAATTTTATGTTACTCCCTTTTTCCATATTAGTTATGCCATTTAGTGTTCTATTACACAAAATGTGGATGACCGGTTCTATGACCGGTTTAACTAGTCATATTTGGTCAAATTTTACATATGTGGCATCATCTTAACCGTTCGACCGGAGGATACAGTATCTCCTTTTGCTTGGGGGACATATACAAAAAAAAAAAGAAGGTGTTTTTCAGAATTGGAATAGCACGGAACAAGCGAAGGACACATGGTTTAAACTGTGTTCTTATGAACTTAACTTAAATCTGAAAATTGTTATTATTTGAATTTTTTTTACATTTTTTAGTTTTGCGCCAAACTTTTGTGGGTTATTGATTCGTCTCAACGAGAGGAATCGGAAAAGTAAATTTTTTTTACTTTTACCCAAGTATTTTAAGAAATAACCACTTTTTAGCCCAAAAAGTCACATTTTTTGCTAGAAAGTGGTTAAGAAAAGTGGTTAACAAATGTTAAAGAAAAACCGACCCACTCACAATAATACTAAAAAATTGTTGTCCAACACCCTTAGTGTGCTGACGCTGGCAATTAATATCGGTTTTGACTGTTAACTTTCCTTGGTACAACTGATTAATCCAAACTTGTCCTAATTAAGATAAGAATCTTCCAATCTTAACTAATCCCAAAGCGAAAATATACTTATAGAAACACACCAATGGTTGAACTGTGTATAAGTAGCAAAGTTGAATCCCAAAAACTTGTTAACTAACATTAGTTATGTTCTCTTAGGGCCCGATTGAATGCGGTATGAGTTTTGGGTGTATTATTTATGAAGGGGGTATAAAATAGTCGGGGGTATTAGTTAAGAAGGGAGAACCCACATTGATGTGACATTTATAGAGGGTGTATTAAAAAGTAGATGGTTTGGATGATGTATTAGAAGGAAGGGTGTATGATGTAAAAAATTATCAAATGACTCTTTTGCCCTTGTGTAGTCCCAAACTTTATTATGCCTAACGTTAATTATTTAATTGCAAAACTTAAAATATTTAATGATTTTTCGACAATTCTAATTTATAATAATTTACTATACCAATAAATTAAATAATATAACAATTTTTTAAAATATAAATTTTATTTACTCATTATAAAAAAAACTTAGAATATTATTTTGTTTAAAAAAAATTTCAATTTATTCCAGCCATCTATTTTTTTCATCCAACTGTTGATTTTCATTCTTCTGTGTTCCAATACACAGAATCATTTTTCTTTTTTCCCCTCGTTCTTATCGTCTATGAGAGAGAGAGACAGACAGATGGAAACGATGAAGAAAAAAGAAGAAAGAAGAAGCAGCAGCGGCGGTGGCCTATGCTCTCCGATCGTCTCTCTCCGTCTCTCCGTCACTCCATCTCTCTGATCGTCTCTCTCCGTCACTCCGTCTCTCTGATCGTCTCTCTCCATCTCTCCGTCTCTCCGATCGACCCAGGTACATCTCTCTCTACTCTCTACATATACATACATATTTTTTGTGTGTGATTTGTGGTGGTGGTGGCCTGTTCTTCTTCTTCTTTGCTATCTCTGTTAACACAGAGAGAGAGAGAGAGAGAGCCGTTGGGGGAGGGGGATGAGGAGGGGTGTTTTGGTCAAAAATAAGGCTTATACACCCGGATTGGCTATTGCTACCCTCCAGGGTAGCAATAATTTATGGCTGTTCCCAGTGTATTAGCTAATACAGGGATTACTTAATACAGGGGAAAAAAGGCATGCCAAACGGTGTATTAATTCTTCATCCGGGTGTATTGTGTAATACACCCACCTAATACACCATCCAATCGGGCCCTTAATGTGCTCAGCTAGCTAGTCAGGTGTCTCGTACGCGCGCGCACACCCGACTATTTAATCCCGGGACTAAATAGTCCCTCTGTAGCCGGAACATATACGAACACCTCCAACTCTGTCCATAACTAGTCCCCCTTCCCCTATTATTACACAACTATACCTCTTGATTCCCAAACTTAGATATTTAAAACTTTGAAGGGCAAGCAAGTAAATAATACATTTCTTGCACCATCCACTCAATTTTATCCACCCATACAAACTACTACTACCAATCAAACCAAGCATAAAATAATCTCTACTTCTACCATATCCTTCTCTTATTCGCCCTCCTGATTTCAATAACTCAGACTAGTCCGGCCAACAAACGGATTCTTAGAACTTGAATTGACAAGTGACATGCAGGAAAATGGAGTTTGAACATCGATGCAACAACAGAATGAGTACTTTCAATTAACCTATTTGTGTGCTTATACAATGGAAGTGAACAAGGAATGCGATGGTTCCCAGTTTTGAGTGGTAGCGTTGAAGTGATCTAGGGAAATCATCCCGGTGACTTCATCTCATTTCTATCATCGTCGCCACCAACCTACCTCTGCCGATGACATATCGTTGAAGGATGTAGTGGACCAACGCCTCTTACCTCCGATGGATCAAGTTGCACAACTAGTAGGCTCTGCCATGAAGCTAGCTTTTGAATATATGCTTGAGGTCCGGTCCGCAATCTCTGCCATCCATGAACCAAGTATCCAAGGAGATACCGACTCAAAAGCAACCTCTGGCCGAGTCCTTCCTCGATCACCGCAACGGTGGGGCAACTCCTAGTAGAATTCTGCAGGGGAATTGTTGAGCTAGATATATTAGCAGAACAAAATAGGAGATTTCAAGTCTTTTCTTAAATGTTTGTATGCTTGAAAACTCTGTATGGCCAATGCACCAGGTATTATAAATAAGGAAGGAAAAAAAGAAAAAAACAAAGGCAAACTTCAAAAGTATGAATCCCAAATGTAGTCTACATTTTCTCTCAAGTTGGAGATTACTGCATCTGCATGATGTGATATCAAGTTTTGTAGAAGACCAACTAGGCAACTACCTGTGTAACCGGAAAGCTAACTATAGAACTTCTGGAGTGTCCAAATTCACTTGAATCAAATTTCGCACATACCATATGATGTAACCTTTTTCTGGGAAAATCAAAACGATGTTAGTTCTCGGGGTGATTCAGAGGGGTTCATCACATTTACATATGTTATCGACAGATTTTTTTTTTTTTTAGACTAAATATTTGTCTCAGCGAGAGAAATTAGAAAAGCAAAATAATATTCTCAAGTTAAAAAAAAAAGACCCAAAAAACAGACAGTAATCCAAGACAAATGATATATTTACTACTTACCTACCGAGTCCGTCGAACACGAATTAAACTCGAGTAAGTCGGTTTAGTTTAATAATCAAAAAAAGTTGGTTAAGTTTACACTCGATGCATGCGCAAATGTCATCTGTCAAAGCTGTCTCGTGTAGCACCATGCAGTTACTTTCGGTGATGAAGCATCACTCACGTCCACTAACCATAAGCTTTGGACTAAATGTGGAATGGTTTACATATAAATATGGCAGTAACGCAACAAGAAGATGGACCACTGGCTGATTTAGAAAAGCAGATTCAAAAGTACTCTTTCCTAATCACTATGCACTCCAGACTCCAGAGTCAAGCACTAGTGCATCTCCATTTCTTTACCAAAATGGACAAAGATTTCTTAAACAAAGGGAAAATGTGCACTCCAATCACGTTTCCCTTTCATCCTTCGAAACAAGGATTTCGATTTTGATGTGCTATATTTTCATTTTCCGATTTAAGGCTCATCAATTCTCCGAAATAGTGATTTTATTGCTATGATATGCTACTATTTTTGAGTCTCCAAACGGAGAACGGGCAAGAGATGAGATGGAGATGCTGTAAGTGCGAGTTCACATTCTTTCCTAACCCAAGCAAGATGCACAACAGTTTAGACTTCAATTTTCTCACTTTTATGGGATTTGAAGAAAAATCCCGAATTAGCTCGAAAATAAACATTTCTAGCATTTTACATATGTGAAAGCATCCGACTCAAAACCAATTTGAAAGGCCGCTTAGGCTCATATACTAGTTTTGGAGGTTATGATTAACCAATGTAGGAAAAACTCAAACACTCCCCCGTACGTGCGATTCCTGACCCGCACGTGGAGAGGTTAACAACGAAACAAGGTGTACTAAAGGCACAAATAACAGGGCAATCAATCAAAAGAGTCTTGTCTAAAATCCTACAAAAATCAAGTTCTAATACCATGTCAAAACATCCAACTCAAAACCAATTAGCAATGAGTGGAGAGACCACCCAGACTCATATACTACTAGTTTTGGTGGTTAACCAATGTGGGAAAAACTCTAACATCAGATAAGAGATTGAAGTTACATATTCCGTTTCCTAATTTCACTTCATTCCTAGTAATAGATCTTGAATAACCCACAACATATTAACCAGACATAGTTGTATGAAACATAATACAAATAAGCCTCGAGGCATAGTTCTCCTACCCATACCCAACTTTCAGCCCCATACCCCCAAAATAGTCCATGTTTTAAGTTTAGGGACATCTAACTTTTAGACACACTCTCAGATAATCGTATCAGAGTTCATGTGATGTCGCCTCTATAAAATCACACGATATTTTAGATTATAAACAACAATGATGATTCTTAATTTACTAAAATTTGCTCGTATACCATTACCAGAATCTAATCTCAAAAATACCACTCAGTTTCACATCGAAAGTTTGAAAGCGATTGGGTATGCGAATCGGGTCATTACATCCACTAATTTCATTCAACATTCATGTAGCGGAAATTCTTTCTAAGAACTTTGCAAAAGCATGACGATGATGGAAAATACCAATCTTTTTCACTAATTACGAAAGACCTTGTTGTCCAAAAAAGAAGTCTTACTACATCTGATCCTCATTTCTCCTCTCTTTTTATGGTCGGTGATAAGAAAAGGGACCCAAACATTTTAAATTCCAAAGTCTATAAGCAAACATGGTGACACTAAATGTCACTATAAAAGCAAACTTGGTCATCATGAAAGACACACCAAAAGGGACAGAAACAAAACATGGGGCTTTTACAAAAACTACTCTGCCCTGTTTCCATTGTCCTTTCCGTTGTACTTTTTTCCTCACTGGATACTGCCTCTGCTTCTGTTGAAGAGGCTAATGCTCTCCTCAAATGGAAAGAAACCCTTCAGAGTGCCAATAGTTCAGTGCTAACAACATGGACTCTTGGTACAAAAAATGGCTCCAGTTCAAGTGCTAGTAGCCCATGTAACTGGTTTGGGGTTTCTTGCATTAATGCTGAAGGAAGAGTCACCCGGTTGAACCTCACGAATTCAAGCATAAACGGTACTCTTGAGACCTTTCCATTCTCATTGTTCCAGAATCTTGCTTATGTTGATCTAAGCATGAATGCACTCTCTGGTCCCATCCCACCTCAAATCAGCTCACTCCCGCTTGTATACCTTGATTTGTCATTTAATGAGTTTTCCGGAAATATACCACCTGAAATCGGTCACTTAACAAATCTTGAAACACTCCATTTGGCAGACAATCAGTTGACCGGCTCAATTCCTCCAGAGATAGGCCAGTTGAAGTCTCTTTCTGAGCTTTCTTTGTCCACCAATTATCTTAGTGGTCCTATTCCTCCTCCTTTGCGCAATTTGAGCAACTTGGTTTCTCTATTCCTATTTCATAATCAACTTTCCGGTTCCATTCCTGCAGAAATAGGAAATCTCACAAATCTTGAGTTGGTTCAAATGGATAGCAATAGACTAACTGGTCCCATTCCTTCCTCTTTTGGAAACTTGAATCGGCTGACTTCGTTGAGCCTATTCAACAACACACTTTCTGGTTCCATTCCGAATGAACTAGGAAACTTGAAGTCTCTTGTCTACTTGGAATTGAATGATAACCAACTTAACGGTTCCATTCCAGCTTCGTTAGGAGACTTGTCCAAATTAACACACTTATTCTTGCGTGTAAATAACCTTTCTGGACCTATTCCACAAGAATTTCGCAATTTGAAAAACTTGATCGTGTTGGAAATGGACGGAAATCAATTTTGCGGGAATCTCCCGGATATTTGCCAAGGTGGGAAGCTTCAGAATTTCACAGTCGACGCCAATCAGCTAACAGGCCATATTCCTAGAAGCTTGAGAGATTGCTCTACCCTAGTCAGAGTCCGCCTCGAAGGAAACCAACTCACTGGAAACATATCAGAAGATTTTGGGGTCTACCCACATCTCGACTACTTGGATCTAAGTCACAACAAATTCTACGGCGAAATCACTGGAAACTGGAGTAAGTGCCCGAAATTGCAATCCCTACGGATGGCAGGGAACAATATCACAGGCAGCATACCACCGGAGTTGGGAGATTCAGCTCAACTACACAGGCTTGATCTTTCGTCAAATCATATGACCGGAGCAATTCCGAAGGAGTTAGGGAAGTTGAGTTCTCTATGGGAACTGTATCTAAATGACAACCAGTTTTCCGGTGGTATACCAAGAGAAATTGGATCACTAACTGGACTAGAAAAGCTTGACATGTCGATAAACAGGTTAAGTGGGCCAATAGCAGCTGGAAAACTAGAGAATTGCATCAAACTATATTATTTGAACTTGAGCAACAACAATTTTAGTCAAGAAATCCCAAGTCAGTTGGGAAAGATACCTCCCCTATATGAAGTGGATCTCAGTCGAAATTCACTTACGGGGGAGATACCATCAGAGATTGCAAGTTTCAAGAGTTTGGAGTTGTTGAACCTCTCCCACAACAAATTTTCCGGCTTAATTCCAAACGTGTTCAAAGAAATGAATTGGTTGGTGCATGTTGACATATCCTTCAATGAGTTGGAGGGTCCCGTTCCCATCAGCAAAGCCTTCATGAACGCTACCAAAGAGAACCTCCAAGGGAACAAAGGCTTGTGTGGAAATGTCGAAGGATTGAAGCCATGCAAAAATAATCTACCAATGACCAGACACACTTCACTCAAAAAGGACCACCGGACGCTTGTTCTTGTAATCGTGCTCCCTCTTGGTGGAGCACTTTTACTTGTAAGTGCATTTGCCAGATTTCTAATCATCTCCAACCGAAGAAAGAGAAAGTCACACATAGAAGATGGCGCCAAATATAAAGATCTCTTCTCTATATCAATCTACGATGGAAGAGCAATGTACAATGATATTCTAGAAGCCACAAACGATTTTGATGCCACGTATTGCATTGGAAAAGGAGGATATGGAGCTGTATACAAAGCAAAACTTCCATCAGCCGATACAGTGGCTGTGAAGAAACTTCATCCCTTGTCTGAGAAGGACGATCGTCGAGGTTTCTTGAATGAGGTAAGAGCACTAACTGAAATCAAGCATCGCAACATAGTAAAGTTTTTTGGCTTCTGTTCGCATGCCCGTAACTCATTTCTGGTTTATGAGTACCTCGAAAGGGGAAGCTTGGCTTCGATTTTCAGCAGAGACGAAGAAGCAAAACAATTGGATTGGCCAAAAAGGTTGAATATTATCAAGGGTGTGGCACATGCTTTGTCATACATGCACCATGATTGCAAACCACCAATCGTTCACCGCGACATATCAAGCAACAACGTTTTGATTGATGACGAGTATGAGGCCCGAGTTTCAGACTTTGGCATGGCTAAACTTCTAAAGTTGGATTCCTCAAATTGGAGTGCACTTGCAGGAACCTGCGGATATGTTGCACCAGGTAACGATTGCTTTATATATAATACTTCCAGTTGCACAGACACACCAGGGTCCTCCTTAAAGAGCATTCATCTTTTATGTTAATCCATGAACCATATATTCCTTGACCAAGGTAGAATTTCTCAGTTTCTTTGAAGGAGGTGCTACAAACTCTGATTGATCTCTCACTCCCGTTTGCAGAGCTTGCTTACACAATGAAAGTAACTGAAAAGTGTGACGTGTATAGCTTTGGAGTGTTAGCACTAGAAGTGATCAAGGGGAAGCATCCGGGAGATTTGATTTCCTCCCTATCAACACTGGCCGTTGAAAATGTACAGCTGAGAGATGTATTGGACCAACGCCTTTTACCTCTGTCTCCTGAAGTTAAAGAGGTAGTGATGTGCATTATAAAGTTGGCAAAAGCATGCTTGGATACCAATCCACAATCTAGACCCGCCATGCACATCGTTTCCCAACTGTTGTCCACCCAAAAAATCCCTTAGAGCCGCAAAGATTCATCAGAGACGAGAAAAAGCCACTTTTCCACTGAGTATATATGAAATACGATACCAAATAAACCTAATGCTCTATTTAACATAGTGCATTGAACTAGTGATCCTTCAAAATTTCTTCTACTTTTTACTTCGCTTTGTATTATCAGCCGATACTATTGGATTGTACTTTTAGTATTGTAAGTCTTGAAATAGCAATGTTGCATGTATTCAACAAACCTTTGAATGGTTTCACCCTTACTTATGACAAAGGAGACAGGAAGACAATTTGATGTGGAGTTATACTATAGGGCAAATGAAAGCAATAGTCCGAGTAGTTTTCCCATTTTTAAAATACCTTTTACATTATAAAAACCTCAATTATATAGCCCTTGAAAAAACATACTACGAGGGATTATTCAGTCCCCTAGGGGCACCACGTGGCGGTGTCCCAAGCCTCTCCCCACCACACATTGTTATGCAGTCTCCACACTTAGTCTCGGATGTCAGGTCACAAATGTGTGGTTGAGGTTGAGGTGAGGCTTGGGGTGGCAGTGCCACAGGGGCATCGAATAATTTTTCACATACCCACCCACATGCCAATGACTCATCATAGCTGAATAAAAACTAAAGCCTAAAGAGGCTGGAAATCAGACACCTGGTTTGCACCCAATTGACCACACTTCACAAAGCCAAAGCCAATATTCGCTTCCCTACATCCGCAATCATATGTAAACTACAATACAATGTCTAAGGACACTTTACTCAAGTGGCTTCAAACTGATTTCTAATACAGATCACTAAAAAGACTCGAGGATTAGTGGCAGAATCCTTCTAAAATGGGTGCGTTCCCCTAGCTGGGAGCCGGATCGGCGCTCTCAACATGGGAGCTTGAAGGGAGCTGATAGGTCCGTAAATCTGCCTATTTACGCCCCCTAACTTAGGTTTGTTATGTCCGTTGAGTGTGCTACTTGGAGTTTGACACTTGTCAATTATGTTTCAGGACTCTTTGAGCCGATGAATAATATTTGGAACTAAAGTGCAAAGTCGGATTTTATTTCGTGTCAAAATAAAGTCGATCGTCAAATTAATTAGAGCTCGAAGCGGCAATTGACGAGCATATGGTGTGGACTAGTCTTATTTGGGTCAAAACCCATTGTGATCCAATCATGATTGATTGGAATTGAACTATTATAAAATGGGCCCAGTAATTACAATTTGGAAAAAAAGCCTCGGTTGATTACAACTGGAAGCAGCTACTATATAAAGAAGGAAAAAAAATGGTTTCGGGACATATAATATTCCCACGGCAAAACCAAACGGGGCTGCCATCTTTTATCCTTTCCACGCTGAAACAGAGGAACGGGGGACTGCAATCAGGAGGCTTGTTCACGCACAAGAAAAAAGCTACGGTACTTCGACGCAGATCACGACCGAACCAGTTGCACGGCTTTGGGTTTTATTCTTTTTTTATTCTTCCAAAAGCTTTAATGGAGTTTATGTGTTTCATGATTATTTATTCCAACTCCATGAGTGCCTAAACTATTCGGCTAGGGTGATGAGGAGGTCTCTCCAAGTAGCGTAGTTGTTAGATTTCTAGGATTTTATATTCAACTTTTGATTGTATGACTTGGATGATTCATAGTTTCTATGAATGTTTTTATTCTTTCAATCTTCGCACCGTATTTATATTCGCGATATTAAATACTGTCATACAATGGTTTTTACTGTTTCGAGGTAAACTTTGAGATAGACTATACGACGTGAGACGGGTCGTGCCGTGGTTAAATTCAATGAGACGATCCGTGCCGTGTTGAGATAGCCTATACGGAGTGCAAATCTTGATTATATTTTTGGGGATTATCGATAGGAATTGCTACCCTACGGTGGTATGGTTTAATGTTGAATATGAACCCTAGGTTCCTAAATAATTATGTTACAAGGGGAGACTGAATCGGAAACCCTAGTCCTTTCTCTCATTTGTCTCGAAATCCTTTAATCTGCTTTATAGTTTAGTTTTAGTTTAATCAAATCAACTCCAATCCAAACCTTTTCCTTTCAGAATTAAATTAGAAATCAATTGAACGTATTGCAACTTAGCTTTTTACTCTCCGTGGACGATCTCGGACTTGACCGCTATTCTTCGGAATATTAGTTAATTCCCTGTTTTATAAATTATATTTTTGGTACGAAAACGACAGACCAGGAGCTCGTTCCCCTCGAGACGAAAGCTCTCTCCTAACTAAGATGGAAGCTTATCGGGCCTTAAGACAGTTCTTCTCTTACTTTTAATGGAGTTATGTCACCGTGGAAATAAGAATATGAAAATCATACTCCCTCCGTCCCATAATGGATGTCAATTTTTGATATCCGTGTCAATTTCAACTCCTTATATCTTTTAATACGGATCTCAAAAAATATGCAATATGGATCTTGTTTGATAGTTCTCGATTAATTCTATTATACAAAATTTTCAAACTCATGAAAAACATTATAGATTGAAAGATATAAGCGATGAAAAATGACACGGATTTCAAAAATTGTCATTCTTTTTGGGACGGAGGGAGTATCAGTCAAGAAATATAGCGAATTGAAAATATGTAACTTTCAATGATTACACTGATCGGGCAAAATTTTCAATCCGTATCACTTTTTCTTTAATGATTAATAAGTATTTACTGATATTTTATACACATATTTATGATATATAATCTATATACATGCTCCTTAAGCTCTCCCACCTCAGGAGATTCTAGCTGCCTCCGCTCTCCGCACCCCCTTCGCAGTATGTGTTCATCTAAAGCATATTGATTTAAAATCCTGGCAATGGTTGCAATTCATTGATAAACCCATTCCAGATTTGATAAAAAAAACCACCATATAGTCAGATCATATATTTAACTCAGAAATAGAAATCTGCGAACCTAAATTGAAAATTAAAATTCCTTGGGATTTTGGATGCCGAGTCCATCTCTGACGCCTCAAAGGGGAGTTGAGTTTTATTCATCCCCCATTTAAGAGGATGAATATTACCTTCTTTTCTATTGGTTAAAATGATATGGATCCCACCACAAAATGATGTCATGGTAAACCGTGAATTATTAGTTGGTTTCCAACTGTCCCAACTCCAAAAAAGACAGCGTCGATTTAGATACGAAAAAGTGAGATGGAAAGATCATCACTTCGATCTTTTTTTTCTTTTTTTGTGCTTATTCTTCATCACTATCCCATCGAGGGGAATGAGTGTGTGAGAGAGCGGGGGAGGGGGTTGTTGGGGCGGGGGGATGCTGTTGTTTGTACAGAGCCCGTTTCTGCTAATATTCACTTTTTCTTTTAGTATTTTATGTTTTTATTCAAAAAAAAAATGCATTTGTTGTTAAATTTTTTTGACTTTTTGATTTGTTTCGAAACGAATCGAAAAAGTAAAATTTTTTACTTCTATCCAAATATTTTGAAAAATAATCATTTTAAGTAAAAAATTAGTCAACTTTTTTTTACTTAAAAGTTGTTATTTCTGAAAATATTTGGATAAATGTAAAAACAAATTACTTTTTCGATTCGTTTCGTTGAGACGAATCAAAAAGCCAAAAAAATTTGTCGCAAAAATAAATAAATGAAAAAAAATCAAATAAAAACAAAAAACAAAAAACAAAAAATCCTAAAAGTACTTTTAGTGGAATGGGGTCTTAAGAAGTGGTTCGCCGCTCTTGGGCAACGTTTAGCACAAATCTAGATCACATATTAGAGCATCCACAGTGGAATAAGCAAAACACAAGGAGATTAAAGTTAACAATGTTTGCTTAAAAATTGCTCACATTGGAATAACCAAACTTAAAAATATTTTAGCAACTCATCAAATTTTGGCTTTTGAATAATCAAAACTAACAATCTTTTACCAATAACCAAATTTAGTGATCCCCATATTTTCTCAATCAAGTACACCCATCATTACACAAAAATCTTCTCTCTCTCTCTCTCTCTCTCAACAATATTTTCAAAAAATAATTATAAAACTATTCTTACTGTTCTTTTTAGGAACTTTTTCCATATAAAAAAAACCGTCTTTATATGAACTTTTTTATAAAAAAAAAATTTTATAAAAACTATTTCTGCAATTTTTTTTAAAACTATTTTTTTTAAAAAGTTGTATTTACACAAAACTGTTTTTTTACACATTTTTTTTCATAAACTATTTTTTTATCCAACTGTTTTTAACTTAAACTATCTTTTTCTTCTAAAAACTATTTAATAAACTATTTTTTTTAAGAACAAATATTGTTTTAATAAAATCTGTTTTCAACATAAACTAGTTTTTCGAAAGATTTACGTGAAATGAAGGGGAAAAGTTTGAAGAAAACTCATGGAAGGAAGCAATGGTCCTATTGGTTTTGATTATGAGTAAAAAATAACCAATGTGAGACTTGACATTGCTAACTTTAGCAACTTCTAAATGGATAATCAAAATTTGATGTGACATGTTTTGATTATTCACTTTTGCTTATTCCACTGCGAATGCTCTTAATGCATTATGTGAGCTTTACACACCTGGGTCTACACCTTAAAATATTACACACTTTGCCCAACATCAATGTGTGGTTTAAATTTGTGTTCAATCTTACTCCCGGTGCATTGAATATCTTCTTATAAGTGGAGTGGTACGTTAATACCGTGGGAAGGTCTGCATAGTAATGTTGTGAACTTTACAATCACAAATACTAGCGTTGTGCCCGTTCGATACACAGGACACAAAAATAATTTGTGGGGGCTCGACACTTCATTGTGGAAACCATGCAAATGTGTGGTGAAAAGATGAGTTGGACCACCACATGAAAATATGACTGGGGCATTAATCATTTTTCCTCAAATCTCTCCCCCTTCTCTCACCCCCTCCCCAAGTTCTCTCTCTCTCTCTTCCAAATTTTTTTATAAAAATCTTGAAAATTAGAGATGGGTTTAGAGCCTTGAGAGACACAAATACATGATTTGCATAGAGTATGTATAGCATTGTACACGTTCAAATTTTTAAGAGTAGGAGCTATTGTAGCCCCTTTATTTCTTGGTAAACACTGTCATAAAATAAAATTAACAGGTAACTCTAATAAAATAAAAATTAACAAGTAACTCTAATAGGGGGAGCTATTGCATTCCGCTTTCTCCCCTAGCAAGCACCACAAAAAAAGTTGACAATTTTTACGGGCATGCCGTGTGCAATGGGACATCCCTCTTTCCACTCTAAGTGTATGAAAAGAATTAATCCATAACTTATTCATACAAGTATGTAAATCGACATGTTTGTGGATTCAAGGGAAAATTTCAAAATACCCCCCAACCTTTACACCAAAATTCAATTAGACTCCTAACCTTTTAAAAACTTCAATTTTACTCCCAACGTTCTCTTCCGTTAATCAAAATGCCCCCTTCCGTCAGAATGACTAACGGATTTCGTTAAAAGCTCCGTTAAATAGCGTCCTGATCGAATTTTAAAGATCCAAACCACTCAATGTGTTCAAAACGTGATTTTAAAGATACCCGCGAAAAAATCGAAAAAAAAAATGACCCAAAAGGGCTTCATCTGAACAGTTTTTTATTGAATAGTTCAATAAAAAACTGTTCAGATGAAACCCTTCCGGGTCATTTTTTTTTCCGATTTCTAAAGAATACCCTTAAAATCACGTTTTGAACACATTGAGCGGCTCGGATCATCAAAATTCGATTGGAAAAGGGGAGGTGCGGATTGATCCGGATTTTGTTCAAATCCGGACGTTCGGATTTTGCTTCGGTCTACCCTCCCTTTTTCCGATCGAATTTCGATGATTGAAGCCGCAATGTGTTCAAAGCGTGATTTTAAGGGTACATGAGAAATCAACAAAAAATGAGGAAGGGCTTCATCTGAATAGTTTTTTATTGAATAGTTCAATAAAAAATTGTTTTCAATAAAAAACTGTTCAGATGAAGCCCTTTCCGGTCATTCTTTTTTTTGATAAATTCTAGTGGGTACCCTTAAAATCACATTTTGAACACATTGAGCGGGTCGGATCATCAAAATTCGATTGGGACAATATTTAACAGAGCCTTTAACGGAATCCGTTAGTCATTTGGACGGAAGGGGGCGTTTTGATTAATGGAAGATAACGTTGGGAATAAAATTGAAGTTTTTAAAAGGTTGGGAGTCTAATTGAATTTTGGTCTCAAGGTTGGGGGGTATTTTGAATTTTTCCCTGGATTCAATTTATATGTTTATATACATGCAATATCATCCGAAAAGAAACAAGCAGTAAAAATATCAAATTTTTGGGAAAAATTTAATGCCCAAATAAGTCGCATTCCTCTTCAATTGGTAAGAAAAATTACAAGTGGGAAAATTTATTCAAAAATTTAGTGAGAGCACCAGCTGAGAAGAGTTTTTGGGAGAAAATGCAAAAAAAGGCACTGCCAAGGGTCTCAAACCCTCGTATGGTGCTTGGAGAATATGTCATGCCATACAACTTAGCCACCGGAGCAAAGTACACTCAGTGTGCAATTTGCAAACATTATCAATATTTAGCAGTTTTTGTGTAATTATTATTTTTTTTTTTTGGGAATTCCTTGAAGCTGGGGGTGGCACGTGCCACTGTCCCCACCAGGTAGCTCCACCCCTATTTGTGGTTGAATAATAATTTTTTAATTCCTTTACTTGGAGTTTTTTTTTTTTACATATATTAAAGGAAAATTTATAGAAATGGTCCTTCTGATTTCATCCGACTCTCATTTTCGTTCTCCAAGTATCAATTACAATTCTTTTTACCTTCAACTTTGGTTTTTGTACCAAATTGGTCCAATTGATAACTTCTATCAGCTAAACTGGAAGGAAAAGATCAAATTGATGGCAGTTTGGACGTTGCAGTTCGTACCAAGTTGATCCAATTGATAATGTCTGCCCTTAATCTGATTTTTCCCGTCTAGTTTGGCTGACAGACATTATCAATTGGACTAACTTGGTACGAAAACCAAACTTGAAGGTCAAAAAAGTTGCAATTGATATTTGGAGGACAAAAATTAGACTGTGGTGAAACTAAAAGGACCATTTTTATAAATTTTCCTATATTAAAATATATAAATACATATTATCGTTAATATGGAACAATACCGAGATATACACTGGTACTGATACGTAGTATTTCAGTAGAGAAAATGGTACTCTTGTCAATACAGGTGAATAACCTTGCTGCGTAGTTCATACCTCTATGCCCCTCCATACTTCTAGTTTTTGTTACAGCTCTAAATTACGATTCGAAACGTTCATCAGGATAAATCCGTAACCAATTATAAATTCATGAAACCTTTAGTATGATCAAATTATACAAATGCATGGTAGAAAAGAGTTTGGCCAGACATGGAATAATTACTTCTCCTTTTTTTTATACTTCGAAATATCGACATAGAATAATTGCTAGTGCGATGGAGAAAGGGCTTGAGCACCACGTGGCGGACATCTACAGGGCGTAGAATAAAAAATTTCCCAAATGAAAAGGGGGAGCATTCCAACGCGATCCACGGAGATCGGACCGTACAATTAATCCACGAGTACATTTGCCTGTGATTCTGGAGAAATTATTCCTTGCCGCCGGAGCTGACGTGGTGCCCTTCGGGCACATCCGAGCTGTCCGTTTGAATACCGAACGGAAGAAATTAAAACACCCTCTCTCCCCCTTTCTCTCTCTCCTTTTTCTCACTAAATTCAATGTTACCCCAAGGGCAACGAATCATTTCTAGTGATTCTGTTACTGGTTCCACCCGAAAACGACGCCGGGGAGTAGCGCCACTCAACAACTGTACCAAGCGACAAAAGTCCTACACCCCCCCCCCCCATGCTCGTCATCGTTAGGAGAAAATTACTTCCGACTAATAATGATTAATTAGACAAAATAAAAGATAATACTCCAATAATTTCCAAGTAATAATGATTAATTAGACCAAAAAAGATAACATAAACAATAAAATATGACCACGTGGCAAGAAAAATCCAATAATTTCCAAGTAATAATGATTAATTAGACAAAAAAAAAGATACAATCTTACTATTGTCAGTCTATTGAACTGACGATAAGTACAATAAAAAATAAGAAAAATATGTAATTTTGTGTATTTTTTGTATCATTTAATATACATTCATACACTTATCATTATCGGTCTGGCCGATTTTAAAATTTTCCAAAAAGATAATATAAACAACAAAACACGACCACGTGGCAAGAAAAATCCAATAATTTCCAAGTATAGAAAGGTCTTGGGGAAATTGCATTTCAGTGGGAGTTGGGGCAAATAATGCCCAACTCATGGAGAGGTTTTTTCAAAATTACATAAATATGAAACGGAGGAAAAATAATTTCCCATACATGAAACGGAGGAAAAATTATTCCCCATACATGGAGTTGGTTGTAATCGAATTTGGGTTTCCAAAGTTGCTCCTTCTATGAATTTAAGTTACCCCTTTTATGAATTTAAGTTGCCTCTTATATTGACCTAAGTTGCCCCTTCTATGAACTTATTGAGTATTCAATTTCTTGAGTATTTCTTCAATCTCCTTACCATTTCTATTATTTTCTGAAAAAATTGGGATTTGGGTTCCTTGCAAGTTTTTAAAATACTTTGAGATTAGTGTATTTTGGGTAATTTTTTAGAAAGAGAAATTACAGAGAAAATAAGATGTATGTTTTCTAACATCCACTTTATATTTTTGCTTTTAGATTCTAGGAATTGCCACTTGAAATTTCTTGTTTAGTTTTACTTGAAAATGTGAAGAAGTTATGCTACTAGCTACCAATTTGTTTCACTGGCTGTTTTTCTTAGAAATAAGGTGCAACTTAAGTCTATAGAAGGGATAACTTAAATCCAAAGAAGGGACAACTTAAGTTCATAAAAGGGGCAACTTTGATTCAAATTTAGATTTGACTACAAATCGACTTCATATTTTGGAAATTTTTTTCCCTCTATTTCATGCATGAAAAATTTCAGTTGGTCCGTTTCACCCAAATCTGCAAGTAACCCAGATCCCAAATTTCTTATAAAATAATAGAAATGATAAGGAGATTGAAGAAATGCTCAAAAATTTGAATACTCAGGAAGTTCATAGAATGGGCAACTTAACAACTTTTTGGTTTTGATTATATGAACCTAAGTTGCCCCTTTTATGAACTTCCTGAGTATTCAATTTTTTGAGCATTTTTTCAATTTCCTTATCATTTCTATTATTTTCTGAGAAATTTGGGATTTGGGTTACTTCTAGATTTGTGTGAAATGGACCAACTGAAATTCTCCATGCATTCCATGCATGAAACAGAGGAGATTTTTTTTTTCCAAAACATGAAGTCGGTTTGTAGTCAAATCTGAATTTAAATCTAAGTTGCCCCTTCTATAGACCTAAGTTGCCCCTTCTATGGATTTAAGTTGTCCCTTCTATAGACTTAAGTTGCACCTTATTTTTTCTAAGAAAAGCAGCCAGTAAAACAAATTGGTAGCTAATAGCATAACTTCTTCACATTTTCAAGTAAAACCAAACAAGAAATTTCAAGTGACAATTCCTAGAATCTAAAAGTAAAAGTATAAAGTGGATGTTAGAAAACATACATCTTATTTTTTCTCTATCATTTCTCTTTCTAAAAAATTACCCAAAATAAACTAATCTCAAAATATTTTAAAAACTTAAATTTGCAAGTAACCCAAATCCTAATTTTTTCAGAAAATAATAGAAATGATAAGGAAATTGAAGAAATGCTCAACAAATTAAATACTCAAGAAGTTCACAGAAAGGGCAACTTAGGTCTATATAAGGGGCAACTTCAATTCATAGAAGGGGCAACTTAAATTCATAGAAAGGGCAACTTAGGAAACTCAGATTCGATTACAACCAACTCCATGTATGGGAGGAAACTCAGATTCGATTACAACCAACTCCATAAAATAGAGGGAAAAAAATTTCCAAAATATGAAGTCGATTTGTAGTCAAATCTAAATTTGAATCAAAGTTGCCCCTTTTATGAACTTAAGTTGTCCCTTCTATGGATTTAAGTTATCCCTTCTATAGACTTAAGTTGCACCTTATTTTTTCTAAGAAAAACAGCCAGTGAAACAAATTGGTAGCTAGTAGCATAACTTCTTCACATTTTCAAGTAAAACTAAACAAGAAATTTCAAGTGGCAATTCCTAGAATCTAAAAGCAAAAATATAAAGTGGATGTTAGAAAACATACATCTTATTTTCTCTGTAATTTCTCTTTCTAAAAAATTACCCAAAATACACTAATCTCAAAGTATTTTAAAAACTTGCAAGGAACCCAAATCCTAATTTTTTCAGAAAATAATAGAAATGGTAAGGAGACTGAAGAAATACTCAAGAAATTGAATACTCAATAAGTTCATAGAAGGGGCAACTTAGGTCAATATAAGGGGCAACTTAAATTCATAGAAGGAGCAACTTTGGAAACCCAAATTCGATTACAACCAACTCCATGTATGGGGAATAATTTTTCCTCCGTTTCATGTATGGGAAATTATTTTTCCTCCGTTTCATATTTATGTAATTTTGAAAAAACTTCTCCATGAGTTGGGCATTATTTGCCCCAACTCCCACTGAAATGCAATTTCCCCAAAGGTCTTCAATCCGAATGCTCCTTTTCTCTCTCCTGTAAAAAAAACAGAGCTGTCCCCTTCCTGTAAAATTAGCATACGTTTTCGTATCTCCACCATCCACGCCCGGACACAGAGAGAGAGAGAGAGAGAGAGAGAGATGGCGACTCTTACAGTTCCTGCACAAGTCCCCTCCGTCGCTGAAGACTGTGAGCAACTCCGAAAGGCTTTCTCAGGTCCCTACATTACGACTACCTTTTTTTGATTTCGATTCATCGGATCGACCTCCGATCATCTTTAAACACTCTCTCCGTTCCATATTCTAGGCCGTCGTGAAAAAATCTACAGCTTTTGGATCAAAGTGCAAAGCACTCATGTGAACTGTTTTTTAAATTTCCTGCGCCAATTTAAAAGATCAATTGAGATCTTTAAATTTCTCGAATAGCAGTATGCATAAAATATTTGTTATTTTCGTAAAAAAAATTGCATGAATTTTAGTAATGGACTAAATCTTTGAGAAATATGTATTTGTGTGCCTGTATGTGGTGGTGTTATTTTTTTTTCTCGTCTCAAGTTAGTAGTGTTAGTTATAGGTAGTGAGGATCTGTATGTGTTGTTTCAGTTTGACAGAATGAATTGGCTTGATCTGTGACGATCGATTTAGTATTTGTTATTTTTACCGTTTTCTCCCTCTGATCAGTCCTAATAGGACCATTCCAATTTCACATGTTCTTTGTTTAACTCATGAGATCAATCTGTGGTCATCATCTAAGATATCTATATGTTGTTGTTGTAGTTTGTTTGAGTGGATTTCGGCTTCGTTAATTGGAAGTCCATGACTTGATCTTTGGCGATCAAGTACAGGACATCGTTGGTAGGACGATCCTATCTTGAATTTGCTGGTTTCTCCCGCTTATCTCTTACTATATCTCAATTTTACATGTTGTTGGTTTCTCTCACGAGATCGATGTGTGATCATCCAATAAAATATTTTTGCGTGTCTGTATGTGTCGTGTTGTTTGTGAGTGAATTGACACAGATATTCGTACATAAATCCAGAGTACGTGTCTGGATCTGTGATTTTGCCGGAATTATGGACTTATTTATGTGATGTTGAAATTTCAGTCTTGGAAGCCGATCTTATAGTTGATTGATGCAAGAAATTCATATCTGTGGATGATTTTGATGATTTTCTAGACACTGATGGATTGACTGCCCATGTTTATTTCCTATTCTGCTCTGTTTTTTTCTCCCATGTTCGTCAAATGGAGGCTTTCCCATTCATTTGGTAGGCCCTGTGTAGAACCAAAGAAATCAGTTTAATTTGATAGTTGTAGTCATATTTTTCCTAGAACATTGGACGGGAAACATGGTTTTGGAATTACATAATCCATTTAAGTGTACCAAGCTACAATTACTTGATTAAGCTCATTTTCCCACCAATTATCTACACATCGGGCATCCAAAAGGGAAACTTCTGGATGCCTCTTTTTTTGTTTTACCAATAGATGCAAATTTTGTTATTTAAGAAGAAAATGATACCCACTTTAAAGGGAATATATTAATCCGATCAGAACAAGGTATTTCATTGATGAGATGATATTTGTCTCCATCACCATATCAACTACATAGTTCTTCGAATATTGACACTTCCATTACTTAAAAACAATGATTTTGAAATTTGTCATTGATACTTTTGCAGGATGGGGAACTAATGAGGAATTAATCATATCCATATTGGCTCATAGAAATGCTGCTCAACGCAAGTCAATTAGACAAACTTATGCTCAGACTTACGAAGAAGATCTGCTCAAAGCTCTTGACAAGGAACTTACGAATGACTTTGAGGTGTGTTCTTGTGCACTCACACAAGTCGCATACATGGCTATTATACTCTGTGAAAGAACTTTCTCCCAAGTCCCAACCATCATATCTTCGGCATAGTGATCCTCCTACCGACCTCTGTATACTTTTATTAGATAAATAAAACATATTTCAAGGGTACGACAGTTTGGTGTGAGTGTGTTTCTAACTTTCTAGAGGTTAGAACCATCAAACCTTTTCTGTTGAAAGGTATGCAAATCTATTTAAAAGGATCTACACATTTGTGTGGGATGAATTGGTTTTTCATGTGAAATATAACGCCAAAAATGGTGCTTTATTACTATTACAGCAATCATGCAACAAATATATACTCAGGGAATGTAACGTTACGGACAATTGTATATAACAAGTGTCCGGTGGGAAGTATCATACTATATGCCACACCCTTGTCCAGATGTCATGTCTGGCCCAGATAATTGATTTATTAAAGCCTGGATGTTCTGGGGTATTATCTACAATGCCTAACCTTGGTTTCGTTCACTTAACCATAGAGCAATTCATTTATGGAGAAGATAATAGATTAAAAATACTTGGTTTCACTCACTTAACCAGAGAGCAGTTAGTAGAGTGCATGAGAACCCGCCTCATTGAGGTGGATTCTCATGTACCGACACAAGCCAAATCCACATTTATGATGCACTTATGGTCTACGGAAGGAACTTCCCCGAACCGTCATTACTTATGTGCAGGGATCCTTATGTTGGCCACTTGGCCTCCCTCTTTTACCCGATAAACAAAAAAGCCTTTCAGTAAAACTCGTAGATATTCTATGAATGTTTATCTACTGACCCCTGATCTTGGTTTCATTTGCTTAAGCGTGGAGCAATGCAGCATTGGTAAATATAGCATTTATGCTTCCCCATATTTTTTTTCCCCTTTCAGAGGTTGGTAGTGCTTTGGACACTTGATCCTGCCGAACGTGATGCATATTTGGCTAATGAAGCTACAAAGAGGTGGACTTCAAGCAACCAGGTTCTGGTGGAAATAGCTTGTGCAAGGTCTCCTCATGATCTAATTCTGGCAAGGCAAGCCTATCACGCTCGTTTCAAGAAATCTCTTGAAGAGGATGTTGCACACCACACAACTGGTGACTTCCGCAAGGTACTTCCTTTGGTATTAGAGCAACAGTGCATCAATGATCACAATTGTACTCCTACTGCGATATGCTTTATACATGTTTTGATGGTCACTAGATTTTGACTACTAAAATACAGTAGTTTTAATCTCAGTCCTACCATAAGTTTTTTCTTCTTCTTTTTTTTTCAAAAATAAGTGTGAATTACACATGCTTTTGCAATTGTATCATTGGTAGATTCACTCTTTGAGTTGCTTGCTTTTTGTTAGATTTCTTGGAGGTTTCAACCTACAATCAATTGGCAATAGGTGGAGTAGCATCTAGAATATATTAAGCAAGCTTGGGTGGCTTAGATGAGCAATGTGGGATAAAGTCTAACACTCTCCCTCACATGCAACCCGGATGCATGTGGAGGTACGAATTGAGAAGACGAGAAAATTTGACCCGGACGACAAAGACTTGACCACGTGAGGTGAGGCCACCCAAGACCTGATACCATGTTAGATTTCTTGGAGGTTCCAACCTAAAACCAATTGGTAGTAGGTGGAGTAGCTTATAACATATATTAACCAAGCCTGGGTGGATTAGCTGAGCAATATGGGATAAAGTATAACACTTTTAGGCCCCCAACTCTACTTAGTGGGAAATCTGGAAACTGCCCTGTTACAAAATCTATAGCAGCAGGTTGTAAGAAGCACAAATTACCCAAAACTTCGGATTGGTTAGTGAACCAACCTATAATGGACAAGAATGTGCTGAACAATGGACTCGCAATCGTTGGATAGGAAAATTTGGTAAGCTGAAACAAACGAAAAAATGTCTGAAGAGTGTGAAGTAGTGACCGGAGATTTTAACTAAAAGAGAAAGTCTTTGTGCACAGATCTGGACACAGGACGGTCCTGTGCACAACTCCACAAGATAATGAGGGGGGCCCACGTGTATTGGATAGTTCTGGACACACGTGTCTGGTTTCATGAGCATAAGTCTCTGTACCGTAGCAAGCTCTTTTTATTTATTTATTAAAACCGCTTTGGCAAGGGGTTACTGTTTGTGGTTTGGTGTCTTCATTGCTAGTACTATTTAGTCCCCTACACTGTGGCTGGAAAGTCTGATTTATTCGTGACTTTCTTTGTTCCACTTTCTATGTTCCCAGCTTTTGGTACCTCTTGTGAGCTCATATAGGTATGAAGGTGATGAGGTGAACATGACTCTCGCAAAAACTGAAGCTAAGATACTCCACGAGAATATTTCGAAGAAGGCTTACAGTGATGAGGATCTCATCAGGATTCTGGCGACGAGGAGCAAAGCACAGATCAATGCAACATTGAATCATTACAAAGATGAATTTGGGAAGGATATAGACGAGGTATGCATGTGAAGTGAAATGTGTTTGACCATGATTTGGCATCCTTTCATCTCTATGCTTGTCAGTCCCCATTGCATATTTGCATCCTGTCCAGGTATCTCTGTAGAAATTTGGCAGTTTTGTCTTGGCAACAGTCTCTTCAGTACCGGTTATCCTTTCATCTGTATGCTTGCCATTTCCCCTCGCATATTTGTATCATACTGTTATCTTGGTAGAAATTTGATAGCTTTCTTCTCAGCACTCTCACAGTATAATTGCTAATTGCAGCCTCTTAAGAAACAGAAACGTTTCGACCATTTCCACGAAATTCTGTTCCTCGGCCTCAAGTACGACTGATTATCGCCTCACTATATTTTGTAGGACTTGGAGGCGGATCCCAAGGACGAGTTCCTCTCGATTCTGAGAGCAACAGTGAAGTGCTTGACCTATCCTGAGAAGTACTTCGAGAATGTTCTTCGTTTGGCGATAAACAAGCAAGGAACAGATGAAGGTGCTCTCACCAGAGTTGTGGTTACAAGGGCTGAAGTTGACTTGAAGATAATAAAAGATGCGTATCACAAGAGGAATAGCGTCCCTCTGGACCGTGCCATTGCTAAGGACACCCGTGGAGACTACGAGAAAATGCTTCTCGCCCTGATTGGACATGGGGATGCTTGAGCAGACCCGAACTTTTTGGATATGCTTCTGGTGGTGGCTATTTTCACATTTTGAACGTTTGTGTTTTGCTTGTGTGTGATGGTTATGTTGGTTTTGTGTTTTGGTCATGTTATCTAAAAGAACTTAAATAACCCATCTGTTATCAGAAATAAAACTCATTATATGCTTTGTGGCAATTGTTCTTCAGGTTTTTCACCTTCTTACTTCCACGTGGGTTCAAAGAAGATAGCTTCGCAGGGTGAAATTGGTATATTGCCATAATTGACAGCTACTCTCAGGAAAATCTAATTTTTCCCGTATGTGTATGTGTTCTGTTGACAGGGTTTTGTAGGATGCATTTTGCAAGAAAGCGTTTCTCAATGGAAAAATTAAAGTTGAGGGTCCCATAGTTTTCTTGGTAACTGAACATAAAAAAATTCTGCGGAAAGTTAATTTTTCATCATTTTCCCATCATTTCCGTGTAATCAGGCAGAACTAATAAATTTAAGGGGCTGTGTTCCGAGTTAAAACAAAAAAAGAAATTTAAGGTATTGTTTGGAACCCAAATCTTTGCAGAAAAAAATCAAAGCTACTTTAATAGGGAAAAAATTACTTATATCTTGAATTTTTATGTCGAAAAACAAACGGGAACTTGCACAAAACCTGAACCGGCGAATTTAGAGGTTCATGAATATGCATTGTCCTGATGATGTTCCAAGTTCAAACACTCAAAACAGTAGGTTGATTAACAGAAGGGTTTAAGGGCAAGAAAATTACTCCATATGAATACTAGAGACAGAACAGTAGTTTTTTGTTTTTGTTTTTTGGCGTTCTCTAGCTTTGCTTGCCTTGTTCCCTGTTAAAAAAAAGTGCATTCATTCTACTACTGTATCTTTTTGTCAATTTCTTTAGCTTTTTTTCTCTCCCTCCAAAATCGGCACAGGACACTATATCTACAAATATCTGTTCTAATGTACGAGATCATGTCTCGGGATTGGTGACATTCTCATCACTTCGTATGAGAGAGAGTATATCAGTATAAATGTTTGCGGATAATGCATTCTTAACCTCCATATATTCCCACAAATCATAATCCAAAAGGGAAGAAACTATCCAATAATAGACAGGCAAAAACCATTATATCTCATGAATAATAGCATGGATTTACGTGTAATTACAATTCAGGTTATTCAGTATCATCTAAGACTCAGCACATCATCTCCACCTATTTTCCCAATTGCTTTCATTTAGGCAATTCCAAGAGTTTACACTAAAAAAAAGAAAAAGAAAAAGGCAAAGAGGTCAAATCTTTTGTACCAAAAAATTGTTTGTACATCTGTTTTCGTGTAATTTCAACCGATTGCACAATAGTCTCATCCTGGTAAGAGTTTTTTATGTAATCCTATAATTGACATTGCACAGGAACAGAGGTACATGCACTTTTAGGTACAAGTGACCAGAGGTGCATCAATAGGCATCGGTAACTTCCTCAAAAACGAGCCAAATGATCTACAAAGATATCCAGCCATCACATTTACAGAAACTGAAGCAAAAGCCTCACCATATCCAGAGTGCTTGTTCCAACAAGACAACAGAATATTACAACTCATATCCACAAGCTAAAGTAGATTGTTGCAAAACTTGCTTTCCTTTCACTTAACTAGGTATATCAGCACAAAATTTCCAAAATCATGATTATCTACATACTGGGGAACCTAAGATAGATAAGGTTAGAATTAGATATCATTCGTGAACATAGTAGTACTCTTTTGGTGAACAACAACACTTCTCACAACTGGCAAATGAGAAAATCAATTCTTCAAGAGGTTGCGCGAGAAAATCTTCTTGCAATATGGACTGGCTCGTAGTATAGTGTGAGGCCGAACTGCTTCAACTAGAGCAGCATGGAGAGAGCCCTGCTTCAAGACAAATGAAAAACTTAGCACATGAGACATAGTCAAATAACACTGAAGTGCATTAACGGAGGTTTTTCGGTATCATTCTTTATTGTATGTTTGCTTGTTGATTTTTTGCATGCTAAAACTTTGAAAACTCTTTTGGTGATCAGCTTCCGAAACCTACTTCAGGTTAATATAACCCTTTTACCTTGAAAAATACCAATACATACTTTCGAATTATCAAAACTATTTCCTCTGAATGCAAAATGAAAATGAAAATGATGGTTGTTTTGTTGTCTAAATAAGATTCCAAACTGGGTTTTGGCACTAGGAACCAAAAGCAAAACCAACATGTCCTGACCTGAGTTTTAATGAGAACTAGCCAATGTTCAGGTTTTGCACTTAATTGATATCAGAGTGGAAAGTGATTCAGCCAAATCGTCATCATACAATCAAGCTTTGAAATCTTTCAAAAGTGTGTTGATTCCGTACCTTGCTAACTTCAAGGGCAGATTTGATGACATAGTTGGCAAAAGGGTCTTGAAGCAACTGTTCAAAGTGAGGCACTGAAAGCAATTCGATGATGATTTTTGGACGGCTCCCTTCACAACTTTTTAGGAATTTTTCAACCACGTGACTGCCGAATTTTTGCATTGACAGGTACACATAGTGGCCTTCAAACTGAGAAATCAAGGTCGCAGCTGCTGAAGGGATCTTAAGCTCTATAACATACTGCACAACATAATTTCTGTGCCCCAGAAAATCAAACAATCAATTTTAAACGCACCAATTAAAATGTAACAGAAAGACTCAGATGGCGAAATGACTGCTGAATTAGAGATTTTGAGGAATGTACAAAATAGAAGAAAACGATAAACATTAACTAGCGGCATACAACTGACTCACTAAATATTCACAACTTAAGCGGCCACAGTTGTGAGGTTTCAAAAAAACCTTAGGAAAAACATAATGTGTTAAACCTGGCAAACCAAGACTAAAGAAAAAGCAATTAGAAAATCTTAAGAGAAACTAGAGAGATGGAGAAAGAACTAAACTTCAATTGGATCAATCAGAGTATAGTAAGAAAAATTGTGGTGCCATAATATTTGCCAAGGTTATGGTGGTTTATCAAGGAAAGAGGATCATTATCGTGATTTTGATGATAACGCGACAATACTGTAGGGAGAAAGGAAGGAAAGGGATGCTAAACAGTCCAGATCTGCTTTTTTGCATGTTACATTGATGCTAAGGGACCAAGAAGGCCAGTTGAAAAGGAAAAGTCTGCCCCCGTGTTTTCAAGACAAAGCACTGTTTTTTTAATGCAGAATCATGTATGAACAATTTATTCAGAAAATAACCTCCATATCTGCTTATAAAACACAACTAGCAAACTACATCGTAGCCTAGCACTATGTAGGTTGACAACTTATCGTGTAGCCCTTCAGATATTCTCTCATCAGAAGAACTACTGATTGGGACATAAGGCTTGTGTGAACAAGTGGCCCTTGACAAAGCTCAATAGAGGAAAAGGATTCATGTAGCCAACCCCAAGTGATTGGGACATAAGGCTCGGTTTGGTTTGCTTTGGTGTGGTTAGAAGAACTACTGACATCAATGATCAACTCAAGACAACGACCTTGCATTGTTTTGTCACCACATAACAGAATGCGCTGGTATTCATATGGAAAGTTTTCAGCGAGCTCAATAATCTTTAACATGCAAGCAAACCAGCCATAAAGTAGCAAAATTATCAAAGACTGAAAAGGACAAGAGGATGCTAAACAAAAGTGGCACATTTATCAGACCATGCAAATGAAAAGTGAGACGCAAAATCATATTACAAATTAGCATACTTGAAATAACTAACAGTAACATATTTCAAAGATTTTTTGCAGCTAACATGGTGGATTCCTTCTATTCAATCGGATGAAAGGTTTTGGAAAGAAGGGTTCAACAATTCTCAGTACATGAATGAGAAATCCTGTAAACAATTGCTTAACTGCAAACTCCTGTTTAAGAATAAATTAAACAGAAAGGCAACTTTTGTTATAAGTAACAGAGATGTAGCTTTTAAATCAATATATGTCATGGCAGCACGAAATTTATTAAACTGGTAAACAGCAAAAATTTAAATTTATCAATGTAAGGCTAATGCATCAAACTACAACCGCTTTTATTACATTAATTCATAAATAGTAACAAGTATTCAATCAAAGATATGGCTTCAACACTTCAAAAAATATTACCCAAAAGGATGTTGAGCAAGGTAAAGCCCATTAGCGGCAATTTCTGCAACCAACTTTTCTCGATATTTCCCAACTGACTGAGTAATGCATTGATTCATAACGCAACATCCATGCTGATGAGTTGCAATTTCAACACAGAACTTGGCAGCAGCATCAAATATAAACTGCCAAAGATGAACAGGTTCAGAATCAAGCTTGACCATAACTAATCATACAATGGCCTAAAAATTAAAACCACTAATGCACGCAATCAGGTGTTATGGAAAGTTGGAAACCACATGTGGCCAAACGTGTTCCACAGGCTAACACATATTATCATCAGCTAAAGGATTAGAGATATCAAATGCAAGACTACACGGAAACGCTAACGAACAATGACTGGGTTAAATCTAGAAAATATAATGGAAGCCTAAAATGCTTGATTAAAATGGACATGAAAGTCAAGCAATCAATACCACAATTCATTACCCAGATCTACCCCATCCTTAGAGCTTAGGGGCATGCCAATGAACACCCAGGATATGCTAATTGAAACCTTCATTCACTTCCGCAAATCACCAAGTGAAGGTCAAACCCTTTGAGGCATCAACCCAAGGAGCAAAAGCAAAAGTCGACTAGTTTGAAGGATTCCAAATACGAAGTTGCAGTACTTGATCAATGTGAAATAAGGATGCAACAAAATCGCCATCTCCAAAGGATAACTACCGCCGACCAAAAACACACACACATACACCCTGACCACCAACAGATAACTACCACCCACCAAAAATGATTACTAGAAGAGGTAACCAACACCAAAAGAACAGAGGTTAAGCACATTCTATGATAAATACTTCTAGTCCCCGACAAAGTAAGGCAACAAAAGCCATGTGTTGCAGTGTGCTACAATTCACAATTTCTACACCCAAATAAAAACTCGCGGAATAGCTAATTTAGAAAATACAAGTAATATTGAAAACAAAAGAGTTGCACATTGCACAACATCTGATGACTAAACAGTATCTATATTAAACAGTAGCAAAGAACATATGAGGCCTAGCGACAGGATTTTTCAGAACTAACCATCAAGTTCTAAGAAGCTCAAACAATTGTTGTACCCTCAACGAAATCAAGTTCAGACATGTATTTTAGGCTTGCGGAATACAATATCCTACATCATGTGTTGGCAAGGGAAAATGCTTGTAGATGTAGTTGTTCTCTACTATTAGTCAAATGAGTTGAGTAGGATGGCTAAAATCATCTGCTTAGTATTCATTAAACACACTTGTTGGGGAATATTAGATGGAAAGTAAATGTTGCACTAAGGTGAAGGCTTCACGAGGAGATATAATTTAGAAATAGAAAGTTACCGTACCATAGAAAAAGGAGGATGAAGTAATGTAATATTGCCAATGCATATAAACAAATCTTGACAAAAACAATCTTGTAATGTCGTATACCAAGCAAGAAGAAAACATTTACCCTGTTATCTTCCTTGCCAAGGCATTGCAAACACCGCTGTATGACATGATTTCCATTCAAGTCCTTAATAAGATCAAGAAAACCTGGTTCGAGAGTTAATGTGACACGTGAAATCTGCTGCCTGGTTTTGAGGGTCTCAATCAACTTCTGCACCACCCGCGTGCTGGTATAACCACAAAGGTTAAATCCCAAAACAATAACAAAAAGGAAAGAATAACTAATTTGTGAAGTAAAATGGAAGCACCAATTTACCAAAACAAAATCAGAACAAGAAGGAAGCAAAATCAAACATAGTACCCGTGTGTGTTCAAAGAAATTCTGATTATGTCTCTAGGATCTTCAGTGACAGTTAGCACAATCTTCATTCTCTGTTCTTCACTACACACTTCCAATAACTTCTGCATTAGGTAATTTCCAAACGAATTCATCGCAATCTCAACAACATGATTGACGATTTCATTAAATATTATCTCAACATCTTGAGACGTCCCCTCATCGAATATCTTTTGTAAAAACCGACATCCAGACTGATTCTTTGCCATGAGATATATATAGCCCTGGACCTGAGCCAGTGGACTGCATGCTGGTTGCAAAAGCAATGGACTATCATGGCTCCTTGGGCTCCGGATAATCTCACTGCGAAGGTCTTTTCGTTTCTCACCCGCATTTGGCCTTGCAATTTCCTTGCTAGACTTCTTCTTTTTACCTTTTGAACCATCATATCTCTTGTCAACAGCACATTTCAAACCCTTCCCTTGTATAATGAAGGCATCCTCACATCTGAAAGCTTCAACATCCCTTGAATCCGTCATTGACGAAATAGATGAAGGATTTCTGCCATTTAACAATGAACCACTACACACTGGATTTCCCTTACTAAAGCCCACATTAGGATACATCAATTGAGAGGAATTTACTGGATTCAAGAGATTCCTATCTCCAATAAAATCTGTAACACTTTGCTGTGGGAAACACAATTCATCATTCAAACAAGGCATCTGCATAGGTGGGTTATGTGACTGAAGTCCCCCATTATAAAAGCCTCTACCCTGATAATCTAGTCCTTCCTTGTAGCAACTGGGTTCAGTATACAAACCACTGGATTGATTGTGAGCCAAATGAGACCCAACTAAATCACCACCATTATACCCATTCATCAACCCAAGTAACTTCTCCCTCCTATCATCACTATACCTCACACAATTCCCAGGTATTTGCGACTGAAACCCCTTGTGGTCAAGAAAATCGGTGGTAACCCCATCAAACGTCTCATTACTTCTCCCACCCAAAGAACGACTATCAAACCCAAACCCAAACCCAAATCCATCCTGGTCTAACCCGAATTGCCCAACCTTCGAATAGTTGGTATTTCCAACCCCAATACTCATTCTACCAAGATTTTCACACAAACCAAGTTCATCCAACAGGTACCCATTGGAGCTCTTCGGAGCAAGAGAATTCAAGTAATGGGTACTGGATTTTTGATACATATTCTGGTCCACTGAAGCTATAGAATGTGAAAAACCCTCCTCTGACAAAGAGAACCCATTAGAGAAAGAACCTGAACTAGGTGAAAAAGAGAACCCATTGGGTCTTTGATACATATTCTCGTTCCACAACATTTCAACCTCTATATCACCCCTCGTATTTCCTAAAACCCTCTTTTCCTTATCAGATTTTCTTCTACTAAACATCAAAAGAAATACAGATATATAGATAGAAATATCTATATATGAACAGACAGTTACGTGGGCAGAGAGAGATACAGAGAAAAATGAAAAAGTAATCCAAAGAAACCAAAACCCAAATCAGATATCTGCCCAAAGACGCTAAAGAGTGCTACAACCAGTACACATGATACAATAAGGTAGTGGAAAACATCACTGGGTACATTTTAAGTCTGGTTCAGGTGAATTTGTTTTGGGATTTTGGGGGAGGAAGATGATGGAGAGAGCGAGCGAGCGAGCGAGAGAGAGAGAGAGAGAGAGAGGGAGAGAGAAGGGTTTTGTGATATGGCCTTGTTTGTTTCGAGTGGGAATAAACATTACGGGGCTGTCACTGGGTTCAGGGCTCACGCCATTGGAATGAAGAGCAAGTCGCAAATGCGCAAAACTTGCAGGGAAAAGGAGGAGAGAGGAATAGGTAAGGCCTTTCGCGTACGCTTTGAGAAATGACAGATACTGGTACACACCCACCAATCATACCTCTCGCACGTGTATGTGGGTTCTATATTTTCATGTATGAATCTTACATAACTATGAGTCGGGTGTGATTGCTAGGCGTCTAGCTTTGCATTTATGATAATTTTGCATGTAAAATATTTATTTTGGGCGTATTTAATTATTCGGTGTATACAATTTTCATTTATGCTGCTTTGTTTTAAATGTACTCTACACTTTGTATTTTTTCAAGGGTTATTTTATTAACCGTTCACTGAGCCGTTCATAAAGGCAAAAAAAAGACAAATAATCATATATTTTTGATGCACTTTTTGTACTTTTTCATACCATTTTCACTTACCTTTATACACTTTTGATACATCTCAATACGCCTTTTAAGCTTTAATGATAGCCCAGTGAGCTGTTTTTAGCATTTTCATTATGACATGCGTAACTATTTAAAAGATTAATTTCAAAATATGTTTATGAGAAAATGAAGTTCAAAAATTGTTTTCTTTGTATTATCGGTTGAACTATACTTTCATGTTTTCATATTGGAGTATTTGTTATTAGTTGGGTGATTTTTTTCGGTGACGGTGATTTTTTGGAAATTGTTCAATGGAATTGTTATAATCAATGTATTCCTCTCAACGAGAGTAATAATAAATGTACAGAAATATTGGCTTAAAAAGATTCAGAATAGATGAATAAAAATATTAATTTTAGAATTTTTTCGCCTTTAGCAAATAACATATTTTCATTATGTTATAGTGGTATTTTGAGACAAATAGTTAACCCAAAAAAAATAGTTACGCAAATCTAATTAACAGATTCAGAAATGACGATATAAAATATCATTCTCTTAATTTTGAAGGAAACGTTCCTAAATCTGGCTACACCTTAATGGCTAAGGCATAAGAGATATTTCCCCCCCTCCCCCCAAGTTAAGGCATAAGTACATCTACTACCAAAGAAGAAAAACTTATTTACGAAGCAACCCGCTCAATCTCGTGCATCCAAGTTTTTGACGGTCTAAATTTTACAAAAACTATTCACGCAAATAGTTTTTTTAAAATCCGGAGCATTTATTGTCGAAACGAACAACTGAGATCGCTTAACTCCGTAAAGAGTCGTTTTGCAGCGGCTCCGTAAATAAGTTTCTCTTCTACTACTATCCATGTTGTGAAGGATTAGGTCTAGTCTAGTCTAGTCTCCCTACGTTTCATTCCCATTCATTTTGGGTTTCGTGGGCTCATTTCGGATCTAGAACAGTGGTCGGAATTGTTCGACTTATAAAACTCACCGAACACTTCAACCATGCAAAAATTCATGTTAATCGAATGTCGGTCAATGCCATACCGAAACAGGTTTAACTTGAAACATTTTTTTTAAGATAAATGTGTTTCGATAGGACATTGATCGGTAGCCACTGGACATGATTTGTATCATGGTTGAAGAACTTGATGAGTTCTACAAAATGGAAAGTTCCGACTCCAACCATTATTGTGAGTGCGAGATAGTCCACCAAAAACCAAACTAAATGGGATTGGACTTGACCTTAACACATGTGTGTCACCACTTGTGTGGGTATTTAGATTTTTTGAAATGATTTTGGCACTCCACTTTTTAATAAATACACTCCTAAACTTGTCTTCAAGTGTGTCAAAATACAGATCACACATTTTTCGAAGCACACTAAAACAAAAGTTTTTGAGGGTATTTATCCGAAAGTAGAGTGTCAAAATCATTTACTTCTTCTATTGGATTTAGATATTCGGTAGCAATAATTCTATTCGCACCTCTTTTTTTCTCAAGTTCCACATTCCCAACCATTTTCATTTGAAATTTAACTGGCGTATCAAACTATTTTTTTTTTGTCCTCAGAAAGTTTGGGGTCAATTGTGGTCTCATACAGCATCTCCGAGAGCATATTGAACACAAAAATTAAAACCTATAGTACTTTTGGTTCTTCTTCTTCTTCTTCTTCTCAAATATGATTTCCACTTCCGAATTTGATGATTTTGTAGCTATTTTAAAATTCCATAATAATGTCAATATGATCATCTCTTCTTCTTCTTTTTTTTCGTATGTTGGGGATCGTAATTTTGTGTTTTTATTTTTTTGTGTGTAGTAGAACCATTTTATGATCGTAATATATATTTTAGAATAACATACATAATTCTGTACTTCTATTTTTTGTTTGCCTCCTACTCTCCTGTAAACTCCCGGGGTGCTGTAGTGCACCCCCGCACTACACGTGTAGTGCAGTCAATCCGGCCGTCCATCTCGGCAATGGACAGCTCGGATTTTCATCCGAACAATGGACGGCTAGGATTTGTAAGAGCTCGGATTTAACTAGGATTTGTAAGAGCTCGGATTAAATCCGAGCCGTCCATGTCGAGATGGACGGCCGGATCGGCGGGTGCACTATAGCCCCTCCCATTCCGTTTTAAATTGATTTATTCAGTTGGAGTTCTCCAATCACCCATTTCTCACCGCACGGTTTTTTTTAATAAGTTCTCTCCCTCTCTACTACTTACTTTTGTCTCTCTACCTCTTTCCGCTTAGGAAATTGATATTCGCGCTCTCTTTTTTGATTCAAGTGCTCCACTTTGTTCGTGAAGTTACTGTAACTTCATCTTGAAAGTAAAGCGTCTGCATCAAAAATAAAAGCCCGAATATCAATTCTCTTCGGGTTATTATCCCAAAAATGTCCGCCAAAACATTAGTAGTAGTAGTATTCTTCAAATAACCCCTTCCTAATAAGGAAAGAAAACATAATTAAATTTGGTGAAATGAATAATAACATAACTGTCACCTCATGGGAACGTTCGGACTTGGAACGCACGACAGAGCCATTATTATTACCATCCCACTTTCGCCCATTGCAGTTCAGTCCTCTGCAAATTAATAACCACTCTAATACCCCCATTATGATTGTCCAGTTTCTTTACGCGGGTATTTCCTTCTCCAATAACCTTACTTTTATTTCCATCCCCAGTACTCCCTCCGTCCCAAATTGCTGATCCCTTTTGGGCAGTCGTGTCATTCAAAAAATTATTTATATTTCGCAATCTATAATGTTTTATATAATTTCGAAAATCTCATATTATGAGGGTGTTTGGGAGCCTACTTTTTGACTTTTCATTTTCAATTTTTCGACTTTTTGGCTTTTTGGATTATGGTCAGAATGTGTTTTGAGTATGGTAAGAGTGTTTGGGAGATATGTGCAAAATGTATTTTAGAACAGTAGTAATGTTTGGTAGATGATTGATGAAAATGAATTATGAATTGATTTTTTTACCAAATTGTCCTTGGCCTTTATTATTGTTTTTACAGTCAAAGGCCAGTAAACTGAAAACACGAAACTACTGATGGCCTTTTTCAAATGTTTTTTGCTTAGCTATTTTTTTTTTAATTTTGTTTTCAAATGTGGACATATAAGAACTGTTTTGGTTTCTTCTGAGCACAAACACGAAACTAAGGCCTTTTTCAAGCTTCACAAGCAAAATGTTCCACACCTGAAAGCAGTTCTGTCAAGTATTGAAGAACCATGGTTAGCTAGAACCAAAAGCAGATTCTGTGAGAGGTTGTGTAGATCTGGGAAATAAAGGGAGGGCAAAACTAGTAATTAGCTAGAATGGTTTGGGTATTTTGGTAATTCAACGGAAAATGGGAAAAGCCAAAAATGGGAAAAGGACCTCCTGACCTCCTTTTCCATTCTCGCTTCTTTTGTGAAAATGAGTGAATGAGTTTTGGGAGAATGAGGTTTGAAAATGAAGAACCAAACAACCAAAATGAAAAAATGGAAGGTGAAAATGCAAAAATGACCTTACCAAACACCCCCTATAGAACTAATTGAGAACTATGAAATAAGATCTATATCGAATATAAAAAGTAGTACCGTAAAAATTAAAAGATATAGATAAGTGTCTGAGAGGTCCTAAATAGTGAAAAGAGACCTGCAATTTCGGACAGAGGGAGTAATATTCTTGCATGATCAAGACACCAAATTTCGTACTTAGCACAAAAAAAAAAAGGAAAAAAAAAGAAGACAATTTCATTGCAAGTAGAATTTGTTAGCATTCCTAAACCAAACCAAACCAAATCAATCCGAGCCTTATGTCCCAATCACTTGGGGTCGGCTATATGAATCATTTTTTCCCATTGAGCTTTGTCGAGGGCTACTTGTTCACACAAACCTATTAGACTCGTATCTTTGCACACAACAGTATCTAATGTCAATTTAGATCTTCCCCCCAAGGCGTTACTACCCAAAGCTATCATATCCGCTCTCTTTACTACTGTATCTCCTGGTTTACGATAGATATGCCCAAAGTACCTTAGCCTATTCTCCCTCAACTTCTTTTCTATAGGTGCTACACCTACTATCTCACGAACCGTTTCATTTCTAATCCTATTTCATCTAGTCTTACCACACATCCACCTCAACATTCTCATTTCCGCTAGTCTGATGACACTTCTGTAGAATTTTTTCTTCAATTTTGTGGATACCCTCTTGTCACAAAGTACACCAGTAGCATTCCTAGGGAAAACAAATTGGAGAGCAACTCTATTGTTCGGGTCAAGTTTTCCCATTTCTTATTTCTTCTTTAGTTGAATACTTGAATCAGTTCTTTGAGAAAAAACAAATCAAACCCGTCTTTAAATCAATAGAGTGAGACCCACGCATATGTGAGAGAGGTGTGGTTAATGGATGCATACATAGCACTCATGTTTTCATTTTATTGTTGCTATATACTATATAGTATATAGTATTAATTTGGCACAGATTCTAGGCCTTCATTCTGATTATAGAAGTGTTTTGTAGAGATTCTCAGAGTGGATTCTTACAGAATGGATTATTGAAATATGCATAAGGACTCACAATCTCAAAATTAGCCCCATTATTCTAAATTTTTTCAGTTTGCCTTGTTCGGTTTGAAACTTCAAACCCAAAATTTTGGAAAAAATAATTTTTCTACTTTTTCTCTCCCTTAACTTTTTAATCATTACTCTCATTTTTCACTCTATCTCTCTCTACTTTTTACCTCAGAGGCGGGGGGCCTGCTCCCCCCTCCCTGCTCCACTCGGAGTGGGGCCCACTCCGGGTCTCGCTCCGATGATCGGGATCGTTCACTTTGTAGAGCTCGTCGAGTAGAGCAACCATGCAAAAAATCAGCTTAATTGGATATCATTAAGTGCCTAATCGGAACCTTTTTATCTTGAAAAGAATAGATCCGAAACACTGGATCAAATCCACTTGAACCCATGGACCGAGAGTTATATGGGTTCCGATCAGGCACTTAATGATATCCAATTAAGCTGATTTTTTGCATGGTTGTTCTACTCGACGAGCTCTACAACGTGAACGATCCCGATCATCGAAGCGAGACCCGGAGTGGGCCCCACTCCGGGCGGAGCAGGAAGGGGGGAGCAGGCCCCCCGCCTCCTTTTGACCTCTCTCCACAATCATTAATCTCATTTCTCTCTCCACCTTTATTCAAAAACACTACTCAAAACCCATAACCGAACAAGGGCCCTTCAAGCTGCGCAAATTTGGTGATCATTCTATCCTATCCTCAAACCTTACTAGCTACTAGTATTTACGAACCTAACCACACTTGTTAATTTGGTGGGCAGTTGCTTGATGCCCAAGACAGAGGACCATGATGTCTTTTCACGTCCCAATAATTACGTACGGTCTACTGCTTTTTTGTTTGTTTACATCGTGAGCAAAAGTAGCAGCGACCAGAGGCCTGCTCTGCTGCTCCTACCCAAAATAGAGAAACCAGCAGCCTGCCAATAGTTTTTGTCCAACATCCCCATTTATACAAAAGGAATAAGACTAATAGGCTTCTCTCCTGATTTTTCTTCCCTTCAGGGTTGTGGTGGGGCCACCACGAGTTTATTCTTTTTCTAATGAAAAGGGGCTGGGCTGGGCTGGATTGAACCAGCATGGCGGCTAATTGGGAAATGCACCCGACCTTGAAGGTTCTGAGCTAAGCCATAGTTGACCTGACCGGAGAAGAAATATTGATTTGTCACCACGTCGCGTGCTCCGTCACCAGGGCCTCCACGGGTCTATTTCTCATTTTACATATTAATCTTATGAGCCTATATTTTATCTTCTTTTTTTTATACGAAATTTGATTTCCCACAATTTTTTTCAAACTTTCATACCACAGTTTCGATTACCCACAATTTTCAAACCAAAAAAAAAAAAACAAAAAACAAATTGAGGGTGGGTGGGTACTCATTTTTTCTTTTTCTTTTACCCACAAGAGTTTCAAAGCCCAGCCTCAACAAGCCATGAGCCCTGGGCCTGGGCTGCATTTTGGAAATTTGGCTTGGGGAAGGAAGTCCAAATTTTCATCGATACCCCTCTGTCAAGGTTACTAGTGAAAAATCAAGAAAGAGCAATGCTATGGCGATCATGTGTGAGTATTACATTTTGGGTCTCATGTGAGGTGTAATCATTACATTGGTAGAATGTACTCTCCACTACATGAGAAATGGGGCGCATTCTGCCAATACAGTAGTGACACATCACATGATACTCAAAATAAATCCTTGTTGAGGCAATCCTTGTTGAATTCTAGTCTTTCCTCATCTTATTCCTTTCAATCGACTGGAAGAAAAATAGTGCCTTACTATTTTGGAATTTTTCGTTTGTCTTCGACACTATGCCTTTTGATCGGACAAATAATGTATTTTCATAATTTTTTTTCCAAGATAGTGCAAATATTACGAAATCATCTATACAAATATAATAAAAAAAGTATAGGAGATTTTTTTTAATATGTCAAGAGTAGTAAAAATGAACAAAGGAGTAGAAAAAGTGGGAGTAGAATAATTTAGGTCCCTTTCAAAGGATAAAATAATGGAAGTATGATTTACTTTATCACAAGCCAATTGTTTTTTTTATACTACAGAATAATTCACAAATTGAAGCAATGCTAAACGTTTCAGATGCCATAACTTAAAGCACGTGACATATCACGTGCCTGTTTAAATTCTCATTCCTGTATGTACCAATGCAATTATTAAAAGGTCAGGGTGCCCTACATATTGGACCCTCCACCTTAGGGCAGCTGGATGTGTAAAGCCTACAAGTGGTCTTCAAACTAACACTGGCATATGGCTGCAAGCAAACCGAGTTATTTGTGAACTGTTCAACACTCGACTCGACAAAAGCTCATTCAAGTTCGATTTAGGTCCTAAAAAAACCGAACTTGAGCCTCAATATTAGTCCTTTTTAATAAATGAGCTGAACCCAAATTGTTTCAATCACTCTTACCAGTAAATTCAAAGTAACCAAGCAGCTTCAAGTTCTTGGAACCACAGAATTTCAGACAATGAAGTGACTCTCAATTATCTGCAACAAGATAATTCATGAAAATAAAACAGAACCGAGACACATTTTACAAATGATGCAAAATTAAATGAGTTAACCCTAAAGTTACACGAAAGAATTGCTGAAAATACAGGAACGATTCCTGTAGATTCAGGATCTCAATCCAGTAGAACAAAACCCACATGTTAGTTCTGAAATATACAAGTAATTATTACTTGTTAATAAAAGACTTTGCATACTACAGTAAACACATCAAATGAAGCACTCCATTTGACATCCCCAAATTTCAGACGCAGAAATAATTCTCAGTTTATAGCCCAAATCTGCAACAAGAATACTACACAAGGTTTCAAAGCAACCACAAACCACGACTCCAATGCAATCCGTCAAGACAAATACCCGGAGAATACGAGATTATGGACATACAACCCAATTAGCCGTTTATCCATAGCTCTAGTTGACATGTTAAATACCAGGACACACCAAAACCCATAACACAAGGTTAAATCACAGGAAATTATTTTCCCTAGAGATAAAGATAAAACCAGACACTTTAGTAAAAGATGTAAAAGTAAGTGAGTTAAGCCCCTAAAACAAGTTAAACCAAAGCAATGCTGCTGCTGCCACCTGGAGGCTTACGGACCCCCCCAAAGTAATCGCGAGATTCTGCCTTCCCATCGGCAAAAATATCGTTGCCACTGATTTCTCGCAGTTTAGCTGAACTCAATGATCTCTCAGCAGATGTTGGGTTAGCATCTCCTTTGAAAATGTTATTTCCGCTCAGCTCTGCAAATTTCTGGGTAGGAATCTTCTTCGCGGTTTTGATTACAGCTTCCTCACTGTTACCATTGCCCAGATCTCCACCAGGCTGTATTGAATAATAAAGTCCAATAATGTATGAGAGCACAGAAAAAAAAAAAGAAATGCATGCAAATATGCATAAGCAAAATCTAGTGGAACAGAAAATATCAAGGGATTATGGGGGTGTTATGCCGGTGTGTTTGCCGAGCTTCTGCTTCAGCTTTTGGGCCAAAGATAGCTTCAAAATTTGGTTAAAATTGACCCTGAAAACTATCAATTTTGATACTTAAGGATGCTGATTTTAAGATAGCTCTTACTAATAAATAGTCTTGACAAACACTATGTAGAGCAACAAGGTTAACAGCTGCCTGTAAAGTTTTTCGAACCAAAAAGCTAGGGTCATTCAATTTAATACGCTTCCACTTAGGCACTCATTTATTCTTGCAGTAACACGAAACTTTTGAATTTAGTAAAATGTAGTTCAATACGCTATGAGATGAAACCATACTTTTTTCATTTTTTCCAAATTCCCCCAAGGCAAAAGCACCACCAATTCACTTACGTTAGACACTTTAACAGCTGAGGGTACATTAATTGGTGCAGATTCTCCAATTTCTATGCTTTCCCTTAACGCCAATGCTCGAGCAGCCAATGGCCGTGGCTGAATTTCTGGAGGCGGGGCGAAGATGTCATGCCCACTAAGCTCCTTGCACTTAGCATCAGAAAGTTGCTTCTTCAACTTTGCCTCGGATTCACTATCTAGCGTCCCACTCAACTCTCGCTGCTTTGCAACCTCAGCCGGGGCCGTAGGCTTCTTGGGAGAGACAGCTTCTACTTCGGCAAATGAGATGTGACTGATTCCAGCAACCGCTTGCTGATTAAGTCTCCAACCATTAGTAGTATACAAGGTGAATTATGGTGTACAGCAATGTTTCAATGCTAAACAGACAGCAAATGAGTTTTGAACATAGCAACTATTTGTCGTATACCTGGTACATGCGCCTATTTGGGATAGGGTTGGCATCAGATTCTTCTGTACCATTTTCTGAACCAGCAGCAAAAATGCCGCTACCAGTAATCTCCTTTAATTTGTACCCTGAACAAGGTTTCCTGGAATGTTGCAAAGCAAACTGTTTCAGCATCCATGTATAGACAAGAAAAGAACTCAACTGATCCATCATCAGTCATCACCATGTGGGTGAAACAAGACAAGTGAAAAATAAATATTGACTAGCAACAGTTTATTATCATGTGCAAAAATATCAGTGTTTCACTTTTAACGAATAAATTCAGCTTTTAGCTTGCTGAATACATAATAGATCTTTGAAGTACCCGAACACACTGAAAATTGCAAAACAGTGTAAACCACAGAGAGAAACTTGGATTTTACGACAAGATAAGACTACATTGGATCTCTTGATGATTACCATACCCTTAAATCAGTCATATCCCCTATCTTACTCTACATGACCATGTGAAAGGAGTAGATAGAACGATCAAATGATGTGTTCAAATACAGAGCAAATTGATACATGCAAAATCACAATGTTTAGTGATGTGAACAATTATTTCTAACAATTAAAAAGCTAAGAAATCAAGGGTACGTTAAATAACTAGCATTCCCTCAAATACTTGGAAAACAAGCCGAAGTTTTGAACCCTAGGATGTATTTGGATCAAGCATTTGTGGAGGGATATAACGATGCAAAAGAAAATGGTAGGGAAAAATTAGCTTTTTAACTGCATTATTCTTTATCATGTCTGTCAACCTTCTTACTCCATTATTCTTAACTTTTCCTTCAACTTTTCATTTCCCGCCAAAAAATCCTTGATCCAAATGCAGCTAAAGTGACATGTTATGCTAATTAGGAACCTTTCCCTTACTTAACGAGTAGACTAGTAGCCCTAACAATTGTTGTTGTTCTGTGATGCTTGTCCAGCGCAATTAAAACCCAGTTCCTAAATCCAGGGTCTTTAGACCCATGATGTTCATAGAAGATTTTGCCCCTATAATACTGACTTACTGAGTTATCTGGATTTCCTAGCCCATCTATAGCCACTATTCAAACTTTTCCTTACATTTGAGGAAAAGGATTAGGAATGGATAAATTTAGATTTAAGCACAAATTTGAGTAAAGGGCAGTCGTAAAATTGAAACCCATGAAATAGACTTCAATATTTGGAACGAGATAAGGGGAAAATAAACAGTTGTCCTTCTCGATTTGACTACAATATGAGTAAAGGAGTAATAAGTATGAAAAAACAATTTGATGAGCGTTTGAGTAAAAGAGTGGAGAGGGTTTGGGGGGAATGTTTTTTACGCGAATTCAACATTCATACAGTTGATGGCCTCATCCAATTCCCTTTGATATACTCCCTCCGCCTCATTTTTATCGTCCTTATTGGAAAACCGTGTTAATTTTTCGATTCAGAAGCACTTCTGATCTGATTTTTTCCGATTGCTCTCGTATCAATTTAAAGGTTGATTGACTAGGTCCTTGATACAAAAAAATAGACATGAAAGTGGTTTATTTTTTTACCAAAATAATAGCACCAACCTTTAAAAAAGGCCAAAGAATAACAAAGGATATGGAGTATCTAATTTCAAAATCAGGTTTTACAGAAATCTAGTAACACGTAAAAGATCTGAGCATAAAGATCAAGCATTTCCCTTCAACAAGATCAACACACACACACACACAATTGAGATCAATTAGTAGAGAAAAAAATTCTATATCTCCGAAAACAACAATAATAAGATGATGAAAAACAATACCGTAGAAAAAACAGATAAGAGAGGAAGCAGACAAAAAAACACGAAATAAAAAAGCTGAAACCCAAACAGACATATTTTCCAAGACAGTCCACCGCAGACGGCAAAACATTTATTGCCTCGTGATTTAACAAGACCACAACAACAACAAAAAAAAAAGAAAAAAAGAAAAATAATAGTCAATAGAAATGTGCATTCATCGATATTGTAGATAGAAAACAATTAAGGTTTGAGTGGGTCCAGATCTCTCACCTTTTGTTCAAGCTCTCGACTTCTTCGTCCGTGACCTGTCCTCCGAACACCACCTTACTGATCCCATCCGACGGCTGCCAGCCATTATCCCACACAAAAACACAAAATAATCAACAAAAAATAAAAATTGAAGAGAGAGAGAGAGAGAGAGAGAGAGAGAGAGATGGGCGAACCTGGTGGGAGCGGGCGTTGGAGCGAGGAGCGGAGGCGGGTGTGTCGGCGGGGGGTATTTCGGACCAGACGAGCAGATCTGCCGTGGAAGTGTGAGGCTTTCTCACCGGAGTTGTTCTCTCCATCGTTTGACCAAACCAAATTGCTCGAATCAAGGGGAAAAAATCGAGAAACAGAGCGAAGAATCCGGACACACAACTCTCTCTCTCTCTCTCTCTCTCTAAAAAGTCACTCTCTGTAGTGTGTTTTGTTTCTCTCTCTCTCTCTCTTCACGCACGCAACTGTGAGATCCGTTGGTTACCACGAAATGACGACGCTGTCCTCCGTTCTCTCTCTCTCTCTCTCTCTCTCTCTCTCTTCGTTCTCTCTCTCTGGTTGGTATTTTTGGGAGCTACGACTACTATTATACTCTCTCTCTCTCTCTCTGTCTCTCTCTCTCTGTCTCTCTCTCTCTATCACGCTGGCTGGTCTCCTGTTCTCCGTTTTTAAAAATCCTTTCGTAATTTTGAATTTTGGTTCCGCCTATGATGGGATTTTGTTTTGTTTTTTAAAGGGGGGAGCCACGTGCACCACTTTGACAGAGAGGCTCCATCTGCTGCACCTGTTCCATTTCTGTTTCCCAAAATAACCTCGGATTCCCACTTGTTTTTTTTAATTAGTTTTTTTTTTTTACTCGATTTTTTCAAGTTTAGTGTTTATTTTTGTTTTGAAAATTTATCTTATCGAGATAAATAAAGAGGGGAGAAAATTTCGCCAAACAAGGGTTTTCAGGTGCAAATCTGAACTGATTTAAGAGAGAGATGAAAAAACGTGAGATTCATCTGCTACACTGTAAAAGAGAAGATTGTTGTAACATGTATACATTGTAAATAAATGAGTGGCAGGTGATTATTTTCTCAAAAATGGAAACCGAACACCATTTTAAGTTTTAAAATGGGAAATCGAACAAAGGCGAAATAATTTCAATCAAGTTAAAACTCTATCATTCTTGATTCACATCGACCTTTTCCCACCATGCAATAAATCACAACGTACTTTTCAACGACCTAGTAGAGATGAAAATGAGAATACAACTCTACTTTTGTTAAGATTATAGTCGGTGCAATAAAAAAAAAAAAGTAGAGTCACAACTCTATCTCTCTCTCCCCCTCAATTTATTGTCAAAGTATTTCCAATCACACACTTTTTCAAAGAAAATACTGACAAATAAGAGCCTTCTACCAAATCTCTCCCTCCCACACACATACACTCACTTTTTTATTATTATTTATAGAAATGTTCCTATTTACACAACGTCACTAATTTTTTTTCCTAATTTGAAAAAGGAAAAAAAAATTGAGACTTAGCACAAGAATTACGATTTGTTTTGGGTAAGTGACAAGAATTGTGTTCATGCCACATAAACCCTGAATCTGAAATTCTTTACTAGGCTTACAAGAAAAGATAAACTTTAAAGCTTCAAACGTAAAAACTTTACTTTAAAAAGCTTCAAACTTAAAACTTAGCTAAGAAGAGAAGTTACTAAAAAAAGCCAATTAAGAAGGAATGAATTAAAAATAAGGTGCATATAGAAAGGGCAATTGCGTCCTACAAAAGTAGTATAAAATCACGTACAAGGAAAACGGAATTCAAATTTTATTGGTTTCCAAAAAGTAAAGTTTGGTGTGGATCGAGCTGCAAGTACACCAGGATATTTGTGAACCGTACGAAACTCGACTTGTTAAAAGTTTATTTGAGTTTGATTTATCTACCAAATTAGCTGAACTTTGAGTCTCAATCTTAGACTCGTTTAATAAATGAGTGAAACATGAGTCCATGAGCCTGAAAATATTTGGCTCAGATTAGGATCGTGAATCTATAAAACATGTATATAATGAAAATTTCATGTATAACCTTATATATGTAAAATTCCAAAAATTTAATATGAATGAACTTAATTACCTACATTCTAAAATTTTTGTTTTCGACTCCAGATCTATATGCGTGCATAAATACGTTCACTTCTTTGGCTCGTCAAGCTTGAGCCCAACTTAAGCCTAGGCCAGTTCGCACGAGCTTGGCTCATCAAAGAATTTCAACTTTTTTTTTTTTACAGGGAATTTAATATCTTAATCGATGGAAAATAGGAGTATGTTTTAAAATCATGCACGAAATTACTTTATCATCTAACTCAAAAATTACATGTTTTTTCGTAGTGCACTAAACTTTGCAGGATAAATGGAGCAAATATTTTAGTTTTATTGGAAATTACTACAAAAACCATTTCTTACCAATTTTAACTATCTCGATCAATTACTTCTCCCATCACTTTTGCCTCTTTCTTTTCTTGGAAGGGAGATCAGAGGCATTTGGGCAAAACTTCTCAACTTCCAAAATTGGATAATGAGCGCCAATTCTTTCCATAACTCTTGTTGTCACATTGATCGTATCTCTGCACATCATCCAGTTGCCATATGATCTTTCACCTTGCAACGGCATAATCTCATGTGTTATTTGATGTCTATCCGATGAGATGTTGGTTTCATTTATTGTGGAGTGGTGTTCAATCTGGATCTCTTCCTTCACATCTCTCAACCTGGATATGGGATGAAATCCTTCTTCCCAACCCAACTCTTCAAGATAGAGAACCGCGTTAGTGCCTGCCTGGCCGGAGACAATCAATAGTGAATAGGCACTCTAATGGCTAGTTATAAGTAAGCCCCTAGTCAAAAAAGGGAAGTACATTGTTAGAGTGAGTTATTACAACGTAGCTCTCTTTTCTAGGGTTACTGTACCTTTTATAGCGAGTAACTTGCCTTGGCCTCCAAGCCAACTCATGCCCCTTCTAACGTCACAAAAAACATTTTAGGTCTTGACGTCATGCTTGACGATTGCTGGGTGCCATGCTGACGGTGCCATGTGGCCGATCTATCATTGTTGCCACGTGGCCAAACCGAACCATGCAGCACTGACGCCGATCGCTTCCAAATACATAATGTTACATGAGCGGACGTTGCGGCTCAGCCCTCTCGTGATGACATGGACCGAACAACCCGTATGGCCGCTTAGGCCATTGGCTAACTACTGGACTCAGCCTTTCCCAGATTGTGCATGTTCTGACACGTCATCTTGCTCACTACATGTACAGCTAGTAAACCATCAGATAGTATCAAAATGTGGTGCACAAACATAATGACTATCTAGGCATACAATTTGTTCGACACTTTCCGAGTAATGTTTTCTCCTCCCAAATGTGGTGCACAAACATAATGACTATCTGCGGAGAGAGTGTCAGTCTGGATTAATTACTCGTTGATTACTTCTTGTATCTAATCAATTTAAGTGTAGCAAATGAGTATGGACGGGTCTAGTTGACCCATAAAAAATGTATGGGGCTCTGAACCTATGGTCAGTTTCTTATGATACAATCCCAGCCAGTTTTGGAATATTACGGGCTCTTTAGTCGTTCCGGACCCAAAAAGATTATCGGAACTGTTCACCACGCAGATCACGCTAAGTAAATCGTTTAAGCCACCATCGGCTGTCATTTTCTATAAGAGTAAATCACCTTTGTGCAAAAAGAACGAATAGTTTTACAGTTTCAAATCGAATTCGGCTGCCGATTTGTCCTCACAAACATCATTTGTACATTTAAAAAGCATTATTCGATAAAATCATTGTTTTCCATGAATACTCTTCCCAGCGAGGTACAAAGTGAACGGTTGCGATCGTTCTTTTAGATCGAAATGGACTCTTGAAAAGTTGGAGCTGAACATGACTCAACCAAAAGAAAACTGCACCTGATCCCAAACCCAAAGAAATATACCCGTTTGGGGATCATCAGTACCCAAGAAATACACATTTGGCCGTCTTGACTGGGATTTAGGGATTTGCTTAGGTTTTAGGTTCAATTATTCTTGCCAGCAATTTTTAGAGCCACCTCATCTCATGCATACGCGTAGAAAGGATTGTGGAAGGGTCTGCAGATATTAGTCCGAGATGTGCGTAAACTGGCCTGGGACACCCTGCGTAATACGAAAAAAAAAAAAAAGAAAAAGAAAAAAGATTGCAACGAACAAAGTAAGAAAAGGTGAAATGGGCATAGAAAGGATATGGACCCAACACAACGTGAGGGTTGTATAATGATGTGTCCCGCAATACACTGCAACCAAAACTTGGAGCACACCCAATAATTTTAAAAAATGGAGATTCCTTAATTAAGCAAAAATAAAAAAATTTGAAGCTCCTGGGACCTAGGTTTAAGAATCAGAGGTGCTGTTGGTACAGAAAAATAATCTGTACCAGCAAGTACAAATCATTTTTGGATCCGTTTGGGTTCCAAAAAACTATCAGAGCCCTTCATTTTTTTTTAAATATTTTGTTTACGGTCCCTACAAAAAATAAACTCAATCCAGTATAAGTTAGGCCGTCTACAAAACATCCAACTTTGTCCCGGAATTCAAACTTAAATTCTAAAGCGAAGTTGAATGTTTTGTAAACACCTCTACTAATATCGGATTAAACTTATTTTTTTGTAGAGATTGTAAACAAGATATTTTAAACAAAATGAGCAGCTCCAATCATTTTTTTGAAAACTAAAACGGGCCCAAAGCTGATTTGTGCTCACTGGTACATATTATTCATCTGTACCTTTAGCATTTCTGTTTAAGAATCTTCATCATATATTTTGTTTATTTTAATTAATCAATATCAATGTTGCTATCAATCTTAGAAATATTAAGCACTATCTGACATTAACAACGTTAATAGTACAATGTTGACCAGCATTTAATCCTGATCATTAGGGGTAATCATTAGGGGTAATCTGGTTGTGATTTTTCAAAATTTGGTACGGAGTCCATGAGCCATGTTCCTGTCGAAAACAACCCTACAGCAGTATTAGGAATTTTGCCATAAAAAATGGAGAATTGATAGCATGACTTACCTGTGCAGGTTCGCTTGTTTTCCTATAACTGAATGTCTGGGTTAACTTACATGCGTCTCGGCTAATTCTGGAGTTTTAAAGTTAACGATCGAACAAACTATCAGTGGCTTCAAGCTTTGAAATGAGCCATGTTCTTGTGAAAACAACCCTACAGCAGTATTTGGAATTTTGCCATAAAAAATGGAGAATTGATAGCATGACTTACCTGTGCAAGTTCGCTTGTTTTCCTATAACCGGATGTCTGGGTTAACTTGCATGCGTTTCGGCTAATTCTGGAGTTTAAAGTTAACGATCGGACAAACTATCAGTGGCTTCAAGGTTTGAAATATATAGTCTTCATAGAATTCGAACTTGCGACCTTCTAAGAGGTAAGTCCTTTAGCTGCTTTCTCACACCCACTTAACCAAACCTCTTGCGATTATGCAAGTTAACTTGTTAACATGATCATATAGAAGGGGATTGAAATGAATGTTTTTCTAGGAACAGTTAGGCCTAGTGTTAGATTATATTTCATATAATTATCATCTTATAACAACAAAAAAATTAGGCCTAGCGCATGCCCGTGTCTTTAATCGGTGGGCAAAAAATTATTCTTGAATATCCCTCTAACCTCTTAAACACAAAGGCATAAAAAACTCAACATAGTATCCCCTTTCACTCATCAATATTATTCAAAAAAAACTCAAAATAGTTCAATTTCCTTCCCCCCCCGCGGAAGAAACACATAGAAGAATTGTTTGTATTCTTGTAAAAGGGGTTGTTTCCTTTTTATGTATGAATCCAAAAATGATTGTTTCTTTTTTACTGTAGGAAAATCACCCTACAAGGAATCAACTTAAAAGCAAATATTGAATTGAATTGAATGTAAAGAAATCAAGTTTAGAGAAATCAATTGAACATGTATACATTGTAAGTAAATGAGTGGTAGGGGAGTAGCAGAGGATTATTCTTTTGTGTTAAGATTGTACTTGGTGCAATAAATAAATAAATAAATAAATAAGTAAAGTCACAACTCTCTCTCTCTCTCAATTTCTTTGTCAAAGTATCTCCAATGGCACACTCTTTCAAAGAAAAATATAAATTGGTTGAGTTTCTTTGGCTTTTTGAGCTTTTTCTTGTTTTATTCGTGTTTGAATTTTTTTTCTAAATTTTTAGTTTTGCATCAATTTTTTTCGACTTTTTGATTCGTCTGAGTCGAAAAAGTAAAAAATTTTTACTTTTATCCAAATATTTTGAATAAGGACCATTTTTAAGCTCAAAAAGTCAAAAATTAAAAGTCAACTTTTTGAGCTTAAAAGTGCCATTGATCAAAATTTTTGGGTAAAAGTAAAAAAAGTTTTACTTTTCCGATTCGTCAAGTCAAAAAAATATTGGCGCAAAACGAACAAGCATGAAAAAAATTTAAATAAGGATAAAATGTTAACTTTTAGAAAAAATTAAACGGAACGGGGCGAGTCCTCTACGAAATCTCTCCCTCCCGCACACAAACACGCACTGATTTTTGGAAATGTTCCTATTTACACAAATGTCTCAAGAATTACGATTTGTTTTTGGGTACGTAAGTACCAAAACTGTGTTCATGCCACATAAACCCTGAATCTGAAATTCTTTACTAGGCTTACAAGAAAAGATAAACTTCAAAGTTTCAAACGTAAAAACTTTACTTTAAAAAGCTTCAAACTTAAAACTTAGCTAAGAAGAGAAGTTACTAAAAGTTTATTTGCGCTGCAAGTACACCGGGATATTTGTGAACTGTACAAGACTCGACTTGATAAAGGTTTATTTGAATTTGATTCGTCTACCAAATTAGCTGAACTTGAGCCTTAATTTTAGACTTGTTTAATAAATGAGTGAAGCATGAGTCCATGAGCCTGAAAATATTTGGCTCAGATTAGGATCGCAAATCTATAACACATGTATATAATGAAAATTTCATGCATAACCTTATATATGTAAATTTCCAAAAATTTAATATGAATGAACTTAATTACCTACATTCTAAAATTTTGCGTCCCAAAGGGTTTCCCGTGTTTGGTTTCTTGCTAAATTTGGGGATTGGGTTTGGGATAGGCATATGATTACTTGTAGTTGTAGCATTGTGTAGATCTTTTGGGTTTCAGATTAGGGGTTTGATGTCATCATTTCTTGTTCCTTTTAATCTTTGTAACAATTTCAGAGATTAAGAAAAAAAATTTGCCTTTCAAAAATACTCCAGACCGATATGCATGCATAAATACATTCACTTCTTTCGCTCGTCAAGCTCGGGCCCAGCTTAAACCTATGCCAGTTTGCGCAAGCTTGGCTCATCAAAATTTTTTAAAATTTTTTTACAGGGAATTTAATATCTTAATTGATGGAAAATAGGAGAATATTTTAAAATCATGCACGAAATTACTTTATCATCTAACTCAAAAAATTACATGTTTTTTTTAGTGCACTAAAACTTTGCAGGATAAATGGAGCAAATAGTTTACCATTTATTACCATTTTTAACTATCTCAATAACTTCTCCCATCACTTTTGCCTCTTTCTTTTGTTGGAAGGGAGATCAGAGGCATTTAGCTAGGCAAAACTTCTCAACTTCCAAAATTGGATAATGAGCGCAAATTCTTCCCATAACTCTTGTTGTCACATTGATCATATTTCTGCACATCATCCAGTTGCCATATGATCTTTCACCTTGCCCGGCATAATCTGATCATGTGTTATTTGATGTCTATCCGGTGAGATGTTGGTTTCATTTATTGTGGGGTGGTGTTCAATCTGGATCTCTTCCTTCAGATCTCTCAACCTGGATAATATATGGGATGAAATCCTCCTTCCCAACCCAACTATCTGCAAGATAGAGAACCGCGTTAGTGCCTGCCAGACCGGAGATGATCAATAGTAGTGAATACGCAATCCGATTGCTAAGTAAGCCCCTATTAAAAAAAGGAAAGTACAGTGCTAGAGTGAGTTAAGACGGCACAATTCTCTTCTCTAGGGTATTGCATATACTGTACCTTTTATAGCGAGTAATTTGCCTTGGCCTCCAAGCCTGCTCGTGCCCCTTCTGACGTCACAAATAACATTTTAGGTCTTGACGTCATGCCTGACGATTGCTGGGTGTCACGCTAACGGTGCCATCTGGCCGATCCATTATTGTTGCCACATGGCCGAACTGAACCATGCAGCACTGACGTGGCTCTCTTCCAACATGAGCAGTCGTAGCACCTCGGCTCGCTCGTGATGACACGAGCCCAAAACCCGTACGGTCGCTTAGGGCAATGGCCACTTGGCTGGGCCTTTCCAAGATTGTGCATGTTCTGACGCGTCATCCTGTTCACTACGTGTATAGCTAGTAAACCATCAAATAATATCAAAATGTGGGTGCACAAACATAATGACTATCTAGGCATGCATACAATTTGCTCAACACTTTCCAAGTAATGTTTATTGAGCCTTAATATTTCTGTGGAGGGAGTACTGTCGGTCTGAATTAATTACTCGCTGATTACTTTTTGTGCCTAATCAATTTAAGTGTTGTAAATGACTACGGACGGGTCTAGTTGACCCAAAAAGAAATGTATGGGGCTCTGAATCCTCTGGTCCGGATCCAAAAAGATTATCAAAACCGTTCAACTTGTAAATCACACTGAGAATATCATTTAGGCCACCATTGGCAGCCATCTTCTATATGAGTAAAGCACTTTTGCGCAAAAAGAATTAATGAATAGTTAGAGTTTCAAATCAAATTTGGCTGCCGATTTGTCCTTGCACGAACATCATTTGTATATTTAAATAGCCATATTGGAAAAAATCTGTTTTCCACGGATACTCTTCCTAGCTAGGTACAAGGACGGTTGCAATCATTGTTTTAGACAGAGAAATGGACCCTTAAAAGGTCGGAGCTGAACATGACTCAACCACAAGAAAACTGGAACTGATCCCAAACCCAAAGATGTAACGAAGAAATACACATTTGCGTATCATATTAACCAAGAAATACACATTTGACCGTCTTGGGACTTAGGGATTTGCTCAGATTTTAGGTTCAATTATTCTTGTCAGCAATTTTTTGAGCCACCTGATCACCTCTCGTATATGCTTGGAAATTAAGAACTGTGAGAGGGGCTGTAGAGATTAGCGTGAGGTGTGCGCAAACTGGCCCGGGACACCCTTTAATAAGAAAAAATAGAAAAAGAAAAAAAGATTGCAATGGTAGGAAAAGGTGAAATGGGCATAGAAAGGATATATAAGGACCCAACACAACGTGAGGGTTGTATAATGATGTGTCCCACAATACACTGCAACCAAAACTTGGAGCACACCCAATAATAATAAAAAAATTGAGATTCTTAAATTAAGCAAAAAATAAAAATAAAAATAATTGAAGCCAGGCCCTAGGTGTAAGAATCTTATCATTATGTTTACTTTAATTAATCAATATCAATGTTGCTATCAATCTTAGCAAGATTAAGCACTATCTGACATTAACAACGTTAATAGTACAATGTTGACCAGCATTTAATCCTGAGATTAGGGGTAATCTGATTGTGATTTTTCAAAATTTGGTACGGAGTCCATGAGCCATGTTCCTGTCGAAAACAACCCTACAGCAGTATTTGGAATTTTGCCATACAAAATTGGAGAATTGATAGCATGACTTACCTGTGCAGGTTCGCTTGTTTTTTTATAAGCGGACAAATTTTTAGTGACTTCAAGTTTTGAAATGTATAATCTTCATGGAATTTTAACTTGTGACCTAGTAAGGGGTAAGTCCTTTAGTTGCTTTCTCACACGCACTTAACCAAACCTCTTGCGATTATGCAGGTTAACTTGTTAACGTAATCTTATAGAAGGGGATTGAAATGAATATTTTTCTAGGAACAATTAGGCCTATTGTTAGATTATATTTCATATAATTATCATCTTATAACAACAAAAAATTAGGCCTAGCACATGCCCATGCCTGAAGGCACGGCTCCGAATCGGTGGGCAAAAAATTATTCTTGAATATCCCTCTAACCTCTTAAACGCAAAGGTAGAAAAAACTCAACATAGCATTCTCCTCCACCCATCAATATTATTCCAAAAAAAAAACTCAAAATAGTTCAACTTTTTTTCCCCGATGAAACACGTAGAAGAATTGTGCGTATTCTTAAAAAAAAGGGTTGTTTCCTTTTCGTGTATGAATCCAAAAATAATTGTTTCTGTTTTACTGTAGGAAAATCAGTCTAAAAGGAATCAACTTAAAAGCAAATATTGAATTGTATGTAAGGAAATCAAGTTTAGAGAAATCAATTGAACAAGTATACGTTGTAAGTAAATGAGTGGTAGGGGAGTAGAAGAGGATTATTTTCTCAAAAACGGAAACCGATCAAACACCATTTTAAGTTTTAAAATGAATTAAAATGGGAAATCAAACAAAGACAAAATAAATTCAATCCAGTTAAAACTCTATCGTTCTCCTGATTCACATTGACCTCTTCCCTCCACGTAATAAACTACAACGTACTTTTCAACGACCTGGTAGAGATGAAAATGAGAATACAACTCTACGAAATTCTTTTGTGTTAAGATTGTACACGGTGCAATAAATAAATAAAGTAAAAAGTAGAGTCACAACTCTCCCTCTCTCTCTATCTCCCTCCCTCAATTTCTTGTCAAAGTATCCCCAATCGCATACTTTTTTTTCAAAGAAAAATATAAGTAAGAGTCCTCTACAAAATCTCTCCCTCCCGCACACATGCATACACGCACTGTTTTTTTGGAAATGTTCCTATTTACACAAATGTCTCTACTTAATTTTTTCCTAGTTTGGAAAAGATAAAGATAAAATTTTATGAGACTTAACACAAGAATTACGATTTGTTTTGAGTAAGTAACAGGAATTGTGTTCTTGCCACATAAACCCTGAATCTGAAATTCGTTACCAGGGCTTACAAGAAAAGATAAACTTTAAAGCTTCAAACGTAAACTTTATCTAAGAAGAGAAGTTCAAAAAACAAAAAAGGAATGAATAAAAAGAAGGCGCATATAGAAAGGGCAATTGCGTCCTACAAAAGTAGTATAAAATCAGTACTTCGTGTGCGTTATACGGTACGTCACGTATATAAAGGATAAAGTTATCCGTTACGCCCCAGTTGCTTCTTGGCTACTGTTACGACTGCCGCACTGCGTTCTTATGAGCATAATAACTTAAACTTAATTTAAATTTGAAAATTTTGTTCTTATTTGAATTTTTTTTGCATTTGTTAGTTTTGCACCAAACTTTTGTGGGTATCCATTCGTCTCAACGAGAGGAATCGGAAAAGTTTTTTTTTTTTTGTTGGTTACTTTTACCGAAGTATTTTGAGTAGGGCCGGCTCAAAATACGATCTTTGAAAGTGAGGCCCTTAATAATTGTAAACAAAAATCAAATAAAAAGTCAACCACATTGAATAATTTTGATTCGGATATAGTATTTGTTTGCAATGAGAAGTACCGGAGTAGTAGCATTTAAGGGGTAAAAAAGATGCATCCATACATCCACCACACTAAATAATTTGGAAGGGCCCGAGAGATTTTTGGCTATCCTTTTACTCTTCCTTTTTGTTTTTTCCTTTTGTTTATTCTTCCATTCCGTGTTCCATTTTTCTGGGCTATTGGGACTTAAGTATAAAATGTCTTCTTGGGTTTAAAATTGGGCCCTAAAACAACACATATATACTAGGGAAAATGACTGTCAAGGGACGTGTTTTGATAATTAATACCCGTCAAGGACATTTTTAGCATTAACAAATGTTCTTAGCTTGTCCTTGGCGGGTATCAATTATCAAAACACGTCCTGGGCCGTCATTTTCCCTATATACTAGGTCCTAAAAATAAGTGGAGGCCCTATTTTTTGGGGGCTTAAGGCCCACGCCTCTTGGGCCTTAGCCCAGAGCCGGCAGTGATTTTGAGAAATAACCACTTTTTAAAAGTAAAAAAAATTACTTTTCCGATTCCTCTCGTCGAGACGAATCAATAACCCACAAAAGATTGACACAAAACTTACAAATGCGAAAAAAATCTAAATAAGTACAAAACTCTTGGATTTAAGTTAAGTTCATAAGAACGCAGTCTACGGGAAACAGAATTCAAATTTTCTTGATTTCCAAAAGTAAGGGGGGTGTAGAGCTGCAAATCTACCGGGACATTTGTGAACTATACGAGACTCAACTTGATAAAAATTTACTTTGAGTTCGATTCATCTATCAAATTGATTGAACTTGAGCCTCAATTATAGACTCGTTTAATAAATGAGTCAAGCATGAACCTGAAAAATATTCAGCTCAGATTAGGCTTGCAAATCTATAACAAATTTATATAATGAAAATTTCATGTATAACCTTATATATGTAAATTTCCAATATTCAATATGGATGAACTTAGTTACATGCATACATTTTTAAAATTTTGTTTTCAACTCTAGACCTGTATGCTTGCATAAATACATGGCTTCTATGGCTCGTAAAGGCTCGTCAAGCTCGAGCCCAGCTTAAGCCTAGGCCAGTTAGCACGAGCTTGGCTCGTCAATTTTTTTTAAAACTTTTTTACACAAAATTTATTGTGTTAATCAATTTTCAAATTGATGGAGAATATGGTTTAAAATCATGCGCGAAATTACTTTATCATCTTTTTTTGAGGGAGGACAAGAGGGTAATTTTACCTATCAAACTCACCTAGGTAATTGCTGACTAGGGAGAGGTAGAGTGAACCCTTTAAATTACTTTATCATCTAACTCAAAAATTACATGTGTTTTTCGTAGTGAACTAACTTAATTTGCAGGATAACAACTAAATGAATTGATAGATTGGGGTGAGATAGAAGCCAATGGAACAAATATTTTAGTTTTATTGGAAATTACTACAAAAAACCATTTATTACCATTTTTAACTCTCTCAATTACTTCTCCCATCATTTTTGCCTCTGTATTCTCTTGGAAGGGAGATTAGCTTAGGCATTTGGGCAAAACTTCTCAACTTCCAAAATTGGATAATGAGCGCCAATTCTTTCCATAACTCTTGTTGTCACATTGATCGTATCTCTACACATCATCCAGTTGCCATATGATCTTTCACCTTGCACGGCATAATCTCATGTGTTGTTTGATGTCTATCCGGTGAGATGTTGGTTTCATTTATTGTCGGGTGGTGTTCAATCTGGATCTCTTCCTTCAGATATCTCAACCAGGATATAGGATGAAATCCTCCTTTCCAACCCTAGGTCTGCAAGATAGAGAAGCGCGTTAGTGCCTACTGGGCCGGAGACGATCAACAGTGAATAGGCACTCTGATGGCTAATAAGTAATTAAGTTCCTGTTCAAAAAAGGGAAGTACAGTGCCAAAGTAAGTTAGGACGGTGTAGCTCTCTTCTCTAGGGTATTGTACCGTACCTTTTATAGCGAGTAACTGCCTTGGTTTTCAAGTTAGCTCGTGCCCCTTGTGACATCACAAATAGTAACATTTTCAGTCCTGGCGTCATGCTTGATGATTGGTGGGTGTCACACTGATGGTGCCATGCATTATGAAAATGTGGTGCACAAACATAATCCATACTGACACTTTCTCCACAGAAATATCAAGGCTCCTAAAAATCATTGTACTTATTGACATTTCTGCGGGGAGAGTGTCGGTCTGGATTAATTACTCGTTGATTACTTCTTGTACTTATTAATCAATGTAAGTGTAGCAAATGAGTATGGGGCGCTGAACCTATGGTCAGTTTCTTGTGATACAATCCCAGCCAGTTTTAGGATTTTTTGGGATTTTCTGGATCCAAAAAGATTATTAGAACCGTTCACCTTGCATATCACGCTAAGAATGTCATATAGGCCACCATCGGCTGCCTTTTTCTATGAGTAAATCACTTTTGTGCAAAAAGAATGACTAGTTAGAGTTCCAAATCAAAATTTCACTGCCGATTTATCCTTGCACAAACATTATTTGTACATTTAGGAAGCATTATTCGATGAAATTGTTGTTTGTATGGATGTTCTTCTCAGCAAGGTACACAATGGACGGTTGCGATCATTCTTTTCGCAAGATTGGAGCTGACCATGACTCAACCACAAGAAAACTGGACCTGATCCCAAACCCAAAGATGTAACGAAGAAATACACATTTGGCTGTCTTGACCGGGATTTAGGGGTTTGCTCAGGTTTTAGGTTCAATTGTTCTCGTCAACAATTTTTGGAGCCACCTTAACTCACACTTATGCGTGGGAAATTAAGGACTCTGGGAGGGCCTGCAGAGATTAGCCTGATGCGTACGCAAACTGGCCCGAAATACCTTGTAACACGGAAAAAAGAAAAAGAAAAAGAGAAAGAGAAAAGATTGCAATGAAGAAAGTAAGAAAAGGTGAAATGGGCATGGAAAGGATATATATGGACCCAACACAACGTGAGGGTTGTATAATGATGTGTCCCACAATACACTGCAACCAAAACTTGGAGCGCACCCAATAATAAAAAAATTGGAGATTCCTTAATTAAGCAAACAAAAAAAATAATTGAAGCTCATCTAGTGGAGAATCGAACCCCTGATTAAGAGGAGTACTCTCAAAGTCAGTCATTTGCCCTTACTACTAAGGCTACTCTTGGGTGGCCGTGCTCGTTCCCCCGAGGTTCGGATTACGCAGTCGGGTTCAATTGTGGCTCGGCTGTAGGGCTGTTCCTCAATTATAAAAAATAAAAAATAATAATAATAATAATTGAAGCTCCTAGGTTTAAGAATCTTCATCATAATGTTTATTTTAATTAATCAATATCAATCAATCTTATTCAAATTTCCCTCTCAAGTCGTCTGACATTAACAACGTTAATAGTACTATGTAGACCAAAATCCTGATTAGGGTAACTCTGGTTTTGGAAGATATTCCGAAATGGGTATGGTCTACATGACCGTATGGAGTACTCCATGAGCCATGTTCCTGTCGAAAACAACCCTACAACAGTATTTGGAATTTTGCTAATAAAAAAAGGGAGATCAATGGATATGACTTACCTATGCAGGTTAAGTGGTTTTCTTGGATGACTGGGTTAGCTTGCGCGCACTTTAACTAATTCCGGAATTTTAAAGTTAATAACCAGACAAACTTCTAGTGACTCCAAGGTTTGAACTTGCGACCTCCTAAGAGGTAAGTTCTTTCTCACACCCACTTGACCAAACCTCTTGTGGTTATGCATGTTAACATAATCATATAGAAAGGGATTGAAATGATTATATGATTATATTTCATAGAATTATCATCTTATTATAACAACAAAAATTATGTTAATTTGTTTGAAATCTTTGTGAATTGTTGTTTTGTCTTGAGGAAAGGAATCTTAAAAGTGCTCTCTCTGTCCCAATTTGTTTATCCAATCGGTTTTGCTAATCTCCTCCCCCACTTGGCGGAGGATAATATGTACATAATTCCAAACAAGTTTGAATATCAATGCATATCTCGCAGATATTAATATACTTTCACGAATATCAATACACTTTTTTCGGATATCAATACATTTTTTACCTATTATATATCCTTTGGACAGAGGTTAGAATAATCCAAACAACTATTATTTGAAAAGTAAAGACAACTTTTTGAGAGGTTCGGAATAGTAAACACAGAAATAAAAAAATAAATAATTGGACGGAGGTAGTAAAAAGCTGAGGAAAAATTTAAAACAAAAATAATCAAAATATAGCGACTTTTTTTAATCTTTTAGTAAACTTTCTAAAAGTTTTTTCTTATTTATTTTACTTAAAAAATTTCTCTTATTCGATACGAACTAATAATTCATAAAAATTTGACGCCAAACCAACGAAAATTCGTATGGAGAAAAAATTATATAAAAATTTCAAAAAAAAAAATGGCTAGGCCAAACTAGCCTCTTATTCTTTGTTTGAACTGGACACGTGCATTGTACCCATTTTAATTTCACCCAACTGAGATACCCCAAACACACCTTTTGTCCCCATGGTTGGGTGTTTAAAATTTTGCATTACTTCCATTTGTTTCTAAAATTTTAAAAAGAACAGAAAAGAAAAAGGACTTCGGGTTGGTGCTGTGCAGTGGTGTGCGCAACACTGTGTTGTGCACCTCCGAACCGTCAGATTCGAAAGCTGTTCATTGCCAAAATGAGATTCAAGCCGTCGAATTCACGATCTGACGGCTCAGAGGTGCGCAGCACGGTGCAGCGCACACCACTACACAGTACCATCCCCCAATTCAAAGAAAAAGTACTGGAAAAGAAATGTCCTCATTATTTGTGGGATGAGGGAGAAGTAATAACAACTAGTAAAGTAGTTGTCAAATTAATGTTTTTGTTAAAAAAGATGGGTAGGGTTGGGAGTGGCATTAGATGAGAAGAGTTTAATATAATATAACTATTAGATATGCCAACAACCAAATGGGAAATCTAGAAGAAAAAGTTATCTATAGTTAGATGATTTTGGGCCAATGTCACGCGGTGTCCAAACACTTTTATCCACCTGACAAATCAAAGATTTCTATAGAAATTCACGGTGGATAAAGGTGTCTGGACTCTCCATACGAAGATGTGGTGAATAAAGATAGTTGGACATCATGTGACGGTACTCCCCCAGCTAAGTCACATAATACGCGTGCAGGAAAGCGCCTTTTAAAATTCCACCAAACAACTGGAATTCGTGAGTGTTTGGATTAAGAGCGCAGAACGGGAGTGAAGGAAATTTTGGACTTTACAAAAATGCGTGGTGAATAAAGGTACTCAGACACCACGTGACGATACTCCCAACTAAGTCACATAAAACGTGAGCGGGAAAGCGTCTTTCAAAATTCCACCAAACAATTTCTCAGGCAGAAACTGGTTGGAAAACGAAAAAGAAAATAGAACAACAACGCGCCCACCGTGGGGCTCGAACCCACGACCACAAGGTTAAGAGCCTTGCGCTCTACCAACTGAGCTAGACGGGCTTTTGATTGGGCTTCTGGTGATAATTATTTTATTTAGCAGTGATATTTCGTAATGTACGAATTGTTTTGGCACCAATTGCCATTGGAATGTTTTTTTAAAAAAATTTATCCTCAATAGCATTAGAAAGTGGAAGTTTTAAAATTTTCAGTGTTCAATTTTATTTATGTTAAAACTGACTTTTAATATACGGGTGAGGGAATCAACGCTTTAAAGAGTTTATAGTATCCCTAACCAATGGCGAATTCAGAAATCGACATAGGAGAGCATTTTTCTATCATAATTGGTGTTTAAAAAATCCCCACCCGGAACAACCAAATTGTACCAAAAACTTAAGCATTTTTAACAACACAAAAAAAAAAAAAAAAATTTGTGTGTGCATTTTTATAAAAATTTCAAACATGAGCACAAAAATAAAAATATTATGTGCATGGAAGTGTAAATTTTGAAGGTTCTTAGACAACTTTACACCTTTAGGGTAAATATAATATTATTTTCCAAAGAGATAATTGAAAAGAAGTAAGAAAACTAGGGGGCAAGGGACGCCTGATCCCTTGATGAATCCGTCTGTCTCTCCAACCCATCTCCTACTCTTTTTTAGAGACTCAGAATAACGTATTTTATTCAAAAAGTAAGCTTGGAGTATTCTACCATCCGCATTAACTCCACTATACATTCTCTTTTATTTTTTTTTAAAATTTGCCTCCACAATTTTCTCTTCAATTCTCCATTTTTAAAATGTTAATGAAATATATGTAGACTTATTTCAAACATGAACTTGCAGCACTTCCGTTCAAAATAACAGTAATCCATCTAACAATGCCTTATGGCAACGAATAGCAGCTTTCTTTTCAAACACCCACAACTAAAACTCTGTTTGGATGAATGGATTTCAAATAAATGGATACCAGACTAAGCTTCAAAAAACAATACTACGAAGATTAACAATTGGAGGTAGAGCTGGTAATGGTGTTTTTGTTATACAAAATTAATTAAGCTTTTTTTTCCTTCTTGATAATCAGATGTCCGGGCCAACGGAAGCTTAAATAGGACTATAAGTACAAAGTAATTTTCAAAATCCACATTTTCAAGCTTCCAAAGGGCTTGTAGCCCAAAGGTTATCTCCTAGTCCTCCCACAAGGGAGACTAGGGTTCGAGCCTCAACAGAGGCGTTTGAGGTTCAGGTTATGGACAGCTTCGGTATACAATCAAAAAATTCATTCTTGAAACATAAACAAAATTGAACTTAAACGCAACCTAAGAGACTCGCGGTCATGATTAAGCATATTCAACCTGAATCACACAACCCTGGACAGCAAAGTGGTAAATATATTTCCACATCTACAGATATCAATGTTTGTATACAACGAACAGAAGGGTTGTATGGTATACAAAATCGCGGTTAGAAATAAAAAATCCAAACATGCTCTAGAAATTCCAACAGCTTTCAATTGTTCCTATCAAAATTGCCGTTATCTTCACAAACTGTAATTCTCCTGTGTGATGTGTATTAACCGAGGTTTCACGAAAGAATTCCAAGTACGCGAGCAGATCATAGCGATGGAAGCTTTGAGAGGTCAAGCGGGCTCTTCCTCCTCCGGGAAGCTATTTCCCCAAATTGGAAAATGTCAACTGGCGGTAAAGTAGCGTCTTCTCATCGCCATCATCGAAATCAAGACTCTCTCTCCCCCCTTCATAATCTATTTCAACAATGCTTTGTTCATCCAAATAAAGCTCTTTCGATTCAGGGAGCCGAACTTGAGAACTCTGCTGTCTTGGATGCCAACCATCAGACTCTAGCATTTGCATTTCTGATTCTATCAAAGCGTCCATTTTGGCCCGCTCCCTGTCTCTTGGGTAGGTGCAGTAGAGAAAAGAATAGATGAAGCAACAAAGCGCCATGGGAACTCCAATTGCTGTGTATAGTGCCCTTGCGAGCGAAGCGGCATTCCCCCTGTCCGTAGCAATATCTTCAGATCCTTCAGAGATGGGCTTATAGCCATAAACATGCTGAGCCAGTAAGCCAACCACTGGAGGAGCAAATGATGATAGTACGGACTCGAATGATCTATCCAAAGCATATATACTTGTTCGGGACTTCTCTGGGACTATCTCTGCAAAAATCGGACTGTATACACCATATTATTAACATAGACAAAATGGTTCTAGAAAATATATTTACTCCAATCCCTGATAATTGATTGACGGGCATCTGAAACTGCTTTAAGATTTGAGTAATCACATCCCTCTGGCACTTATCTCCTTGTTCTTTCCCACTTGTATGTAATTTGGTCCTCAGAGATTCAAACAACTTAAATAGAGTCATGTTTTAATACCCGATTTAGTTACCCAACAAAATATGATTAGGTAATGCTTATTTCAGTTATGCTATGCAAACACTTCTAAATGTGCAATGTATGGGTGGAGTTAGGGTACGAGATATTGCGTCTACCACATCAAGTATGACAAGCACCCGTAAGATTTTTAGGTAGAAGAGTCAACCATAGATTATGCTTAGGATTCTCATCATTGCATTCAAAGCTGTGTAAGTGAACACCATTCTACCTTAAATAGATGAAAGTACCTTTTTTTTTTTGATCCGTGATGAAAGTACTTAAGAGAGATTAAATTTAGTGTGTCCTTGTGTCAGCGCTAATGTGAAATTAGACATTCACTGAACCGATCCTTAGACTAACACTTCCACAATGACACCATACTTGAGTCCTTGTAACACAAAACTGAGCGGATATAAGCAACATGACCAAGGGCAGAGCCACTACGTGCAAACTGCCAAGTGGGGTCAAGTCCACTGAGTTGGTTTTAAGTATTTATTTTTATGCTACACATGTTGAACCTCAGAAAATAAAAACTGACCCAAGGTCTATTTTAAAACAAATGATGCATGGCCCTACATATTTGACCCCACCACCTAAAATTTTTGGCTCCGCCCTGAACATGACACTGATAATGGACCATTGGTTTAAAATTGAGAACAATGGCAATGATCATAATAATCAATAATGGACCATTGGTTTAAAATTGCGAAAAATGACAACGAACATAACCAACATTCAACATAAATAAACGTTTAGGTGGATTGCGTCCTTACTTGTTTGTAGCAGGAGCATTCCAGGATATGCAGAACCCTGTAACAAATAACAGCAATAGATGTGATCCCATAGTGGAGGGATTGTTGGGTAAAGCTAGTAGTAGTATTGCCGTCAGAGGAATGGCCGATGCTGAGCTAATCTGCGACAGTATAATCCTTCCAGAATTTGGGAGGCGGCTCGATAACATGTCCCCAATACAACCTCCAAACAGTCCCCCAAGCGAAGAAGAAACCACAAACATAGCCATCAAAAATGCAGTCTTCTCATGGGAGAAGCCAATCAGTTCCAACCACATGGGAGCAAATGACAAAGCTGACCACGGAAATGAACCTGTAACACCCTGAGCCACAATAATCTGAAAGGACGGAATCTTCACAACTGACTTGGCTTCCTGAGCAAGGTCTTTCACTTCTGACCAGAAGGATTTTCTTGGACTTCGGTCATCAATCTTAGCGCCACTTTTATCTGGAAAGTGTGGATCATTGGCAAAAAGGCGAACTAATATACCCACTACAACGCTGATTATGCCTACAAGATGAAAGGATATTCTCCAACCGGGAATTCCCATGAATGTCATTGGAGCTATCAACAAAGAGAGGAGTCCACCAATAATTGACCCAAGGTTGCTGGTTAGCTGTAGCCATCCAAAAGCAGTACCACGGTGGTTGTCATCTGCTGAGTCAGCTACAAGGGACTGAATTGCAGGTGCAACTATTGCAAGGCCAATCCCATTCAACGCTCTGGACACAGCTACCTGTTCAACAAAACGTGAACAACTTGAGTTTGACGACAACCATTTACAATGTCAAAAAAAAAAGAATAGGCCTAGTTAGTATCCATAATTGGTGTTTGGGAGGGGTAAATTGGGTACAAACCTATTTTCTAGCATTAATGCACAGAGTGGTTGCTCTCAAGACTCGAAGCCACAACATATAGGATAGTAGGCTGAGTTTTTAACCACTGAACAAGTGATCACCCTATCTAGAAAGAAAAAAGTAACCCAAGTATTTGGAAGTACCCTTTAGGCTTTAAGTATCAAAAGCAAGTTTTATCAAAAGCAAGTTTTTGGAGTCTTCGAGTTTTTGACATTTCTAATGTCTAGAATTGGAGTTCAAGAGATTTTAGAAGACATGAGAAGAGCCAATTCCTTTACCTAGAGCTCAACAACTTTCTGGAAGACAGGACGAGAGAAACCTCGTTGCACCATGCCTGGTTAATTTTCTTCCTATTTGGCCAGGAAGGGATAAAATTGGACACTGCACAAATATGGAATAAGTTGAATAACTATGAGCAGAGAATCGTCTTATAATTGTTTTGTTCAAGGTGTATGCCATTCAAGGATTTTAGTTATTTCATATGTGACTCTGTTTTGTTGGTGTGGTGATAGTAGTTGCACAGTAGTACACGGGCTCTGTGCAGCATTCGTTAGATATTTTCTTTATGCTTGTCCCAGATTCAATCTGTAAAATCTATAGGTGTACAATACTCCATCACAAGAAAACAAAATTGAGGTACAAGCTGAAGCTATCTTATTACTCCTTCCCTTGGTTTGTTAATAATACACCGAAGATGGTCTCTGTTCTGACGTCTTACTAATAGAAAACACCTGGATGCCCTAAAATATTGGTATGTCTTCTGTTCTTCCCCAGTATTCTTGAGCAAGTGCTCCATTTAAGGAGATTCTCTGGCTCTTTCACCATACGGGGAAATTTGCTTTATTACACTTTGAAATGCCAAACGTCTTGAAATTCTGAGGGTCAACACCTTGATGAAGCTAGCAGGGAGCATTCTTAATTCCAAAAGTACCAAGTCCGAAATCTGAGAAACGTGCCCATGTAACATAGAGTTCCTTTTATAGAGACTCGTGTATTTTACAAACAAATTGTAGATATCAAATCAAAGAGAGCCTTGAAAAGGACCACCAGATGTTTGCAGTCATGCAACATTGTCACACATTCAGAAGATTACCAACAATACCCACATTTCTGTGAAATCCAACAGAATCGAGAAACACAGTTTTGAATCAAAGTTAAATATACCGCATCCCCTCGCGCTGTGCCTAGGGTCTGCTTCTCAGAAATAACTAAATGCTTGTTCTTCATCCAGTCCTGTAGCCTCAGTTATGGGGTCAAAGATCGCATCGCTTCACCTAATGGCCGTAATATGCTCCGGAACCAGATTGTTTCACTTCTAGGATTTCTAAGTTTATCATAAACAACCCATGAAAAAGACATTATAAATTTTCCTACTGTAGCGGATCTATCCCCACATTGCCGTTATGTTCTCTATGCATTCTCCCATTTTAAGTTTCCTAATCAAGTCGCCACACAAGTAATAATACCACCATTCACCGATCAATAATAGAACCCAGAGAGGGACATCAATCAATATGTCAATATTCTTAATCTTTCTCATGCTTTATTCATCTCTTTTTTTTTTTTCCTGCTCTTCTTCCTCCTAACGTTGAATGATCATGGAAACTCAATCCATATCCACACCCCCCTGAGTGGATGAGAGGAAAGGATTTCTTGGAGCAACCCCACAGGTTCTAGACTTAACAAAGATGCTTACCTTATCACCAAATATATCCCAGGTCCCAGCTGTTCATCAAAAAGCTCAAGTAGAAAAACTAATGTTCGAGATTTCATATTCCCTTGTGCCAGTGCCTAGGACGGCTTGATTGCCAACCAAAAACTCCAATACTACCCAATTCAGATAATCTAATACTACCCTAATTTAGGCAATCCAATATTACCAAACTTAAAAACAAAATCTCTCTAAAAATCGCCTATACGAACTGATTTCACATAATTTATAACTGAATTCCGATAATCAAAATCCTTCCCCATTTATACAATCCCTACCACCCATTACAAATCACAATCCCCTCTAATTATCGCCTATATGAACTGAATTCACATAATTTATTGCTGAATTCTGAAACTCAAATCCTTCCCAATTTAGACAATCCAATACCACCCATTGCAAATCACAATCCCACTAGTTATCACCTAATTTAGGCAATCCAATACTACCCAACTTACAAAACAAAATCCCTATAAAAATCGCCTATATGGACTGATTTCACATAATTTATTACTGAATTCCGATAATCAAAATCCTTCCCCATTTAGACAATCCGTACCACCCATTACAAATCAAAATCCCTCTAATTATCACCTATATGAACTCAATTCACATAATTTATTTATGAATTCTGGTACTCAAATCCTTCCCAATTTAGACAATCCAATACCACCCATTGCAAATCACAATCCCTCTAATTATCACTTATACGAACTGGTTTCTTCCCATAATTTACTACAGAATTCTGACAATCAAACACTACCCAATTTAGACAATCCAATCCCGCTCAATTTACATTAGTGATAACTTTGAGAGTTTCTCTCTCTAACTTTGATAGTTCCCCTAGGGTTTTCCTAGTTTGTGGCTTTGAGAGCTCCCCCTCCCCTGGTTTCTGGCTTCCTAACCTCCACTGTGAGGTTTTTCCATCTCCATTTTGTGAGATGAGATCTTTTCTCGTTTTCCCCTTTTTTGAATAATCACCGACTCCTCCTTCAAGCTCACTACCGCCTCCCCTCGTCTTTGCCGTCTCACCCTCCGCCACCTTGCTTTTCACCGACTCCGCCTTAGATCTTCGGCTCTGCCACCTCGTTTCACCGGTCGTCGTCGCTGCCTCATCTCATCCTTAGCAGCCTCCTTTGCCGCCGCTGCCTCGCCTTGTCAACCCTAACTGTTGTGACGCGAAGTCCCACATCACTTGGGGACCCAAGTAATATGAAGAATATAAGCGTAAGGACACCCTCACTTCAAAAGCTAGCTTTTGGAGTTGAGTTCTACACAAGACCGTATAACATGGTATCAGAGCCGGGTATGCCAAGGATGAGTAGGATGCGAGGGTGTGAAGCGAAGCCCCACATCGCATGGGTACCGAAATAATATGAAAAATATAAGCGTGAGGGCACCCTTACTTCAAAAGCTAGCTTTTGGAGTTGAGTTCTACTCAAGACCGTGTAACACCTGCCCGAATCTGTGTCAGACTTTGAAAATCTCGAGTTTTGGAGCTTGCCATTTTCCGGTGTTGTTTTTGAGGAGTTGCAGTTGTTTTTTTTCTCTCGAAAGTCTTGATGTTTTGTTCACTGAGTGCTATGGTCGTGTGGGTCATCGGGTTCGCCGGTGTTTGCTTTCCTGCGACCAGAATCCGCCGTGCCAACAGGGGCTCGCCCCAGAGGGTGTCCATTGCTCATGGCAAAGAAGGCTCGTAGGCATCTTTTCGTCGGCGATTGTGTTCTCTCGCATCATGAGCGGGTAGACGTTTGGCTGTGGATAGCAGATCCTTTTTTTTTTTGGTTTAGTCTCAGACTATTAGTTATCAATTTCCACGGTGCCAATTTGTTTACGCATTGATAGGAATCTATGACCCTGTAGGTGCTTAATTTGTGTCGTTGACTGGTTCTATTGGTCGACCTCCGTGTGTCGGCTCTGTTCTGCAATATGTGCCTTTGTCTTCATGAGAGAGACTAGGTTTACCTACTTTGATGTAATTTGTATCTCCTGTTTGTCTTGGGTTGCGCATGAGTTTTCCTATCTCCGTATTTTAGGTGGATTCCTTTGTATCTGCCGGTGGGCTAATTGAGATGATATGATTGCAATTGACTTGTTTTAAAAAAAAAATTCCACCCAATTTACAAAACCAAAACAAAAATGATACTACGACACATGAAACCCGGTCCATGAAAGAAAATGTATGGTGTGAATCTGGACCATTCATTTTCATTCATGTACACTTTCATGGACCGGTTTTCATGTATTGTCCCAATCCTCAAACCAAAATCCTTCTAACTGACGCCTATATGAACTGATCTCCCTCCTGCCTGTGCCCAGGGCGGCTTGATTCCTAACACTGCCCATTTCAGATAATCGGAAACTATCCAATTTACTGTTTTTTAAAAATAAAAATAGTACTATCCAATCTAGACAATCCAATACTACCCAATTTTGAGAGTAAAGTCCCCCACAATATCAAATGAACTGATTTCTCCAATTCACTATTCAAGAACACACAAGAGAGACAAATTTAAGGCAAGTACGAATCCAAGTGGGGACCTGGAAGTAGGTGGAGGAGAAGGCGACGAGGAAGGTGGCGGCGGCCCAGAGGAAGGCACCGTAGGCGATGATGTGGGCCCGATTGTGGTGCACGGAGAGATAGGCGGCGAGAGGGTAGCACGACGACTGGACGATGGACCGGAAGAGCGTGAGGGAACCGAGACGGGTGGGGTCGGCGTGGAGGGCGGCGCCGACCTCCTTGTAAACGCCGGGGAGGAGAGACTCGTCGGCCTTCTCCATGATCCCGGCCAGGTTCACCAGTATCAAAGTCACCGTTTCTGGTCTCATTTCGGTTAGTAGCTTTTCTGGGTTTGCTAGTAAAACCTCAAATTCATGCTCTGTTGGGTGTTTTTTTCCGGGGAAAGCAGAGATAATCCAAATCAGTCTTGTGTCCCGATGAATTGGAATCCGCTATATGGAGGACGAGGAGGGAGAGGTTACTTGGAGAGGTGGGATTTGAGGGAAGGCAGGGGTTTTGGACAAATGGGGATCGGTTTCTAGATTTTGAATTGCTGAGGTTTCGGTTATGGAATATTGACTGAGGAATGCTTCTCCCCTAATATCTAGTGACGACACAAACAAGACCCAAGACTCAAATCTTTTAGGCTCTGTTTGGAACTCAGAGAAAAGAAAAGAAAGAAAAGGAAAATTAAAGATTTTCCCTCCTGTTGTTTGGTTAGAAGAGAAAGAGGGAAGAAAATAAAGATTTCAAATATAATGAATAGTAAATTTTCCCTCTTATTTTCCTCCCTTTTTCTTTTCCTTTCTTTTCTTTTTTTTTCTGTAAGTTCCAAACAAAACCTTAAGCTTTGTTTGGTGGTGAGAATGTTATGGGAGAACCGTATTTTTACAAAAGTGAAGTAAAATAAAGGGAGTAAAAGAAAAGAAAATTTATTTTCTTGACTTTGTTATGTTGATAAAAAAGATTTGCAAGAAATTTTTTGTTTTTTGTTTTTTTTGTTTTGCAATGGTGAAATTGAAGTTGTGACAATTGCCATGGTTAAAAAGGTTTAAAAAATTAATTTTTTCATCATTTTCCATCCTTAGTGCAAGTGAACAGGGCCATAGAGATTTTTTTATTTCCAGCAAAAATATGTATTAAGTCAATAACGGGGTACTTTGAGAAGAAAAAAAGAAACAAGAAAATTGGCAATATGTGAAGTAGCCTCTAAATTATTTATTAATCAAGTTTGGGTTGTTTACGTGAGGGATGTGGGATGAAATCTAACACCCTCCTCACGTGCAGTTCGGATGCAAGTGGAGGTGTGAATTGAGAAGATTATGAAAATTTGACTTGGACGACAAAGACTAGACACAAGCAACACGTAACGAACGCATGAGGCAAAGTATTAGTACAAAATAGAGCAACAAACATCCACATCATTCGGGGCCAATATAATTTGAATGAACTCACGTCCACCTAAAACCTTAAGCCTTGATTCGTGAGCCACCCAATGTTTATATTAGGACTCAACATTTATCTATGTTTAACTACTAATGTGAAGACTTTTAACCTTCACACATGTTCTCACATCCAGCCAAAAAACTAAGTTTATCTGTTTGGTTTTCCCGTCCCTAATTGTTTGTTAAATCCTCCAACCAAAGTTGAAAATTATGCCCCTCTATTCTATTATATTCGGTTTACTAGAATTGTAGTATTACGTACGAGCATAAAAATTTGGAGCATTTTTAAATTTTCCATCTCTCTTTTTTTCAGTACATGACATGCAAGGATGGGATTAGAGGGTCTAGTGGCGGCGACCGCCACGACAAGAATTTTAGACAATGCAATTATTATATGTAAAAAAAAAATTATGCCCAACTTATATAGTCTCGCCATCACTAGATTTTTTTAGTATACATTTTGCCACTGCTATGATAAAATCCTGGTTCCGCCCTTGATGACATGAAAGAACATCTACGTATATAGAGGGAATTGGAATTCCCGGGGGTTAAACTAAAATTCTCGTTTTTTCGTTCATTTTCATCGAATCATGAACGTGATCTAGTAATAATGGAATTGATACTCAGACTAGTGAATCATATGAATTTTTCTCAACTTTTATGAGCTTACATGGAACACATATGAAAGGAGAAATAGAGAGAATTCGCTACTAAATTCGGAATTTGTAACAAATCTGTAGTACCAATCTTCTATTTTAGATTGGTCCCTAATCAGTGCCGGCCCCGACATTTGGGTTGCCCAAGCCCAAGCTCATGCTTTATTGCCCACTTACTATTAAGTCATACAAAATTAAAAAAAAAAAAAAAACATACAAGTACCAAAAAAAAAAAAATCAAAGTTACATGTTCCTTTAGCTTGAATAATATCAAAACAATCAACATCAAAATGTAACCCCAATTATAGTGCTTTATAATTAGCACGATCCAATTCAAAAAAAAAAACAACTTCCCTTTGCAATTTTTAAAGCAAATTTGTCGGTTGGGTCATCGTATTTTACTTATCTACGAACTCGGGGTCCGTTCCACTAAGTTTTGGTTATTTGGCCTTTTGTGCTTTTTAGTTGATAATATGTGCAAGAATGGCCTATCTCAAAATGCTCTTTAATGGAATGACGCTTCATTTTCAATTGAGATCATAGCTAATCTTTTTAATCTCTCTTGCGAAATGGTAGTTCGAAGGTAAAAGCAAAAATTGTGTTAGCTCGCTTAATTTTATTTTAACTATGACTTTATTTTTAATCAAATGTAAGACTATATCTACATTACTCCACTAATATTGTGTTTGTTAAATCGAAAATTTCCAACAAAATAATTTAGAATTTTGTTTTTTGTAATATTGTGGATTGGGAGGAAAACAAAAAGATGTTGAGTTTTGTTCACCCTCTACTTAAGAGCGTGAATATTATCCTCGTTCTTATTGGTTAAAATAATATGGATCTCACCATAAAGTGATATCATTCTTACAAAAAAGTGTATTGCACGGGTTAGACCTACATTATTTCAACCAATAAGAGGGAGAGTAATGTTCACCTTGTTTTAATGAGGGTGAACAAAATTGCACTCCATAAAAAGAAGTATTGCACGGGTGGGACTTACATCATTTCAACCAATAAGAGGGATGGCAATGTTCACTATCTTTTAAGAAGAGTGAACAAAATTGCACTCAACAAAAATAGAAAAATAAATTATGGATTGGAAGGAAAACAAAAAGAGCTAGAACAAAAAATGGGAAAATAAAAGAAAGGAGGGTGGGGATAATTGGGGCGCCAGGATTCGAACCTGGTACGTCTGAAACTTCCAGGTAACGCGTTTCCCATAACACCAAGTGGATGCCTTGCAGTATGCATGGAAGCTTATTTATATTTATATCTAATATAAATTTTTTTTTTTTGGGGATGCCCCAGCCCGGGGGGTTGCCCAAGCCCGAGGGCTTGCGGGGCTTACCCCGGGGCCGGCCCTGTCCCTAACATTAGCCAGTGAACCAGTTCGGACACCTGATTATTCTAAAAAAAAAAAAACTGTTCTATTTTCGATGCGAACCCAAGAAGAACCACCAATAGAGTGTGAAGCTCAAAAACAGAGACCCGACCGTGCCCAAAACCCCTGCAATGATGATAATTATAGTGTTGGTGCTTTTCTTGCACAACTTATTGAGCTGATACCCACAGAGACCTTTGTTCCCACTGAAGCTCTCGGCATCGTACTTGGACAAATCGGAGGGGACCATGCCGGAGAGATCGTTGTTTGCAACCGAAAACCTTTGCAGTCGTTGGAGTCGGGCCAGCTCGTCTGGAATGGTTCCAGACAACTTGTTGGGTCCCAATGCATTTGTATATATTAATAAAAAACAAAAGATGATAGCGGTATTTCTTGGGTCAAGGTAAAAATATAACAACAAAAGAGAGCTAACTAGTGTTTTAATTGTGTATGTTAAAATTAATCAAATAAAAATGTATTTTGGGTACCACAATGTTTGTGTTAGTCTGCGTGGTAGAGTGTGTTAAGCAAATCCTATTGTAGATGCTCTTATTGTTTGATAACCTAATTCAGCACTTAAAATTGAATCAATTAAGTAATAAGTGATTCAGTAGGTTTAATAACCACATTTTATATTACTTAACAAATTAAGTGGTACTTAAAATGTAGGCTAAAAAGTTGAAAAAAATTAAGTAGCTTTGAGCTACTTAATTTTGGCTGAATTTTTATGTACTTGCATTCAACCACCATACTACCACTCCTACAACCACTCCATCACCACCACCACCACTGCACCACCATAACCATCAATCCACCACCACCACCACCACTATCACGCCGCCTTCCATTGCACAACCACCACCACTCCACCACCACCACCTCCACCACTCCACTCCAGCCCACCGCCACACCTCTACCACTACCATGCCACCACCGCTGCCGCCACCACCACTACAACGCCACCATTGCACAACCACTGCTCCCCCGCCACTACTCACTGCCACTGTTACACCACCATCACTCTACCGCCACTGCTTCGTTCGTCGATATGTATAATAAGATCACCCCAAGCGTAGGGTATAAGCGTCCAATTGAAGCATAATAATCCAGAAGACCGGGATCGTACCCAAGGGAATAATTAATACGGCTTTGCTGGATTTGTAGATGCAGTAATCTTGGTTTCGGCCTTAAGACACCAACTTTGTTTTGCTTATGCGGGAAATTAAAACGGCTAAAATAAACGAGAATAAACTAGAAAAAAAGGTGTTAGGTCTAGAATGTCTAACACCCACGACTCGAGCTAAATTACATTTTCCAACCAACTACGCGATTTAAGATACTCAATTAAGGTTCTTAAGCCGGAAGATAAGATGGTTCGAAAATCAAGCTAGCTATAGAATTTATTTAGCAAACACCTCGAGCGCCAGAGCTCCAAGCATCATGTGTGGTAAGTAGGCGATGCTCTTACCTACACATGATCAAGGAGGTTAACACCTCGGCAATTTGACAAACAAATCCAAACCTCCACATCAATCTTCGAACCAAAGATTCAAACTTTATTAGGGAAAAAATGCAATTTTTACTCGAGCCATGGGGTGCTAATCACCCCATGACCTAACCTTGAAAAACTACTCACACATAACTATGAAATTAAGAGCAAGCAAAAATCTACTTAGCAAATTTGACATAACAACACTAGAAGGAAATTGGATTAAAAGATAGATCGGGGTACGAGCTACAACTTTAATGAAGACGAAATTGTCAAAAACTAACTAAATAAAGCAGAAAATGAAATTTAAAGTGCTGAAAATAAAGAGCTATGAAGAACACCAAGAACAATTCAAAAACGAGATCTAGATCCTAAAAACGCAATACAATCTAAAAAACTACTCTCCTTTTACAAAAATGACCTCACTCCTATATATAGCCTCCAAGGACGCGCACGGAATATTCCAAATGAGATCCAAAAATCTTCTCCTAAGGAGCTCGGCATCGATGCCAACCAATTTCTTCCATCGATGCCTAAGCGGATAAGGGCCTGGCACCACTAAGGGGCTCGGCATCGATGCCAAGCCATTTGTTCCATCGATGCCGCCTGGCTTAGTGCCTTGCTTTGCCTCTTGGCCACGCCTGGCTCCTGCTGGCCACGCTCTGCTCTGCCTTGGCTGCGCCTGGCCGCTGCTTGGCCACGCCTGGGCGCTGCCTTGGCGTTTTCTGCTTTGCCTTGGCTGCGCCTGGCATTGCTCGGGCATTGCACACCAACGGGCCTCAAAACTCCGTTATTAAGCGATTTCCTACAAAACGCTACCAAAAAAACTCACGAGCAAAAAGCGATTAAAATAATTAATTTAAGCGATAAAATGAACTAATACTAGACACTAGCGCACCCTTTATTACATTGTCGGGTGCTTATCAGCCACCCCACCAATACACCACCACTGCTACCACTCCAACACCACCACCACCACTCCTACTCCATCCCCACCCTCACCACTCCACATCCACCACCACCACAAACACCACTTCACCATTACCATAAGTACATTGTGATCATAAGTAATTTAAGAGAGAATTGAAACTAAAATTTAATTCATCATTTTTTTAATTTAGTGCGTAATATTTATCAAACACTTTTTCAGCTTAAAAAATTCAGCATTCAGCTTTCAGTACTTAATTTTTCAACTTTCAATTTTAGTTTTCAGTTTTATCACACAGCCACCCACCACTTAATTTTGGTTAGAGTTAGCAAACCCACTAAAAAGGCCGACATGACTTTAGTTAGCTAAAAGTCGGTGAGTGGGTCCTAATTTTTTAAGTTTAATGTTACTTCCTCTTAACCCATGTAGCAGAGATGTGCTCCTAGTGGAACGGAGTCGCAGTCAAAATGTTGGCGCCGGGACGGAAGACAACAACACTAAAAGCGCGTTGTTTAATTCACATGATGGAGAGAGGACTTTTCCCAGTCAAACAGAGTGTATAGAAAGCTCAAATCTGAGAGGCTAAAAAATTCGTCACCTATGGTACTACCATTGGACTGAGAAGCATACGTGAGAATAAGAATTCACCCACTTAAAGAAAAAGAAGGAGGAGGAGGAGGACGAGTTTGAATTAAAAAGTGAAAGTGATTTTTTTTATTTAAATGTTTTTTTGTATTTGTTTGTTTTGTGTCAAATTTTTGTGATTTATTGATTCGTCCAAAAAAAATAAAAAATTATGATCGAAACTTATAATTTTTTAAATAAAGGCGAAAATAAGTAAAATATTATATCAGAACGTTTATGGAGTACTTATTTTTGTCTTTTTTTTGTAAAGAAATTGAATTATGAGTTTCGATCAAAATTTTATACTTTTCCGATTCCTCTCGCCTAGACGAATCAAATAAGTCACAAAAGTTTGACGTAAAACTATCAAATGCGATTTTTTTTTGAATAAAGACAAAATAAGTAACTTATTTGACTTTTAAAGCCAAATCGAGAATTATTCACCATCAAAACTGATAGCTGCCGGTGGTGGTGGTTTTTATATACTCGTAATGAAGTTCTTCCTCTTCCAAAAAAAAAAAACTAGAGGATACACACACACAGAATAAAATAGATCAAATATGGGGAGAACTAATTAAAATTAGAAAGCTGAGAAAAGATGCACATACAAAAAAACAGATGTTGCATAACCCACTTTTATTGAGTAAAATTAGAACTACAACACATGTAGAGCATCAACTCCATTTTATTTTCTTTAACCACCAACAGGTTACAGAAGAGTAAAAAACAAGCACCAACTACTTCAAACTCTAACCAGTCTTAGGGACCTTGGTAACCACACCGTCCTCATCAACCCATACCCAAACCCTAGTGCAATCAAAGTTCCTAATAACCGGTGTTCCTTCTAACAACACCACGGCGCTAACCAGAGAATTCTCCCTCTCAATCGTTGCCGCAGCCGTTTCTCCCCGAGCCCCAACGAGCTCCGGCCACGAATTCTTCCCTGCATAAATTACACACGAAACCTTGTTAGAAATTAACTATACCAGGCTCCTAAAAATCATCTACAATTAAAACGGAACTCTGAAAAGCCGAGTCTTACCTTCGCAATCGGACGACATTCTCAATGTTAGGCGATTGGGTAGACCTTGGTATGTATGCAATATGTTGTCTCGCGTTATCTCTGCGATTGGCATGTTGAGTTTCAGTTGAATGGGTATTTATAGATGAGCATTCTGAGTTTTCTGGTTAGCCTTGTGGTTGGTTGTTTTTGACTTTGCAGCTGTAATTATTTGAACATATATATTGATACAAATTGTGTAATTCAGCTGAAAAGATGTCCGAATGTTGCAGAACTTTCTACCAGTATATATCTTTCCAGCCCATTTTTTAGCGGGCTGCTGGGTTGCCACATTAGACCAGCAGCACACCATTGTCTCCCCAAAATTATCACATTGGCAAACTCATGATCTCCCATGGATGGATAGCTAATCCTCCAAGCAACTTATCAGGACCTACTATAGTTTATCTCAAATATGTCAGCAATCTACACCTGCCTTAATTTGGGAAGTTGGTTAGATGTCCAAAACAAGGAGATTAGACATCCAAAAAATAAAAAAGATCCACCATGTAGCGACGGGGCGGTCCTTGACACTTTGTGGGCCCGAGGCAAATTTCAAGATTGAGGCCCCTTATTTACTTTTACTAGCAAAGAATACGAATAGTTAATCTTTAACCAAAAAAAAATGAAAAAGAAAAAAGAACAGTAAATCAATCTCTTCCTAACCGAGCCTTGTATTCCAATCAATTGGGGTCGGCTACATGAATCCTATTTTATCATAGAGCTCTATCCGGGGCTAACTGTTCACTTAGATTTATTAAAGCTCAAATCATTCTGTATCACGGTATTCAAAGTCAATTTAGGTCTTTAATATCTTTCTCTCAATTTATTATATTTCTAAAAATAGTGATCATTACAAGAACGCCAAAGTATCACTTCAAAATACCTTTCTTTTTAGTTTGAATTCATCCATAACAAGCTTACTTTTTACACCTAGTATAACACGCTTATAAAATATGGGCCCCGTTCATTTTAAAGAAAAATATGGGGACCAAGACACAAGCCTTTCTCATCTCCCCTCATGGACGGGGCAGAGTAGTGTACCAGGTCGTGGCGATGCCATTACCATCGGTAATTTTTGTAGATTTCGGCGCATCGTCCGACATCAAACAGCATCCATCGGCTAAGAGGAGTTGGGACAGAAAAACACGATGATCATCCACATGAGGCCTAACATCATTGTGCCAATAACGCAGAATTTTACAACCCTTTCAAGGAGGTAACAATCCATGCCACAACTCTGAGGGACAGACGGCTGCCCTACCCAAGTTTTCAAATTTTCCCTTACAACTACATCAGTTTTTTTTGTAAAATTTGTAAAACTGTACAGGCTCATCCGCCCAATGTTTTTAAAAATCTAACACCAGCATACAAGGTTCCATGGAAGAATTTGGCTCCCCCTCCTAGGTTTCTTAACACTTGCGGTGTATTCGCAGTAGCAGTGGACAACGGTGAGGATATCTTCTTCAAAACCGGTGACACTGGTAATGTTCATAAACCTTCCTCAGGAGGTGAAGGAGGGGGACGAGGAGAAAGGGGCAAGGCGATTCTGTTGGTCTCATAATTTGGAGGAGTTGTCCTTGTCTATTCTATCACATCCGAGAGGATAGATCGGTACGATTAGAGGACTACAATTTCCCATTAGGATCACCCGATTCCCACCCAGTGGCAGTAAGCCATACTCTGTTCTGGGTTGGGAGTAGTTATTTCTACTATGCGTATGATCTCCATCACTGGAATTTGTACGCCGGAGTGGTACAAGGCCTTTGTAACGCTATTCAATACCTCCTGGAGAACATAGACTACGCACGCTACAAACTGGAGCTTCGGTGGCGACGACTTCTGCTTGACATGGTTCGACTGGCCCGTGGGAAGCACATTATTTACTCGACTTCACAGCACCATGATCCGGGTTCGGATTTACAACCACCCGTCCCCACTCGCCTGGCTTTCATGCACTGGATGCCTTCGTTGTGACTTCACGATCTTATTTCCAACCTTTTGGTTTCGATTTCTTGTGCAGCCTGCTCTTGGATGGTTTTGTGTGCTATCATCAACTACTTAAAGACGGAGTTGCCTGTGAGTCCGATTACCTCTTTGGATGAACCGTTGAAGAAGTCAAATGTGAAGGTACGGGGAAGGAAAAGGCAGCTGGGAGGGGATAGAGGGTGCTGTTCGTAAGACAGGAGGAAGGTCCACTTAGCCTGTTCTCTGGCCGAGTAAAGGACTAGGTTCGAGATTTAGGAAGGTCCCCCAACAGAGGCAATCCCAAAAATACGGGATCGCTGTTCGGGTGCTGTATTCGTATGGTAAAGATAGAGGGTGCTGTTCGTAAGACAACAGGAAGGTCCACTTAGCCTGTTCTCTGGTTGAGTAAAGGACTAGGTTCGAGATTTAGGAAGGTCCCCCAACAGAGACAATCCCAAAATACGGGATCGCTGTTCGGTTGCTGTATTCGTATGGTTAAGATATACTTGTCCAAGTTGTTTACTCTTGTAATGGTGACAATCAACTTTGTTCATGAAAAGATAGACTGGTCTTCTCCAATTACAATGAATGACAACTACAATAAGAATCAAATACAGCAGAGAAAATGACTGCCTTTGCATAAGAGAAGAACATATTCTTACAACAAACAATGAATTCACACGTAAACCAACTATTTCAAAACACCGTTCACGTACGTATGCAAGAATTCTTCTTTCCTACTGCTGCTACGGAGATATTTATAATTTTCTCGATATTCTCCTTGCCAATTGTAGCCACATCAACTTGAAAATATGCTCCTCTAGCTAATATTTAAAAACCCACAACACCAAGACCTCGCAGATACAAACCGATCGGTATATATATACGCCCCACATAGATATGGATATGCAACTAAATTTTGAGAGAACACCCCTCTAAAGTATGGAATTAAGATAGTAGTTGTAATGCCTCCTGTTGAACTCTAACAAGCTACCATACGTCCGATCTGCTACCCCAACAAAAAGAGCTTCTGTGTCAGGGCTAAAGGAAATTCCGGCAATCTCCCCAAACAGATCAATCTCCTGCACCTTGGCATAAGCAGACTGAGTATCAAATATATGAACAAAGTCTGCCGCCTCGGCCATGGCCATAAAGCGGCCGTCCGACGTGAACTGTATGGCTCTGATTGCACCCATTCGCCCCTTGAGTACGGTTATGGACTGGGATAGGTTTCTTATGTCCCACAATCTGCAAGTGGTGTCCTGGTTCCCTGTAGCCAAAATTTGCCCGTCTGGGTGCCAGGCTGAGGCAAAAGAATAATCAAAGTGCCCCTTGAGACTCCCAAGAACCTGTAGAGAACACGACGTTCAAAAAAAGCCTTTCCTAAAACAGACCAGGGCTTCGTCTTGACTAGAACATACGGAATCCAACCAAGTAGGACTAATTAAGTAGCTCAGCATCCTGGTATCTCAACCTCTCCCAAGTTATGGCCTCCAATGAACCAAAAAAGAAAATAATAGACTTCTCCTTTCCTATGCTTGGCTCCTAGTATGTGAGGGAAAAGAAATTTTGGGTTGATATGAATAAACAGTTCTCTTCTTCCTCGACCGCTTTCTTATTCTTCTTTATTTTCTTTGTTAGTTGGAGGTGCCTTAATATTTTATTGTGTCTTTCCTCTTTAAATCAGACAAAGTTAAATTAGTTTCCTCTTCATTTCCTTTTTTTCTTCCCTCTCCGCAACCGATAAAAGATAAACACAAACTAACTCGGCAGCAAATAGAAGTAGAAACCAACCCTTCCAGACTGAGTGTCAGCAATCAAGCACTCCACACTGTCCCCAAGGACTGCCATTAGTTTACCATCAGGACTGACAGAAGTGTTCTGCGGATGAATTACAAAAGCTTATAAAACTACGTAATATACTAAATTGCCGAGTAGTAGCTAAAAGGTCAAGAACGATATCAGAAAGAGGGATTTGGACGTCTACCCACATTTACTGACCACGGAAAGGAGAAACAACTAAGGCATGCGAAATTCCCAGCATCAAAAACCCTGACTTGAGCATCATTATTTGCAGTCATGATACGTAAGGAGCCACTGAAAAGATGTAGCACACAAGCATTAAACGTAGGCCAAGCTTTATAAATTCTAGCAAATGTACTTAGTCAAGATTTGACTGACTTGGAATTGTGGTATATGTCCACTGCATTAGTTATAGCATTTTCATCTGCGGCAATTTTTGTGCTGAAGGCAACCCCAGGCTGACTCAAGAACTGGCCAGTGAGAGAACAATTAGAATAGATTTCAGAGAGGAAGTGCAAAAACATATAAGAAATGTTTGGTTCTTGGATTTGTGGAGGGATTTTGGGAAGGAAAGATAGTGTAACAGCTTTTTTGTCATTGTCTTGTCCTTAGCAATGAAGAAGCATCCCTTACCTCTTCTTTTCCCATCACAAATCCCTTCACAAACCCAACCTGCAAATACAGCCTAAAAGAAACTAGGTTTTCGTTCTCCAATCTTGTACATTCTATACCTTGCAAATTAGCTCCCCCTGAAAACCACCGGCCACCAAGAGATTATCTTTAACTGCCATGGTGCTTATCTGGACTCTAGACAGTGTCTGCTGATCCAAGGATTCAGGATATTTCTGGAAAAGTATCTCAAGTTAATTCTTCTATGCTTCAACAATCAAACAAATTGATTCAAGGTCAGACAAGATGCTGCTTACTTGTGTGGGTTCAATCGGTTTGGCAACGTTTAGTACTTCTTTACCCCTCCTTAGAAGTGAGGACCAGTGCATTAGGGAGTAGTTTTGCATAAGATAAACATCGTGTTTTGAGGTCGCCCGTACAAGATTCCTCAACTGCAAACAGGAAAACAAACCCAGTTTGACAGGAACACTAGCAATGTTCAACCCTAGTAGTATGCAAAGCATGAGGACGACAATTTACAATTTGGACAAGAAAAGAGAGGTTGGACCCTGAAAAATAGAGCAAAGGATTCAATTGCACAATGTAGACGAAATTGGTCCCTAGTCCACCGTAAAAAGTAAGGAACAAAAACAGCCTAACCATCCAATGAAAGTTGACAACCTATTTACAAATGAAGATATAAAGCTACAAGCCCATTGGCAAAGCTATTGACATCATGTGACTTTGTTACGCCCGATAAATCACAAAATATAAAACATCATAATTGTGTGGTCGCTTAAACGTTGATCATGCCAACTGTTCCAAGCCATGTCTGTTACTAAAATGAATGGCTTGTGAAAGTGCTGACATGTGAAGGACAAGAAGAACGGCTACCACGGTTTTACCGTTCTAAATTCCAAAGAGGTGAATTAAGAGCAACACTACAAGTACAACTAAAGTAAGACCTATAAATCAACCAGCCACCAAACCAGTACAGAAGAAGGGAACGTTATGACAAGTGGACGCACTAGGCCATCAAGGTGCAAGACATGACAGCTTAATATCATTCAACAAATTTAGAATTTTTAAGGGCACCAAGTGGAACTAATGCAAACTATTCTTATTTTTTACACTGCCAAATACTCCCTCTTTCCAAAAAGATTGTCCAGTTCACAAAAGAGAACTTAAAAAAGTGTATTTGTACAAAAAAGAAGTTCAAAGTTGTTGTTTTCATGAATTAAAATAAATCTAGTAACTTTCGGAAGGGAAAAAAAGTTTAATTTTTTTTTTTTTTACAACAATGTGTTTTCTTTTCCTTTTTTAAGTTCCAATTTGCAGGCCGAACTATCTTTTTGAGACGGAGGTAGTATAAAAACACAACTGATACTAAATCCATAGAGAACTTTAACAAGGAAAACTTGCAAGGAACCTGGTAGTTCATATTACAGTGGCCCACCATTTCGCAAACAAGCTTGTAGATTTAATTAAAATGTGACAAATGGGTGTTCTTGCACAAAAAATCACACTAACAAATAGAACTTTCACCATGAAGAATTATCCTTTAACTAGTTTTTTCCCTCCCAAACATATATCCAGCTCTCCTTAACAAGGGTGATATGAAGTGAGCAGAAATTTGTACGCATCCAACAAGGAATCCTAAAATGTGTGGAAGTTAAGACCATTCCAAGGTCATCAATTGGTTAAACAACTGCCAGCAAAATTTTGTTACCCTTCGCCTTGTTCGCAACAGGCACACTGTGTAAACAAAATAGGTTGAAAATTGCAATAAAGAGAAACGACATGAAAAAGCATATCTCACCATGATGATAAGAAAAACAATACTAAGTGCGGATATATATATACAAACCGCTCTTAAATGCTTAAATATGTCCGCATCATACCATATGAACAAGGTATCCTTAATGCACCAGCTTCTCAAACTTAACTGCCACCTTGCTTTGAGCTGTAATAAAATAAGAGTAGTAGCCCCAATGCGATAGTAACTATGTTAAGAAGGAAGTTACAAAGTCTAGACTACGATCACATTTAACACCGTCACCAGGAGTCAGTATGATGATCCCTCAAGCTAGAACTAATTGACCCCCCAAAAAAAAAATTCAACAAGTAGTTTGTTCAAGCAGCCAAAAAATTTCCATACCAGACAAACAATATAAATGATAGATCAGTAAAGTTAATAAAGCACGATGAAAGCATAGAGACAAAAAAAAGTCAACAGTCCTAGAACCCGAAACATAACTCAAACTATACCAGCGAATGACATATCTCTGAAAGCCCATCAGAATGAGACACGCTTAAATGCAGGGCTCCTGGAGAGAGAAAGATACTACATAGAACAAAGCACCAATCTCCCTAATGTACGTCAAATGATGATTATCTCAAGCATACCCCTAAAGCTGCTGACATACCCATTCGAGAATGTGACTATAAAATCCTATTAGAACAATCGAATCATTGTTGTATCTGCATTTGAAGTTGCTTATGTTCATAGGGGAAGGAAATCCATAGTTTCAAATGTTACATCGATCAATATCAATTACCATAACAAGATAATGCCTTTAAAACCTGCACTTTACATAAGTGGTCATACTAGTTCTCCTGGTAAAAAGTCTGCTCACATATGAGCTGCCAATAGCCTTCATATATTCTATAGTTCTAAGACTACCTTTGATTTTGATGCTTAAAAATAGGAGATGATTGAATGGCCCAGCTAATAATCTTGTCTTTTGCGTTGGGTTCCTTTTGATTTACTCATTAGCTTCTCATGATGATGATCAGGCTATTATAGATTGGAGTCAGAGACATGCCATACTCCCTGTTGTGCTACAGAGTGGGCGTAAGTTGTTTCATCTGGAACTGCTCAATGTAATGTTAGTAGTGGGAACCAAATGAATTATCATTATAGATGAATTGTCAAATCAACTAAAATGGTAAATAGTATATCCAAATACCTGCCAAACTACCATAAACAATGACACTAGAGTCTAAAGCTGAGAAATCATAAGAAGTTTTAGACCCAATCAGCAAACATAATTTCTCATTAATGTGAATTGAAGCAACGACGCCTTAGATTGACAAGTACAAAAGGATTTTACCAGATCTTTTAGTTCAACAATGAATGATAACCAGATATATGTCATTCGTCATCCATTTGAAAAGGATTAAGAAGGGCAAATGACAAACTTGAAGTAAAGGACAACAATTCTTAAAAAAGGTGTAGAAGAGCTTTCAATTAATTTGTTATAATATGTGCTCGCAGAACATAATCTCAGTAATTCTTGTATGTAGTATGAGGAACAAAATATGTAAACTACATAAGATACGCCTCTATAACTACTAAAAGCATCCTAAACCAAAAGCTTTGATATCAGTTTGGAGTCTCTACCTGAAAATGCACAATGGTCGATTTGACAAGGCGAGTGTTGTACTGAAAGTCATAAAAATTGTGGCATGTCTCTGCCTCCGTGCACTCCTGCAGGAAAATTATCTTTAGCAATGATGCTCAAGAGAAAGCGAAACGCAGTAGGACAAACTGACAGCAACGAAAAAGCTTTAGATGGCCTATCAGGGAATTTTAAACAATTTAAAGATTGAAGTCATAGCTATTTGAAACATAACATCTTACCCAATTTAAATCAGCACGTAAGACAGGTACCACTCAATTCAGGACACTTGGGAATAAACAAGAGAGAGAAATCAAAATACTACACTCTTTCCGGTGTTCCGTTTTTTTGTTCCTTGCATTCTATTTTCACTTCTTGCTAAGTCGAACACCATTCCCCCCACTCCACCCCCACCAACCTCCAAAAAACAAAGGGAAAATTGACACCACTGGTATGTCTCATGGATGAGCAAGACTTAAAATCAAACTTTCATGGTCTGAGGAGAATTTCTGAATTATCCTTATTATAATGGCTACTTCACCAACAACCTGGGAAGCCTCTTGGAAACTTCAATAAAGTGAAAGACAAGGAGTTGAAGGGAAACAAAAAATTAAATCAAGGAATATCAAATCTACGTCTATAATTTCCCAAATTCCCACTCCTTTCCTTACCCTTTTCGTGTTTGGAAAAAGAATACTATAAGCATCGAAATCCATTTAACAACTCCACCACAACCAGAAACGGTAAATATCTGAGGGTCTTCTAACACGTTGAAAAGCACAAATAACAGCACCAATAATGAATAAGTAAAACGAAGAGGAAGTAATCCGTTTCCAAGAAAAAACTGCATTCACCTTAGATTCACGACTCTAACTGGACTACGACTACAACAAAGTTGTCTTTGCAATGGCTGGGATGCAGCAACACCAACCTTTATGAGCTCATCGGGAGAGCGTGAGAGGTTCTCATAATTCTTGTATAGCTTTAATCTTGTCTCGCGGTACCTGTCTCTATTGAAATTGAGCCTCTCCCAAGGAATTCCCTGAATATCTCTGCCATTTCTAGCTTCCAAAGCTGAAGTATCAGTCTTTGGCTTGGTCTGTAAGAGCCAAATATCCATAACAGTCCATAAGAAGATAATGTAAATGGATGTGTATATATATCTATGAAGATTCCATAGCTAGATAAGAAGTTAATATAACTGCTGATGATCAGTTAAACTTGCCAGCTCAAAGTCATCTTTAAAGTCCGAGTCAAAATACCCATCAACACCTTCTCTAGGCGATTCAGTGTCCTCAAAGAGGATACCATTGAAATCAGTCATTTCATCGTAGTCTTCAACCATGTATTCGAGGTTGTGGTTCTGAAATTGCTCCATTTTCCTACAATTGAACAACTGCCATTTGATCAAACCTAAGAAAGGTTCCGTTTTATTTGGTACATGATGAAGAAAACAGATCAAGTATGACCGCTAAGATGCTATAAATACTTGCTTTACGCAGCAGCTGATGGAACTTGTGCTCTTCATTCGTTACATAGTGAAAACGGCTGTAAGCCGTGGATGTACCCAACTATACCGGCGGGAACCACGTAAAAGTCTCTGTGTCTTTTGTTGTGTCTCGTGTTATTGCTTTTCGTTCTTGATTATTCATCGCGCATTGTGTGTTTGTTGATTTGGCCGAATTCCCAACAACAAACAGCAGGAAAATCAGACTGGATGACTTATATGCAACCAGTTTCCTTACGTATGGACGGGAATACGCATATACTAATAGGAAAACGGGTATGAATTGCAGTATATGGAGCACTTTCATCAAATCCTCAACGAGAATACCCAAATACTAATAGGAAAATCAATATGAACGTCGCTGTATAGAAACAAAACGACGATTCAAAGGACCAGAGAAAATAGCAGTTCAATGGTAACAGGCGTTTAGCGCAATCAAAAATGCTAGGAAAACAACAATTCAAACACAACCTCTCTCACATGCATTTGGGCCACACGCACTAGTGTATGTGGACCCCACATGTATGTGAGAGATCTTATTTTGTGTCGTGTATGTAGCACTTTTGTTAGCGCAATAGAGAGCGAAAATACATCAAAAAGTCTACTACCATTCAAACACAATTCCAAACACAACTACGTCTAATTGTAACATACGTTTAGCACAATAAAGACTTAAAGAGCTAAAACTATATCAAAAAAAAAAAAAAGTCTACAAACACAGTCCTAAAACACAACTCCATACACAATTGCATCCAAAACCGTTCGATGCAGGTTGATCCATGTGCATCAAACGACTCCGAATAAAATTGTGTTTTAAAGTTGTGTGAGTAGCATGGATTCTCAGAAAGCGAAAATTTCAAACAAAAAATACCTCTGGATTTAAGAAGAAACAACTCCAGCGGCTGAAGTCTGTGTGGATTGCAAATGAACCAAAGGTCAGTGGCACAGAATTACTAGAGAGAGAGAGAGAGAGAGAGGTTTGTCGAAAAAGGAGGAGGGAGATGGAGCACTTCGCTGTGACGCGTTTTATAGTGAAGGAGGTGGTCGGGGACGCGGGGGTTTCGGCGTGGGACCCACCGGCGCTGGTGGAGCCCAGACAATAAGCAAATTCGGCGGTGGGCTCCATTAACTGTAAATGTTTGGGCCTCAAATGGATATGGTGTTATTGACCGGTTTGGAATAATTTAATTAATTTGTGGGGAGAGGCGCTATTTGGTGAATTGGGGATGCTAGTCATGGTATTGTGCAGTGGTGTGTGTAGCACAGTATTGTGCCCTAAATTTGATAGAGACCAAAAAATGAAGATGGCTAACATTTTTTGGAAGTTTAATTTCTCAAAAACAATGATGAAGGAGATTGGGAGTTTAATTTCTCTTCGAAGATGCTAATCTAACTCTTTTAACAAAATTGCTTTTCGTTGATCCAAAAAACAAATATTGAACCTTCAAGAATTAATTGACATGTGCATGTTTTAAACAAATATCGAACCTTCGAGAATTAATTTATAAGAACTCTTAGAAACATGTTTTAAAAAAAATTGAACGGCTCCGATCATTTGCGTGAGACTCCAAAACGAGTTTCACACAATCCGGGTTCTTAATTGATGTCCAAAAAATTGTTAGCGGTTCCGCCTCCGTACATGAATTAGCCAAATACTTGAGTTATTAAGAAAAAAATAACGAATGCAACATATAGATGAAGAAAAAGTCCAGAACTACGCACATCCAAATGCACAAACACTCACATTTATGTGAGAGTTTTGCATAAAACTGAAACTATTCTGCAATGAAAGCGGGAGCTTGTAGGCGGTGGATTCGATCGTTCATTTCAGTGATGGAAGGCTCATATTTTAATCCGAATAATCGACGACTCTGATTAATAAAAACTCAAATTAAATCCAAACTTTCGACATCAAAATGAACGATCGAATCTGCCGTCCTACAGCCCGTGCAATGCAAACACGAGGATTTTCCATTTCCACCCACTCCAATGCTGTGTTTGGTTTGGTTTTTGAAAAGTTTTTTAAAAAATAGTAGGGGTAATAAGTGGAGAGAGATAGAGAGAGAAATGTTGGAAGTAGGGAGAATCTAGAAGGAATCTAGGGGGAATTTTTTGAAAAATTCTTTTTGAATTAGGAAGAGAACAAAGCAAGTTAACTCTGCTAGAACTGTACTATAAGAAACAGAATCCACGTGCCCATCATCCCCATGGTGCCTTGGCAGATCCTGATAGCACCACGTGGCTCACGATGGTTGGTGGAAGTCTACCTTCCACCTGTCCTTCGCCCATTTCGTGCCGCTTTTCCTTTCCCAAATTCACGACGTCAATGGTGGGCCCACGCGGGACGTTAATTAAAGGATAATGGAGGTAGGTTAGTTAGTTAGTTAAGATAAGAGATAAACGTAAATCCACGATCTTTTCCCTAATCTATTTTGGTCGGTTAATCGGGTCCCACGCCCACCCACCCAATCCTATGAACCCACTTAGCGGATTCTTTGGATTCTGGAAAAAAACCCGGTCACAATCTTTACTTTTATTTTAAGATAAGAAAACGAAAGTTATATTGACAGAGATCAGATACAAATTGTATGGTCCATAGACCGGAAAAAACAAATACAACAAAACAAAAACAAAAAACCACAGAAATAACTAGAACAAAGAAAACGAAAAGGAAAAGCCGCTTAACTCCGATGTTAGACCCAACACTCTGCTCGTGGAGGTAGGTGGAGGATCGCCACTGGATCTAGTCCTGCCACTAGATCTGCACAGGGTTTGCATCTTGATGCCTCCATCGTCGCCGCTGGAGAGCCCAAGAATACCGTCTCCCGGATCGATTCAAGAGCCAGCACTCAGATCTAGAACTTCAAATCTAGATCTCCGAGTCCAAATATAATAGGGAGAATGAGAGATCTACTCTTCTAAAAAGAGAGAGTTTCAACCATCTCATAACTATTGAGGAAGGAGAGGAGGAGGAAGGAAGAAGACGGGGAGGTAAGAGATGGGGGAGCCGCCTGGGGGGAGGGGAGGGGGACGGCGGCAGGAGAAAAACGGAAAAAAAAAAAAGAATAGTTGATTCCATTCTACCAATTCTCCCAAAAGAATATGAGTACATATATTCATCTACCTATGTATATTGGGTCCGTCTCGAATTCCAAAAAATAATCCGAGTTGCTTATTTTTTTTCAAACTGATTTTTTTATGATTCTCTGTTAAAAAAACAAATTTTGTAGATGTCGGGAAAAGCGTTTACAAAAATATCTAAACTTGCTTCAGAATATAGGCTTAGAGATTTTGAAGCAAAGTTGAATATTTTGTAAACCACTGATATGCGAAAAAGTCGATTTTTTCAGGGATCCTAAACAAATTATTTTAAACAAAATGAACGGTTCGGATAATTTTTGTGGGACCCAAAAGCAGAAGCTACCGCAAAATATGTATGCATGCGGTGTATATATATGAATGTATGTACCTATCGCGCATATGCCAATTCTCATTCTACGTTTCCGTTTTCAATTTTTCATTTTCGTATAAAGGGGCTGAAGCAGTATTAATTTAACATCGATGATAATTTTCTCAAAGACAGTCGTTAGTCGGTACTAACTTACTTCCAGTTACTTTCTTGTCATAATTTTTTAGTTAATCATTCGTGTAGACGAGAAAATTTAAAAAATATAAAAAAAATTAAATTTGTAAAAAGATTATATAAGACGACGCTGAAAATACTAAAATCCAGTTTTCAAACTTTTTTCGTCTTTAGTAAATGTTTTGCGATTCTTTGTCATAATTATTTACTCTTTAGATTCCATTAGTCAAAACAAAAAGTTAATTCAAAAAATTTGTTCGCAATCTAGTAAAAATCGATACAGATATGAGGACCGAAATCGTAACGACGGCCTCGGCCGGTCGTCTTCGGCCACTGGCCGGCCAATCCGAGCCGTCCAAAAATTCTATAAAAAAAAAACCGAGGGGCCCTACGCGGGAATCAACTGCATCCGAGGTGTGTAGGGCGCGAAAAAGGGGTGCTCCGATCAAGCGCCCTACACACCTCGGATGCCGTTGATTCTTGCGTAGGGCCCCTCGGTTTTTTTCTATAGAATTTTTGGACGGCTCGGATCAGCCGGCCGGCCTCCATCGGTACGTTTTCTCTCTCCCTTTTTCTGTACATATAGCAGTACTCAATAAAAATTAAGAAAAAATAACCAAAAGACGATGAAGAAAAAAACTCTAAATTTAGCTCTAAGGGTCCCACATAAACGATCCGATCCGTTCATGTCTGCGCAAAAAATCAGCTCAATGCAATACTTATAAATACTCGCTTCAATTATCTAATTTTTCATTCAGATTTTAGGATAATGAAAAGTTAGATGATTAAATCGAACACCCATAGGTATCGAATTGAGCTGATTTTTTAGCAGGGACCCTTGAAAAAATGTTTTACGTTTAATGTACGGATTGAATCGTTTATATGATATCTAGAGTGGGTTCCACATCGTAATCTGTGCACAATATATTTTAAAAAAGTCTGTGTGCACACACTTCCTGATAATTATAGGGGGCCAAAAAAGAGAGTCAGTACGACTGGGGTCTTTCACAAGTTGGGTGGCAAACTTGCAACAAGTTCAGGTTTCACAAATCCGATGATTCCGCATATGGAGACAACCAAACATATCGAACTTAATCTACAGGCTCATTACTTGCTCACATTTTGACCACATCATTCTTACATAGTTAGTTACATACGTGTGAGTCTCATCCTACAATTAAATGTATGCGGTTCACACATATGTGAAAGTGATGTGGCCAGAGTGTAGTCAAATGATGTGTCCGTAGCATTTTGGCTAAAGGCTTGTAGTCCAATGGTATTTCCTGGTCTTTCTTTAAGGGAGGTCAGGGTTTGAGTCCCGTCAAGTGCGTTTATGATTCAGGGCTATGGATTCCACGTGGACTACTTCCTAACTACTCCCTAACCCCGTTGATGTATTCCGCTTGACAATAAAAAATAAAAAAATTAAATTAACTCCGTATTTGAAAATAAGTCGTAGGAGATATACCGGCGCTTGCGATAGTGATAACTAGGCTAAAAAAAACCGAAAGAAAATTAATCTGCATATGTACCACTTATCAATTTAGGAACCTCCCTGAATTCCATCCTATGCTCTGGGTGAGTATTTTGACCAAAGTTTGGTTAATTGTCCAAGCGGATTAACATCATCGTTTGCTATTGTCAGTGTATCACTTAACATCTCCCTTATTTTTCGGGCTCGTTTGTTTGACCGAATACGAGTATTGAATTTATGTACTATATAATAGTAAATATTAACAGGAGCTATGTATCTGCACCGAATATATAATTCTATAGAGAGATATCATAGGACGTGTGGTATCTCTCGCCCATGTTTAGTTTAATGCTATTACATATGGAGTACTATAGAATTATAATCTTGTCAAACTAACCGACACTTTACGGCATTTTTTTACTGTGCGGTCGGAGTTAAAAAGAACTATAGTCAGGTGAGCATGAGAGAACAAATAAGTGTTTAAGTGTTTGTCTTTTATGAGGTCACATGTTCGAATCGAACGGAGGCCAAATGTTCCAAACCCTTGGGGCCACTTGAAAGCTTACCCGCCGTTTAACTTTAGGCCCCTGAAATTAGTTGAGGTGTGCAAGCAGTGGGTGGAGCCAATGTAGGCCCACTTGGGGCACGGGCCCCACTGTAATTATTACTCTATTTTTGTATCGAATCAACTATTGCTTTTTATACAGTTCAATCAACTCGCCCAAATACATGCACATAAAATGTTTAATTGTTCAAAAAATATGGTGAACATGATAGCATTATCTACTTTATTTAGGATTCGTAATAGGTGGGTGAACAAAATATCCTTAAGTAAGTGGGGGGCCGTGACTGGTGTGGCCGCGCTAGCCCCCTCAGAGGTTTGGATTGCACACTCGGGTCCATATAGCAGTCTGATTGTAGGGTTGTTCCTCCGTTACCAAAATCTGAAAACTCTCACTTGTTTTTTGTGATGTAACACGCAAGCCACCGTCGTATTGTTAAAAAGCGACGCATAAGATTCAGTGTCACGAGAATTTTTAGAAGGAAAAAATAGCCACGACTCACGTCTCCTTTTTCCTTCCCTCATTAGTTAATCCAAATACATTTGGGGTCACAAGTCTGCTAGTCTGCCCGATTCAGCCCAGAAAAAATGACGCCCAATGACGTATTTTGATAATTAATGCCCGCCAAGAATATTTTCAAGATTAACAAATGTTCTCAGTATATCCTTAACGGGTACAGTTTTAATTATCAAAACACGTCATTGGCCGTCATTTTTCCTTCATTTTTTTTTTCCTTTAAGAATTTGGGAGTGGTATTCAGTCCATGGAATTGGATTGGATAGAGCTTTAAAACTCGTTCAATAAGTGGGATGGACTCAGGAAATATTTTTCCCAACCCAACTAGTCCCTGGGCTGGCCCATAAGATGTCTACTCCCAGTATATATGTTTTGCGTTCACAGCCAACTAATAGTACTTAAGAAAAGAAACTTTAGCGATTCTTCTACGCCCTGTTATCACCCCTCCAAGGATCTTAGCTTATCCCTCCTTTCACCTTAGGGCTAGTATATCCGGGTGGGGAAAATGACCTATTTACCCCTCAAACTTTTCCGTATTCTCAATCCAATGATTCAATGGGGGTAACCAAGTAATTCTTACACTATCCACTATTATCCACCCATGTCAACTACAACTCAAACCAAGTATAAGCTAATCACCCCCTTTAACTAATTTTTACACTTCTTGGATGGTCCAATACCCAGAAAGCCAAGCCACTATCAAACCATACTGCTCTGGTCCATGAGCATCTACAAAGGAGATGTGGAACTACATTAATCACTATTGCTTTCTCACCGGTGAAATCCATTTTTAACGGGATGTTTCTGTCTTATATACATCGGGTACATAAGCTAGTCGCTATTTAGGCTATGTTCAGTTGTCGGGAATATTATGTGGGAAATTGGCTATCGGGAAAAGCGACGTGAGGTAAAGTAAAGAAAAATGAAAGCTATTTTCTTTTGTATGTTCTCTTGACAAGAAATCTTGTAGGAAAACAAGAATTCCTTCCTTTTAGCGAGACCTGTTTTGCAGAAAAGTGTTTTTCAATAAAAAAGTTGAAGTTGTGAGTCTTACAACTTTCTTAGTAATTAAACATACAAAAAGTTATAAGAAAAATTAATTTTTTCATCCTTTCCCATGTGACTGAACAAAGAGTTTGTAGCAATTTGGAAAAGTATCAATTGAGGATCCTGCCAAAAATCATCATTTACAATCTGGTCCCTTTTGTACCCATGCTTTTTGAATACCCCCATTTAAAGGAGCAACGACAAGGATGATTGTAGAATTTCTAAAGGGTTAGGGGTGAAATTGTCTTCTTACCACAAAACCCAATTAGCCATTGACCAAACCTATTAGTAACCAACTGGGGCTAGCTCAGTTGACAAGAACTCTTGTATCTCACTAAGAGGTTAGGAGCAGAGCTGGCCCAGGCACAAGGCCCACAAGGGGTGGATGGGACTCTTTTTAGGAAATGCCCAGTTCAAAAGCAAAGCCCAATATCTAGAGCATTGGTACTAAAAGATTTTTTGCCTTCATTGTTTTCCTTCTACTAGCGATGTGAGATTATAGGTGGGAGGCTTTGTTTTGCAACTTGTTTGTCACATATCAATAGAGCAAAGGCTAACTCAATTGGCAAAGTGCTCACCTATAAAGCCCTCTACTCCACCTCTTTCACTTGCTCACAGAGCGGTTGCACGTGAAAGCAACACGTGGGCAGCAAGTATCGGAATTAAAATTGTTTTGAAGAAAAATTTCAAATTTTGAAATATATATATGTGTGTGTGTATTAGTCAAAGGGATTTAATACTATAGTTTTGGCTTTTTCTGACTGTTTATTTTTTCCCCCTTAAAAATTGTCAAACGTTTAGGGCACCATTCTTAGAACAGGCCTTTGGCACCCAAATACCTTGGGCCGGCCCTTGTCAGGAGTTCGAGTCTTTTCACCTGTATGTAGGTGTTCTTTCGTTGGGATTATTTCTCACCTACTGGGGGTTTGTAGTTGGGTTGGGTCTATAGTGGTTAAGTTGTTGGGTTTAGTTATCTCGTGAACTCTCACACAATTAATGTAATGTTCTGTGATTTGTACTTTATAATCCATATATGATGTAATGATCTCTCCTATTGATTGACAAAGAAAAACCTACTTGAATTGGACCATTGGGCTCTAAAGATTAAAAAAAAAAAAACTATGGATTCGTTTAGGGTCTATTCTCAATGAAAAATGCAACAAAACCCAACAACCCAAAAACTCATCCGACCCATAATGAATAATAATGACTAATGAGGGGAGGGAGGGAGTTAGGGTCAAGTGGAGTCACTTAATTCTACTAAATTATTCAAAATTTGTATTAGTGTGATAGGTTTGAAACTTAATTCATATATTTAACCTCTTCGAAAAAGTAATATTGTCTAAGATATTGTTCGGAAGTTAATAAAATTGCCCCAAAATATTTCACCAAAACAAAAGAAAACTATTTTTAGTATTTACAATTTGAAGAACCTGTAGCCCAATGAACTGTCAATTAACAGATAATGGATAAATTGTTGGGTTTCCCAAAAAAAAAAAAAAATTACATACTAGTTCATAGAATACAAGATGATTAATTCATGTATGACTTTTATAATATGAAAAGTCATCAAAGCCCACCTACCAAATAAATTTTCTTCCACAAACGAATAAGCATAGCATCGTATATTACAGTTCAAAAGATTAAACTTTTATTTCACTTTTACATAAAGAAATATATCATGCATAATTTTATACGAGATTTTGACCCCACTAATTAATCATGATTTATGTCTTCGCCCGAGAAACATGGACCCTTATCTAATCCCATTAGTTGTTAATAACATTCCGAACATTATAAAAGGAACTTTGGAGGGGAAAACAAGAGAACAATAGGGAGCTCGAGGTTGGAATGATGAAAGATTCTCCATGTTTTATTGGGCCTTTTAGTAATATTCAGAACTGATACAGCCCACACTAAAAAAATAACATTTCAAATTGGTCCTATTTTAACCCAAATCTTCTTTTTTGGTCCTATTCTAACATTCCGAACATTATAAATACTGGATTACTCTTGATTTAAAATACTTAAGAGAGAAACTTATTCATGGCTTCGCTCAATTTCATTCATCCATCTGCACAAACAATTGTTGAGACATGTTTTCAATTTTGACCGGTAAAAATTAATTTTTACCAATCAAAATTGGTTTTTAATCCAAACCGTCCAAAACACTTTTGAACGCGCGCGATTTAGCGCCGTAAATCTTCTTTTCGGAACGCTCCTTAGATTTTCTCCTTACTTAAATACCAATTGCTATGGGATACAGAGAATTACTGTATTAATTATTGCTACGATGGTACAGTTACCCAGAGTATGGGGATACCATGGGGGTGGTTGTGTGTTGGGTTTTTAAAGTGTGGGAATGTCTGTGCATACATATTTATACATTAATATTCAGATACAAATGTGTTCGGAGTTGTTCGATACATTTGAATCTCATAAAATCACGAGGAGTCCACATGCATAAATCTTTGGGCGATATATCTATTCGATACATCTGTGTTCGACTTCTTGTATCGAAATCTTTGCGCGTAATATGGTTCTTTAAGAGTTATGGGTGATCTATACACCCCATCCCCATGGTCCATGCTTAATTTATGTCGTCCTCCATGTCACCTAATTGTTTTCTCTATACCTCTTTTGATTCCCTCAACTTACTCCATTAAGCTTTTGTTTGCTATAACTTTTCAAACCCTGATTCTGGATTTGGAAATCTCAAAACCTGAGTCAGTTTTTTTTGTTTTGTTTTGTTTTTATGACTCAAGTGTCTGGGCTAACTTTCGCGCACCTTGGCCCACTTGCAGGGAGCCCAATTAAAGTCGGAGCAAACTCCGTATGGACTGGCAAGAAGTTGATAGCATCTAAGAAATTTTGAATAATAGAAGGGAACAAACTCCTAAATCTCAAGTCTGGACAAGTAAGGCAAAGCCAGCATGTTGAGTGCAACTTCTACTCTTGAACCAAAAATACCTTTTTTTTAAGCTACTTAGAGCATCCACAATGTAATAATCAAAATCAAAAAGTTGTTAAAGTTAGCAACGTTTGCTCAAAAAAGTGCTTACATTGTAATAACCAAACTTATCAACCACTTAGCAACTCATCAAATCTTGGAATTTGAATAATCAAAACTAGCAACCTTTCGTCAATAATCAAATCTAATGGGCTCCATATATTTTTCAATCAAGTACATCCATCATTACATAAAAACCTTCTCTCTCTCTCATTTTCTCTTTCTCCCACAACAATGTTTCCAGAAAATTATTTTTAAAAACTTTTTTTTTTCAGAAACTTAAAAAAAACAGTATTTACAAAAAAAAAATTTGCTTTTACACGAAAACTATTTTTTTTAATTTATAAAAAAAATGGTTTCTAACAGTTTTTTTGATATTTTTTCAAAAAAAAATTCACTAAACTATTTTCTTTAAAAAAATCTGTTTTTTTTTTCAAAAAGAGTATTAAAATTATTGTGAAAAAATTTAGTTTTTAGAATTTTTTTAGTTTAAAAAGGTGATTTGGCAAGTTTTGGCTATCCAATTTTGATTATTACATTGTGGACCTCTACATTGCTAACCTTAGCAATGTCTTAAATGGATAACCAAAAAATGATGTGGCAACTTTTGGTTATTCAATTTTGATTATTACATTGCGGATGCTCTTAAAGGCATGTTGAGAACACTACTTTTAACACTTCTAAATTTTGGTGCTCAAAATTACTTAATTTTACACAAATCTAAGTTTCAGGTGGGATTACTTACCAAAAAAAATTACTTACCGGAAAAAACATTAGGTAGGATATACACACAACTTTAAATTGGTATTACTTTATGATATGTGACTAAGTTTTTTGCAAATATTTCCATATATGCAATTAAATTAAAATTTGAAAATATTAGTGAAGGCTGTGTTTTTGCAAGGTTTAGTGAAAATTGGTTGAAACAATAATGCACGTGCACCCAGTGATGGAATTAGCAATACTATATCCTTGAGCTATCGTAAACTCAATTAAGAAAAATTCATTTGCCCGCCGTGACGGGATAAAGACTACTCTCAAAAAAACTCATTTTCTAAGTATCTTTGACAGCTTTTTGCGATTTTTCCCAGGTCTTTATAGCGATTTTATTTAGAAATTCTGTCAATTTATTTTTACTTTTTGAATATATCTTAGAGTAGCTCTATCTCCAAAGTAAAAGAAAAAAAAAAATTAGACAACATCACTAAAAAAAATTAAGAAATGTTAAAATGTCATGTAAAAGTCGGCTAATTTTCATTTTCAGTAAACTCTATAAAGATTGTCATTTTATTTTTACTTTTCAAGTATCTCCAGGCTAGATATATTCAAAACCTATTTTAAAAAAAAAGGAAAAAATCATAAAAGAATATTTGACTAAAAAAAAATAGTATTTATCTCAAAAACTAATTTTCAATTATTCCTAAAACACCCCACCCAATTAAACATGCCTCCATGTATTTATATATTTACAGAAGGATGACTTTGCCATCTACCCAGACTACCCTCCAATAATGATAAATCAAAACATGACAACTTGCACCCAACTCATGATAATAGCCCTCCACCTTTCGTATAAAACCAAATCTATCTGTATCCCTACACTACATTACTACTCTCCTCTCTACTCCAACCCAATTTTCCCATTCAAACATGAGAAACCAAAATCACACCAAATCCCTCATCAATCTCCTTACAACATGCTTGAGCTTGGCACTACTAACCCCGGCGCTCCTCCCCCGCGCCGACTCGGCTCAGTCCCCGTTCGCGTGCGACGAGTCCGACCCGCAGACCGGACCCCGCCACTTCTGCAACCCCAGGCTGCCCGTCGAGGACCGGGCCAGGGACCTCGTGTCGCGGCTGACGGTGGACGAGAAGGTGTCCCAGCTGGTCAACACGGCGGCCGCGGTGCCCAGGCTTGGCGTCCCGGCGTACCAATGGTGGTCGGAGGCGCTGCACGGGGTTGCATTCATCGACGGTGTGCCGCAGGGGATGAGGTTTAATGGGGCGGTTCGGTCCGCCACCAGTTTCCCGCAAGTCATTCTCACTGCTTCCAGTTTCGATGAGAAGCTTTGGTACCGCATTGGCCAGGTTAGTAAATAGTACTAGATTCATATGGATGGAGTATGACTCATCAGCCAATTATTGGTGGGAAAAACTATCAACTACACCGACAAAAAAAGTCCATGTGTCCTAATCAATTGGGATAGGCTGCATGAGTCGTTTTTTTTCTGAATAATTTGTTCAGATTAATTTCTGCGCACCTCAAGGTCCTCAACTAATAAGTAGGAGACTCATTCCAAATGTGCACTAACGAATTAATCCCGATATAGCTTATTGAACACTTTCAGAGATCAGATTAGGCACTTCACCGGTTAAAGCGAGGACAAAACCTCGTATGGGTTATCCCACAAGACAGGGGCAGAGGTATATAGAGGTTGGTGTGGCACGTGTCATCCTGGTTCCAAAAAAAAAAATTCTTTTTTATACTAATGAAAATCGATTTGGTACTAATCAGGATTTGTTGAACTTGATTTTTTAGGCGAACAATGAAAAACTAGCATTTCAAATAAATAATAAACTGTTTGGATCATATAACTTCTATAGACCACGAGATAGTTGAACCATAAGCCTTTATTATTTTTATTAACAATGAAATAACTCAAGACAAAGCTTGATTTCACAGTACACTTGCCCTATGTATTTTAATGAACAACACGCAACAATTATTTAGTGCTTGCATTGAAAAGTGTCACCCCTTATTCAAATCTTGACTTCACCAATTCTACAAGAGTTGATAGCAGTTAAAAAAGTTTGAACGTAGAATTTAGGAGGGCGTAAACGCCTGTTTGCGAGGCTTTGGCCACTAGGCTATTCCCGGGAAAATCAAATGATAAATTAATATTTTGAAACTCGTCCCAATATCATTTTTTGTGCAACATTCCAAAATTGATTTCGAAATTATCTGGACAGACGTAAGCGGACCCGAACACGAAACAACTGAGATGTCAGAAAGCATTCCGAAATTGACCACATGTCCTCTTTTCAGATACTGTAGTTTATCTGTCTTTGACAGGCATTAAGGCATATGATAGGGCTTGATTCTCAAAATATTCTAGTAATCTCAAAAAAGCATCACCCTTACCTCTCTTCTTCTTCTTCTTTTTTTTTTTTTTTTCCCACTCAACTTCAAAATTTTATTTAAAAACCTCCAAAACATCCGCTTCACTCATTGACTCAAACCGAGTGCTTCATGCTAAATGAAGCTGTTACTTGAATATTTATTCAAGTTTGAGCAAGGGAGGGAGATGTTCTAACTCTATTGAACCGATCATTAAAGCTCGGGCGCTCGTGGCTAAAGAACAAGTTCGAACCGAATTTTGAAGCTCTTTTACAAATTAAGCTGAGCTCAATATACCCTACCATGCTACCACATTGAGTAGACTTGTCGACACATGATTGCATTGTTGTAGTTTTAGTACGTTTTCATATGTGATCAGTGCTGTACGTAGTAGTTGACATTAGTATTTCTTTAGCTTTTGTTATCTATTTTAGCTTTTACATATTTGGGCAATGTTCGTTAACAAAACGAGCAGATTTAATCCCACTAACTAAAATAAGTACTCATATAAGTAGTAATTTTTTGAATTAAAAGTGATGTATTGTGAGAAAATGACTTGTCTCGTAAAGCGAGAAATAAATACTTAAAAAATAAGAACCTTGGCGAAACAGGACCTTAGTATCGTTCGGAACAAAGTTTATTGGTCAGAATTTTTGACAAATATGTATCTATAACCGCTCATATATAAAAGCCATTTTTCAACGCGTTTATTTTCACTCGGTTGCATGCATTTTATCTCAAAACCTACCCCCGGAATATTTTAGCAAAATGCACACGTAAATATTGTTTTTAATTATGTACTTTCGATACCAATGAGACATATGTCGGTTATGGCCTGCTTGGATAGGGTATTGTGAAAGGGTATTGTGAAAGGGTATTGTGGTATACCCCCTTTTAGTCCGTGGGTCCAGCCGTAAGACCCCGTTTGGCAAGTAAAATGGAGGGGGTATTAGCTAAGTTCCGGATTAGCTAATACCCTCTAATACCCCCGGAGGGGGTATTATTTATGGGGAGGTTGTGGGGTGTTATCTAATAACACCCCCGGATAACACCCCCTCTCTCTTTCATTTCAACTACAAAACAACTTTATCCATCCTATTTTATTCCACATCCAAACCAAGTACTATTTAATATCCCCTCCATAAACATCACATCAATGTGGGCCATCCCTTATTAACCAATACCCCGTATTATCCAATCCCCCCTTATTACATAACACCTCCAAACCTAATCCTGCATCCAAACGAGCCCTTAGTATACTAATGAAGAATCAACTAATTAATCCTTGTTTAAAGTGAAAAAGTGGTGGGGATATTGTTATGGGGATCACGTGGCTAAGCCGTGGGCAATGAATTCATTCGGGTAGGCACAGGACCAAAACAATCATGCATGCATGTGACTCCTGCTTCTATTTTACGAGTATTTTTTTTGGGTCGGTACGTTGCCCAATAAAATTAAGATGGGTAACGGCTGACGAAAAATCTTTTGTACCGAAAGAGTGCATCTATTTCTGTTTTCTTATAATTTCAACCGCAAGTGTGTGAAATAGCTTTGGAAGAGACTATAAAGATTAGTTCGAGATGCACGCAAGCTGATCCGATCACCCTGTATTATTTTACTAAAAAAACCAAGGAAAAATGGTCAGTTTGAGTCATGAATATATCAACGCGTATAAAGATATTTATGGTCCTACACTAAACTTTGTGGGTCCTAAAGACAGCCTGGAACTTGAAGGTTCACGGAAGACTTCAAGCCAGTTTTTCCAGACTCCAGCTATTCGATCTAGGAAAAGGCCAAAATATGCAGCAGTAAAATTCACGATAAAAAGAAAAAAGTTTGGATTTATTTATTTATTGGTCAAACGGAAATATTGTTTGGGTTTATTTTGTCCATAGTTAAAAATCTTTGCTTAACAATTTTTTATTAGTTTTACAGTTGTATGGATGAAAACTAAAATAATAATCCAATGTCTCAGGTTCAAAAGTTATTAGGCGCTAGCTATCAACTCATTTTGGGGTCAGCCCATATTGAGTTTTGTTCCAGTTTTAATTGGACTCTCTGTAAGTAAGCGGTGAGATTAGATCCCCAAGATTAGTCGCGGTGAGCTTAAGCTGACCTGAACACCTGAGTTATTAAAAAAAATTAGAAGAAAAGTTGATCAGCAAAAATAAATACACAAAGTACAGAGATAATAGAGGCTTGAGTATATCGGCCTGACCACCCAAGATCCTCTTCTCCTAACCACACGGAGGAAACTGATTTAGGCCTAATAGGCTGAGCCTAAACCAGAAGGAAAACCCTAAAAAAGACCCAAACGGTTGGTAAGGAGCCAACCCAACCCAAAACAAAGAGCACCAACCGATCCAAAAATGCCACCAACGACGAACGAACACCTCTTGATGAAGCGAAACCGCTACCCCTGACCAGCCATCGTCACCGCCCGCCACACTGCAAAGCCGCACCACTAGACCTGCAAAAAACACTGGCCATTAGGCCGAAAATCGAGAATCTTCCAACAAAAATGTCTGGTGTGAGAGTCGACAAGTAGATCAGCAAGCCGTTAGGCGTGGAAAGGCCACTACCGACATTGCGACCCTAGCCAAGATCCAAAGGTGGAAGGGGAGGAAGAAGGTGAAAAAACGGATGAGAAGGGGAAAGGAGGGAGGAAGGAAAGCGAAGGGAGAGAAGAGGAGGAGGAGGGGCGCCGCAAAAATTTAGAAGAAAAGTTGGCTTTGAGTCACAACCCCAAGTTTGGCCTAGAGGTCAAAGTCTGCAACGAAATTGCTCCCTTTTAACATTTCAGTTATAATATTCCTCAGGTGCTATCAACTCCTTTAAAACCAATCCATATAGAGAGTATTGTTCTAATTTAATTGAGACTACTGCAAGGCTGCAAGCGAACGGTAAATGGTCGGATTATTTGAGGTGTGGCATAACTGACCTAACACCTGAGTTATCAAAATAAAAAAGTTGGCTTAGAAATTCCAATCACGGTGGCATTTTACAATAGTTGTGTTGAAAAGAGGTGTGTTTTTTCTTTTTCTTTCTTTTTTCTTATCTTGAGATGATAAGGAGGAGGAGTTCGAAAATTGGAGAACTCTAGGAACACATTAATTTAACTCTAGAAGTTCATCTCCATCAGAAAAATTTGGCATTACGTACGTCATGTATTCTTAACCAAACGTAACATTTACTAGGAAATATCAATATCAATTACAGGAATCTCCTGTGGATAACAGTAAATCCTACATGCATAAAGACAGATCGATGGACAAAATTGTCACATGAGAAAAATGTTCTTAAAAGAAAGATTGACTATTTGCCCCTCTTCCTTCACATGTATGCCTCTCGATTTCTTTGTTTCTTTATGTTTTAAGTGTCCGGGTCCATACATGCACACTTCGATTGTACCGTTCAATAGCCAGGGCCAATTAAATTCGGGACACATTGACTAATCCTACAAGAGTTGATAGCGTCTACAATTCTAAGACATAGGGACTCTAAACCTGCTGCGGAGCCCCTGAAGAAGATTTGAAATTAGTCCATATATAGGTGCACATCACCACACTTGAGGCCGAAAATGACAATAGGCGGATCAGGAAATTCAAAATGGAGTGAGGCCGTGAGGGGTGTCGCCTCAAACCCGCGACCATGTGAGAGGCAAACCCAGCGGAAGTAATCCATTGCCATCTTGGCTAACTCGGATCAAGTACATGCCTCGACCATCCAACCCAGTTGGGTTGATTTTTCTGTGCTTTTATACAAGCAGAAACAGACACCAACAATGTTGTGTACACTCCGACCTAAAGAGGTACCAACAATACTGTGTACACTCTTACCGACCATTCCTAAATCACACCTATCTTACATGTGTTTGCTTCACATATTTAATTATGAAATAGACCCCACGTATATGTAAAAGAGACTTTGGGTTGGTGCTATGCAGTAAGGTGCACAACATTGTGCTGTGCACCTATGAGCAGTCGAATCGTGTATCCAACGGCTACGGCTCGGATCTCATCTCAACAATCAACAATCGAGAGCTATTGGTTGGTGAGATGAGATCCAAGGCGTCGGATACACGATCCGACGGTTCGAAATTGCAGGGCACGGTGTTGCGCACATCACTTCACAACGCCATCCCCAATTCATGTGAAAGATGTGTTGTCGGTAGAAGTGTTGCTAAATATAGATCCTACAAATATCACAGTGCCTATTTCGTTTCCTTCAACCGACAACAGAGGAAAAATGGAACTTTATTACCTCATCAATGTTATTATATTTCTCAGTACTCACCTGGTCTCCTCTGAGTCGACTCAGCCCCCATTCGCATGCGACTCGTCAAATCCACAAACCAAATCGTACCCATTTTGCCAAACCACTGTGCCCATTTCCCAACGAGCCCAAGACCTCGTGTCTCGCCTCACCCTCGACGAAAAGGCCACCCAACTCGTTGACTCGGCCGCCTCGGTTCCTCGACTCGGCATCCCCTCCTACGAGTGGTGGTCGGAGGCGTTGCACGGCGTTTCCAGGCACGGCAGGGGCGTCCATTTTGCCGGCGCCGTCCGTTCCGCCACCAGCTTCCCTCAAGTCATTCTCACTGCTGCCGCCTTCGATGATAATCTTTGGTTTCGTGTCGCTCAGGTGAGTCACCAGTGAGTTGACCCGGTAACAAAAGGAAAAGTAATCTGGATAAACGTTTTAGCCGCATTGATAGTTGTGCTAGCTCACCGTTCTTAACCGGGCATTTGTGAAAATCTTCTCGGCTCGCATCAATATTCAATATAGGTTTATGTTTCTGTTCCGCCGAGGCAAATAATTATTTATTTTAAATATATTTATTTATTTTATAAATTAAAAGTGATGTATTATAAAACGGTCCGAAATATTAACGGTGTCTATCATTGAAATTAATCGGAAAAATCCCCAAAAATAGCCTTATCCTATTTATGCTGTCAATGCCACAAGGCTTTATTAGATGCCATAAGCATTTTGTCGTATATTTCCTTTCCAAATTTCGGAAATAAATCAATAGAAAGAACATCAATTGTACTTAGAAATAACATGAAAATGTATTTAGTCTTGGCGGTAAAAATTTTTCGGAAATTTTAATTATTGATTGTCGAATTAACGATTATGATATTAGTATTTTCTGTAGTTTAAATCCGGCCTGTATAAAATCCGGAATTCTTCTCTTATTTTGTTATTAGATCTTAGTGTGATTTTTTTTTTCCTCCTAGTTTATGAAGTTAAAAAGAAAAAAGGAAAATAAAAACAACCACTGAATTATGTTGATATAGGCTAGTGGCAGGATTAGGAAATGGATTTCGGTGCCATTCCGCTTTATAGGAAAAATATTTGTTAACAAATAATTTTTTGAATTTGAAATTACTTTCATTTTCAAAAGGTTCATTTTCCAAGAAACTAGAGCAGAGTTCTTGAATTTGGGCCAAAACTGGAGCAGTCTAGTCAAGTGGACTATTGGCTCTAGGCCCAGACTAAAAATAGGAAATGTTTATTTTTTGAATTAAAGATAATATATTATGAAAGAATAATTTATCTCGTAAAGCGAAAAATGAATGTTTAAAAAATAAGAATCTTATTAGAACAGAATTTGAAGATAGTAGCCTACTTGGCTACTAAATGAGCCACTCTATCATAAGAATGCGAAACAAAATTAAAGGAACAAGAATTAAAACACCGAACTAGATGAAAAAAATATCTCGAACATTGACAATGACATCAAAGCATGGTTTTGCATTAGTCTCACTCCTTGCAGCTTTCATTTACTAAACAACCAGCTACCATCAATTACTGACGCCATGCCCCATCTTTCTCATCATTCTGTTATAAGTTACGAGGGAAACTTATTCACGGAAGAGCTGTTGATAAGTTATTTACGGTTTTGCACAATCTTGTCCGTTCATTTTGACATTCATAGTTGAGATGTGCTTTTCAAGTTTGATTGGTAAAAAATAGTGTAATTTTTATTGGTTAAAATTGGCTTTCAATTTAAATTGTTCAAAATACTTTTTGGACGCGCAAGATTGGGCTATGTAAAACTTTTAAGTTTACCCGTGTGATACATGATGAAAAAAAGAGAAAGGAATGAAAAATTGGGGATTTTTTTTGGTTCAATTTTTTGGAAATGAGAAGGAAATTACAAGATCAAGTACGGAGCACAATAAATTTCCCCTCGCGTTTTTTTCTTGTTTCCCTTAAGGCTCCGTTTGGAACCTATGGAAAGGAAAGAAAAAGAAAGGAAAATAAAAAAATTTTCCTTTCCATTGTTTGGTTGGAAGAGAAAGTGTGAAGAAAATAAAAATTTTAAGTGTAATGAATAGTGAATTTTCCCTCCCATTTTCCTCTTATTTTCCTTCCCTTTTATTTTCCTTTCCTTTCTTCAAGTTCCAAACAGAACCTAAAGCTTACTAGAGCGCAACATTCGTTTTCTGTATGGTTCGAAATTCATTGGATGTCCCCGAGGGAAACAGAGCATAACATTCTCCGCTAGAAAATCATTTCTTTTTAAAAAAAACTTGACATAAAAATTAAATACTACTCATCTACCTATTACAAAAATAGAAGTGTCGTTTATCCACATGAATAAAAAAATGTAAATTACGAGTAAAAAATTGTAAAAATCATATTCCCTCTAATTTAGCATTATAAATAGCTTGGTTAGCACATTTCCATTTATTACTACCGCCACCAACATGAATCTCCTCTCACTCTCTCTCATCACTCTGCTACTACTAGTATGTCTCACAAACCTCCTCCCCACCGAGTCAACTCAGCCTCCATTCTCATGCGACTCAACCAACCCGCCAACCAGACCATACCCATTCTGCCAAGAAGCCTTGGCCGTCCCAAGCCGAGCCCGAGACCTCGTTTCTCGACTCACGTTGGACGAGAAGATTTCCCAACTCGTCAACTCAGCCGCCGCCGTCCCCCGACTTGGCGTCCCAGCGTACGAGTGGTGGTCGGAGGCGTTGCACGGGGTCGTTGGGTGGGGTGGCGTCAACATGGACGGGAAAATACGCTCCGCCACCAGCTTCCCCCAGGTCATTCTCACTGGCGCGACATTCGATGTTCACCTCTGGTATCGAATCGGTCAGGTGAGTTGTTGTTGAGTTGACTCGGTGCACACCGCCCGACAAACAACGCGTTGGGGCCTGGGGGGGACAAGAAACTTTACCAATCTACTTAAATACGTAGTAATGAATTTATTTATTCTTCTTATCATCTTTGATTAATTTGTCACGTAATTGTTTTTATTTTTTTTTCATGAGACTATGAGTTATGACATGGATTATTTAATGTCCGACCGAGTCAAACATTTTGTCCCATGTTGTAGGATCCACTTCAAAGAAAACGCGGAAATGTTAGGCCCGTTCCAGTTTCTGAAAAAAGAAGGTTTTAGAAAAGGAAAGTAATTTCAAGCCCAAAAATTATATATTTATCCAAATAATTTTTCTACCAATATGGATCTTATTTGATAGATTTCATTAAAATCTTTTATACGGTGCAAAAAAAATTAAAAAATTATTTTTCATTTTCATTATATTTAAATTTAAAAATTGAAAAAAAAAAACTTTTTAAAAAAGAAGACTTAGTGGAACACCCCTAGTACATTTTCTTATGCCCCTGTTTGTCCGGGTCAGTTTACGTCAAGTTTGTTTGATTCCTAACGAGGATAAATTCCTTACGCCGGCATCGAAAACTATGGGTTTTTGACCACCATCATTTTGGATCCTACGGTGTGCTAATTACTAATATGAACCGTTCATCTTGTAGGGTCATTCAAAAAATCATTTCATCTTGTAGGGTCTAGAGAGTACTATTCTCATTCAAAAACTTATCTTCAGCAGACGTTGATAGGTGTATTAAAATTTAAAATTGGGTTTATATAACAAATAGCCATGGACAGAATAACTTGATAGGATCATACCGTCCATCATAAACTACAATTTAACTTTTGATTGATCTATCAATATCCAATCGAGTTAATTTTTTGTGTAAATATTTTACACTATGGGTCCTACAAGATAAATGATCGGATTATAAAAATAAATGTTTGTGGGGTCCACAATGGGCGGTGGTGGAAAATCCACAATTTTCACTGCCAGCGAAAAGAATTTAATCTCTTAATAAAGGTAGAAACAAAACTGTGTATGTATGGGCCTTAAGAGTTGATACTACGTAGGAGGTTTTGAACTTCAAATTTAATGAGAATTGAACTCCTAATTCTCAGGTCTTAACCACCGAGTCAATTGGTTAGATTTTAGGTACATTGTTCCCCATTGATATGTGAAAATGTGGGAAGTTACAAAACAGTCCTTACGTGCAATAAATTCATGAACTTACCCTGCTAGAGGACGGTGGGTTAAGGTCATCCAATATTAGTCGAGGTGTGCGAGGGGGAAAATAAACAAAGTCTTAACTTTTGAAAAAAAATATACGAAATAATTTCCTTCCAAAAATGTATTGTCACTCTTTTCGTGTTTTCATAGAGTTGAAATTCTAATGGTTTTGAATGGAATTTAAACAGGCAATTGGGAGGGAGGCAAGGGGGGTGTACAACGAAGGCCAAGCCACAGGGATGACATTTTGGGCGCCAAACATAAACATTTTCAGGGACCCGCGTTGGGGCAGAGGGCAGGAGACCCCTGGTGAGGACCCTCTGGTTTCGGGCAGGTACGCGGTTTCCTACGTTAGGGGAATCCAAGGGGACAGCTTTGAAGGCGGGCAGCTCAAGGACGGCCACCTTCAAGCCTCGGCTTGTTGCAAGCATTTTACTGCCTACGATTTGGATAACTGGAAGGGGATTGATCGGTTCCGGTTTAATGCTATTGTAAGCCTCCTCTCTCTGTCTCTCTCTCTCTAACTTTTTACATGATCATGTTTCGTATAGTCTCGGGATGCTCCCTGTGAGCGGGTGCACAGAGTGATCGATTTGGTCGTTCATCTGAACACAGATGGCTCGGATCGAAGCTGAGCGTATACAAATCGCATACAAATTTGAACCGTCCATTACTTGGTTAAGATCCGAGCAGTTGGTTACCGAGATGAGTGGCCGGATCTACCGCTTTGCACCGCTCTAAAGGATGCCGCTTGGTAGCATCTCCCATTCCCTCTCTCCATGTGGTGTAAAATCGGAATCCCAATAATCTTATTTGGCCATTAATTCGTACGCCATGATAATAATCAAATTGTTCGGACATTAATAGTTATTTGAATCATTTATATTGAACTTAAGAGTAGTGGACGGTCAGAGTTTGACCATTCGTTGTTCTTAAGAAATTACTCCCTCCGTTCCTAAATAAGGGTACATCCCGCAAACCTAAGCCTTCAAAAAGGTGCAATTTTTTCGTTAAAAAATTCGAAGTTTTTCACAACTTAAAAGAATTCATTGATATCTTTTGGTTTGTGAAACAAATTGAGTGCATCTTTAGTCTCTTACTATAAGGCATAAGCCCCTTGGCCCTCTCCTCACTATCCGAGAATGGTTTGTACCCATGTTTCAGTGTCTTCTCAATCACATGTAAATTTCATGGATCACGGCACAAATCTGGAGATATGATTGGTTGAAAATAAATTTGAGCGTACTGGAAATTTTCGATATAGATAATCCTAGCTAGGTCCTCGGACTATTCATCTTCTAGTACTTAGAGGGAACTGATAATTTGTGCTGCACAAATTGTGATGATAATAGTACATAAACTTAAAGACAGAAAAGCCCTCCCAAATGAACAGTTTGACATTATCAAATATGTTGGTCCAAGTTAGTAGGTCTCAATGGATGGTTGGGTTTTGCAGGTATCGAAGCAGGACTTGGCAGATACATACCAGCCACCATTCCGAAGCTGTGTAGAGAAGGGGAGAGCCAGTGGGATAATGTGTGCCTATAACCAGGTCAATGGGGTCCCTAACTGTGCTGATTATGATCTCCTCTCCAAGACGGCTCGCGGCCTCTGGGGTTTCCAAGGGTGAGAAAGAAAATCTTTTAGCCCTTTTCTTTTTTTTTTTTTTCCTGACATAGAAATTCCATTTCAAAGCCATATGGCAATTACAAAGGATATCAATGGAGAAAGCCCAAGGATCCAATCTAAATCACAAGATGATATCATGAAGCAAAATTATGGGAAATCAACACTTTACGACATAGACACGAGCCTTATGCTCTATTAACACATACTGCATAGGAGATCAATGTTTCAAAGCAGACCGAACCTAAATCAGGTTTAGTGCCAGTCAAAGGAAGAAGGAAATCTTTTAGCCCTTGGTTGCAATATTAAAACAGGTTGAAGATATTTTCTTAGCAAATGAATAAAAGGTCCAATGGTTTCATATTTTATTGGATTTTAAGCGAAATAGTTTTTGTGAAGATGAAAATAGTGTATAATTTTGTTTTGTTTTGTTTTTTATTTTTGAAATGGTTTGTTTTCAAAATGATATTTCATAATTCTTCCCAAACATGTAGTAAGTTTAAAGGCAAATGCCCATCGATTTGAAATCTTATTTAGTTTTAGTGTCTCAGGAGATTCAAAAAACATCGACTTTTTTTTCAAGAATGACAAAATGTAATTTGGAATCAAGCTTTGAAAACTATTTACAAAATGATTTTTCTGCAAAATGAGAACATTAAAAAATGATTCATATACGAACAAATAGCTACATTATGAGCGTTTTTGTGTATTTACATGTCTAATTATTGAATGGCAAATGATCAGGTACATCACGTCGGACTGTGATGCAGTACAGGTCATTCATGATAATCAAGGATACGCCAAATCACCAGAAGATGCCGTAGCTGATGTTCTTAAAGCTGGTATGGAATTTCCAATTCTTATTTCCATTTTTCTCTGATGGACTCAGGCACATACATGCTTAGTTGCAGGGAGCTCCTAAAATGGTGCCGCTCCCACCTTGGGAGCCCGCTTTTGCGCTCCTAAGTAAGGAGCTTGACGGGAGCTCGCTCCCATCGAAGTGGGAGCGCGCTCCTTACAAAGATGGGAGCTTTTGTATGATATTTGTATAGAAAACCAAAGATTTATCACTTGGCTTTATTAATTAGTCTTCGATGAACTCATATATCTAGCCTAAGTCATGATATCTTGAAAAGAAAATCATATGTTGTACCACCAGCCCATTTCTTACACTTATGGAGGACTTGGCCCATATTTTTACTTCATAAATTTTTGTACTTTTACAGTGGAATACTCTATGCTACATTATTTTCATAATATATGTACACGCTCCTCTCACGCTCCCAACCTTGGGAGCTTCTATATTCCCTCGCTCCCCCGCTCCCGCCCCCGCTTCCGCTCCCGCCCCCGCTTCCGCTCCCGCACCCGCACCCGCTCCCGCTCCCGCTTCGTGCAACTAAGCATACATGTATACTGTACATACCATATACACTATAGACACAAGTCTCTTTTTTTGATAACTCAAGTGTCTGGGGGAGCTTATGCACACATTGACTTCTCTTAGGGGGCCAGTCCCAAGCACAATTCTCTTTTGTCCCCCATCGCCACATTGTGCTTTTTTGGACCATGTCTGGTAGTTTGGCCCACCCATCGTAGCCGTTATTGGACTAACAAGATCACAAATCTAATTAATTGAGGGTTGTGTTTACCCGTTATATTTCTTGAAGGCAAAGAGGAGATTACGATTGATGCTGCCTATGTTTCAGTTTTTTTGCATAATTTAACGTAGCAATGTAAACTGTTGAACTAGTTGAACAAGTCAATAGGGTTCTTAAAACATGATTAGTTTTTGTGAAAATCGGTTTTCTCAGTGTGCATCTTTCTACCATCAATAATACTATGGCGATCATGTTTCATGTTTTGTTTATCAGTTATCACTTGATGTGGCACATCCATCGTTGTTGGTAAATTAGGTTCCAGAGAAAGAGAATGATTGGGACATCGGATGGTAAATAAAACTGTGTAAACAAAACATAGTAAATGGCCCTTGGAACCCATAAAAACAGCTGGTCATGCCAGCAATTGTTTGCGACCCATTTCGTGCTTTTTAGTCGTAGCGTGTACCAAAACTGAATTCTAAGACCCTAAACAAGCATTGTGAGATTTGGGAACGCAAGTCATTTTGTCTACCCGTTAAAATTCTCTCGCTTTTTGTGGTGAGTTAGTTGAATTGGCGGGAAAATTGAGTTTCCCGAATAAGCTACAAAATCGTAAACGGTGTGCTTTATATAGACCAAAGGTTTAATGTTGACATGATCTTTCAAATGGTAAAAATTTGTTCAATCTTGAGTCCATACGTTGCACATTGACTCTTTTTTTTTGTTGACAAAACACGTCTTTACTTGAGTGCCCAAGTTTATCTGAATATATCAGTTGAGTAAAAGAATAACTTAAGATAATCAAATTATTTTTTGTTTTGTATTTGTTTTGTTGCATGCATGTCTCATTTTCATAACAAATCGTTTCACAGGCATGGACATCGATTGCGGTTCCTACTTGAAGAACTACACCAAATCCGCCGTTGAACAACAAAAACTGCTTGTGTCCGACATAGACAGAGCCCTCCAAAACCTCTTCTCGGTTCGAATGCGGTTAGGCCTCTTCAACGGCAACCCAACAACCCTCCTTTTCGGTAACATAACCGCAAACGATGTCTGCACCCAAGACCACCAGTCTCTAGCCTTAGAAGCTGCCAGAAACGGCATTGTCCTCTTGAAAAACCTCAACAAACTCCTGCCCCTTCAAAAGGCCAAAACTCCCTCTCTCGCCGTTGTAGGCCCCAACGCCAATGCCTTTGAGACCCTACTCGGAAACTACGAGGGCCCCCCATGTAAAAGAACTTCCGCCCTGCAGGCCTTCCAAGGATATGTTCAGAACACGGTTTATCATTCAGGTTGTGACAACGTTAGCTGTGGTTCTGTGGATATAGAGAAAGCAGTGGAGATTGCAAAAGGGGCGGAGTATGTGGTTTTGGTAATGGGGTTGGACCAGAGTCAGGAGAGGGAGTATAGGGATCGGGACGATTTGTTGTTACCTGGGATGCAGCAGAGTTTGATTCAGAATGTTGCCAAGGTTGCTAAGAATCCGGTTGTATTGGTTTTGTTTTGCGGGGGTCCGGTTGATGTTACTTTTGCCAAGGAGGATCCAAAAATTGGAAGTATGGTGTGGGCCGGATATCCGGGTGAAGCGGGTGGGGTTGCTCTAGCACAGATCATCTTTGGTGATCACAACCCAGGTGAAGTTTCTTTAAATTTCTCCCATAGTTCAATATTAATTTGTTCATTGCTTTCGAAATAAATTTGATTTTGGGCTACTTTCTTGTCCTCACTTTTTTTCCCCTTGTCATTTTGAGTGAAAATTTTGTTAAAAGCCTGCTTGATATGAAGCTTTATAATCATTCCTTTTTTTCCATCATTTACTTTTGGCATATGGAACGGTCTCATTTATTATTGGATACGATCAATCATCAACTCTTCTAAAAGTGCCTTTATTTGGTCTCCATCTTTGAAAATTATTTTTGATGTAATGAGTGGAGAGAGATAGATAGAGAAAGTTATAGAGAACCGTGCAGGGAGAAAAACACGTATTTTTCTCGAAGATGGGAAAAGAGCAAAGGCATATAGAGGGGCAAATTTTCTTAATTATATTCTCAACATCCTTAAAGCTCCACTCTGCTTGCAAAAGTTCGAAACTAAAATGGTGCACTCAATGTTGTTCATGCAGGTGGAAAACTGCCAATCACTTGGTATCCAAACGATTTCGTCAAAGTACCGATGACAGACATGAGGATGCGACCCGATCAATCCTCCGGCTACCCAGGTCGCACATACAGGTTCTACAATGGCAAAAAAGTTTTCGAATTTGGCTATGGCCTTAGCTACACAACATTTACTTATAACTTCGTCTCGGTGTCCCATAAGAAGTTCCACTTGAACAAACTATCAACTACTACCAAGGCAGTTCAAGATTCGAAGTCGGTTCACTACTTGTCAGTTTCCGACTTGGGCTCAGAAAAGTGCGAAAAGGCGAAGTACTCGGCTGTTGTTGGAGTGAAAAATGAAGGGGAGATGGATGGGAAGCACCCGGTGTTGCTGTTTATCGGGAGGGAAAATGCGAGAAAAGGGAGTCCGGTGAAACAGTTGGTCGGATTTCATAGCGTGAGGTTGAAGGCAGGGGAGAGAGCAGAGGTTGAGTTTGAGTTGAACCCATGTGAGCATTTCAGCAGAGCTAATGAAGATGGGTTGATGGTGATTGAAGAAGGGAATCGTTATCTGCTTGTTGGAGAAGAGAAGTATACCATTGCTGTTGAAGTCTGATTATGAGTTTTTTTGGATCTTCAAATAGAAAGCCAAATTTTATGAGAGTTTTTACATTGAATTGTAGGCTTTTTAACTGTTAGAACTCAAGTCAAAAGTTGGCTATAAGGAATCAAAGGCTGTCTCTATTCCCAGCAGCAGTTTAAATAACTCTTCCCTTATTCCTTGTTTGGAAACGAGAAATCTACAACTAGGTAAAATAAATCTATTGAATCTGAAAATTACTTCAGCTACGATCGAGGTGCTATCAATTTTTATGGGGACTTTAATTGAGTTGTCCGCCCGTAGACAGTAAGATTAATTGGTCTAAAGTTAATCGAGGTTCAGTACCATTATGGCACAAACTGAAATCCGGAACATGGGATTATACTCATCTCGTTTTTTCAATGCGAATGGATTAGATACCTCTCTCCTAGGGGATTGACTCTCCCCTCCCACCTCTCTCTGACCCTAAAGAAGCTGTCGCCCCTCATCTCCCTCCTTCCCCTCCCTCCAAGGTTTTACACCTAATAGGTGATGGAAGGGGAGGAATTTCTCTCCCCTCGTGGGGTTTTTCCATCTCTCAATCTTAGATAGTAGATACCGGAGGATTTCTCTTCTTCCTCCCTCACCCCCATCCTCCTCCTCCCCAAATCACCATCTGTCGCCCCTCCTCAGACTCTTCCGCTGTGTTCTTTCCCCGCCAGAGTGAGAGATCTAGGTTGGTGGATGAAGTCTGCTCCAGTACTATGGACTCCCGTCCATTCTGTTACCGGTTTTTCTCTTCTTTTTTTTGGCTCTCTTCTTAGGTGTCCCGTATAGGAGTTCTCCCTGTCTGTGGGGCTTCTTTCATCCCTGTGTGGGTGTTTTTGATTGTTTTCCCCAGTGCTCTGTTTGTTTGGAGAGATGGGTTTAGTCTTGAACTAAATCCCCTCTTGTTTGGCTTCTTGATCCCTTATTTAGGGATGAAGTTTTATCTTGATGTATTGTTTTTTAGATTTATAATATCACCTGTAATCGTTTTGAAAAAAAAAAAAAGACTTAGATGACGTGGGAAAAATGGCAATGCCAACTTTGGTGTCAAATTGGCACGTGGGGTGCTAGTGCAGCTGGCACAACACTATGTCCTTAATGCATGAGGTGTGGGGTTCAAACCCCACCTCCCCCCTTCCCCCTAAGTTCCTAACACTAACTCCTACACTCTTCGTTTCTTATTTAAATGTCCATTACGGTTTCACGTGAATTTTTAGCGACTTCTCTCGCTCGACCAGATGCTCCTGTTTGTGAGGATTCTTCCGTCAGTGATTTCTTGCCGGCGATTTGGGTGCTTCAAATAGGGGCGTGCAGATGATTGGCGTTCGTGGACAACATTTCCACAGTTTGGGGTTTCCATTGGCTTTTGCTGTTCCTAATTGGTGCTGCTTTGATTGGAGCTGCTTGTGCACTTAGTTGTGTGAGTTTTAATTTTTCTTCTGGATACCAAGCCTCCTTCGTGCTTGCTTTATTCCCTCCTGTTGGGATGGCTGTCCTTTCGATGTATTTTCCCTATTATCAATAAATTACAGTATATCATTTTGCCAAAAAAAAAAAAAAAAGAATGATCCTTGTTGAATTCTAATTTTTAACAATTACTCGGTACCTCACAATTTTCGTTACAACAAACACATTACTACTATTTATCCGCAATTATGATCAACTCCCAATCAAAGAAATTAGAACAAGGTTACATGCATAAACAGATCGGGATACAAATATGTCTAGAGTCGTTCAATGCATTTGAATTTCACGAGATACATGTGAGACTCTCCCACATATAACAATTCCAAGCGCATTCCTTTTTTTAATCTGACATCTTTATCCCAATCATTTTCCTAGAAAACCATTTTTGTACAGCTTCATAAAATCGATCCTTCTCCACCATCCATCCGGCTTTCATTTAATTACTTATTACTACAACCAGCCACCATCAATTACTGAAGCTAGCCATTCCCCATCTTTCTCATAATTCTGTTATAAATCACAATCCTACTTCTAATTCCTATTCATACTCCTATTATTTAAGTTCCGCTAAAGGCTTTTTGAGATTTTTGGGCTTTTTCTTGTTTTGTCTTTATTCAAAAAAAATCGCGTTTATTAGTTTTGTGCCTAATTTTTATGGATTATGGATTTGTCTCGTCAAGAGACCAATCGGAAGAGTAAAAAATTAAGACTTTTACCCAAATATTTTTAGAGATATCCCAGATAAAAGTAATAATTTTTAACTTTTCCGTTTCGCTTTGACGAGATAAATCTATGATCCGCAAAAATTAGACGCAAAACTAACAAACGTGAAAAAATTTGAATAAGGACAGAACAAGGAAAAGCCAAAAATCTTAGCAGAACTCTTACTCTATGCCGAGTCAACTCAAACAGTAAGAGATTACCCAAAACAATTGTCTACCTGTCTGATAAATGAGGACAAAAAGAGAAAGGAATGAAAATAAGATTTTTTTTTTGGTTCAATGTTTGGTTCGTAGAAAAAATGAAAAGAAAATTTCCCCTCGCATTGTCTTTACTCTTTTCTTCATAATTTTTTTCTTTTCCCTTAAGGCTGAGCACTTCGCTAGAAAATCAATTCTTTTTGAACAGAACAAAAAACTCCTTAAAAAACTTGCCTTAACAATTAAATATTCTTATTCAGGCCTATTTTGGCCAAATAATTCAAATATATATAGGAGTATATTTTTTGTCCTTGTTCATTTTTTTTTTTTGCATTTATTAGTTTTGCATCGATTCTTTGTGAATTATTACTTCATCATGACGAGAGAAATTTAAAAAGTAAAAAATATCGAAACCTAATTTTTTTTTGACAAATACAAAATTAATTCGTTTGAAGAAGCAAAAATTTGATGCAAACCTAACAAATGCAAAAAAATATCTGAATAAGCACAAAAAACAATCCATTTGGATCATTTGACCAAAATACGCCTAATTTATCTCTGAGTACAAAATTACAAATGTAGTTTATCCAAATGAATAAAAATTGCGAATTACTAGTAAAAAAAATTGTAAAAATCATTTTCCCTCTAATTGAGCCTTATAAATAGCCTCCTCTCACACTTCCATCTACTACCACCTCCAACATGCATCTCCTCTCACTCTCTCTCATCACTCTACTATGTCTCACAAACTTCCTCCCCACCGAGTCAACTCAGCCTCCATTCTCATGCGACTCAACCAACCCATCAACTAGACCATACCCATTCTGCCAAGAAGCCTTGCCCATCCCAAGCCGAGCCCGAGACCTTGTTTCTCGACTCACGTTAGACGAGAAGGTTTCCCAACTCGTGAACTCAGCCGCTGCTGTCCCCCGACTTGGCATCCCGGCGTACGAGTGGTGGTCGGAGGCGTTACACGGGGTCGTTGGGTGTAGTGGCATCAACATGGATGGGAAAATACGCTCCGCCACCAGCTTCCCCCAGGTCATTCTCACTGGCGCCACATTTGACGATCACCTCTGGTATCGAATCGGTCAGGTGAGTTGTTGTTGAGTTGACTCGGTGCACACTACCCAACAACACATAACGCAAGTTTGATTGATTATTATTATAAAGGTAGAAACAAATTTAATGAGAATCGAACCCGTAATTCTCAAGTCTTAACCACCGAGTCAGTCATTTAGCTTATATTATTTCCCCTTGATACGTGAAAATGTGGTAAATAAGTTACTTGATTTATATTTTTCTCTATTTAAATTTTTTTTGCATTTATTAATTTTGCGTCTAATTTTTGTCAATTTATTGGTTCGTCTAGAGACGAAAGCAATCTGAAAAGTAAAAAATTATGCTCAAAACTTAAATTGTTTTAAATAAAGACAAAAATCAACTAGAAGGCAAATTTTTCGGCTGTTTTAAAAAAATTGATCAGTTTGGATCACAAGTTTTTAGTTTTTTAATTCCTCTGGTCGTAATAAACCAATAATCCATTAAAAATTTGACGCAAAACTAACAAATGCGAATTTTTTAAATAAAAACAAATAATAAGCCAAGTGACTTATTTAGCCAAAACACCGTTAGGAAGTTACGAAACAGTCCTAACGTGCAATAAAGTCGCTAACTTGCCCCACTAGGGGACGGTGGGTTTAGTGTCATCCAAGATTAATCGAGATGTGCGTAAATGTCCCGGACACCCGATTATTAAAAAAAAATAAAGTCATTAACTTTTAAAAAAAAGTATACAAATAATTTCTTTTAAAAAAATGCATTCTCACTCTTTTCTTGTTTTTATAGTAGTTGCATGTTTTTATTTTATTTTAATCTACTATACTTTTATACTAAGCAAATGTAGTTTCCAAAAATAAAACCAAGCTCTATTCTCTCCCCTCTGTGGCATTATCCTAATAAAATTTATTTTCTTCTTTTTTTCCTACACTTTTCATTAAATATAGAAAGTTATAAAAAAAGCTTTCAAAATTCCTTTCATGCTTAAACATTTTCTTATTAAAATTTTTATATTTAATGTTAACTGTAAATAATGAGGGGCAAATACCATAGCAAGACTTTACCCGTAGCTATACGTAACATTAATTATAATAGAACTTTTTCCTTGCTTCCATGCATAGCACGGGTAAGACGCGACGCTTGTTCGATCTATTGTAATGGTTTTGAATGGAATTTAAACAGGCAATTGGGAGGGAGGCAAGGGGGGTGTACAACGAAGGCCAAGCCACAGGGATGACATTTTGGGCGCCAAACATAAACATTTTCAGGGACCCGCGCTGGGGCAGAGGGCAGGAGACCCCCGGTGAGGACCCCCTGGTTTCGGGCAGGTACGCGGTTTCCTACGTTAGGGGAATCCAAGGGGACAGCTCAAGGACGGCCACCTTCAAGCCTCGGCTTGTTGCAAGCATTTTACTGCCTATGATTTGGATAACTGGAAGGGGATTGATCGTTTCCGGTTTAATGCCATTGTAAGCCGGCCTCCCCCACCTCTCTCTCTCTCTCTCTCTCTCTCTAACTTTTTACGTAATAGATGTTTGACCATTAGTAACATAGGAGTACTAATGAAAACGTGGTTCATTGGAGCGTCGGAACAACTATAAAGTTAGTTAGTTTCGATAGTTTGTGTTTATCGCATTCAACAAATTAAAAACTGGCCACTGAAACTATGAGGTGAACATGTTGGTTCAACATCATCGAATATGTCGGTTCAATTCCATGTTTGTTAAACAGGTGTTCAATGGGTGGTCGGGTTTTGCAGGTAACGAAGCAGGACTTGGCAGATACGTACCAGCCACCGTTCCAAAGCTGTATAGAGAAAGGGAGAGCCAGTGGGATAATGTGTGCCTATAATCCAGTCAATGGGGTCCCTAACTGTGCTGATTACGATCTCCTCTCCAAGACGGCTCGCGGCCTTTGGGGTTTCCAAGGGTGAGAATTAATTAAAGAAAATCTTCTAGCCCCTATTTTTTTCTTCTCTTTTCTCGGCAAAAATCAGTAGCGTTAGTTGTAGTTAGTGAGAATATTAATAAAAGCTTGCAAATAATGTACGTTGGAATCAAGTTTTGAACTATATTTACAAAATGATGTTTCTATGAAATGAGAAATGAGAACGAGAAATACAATTCCAGACAAATAGCTACATTATAGAGCAGTTTGTGTATAATTATGATTGATAAATGATCAGGTACATCACGTCCGACTGCTATGCGGTGGAGGTCATTCATGGTTATCAAGGATACGCCAAATCACCGGAAGATGCGGTAGCTGATGTTCTTAAAGCTGGTACAGAATTTCCAATTCTCGTTTCCATTTTTCTCATGATGGAAATATTGTTACATACCATACACAATATTATAGACACAAGTCTCCTTTTTGATAACTTACATGTCCGGGCCAGCTTACGTGCACTTCGACTAATCCGGTGGACCAACCCCAGACACAATTCTCTTTAATTTGTCCCCCACATTGTGTTATTTTGGACAAAGCTCGGTTGTTCTAGCAAAAGGAGAGAATGAGACGAGCCAGTACTTCTCCCGAATCCTTTACACAAGCCAGTTCTTCTGATTTCTGGAGAGTAGCGATGAAAACACCCAACTTAACGAAAGATTAGAAGTTTAGGGTTGATGATCTAAGCACCATCACCTCCGTCACCAACCGCAACCCACATTTTTCACCGTTTCCCCATTCTCCCTCAGTCGTTGTTCTATCGCGATCCAATGTCGTCCGGTTGCCGTTTAGTTGGTTCTTTGTTGATTTGATTTCTTCCTCTTGCAGTTATATTTTTTTCCTTCTATTTTTCTTTACTCTCTCAGTAGTACCTAATGGCCCTTAGAACCCACAAAACAGCCGGCCATGCCATTTGTTGCACATCTCAACTAGATTGCCCAAGTTTATCTTTCACATGATCTCTTACTGTACCAACATATAACCTTTTGGACATTGTCATGACAAAACATTTCACAGGCATGGACGTCAACTGCGGTTCCGACTTGAAGAACTACTCCAAATCTGCCGTCCAACAACAAAAACTCCTTGTGTCCGATATAGACAGAGCCCTCCAAAACCTCTTCTCGGTTCGAATGAGGTTAGGCCTCTTCAACGGGAACCCAGCAGCCCTCCTTTTCGGTAACATAACCGCAGCCGATGTCTGCACCCGAGACCACCAGTCTCTAGCCTTAGAAGCCGCCAGAAACGGCATCGTCCTCTTGAAAAACCTCAACAAACTCTTGCCTCTTCATAAGGCCAAAACTCCCTCTCTCGCCCTTATAGGCCCCAACGCCAATGCCTCTGAGACCCTACTCGGAAACTATGAGGGCACTCCGTGTAAAAGAACTTCCGCCCTGCAGGCCTTCCAAGGGTACGTTCAGAACACGGTCTATCATTCGGGTTGTGACAACGTTAGCTGTGGCTCTGCGGATATAGGGAAGGCAGTGGAGATTTCAAAAGGGGCGGAGTATGTGGTTTTGGTAATGGGGTTGGATCAGAGTCAGGAGAGGGAGTACAAGGATCGGGACGATTTGTTGTTACCTGGGATGCAACAGAGTTTGATTCAGAGTGTTGCCAAGGTTGCTAAGAATCCGGTTGTGTTGGTTTTGTTTTGCGGGGGTCCGGTTGATGTTTCTTTTGCCAAGGAGGATCCGAAAATTGGAAGTATGTTGTGGGCTGGATATCCGGGTGAAGCGGGTGGGGTTGCTCTAGCAGAGATCATCTTTGGTGACCACAACCCAGGTGAAGTTTCTTTAAATTTCTCCCATAGTTCAATATTAATTTGTTCATTGCTTTCGAAATAAATTTGATTTTGGACTACCTCCTTGTCCTCACTTCTTTTGCCCTCATAATTTTGATTGAAAATTTTGTTAAATGCCTGCTTGATATGAAGCTTTACTTTCGGCATATGGAACAGTCTCGTACATTCATGGATAATATTAATCATCAGCTCTTCTAAAAGCCTAAGTTTTTAGAGAGGGAATGTTCTTATTTATATTCTCAACATCCTTAAAGCATTATAAGTCCACTCTGCTTGCAAAAGTTCGAAACTAAAATGGTGCACTCAATGTTGTTCATGCAGGAGGAAAACTGCCAATCACTTGGTATCCAAACGATTTTGTCAAAGTACCGATGACAGACATGAGGATGCGACCCGATCAATCCTCCGGCTACCCAGGTCGCACATACAGGTTCTACAATGGCAAAAAGGTTTTCGAATTTGGCTACGGCCTTAGCTACACAGCATTTACTTATAACTTCGTCTCAGTTTCCCAAAAGAATCTCCACTTGAACCAACTATCAAGTACTACTAAAGCAGTTCAAGATTCAGATTCGGTTCACTACTTGTCAGTTTCCAACTTGGGCTCAGAAAGGTGCGAAAAGGCGAAATACTCGGCTGTTGTCAGAGTGAAAAACGAAGGGGAGATGGATGGGAGGAACCCGGTGTTGCTTTTTATCGGGAGGGAAAATGCGAGAAAAGGGAGTCCGGTGAAACAGTTGGTCGGGTTTCGAAGCGTGAGGTTGAAGGCAGGGGAGAGAGCAGAGGTTGAGTTTGAGTTGAACCCATGTGAGCATTTCAGCAGAGCTAATGAAGATGGGTTGATGGTGATTGAAGAAGGGAATCATTATCTGCTTGTTGGAGAAGAGAAGTATACCATTGCTGTTGAAGTCTGATTATGAGTTTTTTTGGATCTTCAAATAGAAAGCCAAATTTTATCACATTGAGAATGTTGTAGGCTTTTTTAACTGTTACCAGAATTCAAGTCAAAAGTTGGCTATGAGAAATGAAAGGCTGTCTCTATTCCCAACAGCAGTTTAAATAACTCTTCCCTTATTCCTGTTTGGAAACGAGAAATCCATTTCCATCTTGCACTTGGATCTTGAACCTTGATTTAGCGGAAAAGTGTAAGATCAGAGAAGAATATGCGGTTGCAAGAAAGCTACGACTATGTAAAATAAATCCATTGAATCTGAAAATTTACTTAAAGCTATGATCGAGGTGCTATCAATTTTTATGGGATTCTTCCACGTGGAATTTTAGCTACGACTTTAATTGAGTTGTCCGCCCGTAGATGGTAAGATTAATTGATTCTTTAGAAGTTAAAATCGAGGTTCAGTATCATTTTAGCACAACTTGAGATCCGGAACATGGGATTATACTCTTCTCATTTTTTCAATGCAAATTAAACGTCTTAGATGATGTGGGGAAAATGGCAATGCCAACTTAATTTGGTGTAAAGTAGGCGTAGCCATTTGTGTTTGTTCGGTGGTGGCGATGGATGAAACGACACAGTCTAAGCCTCTAAGGTTAGGTTTGGGCTCTTGGGCTGGGCTTGTCCCATTTGTGTTTGGGCTGAGCCCTTTTGGGTGTTTTGGGCTTGGCCCATGGGGTATTTTGGACTTTGTCCCATTTGCTTTTGTCATTATGTTTTTCATCCAACTTTTGGTTTGATCTCCCTCCTCTCCCAACTCGATGTATTCTCTGTCAAGTTTTTTTTTAATAAAATATTACTTTTGCCGATAAAAAATAGTTTTTTTTTTTGGGTCAAAACTTTAACAGACTTATATTAATACCAAATCAAAGAAAGAAACATAAAAAAGGATGATTATCTCACCCTAAAGAGCTCAATAACCATGAAGGAGGTCTAGCTTCCTAAGTCTTGAAACCAGAGCCTCGCACACCATGCCTTGCCAATCTAACGGCCACCCCATTAGTTGCTCTCCTCACAAACCGGACCGAGCAACTTACAAATTGTCTAGCCAATCCTCGGATATCCTCGATTATCACTTCCACATCAATCGGGCATATCATATCCCTGTTCAAAATCCAAACAACTTGTTGCGAGTCACCCTCAACCACAATGGTATCTTTGTCCAGAACTCGAACAAATTCCATAGCAGCTCGCCACGCTCTTGCCTCCGCACTCCAGACAGACCCCATCATCCCCAAATTTACCGCTCGAGCAGCTACAAATCTGCCAGATGCACTGCGCACCACAACTCCCACCCCAGCTGGACCCTCCCCTGCATTGCCATTTTTTGGCATTGCTTGCGACCTTGACGTGAGTTGAAATAAGAGCACCCCAAGTGTAGGGCTAGGTCGGTTGAAAGCATAATAAAACCCGGAAGTCCGAGGTCGATTCCACTGGGAGTGCATCCATAGTTCGATTTGGAGATTAGCTTGTGTAGAGTTTTTGGCATTAGGACCGCCAACCAAACTTTGGCGTTGAGACGGCCAACTAGACGATTTAGTTAACTGGCTACTTAACCTATCTACGGCTTTTTACTGGGAATTAAACTAAAGGTTAGGTCTATGGATAATTAACACTCGTAATTCAAAGGCAAACTCGTTCTTCTCTTATTGACAGGATTGGTAAACAAGATTAGGGTTTTGGAGACATTTTGACAAACACCCGGAAGGACATCGCTCTAAGCATTATCTGTGGCTAGGAATCGAAACCCTAGCCTACAAACGATCAAAGAGGTTAACACCTCCAAGCCTTGTTGCATAAAAATACCCTAGAATCGTGTTTACCTTTAGAAAACGAAGAGTAACGAGAGAAGAACAAGAAATACCCTTGGGTACGGGATGTTAATCATCCCATAACCTAACATTGCTACACTACTCACACATAATGAAAGGAGAAGTGCAAAGAGTAAGGGTAGGAGAAGAGGAAACCGATATCATACTGAAAACGAAGATAAATGCAAGATTAATAAAGATCTCCAAGGTACTTACAACATTAATGAAGAACAACCACCTCCGAACTCACCAATCAATGCACGGTAATGAGAGATTGGGAGTAGGAGAGGAGAGGGAGGTAAAGAGAGAAAGAACTGGTAATAAATGATCCAAGATAACCCTAAAAACGGGCAAATGGGTCTTTATATAGTACCCCATTTAAGTTACAAAAGAAAAAGAAAAAAGAAAATAAAAAGCTGCTGAATCTGGGAATCACCTACCGGTAGGCATTGATCACCTACCGGTAGAACGGGGACAACACAAAAAAGTGAAGGCAGATTTACAGGATGTCTACCGGTAGACAATGATACCAACCGGTAGGTATTAGCTTGTGTCCACTAATGACATCTCTGTTGGAGGATTGAACCGGTAGGTATTAATACCTACCGGTACGTATTGCGGCCTGGGCAGCTTCCACAGCACTTCATACCGGGCTTGTTCTGGAACCACCGAGACAGCCCCTAAGCTCAAATATCGCTCCGATTGGAGCCCTTGGATCCCCGGTCAACAAGAAACGAGCCCATGGCGTCAAAAACCGTCTTATTATCAAAGAAAACCTGCAAACACCAAAAACGCACCTTTCGCGCAATATCATTCAAAAACAAGGAGTTATGCGCGCGAGCGTGGCAAAAATAAGCGAGATAAGCCCAATTATTTACGTTATAGCGGGCTTATCAGGCATCAACAAATGACGGTGGATAGACTTGGATTTTGGCAGAAAAATATGTCGAACTATGACAATAGCAAGACATATGATTATGGGGTGGATTTGCTCTTTATTAACAATAGATTTTTGCTTGTAGTTGGGCCCATTGGTCTTATGGGCTTCAAGATACTCTCAGGTTGCCTTTGAACTGCATCGGATCTACATTGGTAATGCAAATGACAATTTCTATCATTGAAAAAACTGCAAAACAAAATTTGGCTTTGCCAATGGCATTTTGGCAGTGGATATTAGCACTCCAGAACGAATCAAGTTACCTGATTTAACCAGTTTCATCTCACTAAAACTTTGTGCAAGTGGGTTTGGCGTTTCCGTACCAAATATTATAATTTATGAATTAAAATCAATTTATGTGATAGCATTACTGTTTTTCCCAAACAAATGTGGTTAGATCATCTAGTTTCACGGATCAAATTGGTTTATTCTTGTAGTATAATTTACATATCAGGGTCCAAGAAATGACCAGTTTTTATACATAAAATGCGAATTGGGCCAACATGGTTACATCATAGGTGCGTAGCATTGCTTTTCTGCGTTTATGTTATTTTGCTAGTATTTGTGGAATTATATATCGATCTTATTTGTTTAAAAAAATTTTGATGAATAGAATTTGGTAGTAGTTATGTAAAATCAGTTATCCCGATGCTGCCATATATTGCTGCTTCCATCATTATCCTTCTTTCTCCCGTTGTTGTTTCTTGCTCGCCGTTGCCGTTTGGTGGTCGACCGCCAGTTTTTCTGTTGGGATAGCTGGTTTTGCTTAACAGCTAGGTTGTCTTTGGCTTTGGGGGTGAAGCCCGTGCGTCTCCGTCAGTCCTACTCGTGGGTTCGATCGGTTTCTTGGCCAAACGGCTTTCGAGGCGACGGTGCTAGTCGGTGGTTCCAATGGGATCTTCTGGCTCTGTGTGGATCTCAGGAGGCGTAGTGGTGCGGCCGTGGGGTTTGGGAGGTTTTGATGTTGCGGCTGTTACGTGTTTGTTAGGGTTGGATATTTGTTTGGGCTTAATTGTTGGGCTTGCCTCCTATTAATTATTTGGGTTTTTAGGCATTTTAGGTGTTTGGGCTGCGTTCTATTTGTTTTAGGAAAAATGACGGCCCATGATGTGTTTTGATAATTAAAACCCACCAAGGACATGCAAAGAACATTTGTTAATACTGAAAATATTCTTGGCGAGTATTAATTATCAAAACACGTCATTGACCGTCATTTTTCCTTTGATTTTTAACTGTTTTATTTGGGCTTGTAGGCTTTTAGGTGTTGGGGCTTTGATCCCTTTGGATGTAGCCTGTTGGCATCTTGCCAATTATGGGTTTGGGTCTCGGATTAGACTTTTCGTTCTCTTCTTGTCCTGTTAATCTTTGTATCATTTTCAAAGATTAATAAATAAAAAAATTCGCCATTCAAAAAAATATGTATAATCAGTTACATTTTTAGTCATAAGACTAGAAAATTATAGTAAGTTTTTACTTTGTAATTTTTTTTCTTATTTAAAACTATGCAAATGTGGTTGACAAATAGTGCTTCTATAGAGCAAGATAATCTCGACATTCATTTTGAAATAAATTATTCAACAACTTGTATATATAGCTACACAGTTATAACTTTATCTTAGTTTATAGGAAAATTCATCAAATATATTTATTTAATTAACATAAAAAAATATTTAAAAAAATTATAAGTATTCAACTAAAAAAGTTATAAGAGATATTGTTAGCTTAGGCCAGGCTAAAAAGTAGCAACTACAATCAATCAGACGTGGAGTGTTTAACCAATACGTTGTCTATGCATGCGTGTGAGTTTACGGGGTGTGGAGAGAGAGAGAGAGAGAGAGAGAGTGACTTAAGCAATATGGGAAATTTAAAATCATGCCTTCTCAACTCTAAGCAAGCAAGGACATATTTTTTTCAAGACGCAATCTTTCAATTCAACCGTCCATAGTCAAAATAATCACTACCTTTAAATGATCACAGACTTCGAAGACAAAAGCAGGAAACCTCGATCGTTATATAAGCGATATCAAATTTACTTATCTTTGATTTTTAGGCATTTTTCGTGAACATGTTTCGCCCAAGTGTCTATGAGTGTGGATGCAGATACGGCTTATTAACCTTTTTGGTCTCCAAAGTATTCAGAAAATCTCAATTTAGTCCCCAATCTAAAAATAGGAGACATTTCGTCCCCAACGTTAGTAAATGTGTACCAATGTAGTCCCCCACCCCTCGCGCCGTTACCCTAGACGTCAAAACCAGGGACATGTTTGTCATTTCCCCTCCCCCACGGCACCTATTAGGGTTGGGAACTAAATTGAGATTTTCTGATACTTTGGGAACCAAAAAGGTTAATAAGCCCAATTTTTGTCTTTATTCAAAAATTTACGATCGAAATCTAATTTTTTTAAATAAAGACAAAAATAGCCGAGTCGGGCATTGTGCCGACCCTAATCCCTTTAATGAGGTGGGCCGATCCGTGAGCCCAAGAGCACGTCGTCACGGCCCTACCGAGGGATTATTCGGCTAAATAAGCCAAGTGGCTTATTTTTTTGTCTTTATTCAAATTTTTTTCGCATTTGTTAGTTTTTTGTCAAATTTTTGGGGATTATTATTTCGTCATGACAAGAGGAATCTAAAAAGTAAAAAATTATGATCGAAATCCAATTTCTTTGAATAGAGACGAAAAAATTGGCTTATTGGCTTAATTTTGTCTTTATTCAAAAAAATTTGGTTTCAATCATAATTTTTTACTTTTTAGATTCCTCTTGTCATAATGATGTAATAATCATAAAAAAAATTGACGAAAAACTAATAAATATGAAAAAAATTTGAATAAGGACAAAAAATAAGCCCATTGGCTTATTTAGCCGTGACGGCGTGCTCCTGGGCCCACGGATCAACGCACCTCATTAGAGGGATGAGGGCCGGCACAACGCCTGACTCGGCTATTAAAACCTTTTATTCAAAAAAAATTAGATTTCGATCGTAATTTTTGACTTTTTAGATTCCTCTCGTCATGACGAAATAATAATCCCCAAAAATTTGACAAAAAACTAACAAATGCGAAAAAAATTTGAATAAGGACAAAAAAATAAGCCACTTGGCTTATTTAGCCGAACAACCCCTCGGTAGGGCCGTGACGACGTGCTCCTGGGCTCACGGATCGGCCCACCTCATTAAAGGGATTAGGGCCGGCACAATGCCCGACTCGGCTATTTTGGTCTTTATTAAAAAAAATTAGATTTCGATCGTAAATTTTTGAATAAAGACAAAAATTGGGCTTATTAACCTTTTTGGTCCCCAAAGTATCAGAAAATCTCAATTTAGTCCCCAATCCTAATAGGTGCCGTGGGGGAGGAAATGACAAACATGCCCCTGGTTGTGACGTCTGGGGTAACGGCGTGAGGGGTGGGGGACTATATTGGTACACATTTACTAACGTTGGGGACGAAATGTCTCGTATTTTTAGATTGGGGATTAAATTGAGATTTTCTGAATACTTTGAGGACTAAAAATGTTAATAAGCCATGCAGATACCACTAGCATTATTTGTTTTTCTTTTAGTCACTAGCCAAAAATAGCTTCTCTTCTTCTTCTTCCTTTCTCTTGAACCTAATTGGCCCACTAGAGAGTTTCTGGCTCCCTCTTGCTTGAGGCCATGCATGCTATTGTTCCTTGCCCAATGGGCCAAGCCTAGCTAGGAACTAGTTTCCATTTCTTCTTGGGCAATGCGGAGCCATTTGTGTTTGAAATCTTGTGTGGAGAGAGAGAGAGAGAGAGAGAGAGAGATTTCTTTTGTTCTTATGTAGCACATTAGACATGGTTGGAGTTATCTGTTAATTAGTTATACCTACGGTAGGACTCTGAATTCTAATAATTCTCTCAGTGATACTTATGTAATGTAAAGTGAAATCTATCGTGGTCTCACTTGATGATCTAAGCTGCTTATTTTGTAGGCTTGAAGCTTCAATGTGTTCATCATCAGTATAAAATTTCTGATTAGTCAAGCATACATCGATATCCATCAGAACAAAACATAATTATCACAAAAGAAATTGACGTTTTGGTTTTATTGCCTTTATAACCAACATGATTGGATCAAGCTCTTATCGATATCTGATGAACTTAAGTTTTTGCATAGATGTTTAACCTATATAGGTTAACCAATGAACAATTCAAACCATCAAGTGAGATTCTTGTGGGTGACGTCGCATTTACATTAGATGAGAGGATAACCGTTAAGAGTATTTTCATTAATCTTTTACGTCTTACGTTTTGAGCAATGTTGTAACTTTTTCTTCAATGACTTAAATGTTCAGACTAGTTTATGCATGTGTTCATGCCAGTTGTAGTAATAGATCACATGACAATATAAGAAATTGATGAACTTTGATTTATGTACATTTTATTTTGGTCAAAACTCTTTTCTTTTTCTACGTTGGTAAGACAACTCTTACTACTAAAATATACTAGTACTAAATAGTCAATACCCATCTTTAAAATATCTAGCAGGTTGTTCAAGTCTGGTGTTCAAATCCATTTGACCCTAAAATCACCATACAAATATTTTCGTCTTTCTCTTTCTTGACTTCGTTTTTTTTTTACACACTTTCGAAACATTGCTAGTGATAACCACAGGGGGTCAAAGTGGACTGTCATACCTTTCTGACTGTCTTTCTTCTTCTTCTTTCTCTTTCTTGACTTCGATTTTTTTCTTTTTCCACACTTTTGAAACATTGCTAGCTGGTTGATAAGCACCTAATATTGTATAGATTTGGTGCGCTAGCTGAGTCCCGGGTTATATGGTTTATTCTATGTTTTTGGTAGTTTTTATCTAAGTTTGCATGTAAGGTTTTTCTTCCAGTGTTTCAGGTGAACCGTCATTTATCACCTCCTTTTATTGCCAACTTGAGCTTTTGGTTATGCCCAAGTGCCAGAGGTAGCGCCAGACGAGGCCAGCTATGGTTTTGGAGGTACTCGGGAGGCCGTCAGGTCATCGGAGGAGCGTCGGGTGACACACCAAGGCCACAGCCTAGAAGCTGTTGTTAACGAGGCAGTATTGATACAGTTATTTTTGCCGTATCGATACATAATTGGATCAGAGCTTTTGGAATCCGTAGAGAAATAGTATCGATACAGACATTTTTGTCGTATCGATACGGGTGTTTTTCCGCAGATATTTTTTTTTCCACTTTTTTCAGCCTTCCATTTTTTGGATATTTTCCATTTCTAGCTACTTTTGGGATATTTCTGGGATATTTTGTGAGGGGAGGACATCTTGTATAAATACCTCCTGCCTCTCTCTTCTTTAGCTCTCTTGTCGTTTAGAACTTTAAGTCTTTTAAAAGTTTTGGTTTTCCTCCATTAGAGCTCCAAGCGTTTCTAGCTAATTCCTTGAAGAACACTAGTAAGTTTATTTCGTTTATCGTTTTGTCATTTATTAATGTTATAGCCACGGTTAAGATCTTTATCAATATCAAGTTTGTTCTCGAATCTATCAGTTAAAAAATGGTGTCTCGTTTTCATGCTATGTTTATTGTTTTAAGTATGTGTGAGTAGTAGCTTGGCTAAGTCTCGGGCTAATCTTTCCCAAGGTTTAGGTAGTTATGTGGTTCTCGAACCCTCGGGCTTTTAAGCATGGTTTACGGAATAGAGCTAGACTTGCAATTTTGGTCTAAGCGAATGGTGTTAACTCCTCGGTATGGTACTTAGTCAAGCGGTCTTGGCAAGAAGCATACCGAGGGCTCGTGGCCTCTTATGTGTTCAAAAAATGTTGAAAACAAGTTGGTTCGCCTTTGTAGAATCACATCTTTTTATAAATGTAGTCATTAAAGTTAAACCCTCCGAGCGTGAGCACGCGGTCATGTCTCTCGTTTGAGTTATAATCGAAAACCGACAATGGTCTTTGTCAAGGGAAAGACGATCCCTAGATTTGCCTCTTTTGGTTTATCGAGCTCATTTATAGTCTTTTACTTAGTATTTCCACTTTAAAAGCAAAACCAAGTTTGCTGTCTTATACGCTGCAATCTACTATATAAAACCTACAATCCGATTAAGCTATTTTCGATTCTCTGTGGGAACGATCTCGATCTTGTCGATTTATTATACTACCAACGATCTAGCCCTACGCTTAGGATTTCCAATCTTATATTTAAAGGCGAGGTTGTGGCGAAAGCACTGGTGGACATAAAAGTGAAGAACAATTCCTCTTACCAATAAATCTTGAACCAAACTCATTCAACGCGAAAATGTGTGAAACGGTTCTAATTAATACATACAAGGTGTGCACAATCTGACATATCAAAATATTTTTATTTTGATCAGGCGTGCGTGTGAAACCATGAATTACTAAAAGAAGAATAACAATGGTAAATTTCACTGATACCCCGTGAGGTTTGCATTGCATACAGATCACTCTCCTTCTAGGTACAAATAGCAAATTCATCCCTAAAATTTATATAATAGCAAATGTACCCTTCATAACTTTTTGTTGTTGTTCAAAACAAAATAAAAAATACTACTACTTATATGCTCCTCCATCTTTCTCTTTCATGCTTCTCAACGTCAATTTTACTGTAGTCAGTGATTACGAATCTAGTATTCATTACATTATCGTTTTAAGTTATCATTGTTAAATTACTACAATCTATAAATTAGAATAATAAATATTATTTTTTTTGTCCATGTGCATTCGAAGTTATTTTGAAGTATGTTTTTATTACCTCTAGTGATTTTTTTTTAACCTCTAGTGAATTTTTGTGTGTATAAATGCGATGGTTTAAGCTTCAAATTATATTGGAGGGGATGCAACTCAATCGTAAATTGATAAAAATAAAATGTTTTGACCAAATTAAATTGCTTTTAAATGTAACTCCCAAGTCTTGTTCCGTTCTAATATACAAGTAATTTAGGCCTAGTTTTCTTGTGGGGAAGGGGCTACATGGGCTTATTTTCCTTCACAAAATACAAAGAGAAATAAAGCCCTTTTAGCCCCGTAGTAAAAATCAGCTATAATTTGTTAACAAAATTCTTGATCCAATACTTCACCAAAAATTGAAGAGTTAAATCAACAAATTCTCTAAACATATATATACCAAAAAAATATGGGTAAAAGTTCATATATGCAATTAGTGAACGAATAAAAATAATTTGCTAAGATATCAAGGTTATACAAAATTATATTTCATAAAAGGTAAAAAAAAAAAAAAATCACGCTTCAGAGTTTATCCGGACGTACGTTAGCAAAAATGTAAAGATTAATTTTTGCTAATTTTATCGATATATGAAATAATGAAGGACTTCTAAGGTCATTAAGAAATTATGATTCGTTAACGACTACAACAAAATCAAACCGATGTCAGGAAAGATGAAAGAAAAATAAGAAAGAGACCATAATAAGGATATTGAGGGCCAAATTTGCTAATATTTCATAAACTTTAGGGATGAATTGATTTGTTAGTAAACCTATCGATCAACTAACAGATGGGGTAATTGAAATGATTATGCGAATCTCAGGGAGTGGAGATATTTGTTTAAAGTAAAACCTATCGATCAACTAATAACTCATGAAGGAAAAATTTGTACATAAATGAAAATCTCAGGGAGGTGTCGGTGAAATATTCCATAATTTCATCATTTGTTTTTTTTTTAAATCATTAAAAACGCCTTAACTGGCAATTTCATCATTTGTTGACCAGTCATCAGAACAATGACAAGTTCAGCTAACCCATCCAATTTGATCCAAATGTCCAAAACCGATCATTACTTTATTCTGTGATTCTCTTTCACTGTTTTATGTAGTACGTATTCAATTTTCCTCCTTGGACTATTTTAATCCGTAACACTCCATTGCAACACTAACCACATCCGTTGGCACTTGTATGATTGGTGGTTGCAAATAAAAATTCTAGGTCCACAACAATTCACGAGTGTGTGTGAATCCCATATTTACGTAGGAGAGATTGTGGATGATGTTGCGTTTGAATTATTATGAATACAGCATTATTGGGTTGCAAAATTGTTTCGAGGTGATTTTTCTCTTATACCAATCATGTAGTGCCACGAAAGCTAGCGTTGCGGTGAAATGTTGTGTCATAGCATTATTATTACAATAAGTATATAATCACGTACAAATACGCAAAAACTTGTACACAATCATTTATAATTTACAATAGGGATAGATCCTGTCTACACTAGCCACTTTTAATGTATGTGGACCCACTCTTATTATGAAGGAGTGTGTTAAAGTATTTGTGTGCAAGGGCAGTAGTTGTTGTTATTATTATTGTTTTAGGACGCGGGTATTCGCAGCTACATATTTTCTCCCATAGCCCATTATATTTCGGTAAGTAGCTGTTGAAAATCATAAATAACATTTCGGTAAATAGCTGTTGAAAACAAAATTATATTTCGGTAACTGCATGTCGAAAATATGTTCAACCTTCGGTATACAACTGCTAATACATACATTTCGGTAAATAGCTGTTGAAAAAAATATTATATTTCGGTAATTGAGTGCTGAAAATGTATCTCAATTTCGGTAACTGACTGTCGAGTATAGTTAAAAGTTTTTAACGGGTTATGAGAGAAAATACGTAGTTGCGAATAGTCGCGCCCTTGTTTTATCCTTGTCCCAGAAAACAAGCATCATCATCATGTCTTTGCGCCACCGCAGATTATGAAAATCTTTTTCTTTTTCTTTTTTTGGCTTCCGATGAAAACAAAGACTAAAATCCATCTCCACTGGCTTACTCTCCTCATGGGTTGACCCGATTTTCGTGGTTTTAGGCCTCGGAGATCTCCACAATCCTCGTCCTTCTTCTTCTTTTTCTGAGCCACAAAATCAGGTCAGCTTCTCTCTCTCTCTCTCTCTCTCTCTCTCTCTCTCTCTCTCTGTGAGTTGTTTGGTTGACAATTTTTAGCGGGATAATTTTTTTTTTTGATCGGCATTTTTAGCGGGAAATTGTGCCCTTTTGGAATCCCATTTGTGGGATTCCAGTTTGAGTGTGCTTGCGTGAACAGAATTTGTTGGTGAATAGGGCCGAAGTGAACTAATTGCGAAATTCATGAGTTTGTGGTGGTTGATGATTCATTTATGTCTGGTGGATTGCCTTTGTCACATTGAATTTCGTCTTTAACTGCATGAATGTATTGCAACTGGATGAATAAAACAAGGGTAGTCTTGATGGTTTGGCCTTATGCATACATGTTTACTTCAAATTTGGTATACGTATAATGCAAGTGTTGGGGAGTAGCCGATCAAAGGGGGAAAAAAAAGTGTTGGGGAGTTGGTGTTTATTTATTGATTTATTTTGTAAATCAAGTATTTGGACCAATTTACGCGCACCACGATTAATCCTAATCCTGCACCACGATTAATCCTAATCCTGGGACCAATCTAACCTCCATAAGCAGGGGCCCAATTAAAGCCGTGTATAGAATCGACCCACAAGAGTTGATAGCATCTAGCAAGTTTACCTGAGACCTAGGAGGGAGCAAAACTTGCTTATTTGTCAACAGAATAAAAGTAAATTATATGGCACGAAGAATTAATTGGTCAGTTGAATATTTGAGAGAAACAAGCTGTAGTCTCGTCTAATTTGGGTTCTCGGTATATGGAATTTCTTGACCTACGCATGAAGGAAAAAAACTTAAGTAACTGACCAAACCCTTGGGTTAAGCTTGGACCCAATCCAATGGGGCAAGTTCTTGTAGGGTTGTTGAATGTGAATTGCTTGGACCCAATCCAATGGGGCAAGTTAATGGAAGGATTCATTTCGCTACTTTTTTTGTGGTGAGTCAAAACAACAGTGAACACTCTGGTGTAGCTCTGATTCAGCTATGGGCTCAGGAAGTGTTGCTCGCCCTGATGTGCTCAAAGAACACCCACCGTTAGTGCCTAACCGGTCGGACGTGACCGGGAGGCACTCCAATGGTTAAGTGATCGGAGGAGGAGGAGATGCGACGAAGGGTTCAGAAGTGAACGGCGTACCTCCTATGGGTTTATCATTGACGTTCTATAGAGCTCCAATACTTGCCTTCCAAGGATGCACGTACTCGGCACCCATGGTAATCGCTTTGGCTGATGTCACTCGTGAGTTGTGATGTAAGGAGCAAGACGGTTAAGTGAACCCCTGCACTGCACATGGGCAAGCTGGCTTGTTTTGGGGAACTTGAATTCTAGTTGTTGAGAACATGAACCCTGTTGTGGATGACCACATTTCTGTAAGGCTGTTGTTTGATTTGCTTTGGCACTGCAGAAGTTTGGGAAGTTGCAAGATAAAAACGGACTAAGAACGAAAAGACATAAAATGATTCAAATGATAAATATTCACACGAGAGTTGAAGTTGAATCAGCAACAGGTTTTGTGGTAGTAAAACCACCAGCCCAATTGGATGGGGTGGAAATTGTAAAATTATACTTCTGCTATTGGCGCGAGGGGTTCCAATTGCCTCAGCGAGTGCGCACACGCGTGTTTCACTAATTCTACGCGACATACAATATTTGTGGCACGTCGGAATGTCAATATCTTCTTAAAGATTTCAGAGGTGGGAGGGTTGAGTTGATTGGCTAAGGTTCCTGAACAATTCGTGTGGCAAATATTTCATAAGGAAGAATATTGTTAATTTCCAAACGACCAAGTTATCTGAAGCTTAAAGTTTTTAAAGAGAGGTGTAACTCACTTTGTCTCAGCAATCCTCCTCCCTTGTGGCCCCTTGTAGGTCAAAGTTCAACACAAATGTGTTTTGCTCATGAGCTATGCTAAATGAGCGGGTACGATCGTTGGGGGCGGATATGTGTCATGTAGGATTCATCTAACTCTCATATCAAGATCACGGGATCATGATAAAATTCTTCACGTTTTTAAGGTTCTCAATATATTTTTCACGGTAAATGGTGCTTCCAAGGTGTCATATAGAGCATTTCATGCCTGTTAGGATTCCTTTTTTTCCCTCTTTTTTGCTGCGTAGCTTAATTGCTGAACTCGGATTTGCAGAAATGCTTTCTAGGTGAATGGCTAATCAAAATGTCACACACGCATCCCTTACCCAAGCGTTGAGTGTCGAACACTGGTACATTACATTTAGGTTAGAAGGGTCTATCTGACACAGTTAATAAGTAAATGTGTTTGATTGCTATAAGGGACTAAAGGAGGTGGTAAGCATCAAATGCAAGACTGCCAAGATGGGTTGGTTTTGACAAGATGTTGAACTTTTAACAACCAAAGCATCAACCCACTTAAAAGCTTGAGCTATTTGAGAACATTTGCTTTTTCCTTTGTTTTTAAGTTAACAGCCATATTCCGTTCTTCCAAAAGGTTTTATGACCTCTTTTGCGAACTCTTATTATATTTTTGATTGTTTATTTACTTTTTTCTACCTCTTTCGGTTAACAACGCGATTGAACTGGGTCACCTAGAGGAAGAATGAAAGCAGAATTTGTCATAGGCCCTTGTTGCAATCCTGAGATTGTATGACGAATCTAGATTTTTTTTCACCGCAATATACGCAGTCAAAAGTGTTTTGTGAACACTATGAAACGTGGTGTGCGTCCTCTTTATTCTTCTCTTCATGGATGTAGGCATAGTCTATAGATATGTCTTCATCTTAAGGGGGTGTGGTACTTTTTATCTTGCTTATTCATTAGTTTGATCAGATAGTACTTCTTTCTTCAGACTACCAAGCGTGTCACCCTTCAGAAGACTTCTTTCCAAACTATGAGTGCAGATTCAAAGGTATCCACTTCAAATGGCTGTGACAATCCTTTGATGTCTGAAGGACAGCAGGAAAAGGTGTAAAAGATATTATATGCTTCTATATGCCGCTCCACTTTCACAATGCAAAAATGTATTATCCGATGAAAAAAGAAATCTTATTCAGCTTGAAATTCTTCAATTCTGCAGATTAATGAGATCAGAAGATTGCTCGGGCCGTTGCCCGAGAAGCTGTCAATTTATTGTTCTGATGCAATGATCTCTAGGTACTTAAGGGCGCGGAACTGGAATGTGAAGAAAGCAACCAAAATGATAAAAGAAACATTGAGATGGAGATCGGAATACAAGCCAGAGGCGATTAGATGGGTAACCATCTACTTCAGTGTTTGACTTTTGTTCCCTGTAACTTTAAATCCTGATCCATGAATCCTTTATCCTGCATTTGGCTCCTGCTACACTGGGCATGCACTGTTACTTCCTGTGACTAGGGCTACTATTCTGGTTATAGTTCTAGCCTTCTAGGCTTATCTCCTCCTATTGGTACTTGTTTAAAACGTTTATGGTCCGGTTTGAGATGGTCCAGCTGGCAAAAGTTAGGTCTGGAAGTACTCAATCTCAATGTGCCCTAGACCTGCAGTTCGTAGAACGTGGATCATACCCTTAGTCGCATAGTATGCCTCCTGGGGGTGGCGGCGTGGCGCACCCCTGACTGCTGCGCCAATTGTCGAACTTATGAAGCTTGAATACGGACATAATTTGTGGACTGGTGTTTGGGAGTTCACAAATACGTTTTATGGCTTTAGCGGATTGGCGACTTGGTCCAATCCTGGCAACACATGTATGTAGTCTCAGTGCGCTACATTCAGCAGGAACACGAACAAGGAACAACTACAAAAAAGTAACCAAAGAGAGTATAAATCCCCACCAACCAAGCCTTAGACCACTGAACTAAGTCGTTTCTTTACTAATATGGTTACAGGTCACCTACTTCATACATATGGATAGAAAAACTTTGGTGGCAAATATTTTGGTTACCAAAAAAATACGCAAGTAACATTGATAAATTACATAACCAATATAAAAAAACATAACTAACCAAAAAATTGAGTAACTATTTTGGAGTTTACAAAATTCGCCCTCTTCGTAACTTCGTCCAAAAAAAAAAAAAAAGCGTAACTAATAGTCTAATACCATAAAATTGCATACCATACACCAAAAACAGGCATACCAGGTACCAAAGATATGCGGATAATCCTCCAAAACTATTTGTACCATACACTTCCAAGTTACACCCTTGCGTAACTAACCAGAAAAATGCGTAATATATTATTTTTGCATAACATACACTGAAGAAGTACGTAAACTATCACAAAAATCATGCAATACCATATTGAAATCTTAAAATCTACAAGCTGAACTTTGTAAGGCAAATACCAAAAGAGCGAGAGAGCCTATTGAAGTAGAGAATTGATTGAAAAATACATGTTCGTATGGATCATCTGGATCTCAATTCTGTTCTGCCTGTTCAGTCTGGACCACGGGACAGTCGTGAATTTTGTCTTCTCCATATTACTTATATGAACCCCAAAACTTTTTATGTACTGAAATATTTAAGTGTATGATATTATTGAATTTATATACTATACATGCTCTCACTCATGAATTTTAAGAAGTGCCGCTTTCGCGCTCTCGTACTCGCACCCGCACCCGCTCTGTGTGACTTAGATCATACCTGTATGAGGATCGGGATCTAGAGCGAGACATGCCACATGGCATAAATTGTGGTATGATAGGAATTGGTAAACAAAATTGAATTTGCTTCTTGAAAGTGATAGACATTCAAGAAATTCAACTATTATATATGCCAAAAACATTTATATTGGCACAATTACCTGTTTTTTGAACATTTTTCTTTCTATAACTCCCTCTTGCATTGACATGCTCAAGATATCTTTCTGTATTTAAGATACTTTGGTACTCTCTTATTTTGTAGGATGAGATTGCTTCTGAGGCAGAAACAGGAAAAATTTACAGGTCAAATTATGCAGACAAGCATGGGAGAACAGTTCTCGTCATGAGACCTGGTTGCCAGGTTTTCATCTGATAGTTGCTCCTGTTTACGTGTGCATAAGTTATATTGCAGCTAACTTGTTAGTTAGCTTGAATGACGAAATTGTCCTTTGATCCTCAGCAAATTTTTCAATAAATGGCCTTTTACATTTCTTTGATTAGTTGGATAAGACATGGGATAGACTATAATCTGTGGGAGTCGCATTTCTGTTGTTCGGATACAACATGAAGTTTGGATTACATACTAACTGGGATACTAATCCCACATATTATGTGATACAAAACACTTGGGGGAGGTGGCATTAGTCCTTGAGATTACTTATGGGATTGCATATCTCGTTAATATTAGTCCTGCCAATTAAACATGGCCTTTGAAGTCCAAAAGTAGTACGATTATATCAATCAGGCTGCTACTCTAAGGGAGATATCAATGCATATTCTGCATTCGTTTCTAATAGAGGTGATCTACTGCTGTTTTTTAAGATTCAAGATCTTAAAAAGATAACTACTATGCCTCTTATTAAGTTTGAGTTTGACTGCAGAACTCCAAGTCAGTAAAAGGACAAATTAGGTACTTGGTGTATTGCATGGAGAATGCTGTTATTAATCTGCCACGACACCAGGAAGAGATGGACTGGCTGATTGACTTCAAGGGTTGCAGCTTGTCAAATTTCTCAATCAAGGCAACACGGGAAACAGCTCATGTTTTGCAAGAACATTATCCTGAGAGGCTGGGTGTTGCGATATTATATAACCCGCCCAAGTTCTTCGAACCATTCTGGACGGTACACCCCTATTGGCTTTTTCGGGTTTTCTCTTACTGTTGTACCATGTGATCTTTTGATATATGATGATAATATGTGTTCCATAACACCGAGTGCAAAATGGACTAAATGAAAAATCAAATACAAATGGACTGTGGAATGAAAGCAAATATGTTAGACTGACAGTTGATGGGACATCTTGTAGTCCTAGAATTGATAATGCAAGTTGATAATGTTCGAAATAGAGAGGGAATGTGCTACTGTGAAATAGGAAGTTCGGAAAATTGTAGATAATTTATGCTCTAAAATAATATAGGGATTTTGCATTTCTGGTGAATTTCAGTCTGTGCTTTGGGACACATATAACTAGAAAACATAGTATTTACTATTTAGTTTTAAGTGAAACAGACGAAATAGATGTATCAATGAAAATTTTAAACCCATATTAACCATCTATTAGCACTTGGCAGTTTTTAAGAGGGGAATCCATGACAATCGCATCCTAGAAAACCTCCGCTCTACTTTGCGGATGGGTTTTCTTGTTATCAAAAGATAAAACTCTGTTGTGTTCAGTAACATCTCGGAAATTTTCCCTCGCACTTGGGGAAGTCAAATCAATCATATGATCTAATATTCTTTACAAAAGAAATTTGGAGGGTTTTTGAAGCTTGGAGAATGGCATTATCAATATGATTATGATAGCTGGTTGCATACAATTCGGTTTGGAAACTGTTCATGACAAAATGCTTCCAATAAGAATAATAGAATATGATAGGATGAGTACTATCAAATCATCTTATTTTGTTGCTAATTCTGTCCCTAATGAGAGGAATTGGTTTGTGTAGAAATTGAAGATTTTATTTCTTCTCGGAGCTTTGTTATTGGCTTGCTTTCAACTTTCGATGATTGTTATGATTGTAGGTTGTAAAACCTTTTTTAGAACCCAAGACTGCCGACAAAGTCAAATTTGTTTACTCAGATGATCCTAAAACCATGAAAATAATGGACAACCTATTCGACATGGACCAGCTCGAGTCTACCTTTGGCGGTAAAAATAAAGCAGATTTCGACATCAATAAATATGCCGAGAGGATGAGAGAAGATGATAAGAAGATGCCATTATTTTGGGTGACAGGGAATGCTTCCGAGGTCCCCCATCAACCATCCGTCACAACTGCCGCTTCTTTGGACCCTGCAAAGCTTGAGTTGAATTCGGATGGATCAAATGAGAAAGTGGAAAAAATTTCATCTTATGAAGGTGATGCGGAGGAAAACTACCCAGATGATAATCTGGCCGCAAAAACTAGTAGGAGCAGCATTGCCGTTGCCGAAGTTTAAGTAGGGTAGATTACAAGCTACAACAAACCACGTACTGAAAATGTCAAAATTCAGTCGACTCACGCTCTTCAGAAGAGCTAATAACGCTTCTCCAGCCACTTGGGAGTCACCAAGTATGAGTCCATACACTTGCTCGCTAATACTGGATCGTCGAAGACCTGATTCCATTTCTAAATGAACTCATTGAACTGCGACCTAAATGATTTAGTCTTGCTGACTGTGTAATACTCCTATATAGTAGTGGAGTCGAAATTGCAAGATCCCATTTACATTGTTCATTGACATTCTGAACTCTTGTTTTCTGGGCAATAAAAAGGGCAGTAAGTTTCGCTTTCATTTCGAAAGGTTCTATACTTCTACTGTTACCGTGTTAAAATTGCGTTATAGCAGAAGGGATGTTTCTGAGTTGTTTTGAATTTCACTCAGATTATGGTACTTGCAGGCCTGTCCGATACCGCTAAGTCCAAACCATTTTTGTTATTAGCCGGTTCTTTCTTACCCGCTTCGTTTTTCGCAGGGTTTTTCATTATCTGATTCGTATTTGGAGGCTGTGGGGTTGAGCTGAACCACGTACCCATTTAGCCAAACCATTTGTGATGGATTTGAAGCAAACTGATGGAAGATTCACGTCTTCCATTCTCATTCTTGGTTGGCTTAGCTTTTTTGATTTCATGGTACTTAACTTCAATACTTTCAAAGGAAAATTATACTAATTTTTACCTCACATTGGTGCTTGACTGCAAACGAATCCAAGCTGCAAGTTGGAGCTCGAGCTTTAAGCTCGTTTATTAAACGAATCAAGCTCGAGCTAGTTATATCTCGGCGTGGCTCATTTATAGAAGCTTATTTAGTAAACAAACCAAGCTCAAATGCCTCGATATAAACGAGCTGAGCTCGAGCTTGATTATTCAAATGATTCGATCATCTATAGGTACAGAAACTTGACGAGCAGATGTCCAATGTCCCCTCAATGTGATTCGTTCAAACTTTCGTTCATGTTGCTACCAATGACGCATAACCCGACGAATTCGTGAATCACTTCTTTTAGACCCAAATAATTTTTTTTTTTTTTGAACTAAACTTTTTTAGACCGAGATGAGACCCATATTTGGGGCACAACAGGGCCTGATATGCACTTTCTATGGAGGGTTTCTATCGACGAATGTATTCATGTGGCCGTAGTCCAACAAATATCCGACCTGATGGCCACGAAGTAGTATCGACAAATTCAATTTCCTCAACGCATTCAAACCACTCTGTCTTTTACAATACGTGTTAAGTTTTGACCAAGTCGGGTAACTGGTGCAGAATATACCTTGCTTATTGCCTATAACATATTGCCATCACCTACCCTACAATACTTGGACCAAAGATGCGCAAACCGCAAACTTCAGCACTATTGAATTCACAGGAATTCGACACGCTACATGACACTCTTATCTCTTCTCGGAAGAAACGGTATGAGGCTTAATTAACAACACACACAGAAAAAGAACAACAGAGCAGTTGCCGGCTTTCTCATCTACCACAACCGTGAAATGCACAACACTTTTGAATCATGCCATTGCGTTAGCAGCTATGCGGCTTGAATATGGCACAGATAGATGTGTAGTTAATCGGAAATACAACAGAAGGTATGATCCTGCAAAATCATGAGAGGTGGGAGGGTAATAAGAATGAGCAGGGAGATCAGAAGGCAGAAGCAGAAGAAAAACAGTTAATTCACATACCTGATTGATGCCATCACTCAAACATATCATCTAACTTCTGCCTGTACCTTGCCAATCTCTGCAATTGTTTGGAGATAGGAAAAAAGATTGGTGTCTGAAATATCAAGTAGAACTGTAGACCAGCAATAAGGACAAATATTTGTCATGTAGAACATTCCTTCTATCAACGGCAGCGGGAAGCTAGCTCCCACAGGCAAATAGACAACGGAGAACTTTTCTCCCTTTCTTTTCTTTTGACATGTAATTGCGCACAAATGCACAATTGTGCAGAGCTATAGATGGAACGTTCATGCATATAATTATTCAGGATAAAGAAAGGGTTATAGAAGAACCTTTTCCGTCAAAAAAGGTACAAATAACATCTTTTATGAGTATTTTACGCCACGGAACATTAGTTTTGGTACAGCGTATGCTGTTAAGTTTGCTGGAAAATTTTCTTTCTTACCTTAATAAAATTATTCAGGAAAAATCAATAAAAGGAGAATAGTTGAAGAAACTTTTCATCACAAAAAATCCAAATAACATCTTTTATGGTTATTGTACGCTCCATAATTAGTTTTGGTACAGCATAAGCTGTTAATTTTGCTGGAATTTTTTCTTTTTAAACTGAATCTATGACTCATTGCTAAGACCTAGCTCATTTACCACTATATTTAAATTTTAAGCCACTTAAAAAGACATTTAGTGGACCATGAGCAGATGCAATTGGATAGTACTCCATTGCAAAAGCTAGCTATTGGTTAAGAGGTGCCCTTACGGCCAGGGACATGCATCCTGCCATCCTAAAAGCTCTCCTATTATGTTACCTGAGAACTCAACCTAAAAGCTAGGCGCTTCTATACCGCATATTTCTTTATCAACAATGTTGGACTTACCCTTTACGACACAAAAAGTTGTTCTACCTTAACATATCTGAAAATTGCATTTGCTGGTCAAGGCTGATAGGAGAAACCAGATTACAGAAACACCAACCGTACATACCTCAAAATGTTTCACAAATGACTTTTTCATCTTTATCCTTTTCACGAAAACCATGGGCCATCAAGAAATTGCCCAAAATTAAAGAAAGACTCGTATTCATCTATCTATATGGTCTCGGGTACAAGTGCGCAGGCTCGTGTGCAAGTGTCAGACCTTCCTAAACTCTAAACCGAGATCTTAGGTTACTACGCTATCCGCCCACAGTTAGGCATACAAATTGGGGGCACACTTATAGCTATTACAAAATACATAGTACTCTCGACAATGGTGTTGTAAATAATTGAGAAATGCGCTTGAAATCAAATGGCATTCAAGAAACTGTGAATTGCATTTCCCATCCACATGGAAGGTTTAAAATGTTTCCTTTTCAGTTAATGTGAGCAAGTTTCATAAAAATCAGAGGATTGAAGTGTCTAAATTGGGTACGCGTGCAGACACATATCCCACTCCCTCACTTAAGCGTAAATGAGTACTTCATTTAGAGGATAAGATGTAACATAGATTTTCATCCAGAGCACATATGCCTAAGAGTATGTAAGTAATCTAAAAGAAATAAATGCCAACGTGAAGGCTACCACAATCAGAGCAAGTTAAAAGACAACCTGGAGAAAAGTTTCAAACCTTTGTGTAGGCATAAACCCCAGCCTCGGTAGGTCCAGCAGGGCTTCCCCTTCTGATAAACTTTCCTTCTTGTGCTATGTAAAGCATAGGTATTCCAGTTGATAGTTCCAAGCTAATAACCTGGTCACAACAAAAAATAACAAGAATAAATTCAGTCGGCCATAAACAAACCAGAAACCAATACAAGGGGTTGATACCGTGGTAAGAATAAAGTCTTACCTCCTCGGAGGTTAACTTGTCGAGGTACATAATGATGGACCTCAATGAGTTCCCATGGGCGGCTATCATTACATTCTTTCCAGATTGAAGTTGGGGTTCAATCTGCAACAGATATGTTTGAGATATGAATTGCGGGGTGAATAAGAGGAGAGCTAGACAATATGACAAAAACCATAAACCATAGCACACTCTTTGGTGGTTGTTCCCAAAGCAGTTTACCAAACCAGTTTTTTAATATAATAACAAAAACACTAGTCGACCAAACAAGTTTGTTGTGCTCTTTGGATACTAACAACAAGAAATAAAATACAAAAACTAACCAAATAATGCTACTATTCTCACTTGTTCTTTGAAATAAGCCACAGCTCTCTGAGCGCACATTTCCAAACTCTCGCCATTGGGCGGAGGTATGTCGTAACTACGGCGCCACTCGTGAACTTGTTCCTTTCCATATCTATCTGCTGTTTCCTGCTTGTTAAGACCTTGTAGTTCACCATACCTAAAGCGAAGAAAAGTGCGTGTCACTGCCGGGAAATGTATAATTGGAAAGAAGGTAAGAGGAGTAACCCTAAAAGAGAAATAGAGAAACCATTACATTCTTTCATTCAATTGCCAAGCTGTGACAACTGGAATACATTGCTTGTTGGTTTCTTCACTGAAAATTTGACTCCATGATTTGGCCTGTTCGCTTTCATTATGCATAATGATGGGCACCTGTGGGAAGATTGATAGTTGTGAAAAGATTCTATGGAACATGTTCGTGTTTTCTAAGGCATTGAAAATCTAAACATAGAATTCTTCTCTCTTTGTTTTATCATTTCTCATAAAGTTATGCAAACCAAATCGGTTCTACAAGGGAGGAAAAGTTCTACAGTATATACAGGTATTGACCAGTTTCAAGGGACAAATTCCACTGGATCGTAAGCATGTTTAGGATACAAATGGGCTCAAATCGGTTTCTTCATTTTGATTTCTTCACCATGGATTTTTAGCATCAACTAGAATATAGCGTAAGGCAAAAGTATAACCTACAGAGCCTTTCCAAGATATGGGATATCCACAAAAGAAGAAAAGGAAAAGGTTTTTGGTAGCAACAAGATTTTTCAACATGTTACCTTCTTGCGACGGTGTTGAGTCATGGCAAGCATAGCTGTCATCTGTGCACGAATAAGTGCAGAAGTATGGATAACGTCAATAGGTATATTGCTGATTCTCTTACCAGCTTCAATTGCCTCTTCAACACCCTTGGTGGTTAAGGGGACATCTACACAACCAGTAAACAAGTTCTTTTCGTTCCATAAAGACTCGCCATGGCGAATCAGGATCAGTGCCGCTTCCTCTGAAAAGGAAACAGAGCAAAAATTAGAACTCACTTCACTGTACACGTGAAAATGAAATAGAAGGGTTAGAATTTGAGAACAACTCAAACCTATGTTACATGGAGGTGTCGAGTGTGGTTACAAATATAGGGGGTGTTGAACCTCTAACTGAAGCAAAGATGAATCCTGTTTTTCATTCTTAATATATTTTGTGGGATAAAATTGTGTTCTCTACAGCTATTGTGTCAAAAAAGAAACTCAAACCATGACAATAATCACAACAAACTGACACAATCACAAAAATAAACACACTGATAGAGCAAGTGTCCGATGAAAGTATAAAACACACATCTCACATCCTTGTTTGGGTGCCGAGTGTATGGCACCGATACTATTTTGAGAAGTCCATGTAACATTGGCTTAAAAAACTTGGTTATCCTTACTCCCAAAGAAATAAAATCACTTCGTGAAATTATGGAACTCATGTTACTTGATTTCTTTGAAGATTCAATGGTGGTGTCATTTGACAGGGATGAAGCTTGGTTGAGTACTGAAAACTGAGAAGAGGAGGCCTGAGCAACAATACACTTCCTCCCACTAGACCAATAACTTCCTGTTCTCAAGATCCCGATATCAACTCTGAAACCATTTGAAATCAATCGTAGTGATTGTTTTCCATTCTCCAGCTGAAAGCCATAGTTGATGAAATATCCATGGGGCAGAAGAGTCCCAGTGGCTTGTTGAAATGCAGTAGCGGCCATTCTGAAAATCAACGAAATCCTAAGAGTCAGTTGATCAAGAGCCAAAGATGGATAGATTTGATATCTAAATGTAGATAACTATCTGTAGAATAAATTCAAATTTTCTCGTATTTTTAACTGGAAAATAGAGATGTAGTTTAAATCTAGATTGTTATGCTCTCGCCTCACGCACTCTTCATCTTTCTCTTGCTAATCAAACATGTGAAAGAGTTAAATCTCTCTATCACTTTCTATCATTCTCTTGCTAATCAAAGAGAGACTACATAATTATAGATCCATACATATCAGCCAAATGGGTAGCGCCTATTTTGTGAACATGCACAGAGACAATGGTAAATACTACAGTGCTTCAAAAAAGAATCTAAAGAAAAAAGAATCATAGTCGACACAAAGTGAGCTCACAGATACAATGAACATGTTAAGTTTCCAAACCGGAACGGAAGAAGGAAATAATCAAAAGAAAAAAGGCAAAGCAAAGTGGGAAAATGCCAAAAAGAAAAAGGAATAGAGCAATGCTAGGAACACAACGTTAAAATACAACTCAGGACACAACTGCGTCCAGAACCGTTCAATGCACATGAGCCCGCATATGCCGAACGGCTCCAACAGTTGTGTTCCTAGACTGTTTGAAAGGAAAAAAAGCAAGGAACTGAAAGTACTGAACATGAAACGAGCTTATAATCACATAATTCCGGTTTCATGCCTCCATAACTAGAAATGGGAAATCCCTCAAAAATTGAATGCTACCCAACCCAACGCCCACAAAGATAAAACTCATGTAGTAGACTGTAGAAGTCAACCAGCTCGTAGAATCAAAAAACCATGTTTTCCACATCAAACCCACAATGTCTAATACTCAAATTGCTAGAAGAGGGGAGGAGAGAGGTTGAATAATCACAATTCACAGGCAATCAAGTGCAACCCATCAACTAAGTTTGCTCCTAGAGCAATGACATATCTCAAACGGATTTTTACCACCAATTTATCTCACCCCTTGTTTGGACTTTGTACTTGGTTTCCATGTTTTGGAGAATCTATTTTGATGGTAAGGGCGTAGAAACCACTTAGAAAAACAAAACATTAGCAAAGTCTTTCTTGTTGCGGTGAGATTGGACCCCAGGATTAGTAAACGTAAGCTGGTCGGGACACCTGAGTTATCAAAAAAACGTCTTTGTTGTTTTCCGTCTATTTTCTTGGCAACCAAACAAGGTCTAACTCCTCAAATAGTGAGAAAAAGCTTAATTGAAAATTAACATCATAAATTAGATCCAACTCCATTAACATTTCTGTTTCCAACACTTGCATACATCCACAAAAAAGTCCTAGAAATGCACATGCATAATCATAAGATCAAACAGAAAACTAATCAAATAAGTCGTCAAGAACATCAAAAATTAATCAAACCCATTTACATAACCTGATTAAGAACATAAAAAAATTAAGCAAACCCACTTACATAAACGTGATCAAGAACAATCAAAGATTAATCAAACCCACTTACATAAACTAACTAAAAAACGAAAATTTTCAATGCATGAAGTAAAAATAAAAACAAACGCAATTATAGCGAGCCAATCTTACCCACAAAAGGAAGAGAGAGAGAGAGAGAGAGAGAGAGAGAGAGAGAGAGAGAGATTTCAGTACCTTCGCTTATAGGGGAATTGATGCTTGACGGAAAAACCAAGGGCCTGACCAAAATGCAAGCTTTGCTTCTTCTCGGGGGAAAACGATTTTCTTACGAGAGAAGTTGACTAGATAACTATTGTCTATTTAGTACTAGTATATACAATGATGACGATGATGGAGATTGTGCCAGTTACAGAAGTGACATGTCTTGACAACGAAATTCAGAGAGAGAGAGCCGTCTTCGAGATGGGTAAATTAAAAAGGGCTCCTCCAAACAGCGTTCTGGGTGCGTGCTATGCACCTATGCAGACCACTTGTGCTGCGCGCCCGATATGGGGCCACTCCGAGTCTTAATATTTGATCTCAACCGTTCATTTGTTCGTCTTGTTAAGTTTGTAGTACATGTGAAAATTTAAATTCATGGGACGTCGGTAACTATGTTTTCAGAATGCATTTTTCATCGAGAAGAAACAAATGCAGGTGATTTTTTTTCAAAACTGTATGCTCACCGATTGAATAGTTATCAATGTCCGATCAAACTAAATTTTTAAGTAGACTACTTAGACAACATGACGAATAAAATGAACGATCCAGATCAAATGCTGAGACCCAGAGTGGGCCCCATAATGGGTGCGCAGCATGCACCCTCAACCAAGATAGTTTGATATCTTTTGACAAGGTAATAATTTTAGACGACTTGTGTAATTGTCGCCCGGGATGGTTACCGAACAGGGTTCAATTTTTTGAATTTTTTTTGAAAAAGAGGACAATTTATAATCAAAGAAAATATGCCCCGAAATCATCCAAACCATGAATTTTTTACCGCTAATAAAAAGTCTTTTTAACTGTCATAAATATCTTTAACAAGTGTATTCGGATAATTTTGGAGTATATTTTCTTTGTACCTATGACTTTTGTTTACTAAAACATTTGGAACGTATAATAATATTTTTTGTCCATGCATAAATCTTGAAAAAATAGACATAGAATTCGGGTGAAGAAAGTACATAAAGTACACAAATCTTTGATATGAAAATCACTACCTTGCATTGATGCGACGAAAGATCCTACCTATGATAGAATCTTTAATACTATTTGACTATTAGACATAAAATCTTTTTTTGCGTGCCTCAATGAAATCTTACAAATTAAACATTTGTACAGATTAGTATCGAATATCGTACTATCGAGATTACAATTCTATTTGAATGATCTTATACTTTGTTAGCATAAAAAAAATTGATAAAATATTTTATCCCCAAACGCACGTCCCTCTTAATAACACGACTTCAATCGCTGCATTTTTGTGAGTAATTATAAAGTAGTCGTCTCTAAGTTATTTGCTAACTAAGCTTGAATGACTTAGAGAACTAATGGACTTGTTCGATAGACATTACACATAGGCATATAAATTCAATGTTGATCAAGTCTCATCAATCGTGTTGGAGGCTTTTGCGCAGTGGTCGATCCAATTGATCAAGCTCCTGCGTCAAGTGTTTTTGTTTCTTAGGACCTAGGCCCTCTTACGTACCAAAAAAAATAACCTCACTCAAGCTTGACCCTGGCACGTTTGCTAAATGTCGTTATTACTATTAGATAAAATATTGTACTCTTTTCTTTCTTTTTTTTTTTGCTCCAAATAAATCAAATTAGAACGAAAAAGATTAACAGATTCATGAGCCAGTTATAAACAAGTATTTACGGAACTCAATCTCGGCCGTCCAAAAGTGTCTTGGACAGTCCCGATTTAAAAAATACAGTAAATAAAAATATTCGCATAGTTAATTAAAATCCAGACCATTGATTTCCAAAATGGACGGCTGAGATCGCCCAGCTCCGTAAATAAGTTTCTCTCAAAACCCAATGGCTGCTTTTGGATTCTCTTCGTAATTTAAACTATGAAATAAACACCAAATATAGTACTGTATTAAAATTTGGACACCACCTAACGCCTACCACAACCAAAGTCTCCAAACAAACAAAACCAACAGCTCTTCAAAGTCTAGAATTGGAGACCACCTACCTACCGCAACCTTCCACCCCATGTGATTATTTCTGCCTCCTCCCATGCATCGTTACGTCGACCAAACAAATGCACAACCACATCCCCCACCAAACTCTCTGTTAAACACAATGATTTGAGTCCAAATATTCCTCTTTTCTATCCAACAGAGAGACAAGATAGAAAAGTCCAAATGTTCTTCTTTCAACTTTCAAGGTCCGCTTGCGGAAAGTTATACAAACATGCTATATAAATGTTATATAAACTCTTGTTCGGGGCAGTCCGTATGAATCTTTTCCCCAATTTTGATCCGGCATCGTTTTGGTTGATGGTCGAATATGTCTTTCAACAATTAATCAAGATTCGCTTGAATTTGTCCGGACGTCATGAATAATCCATGAAAAAGGTCTGGAATTTATTGACTTTAGCTGAATTAAAATAATTGCTTCAAAAATCATTGTGACATCAAGCTCATGATATTTGTTTCTTATTTAATTTCCATACCATAAAAAAAATTGTATATGAAGTAAACTAATCAGCAACGAGTACTTAGGGATTGTCCCAGTAGTGAGGGCAAATGACTGACTTTGGGAGTACTTCCCTTGGTCAGGAGTTTGATTCCTCACCGGGTGAGTACCCTAATAGCACGTGGGGAGCCGTGACTGGTATGGCCGCCCCGAGGTTTGGGTTGCATAGTCAGGTCCAATTGTGGCTCGGCTGTAGAACTGTTTCTCAATTATAAAAAAAAAAAACCAAGTGCCTGGTGATTTTCTAGTACTCTGATCTGTTCAAGGCTTTAACTTATCTCGGTTTCCCAAGTCATATATTGGTTTGCTTGCATCGCGTAACCTTTTTTGTTCAAATCCCATTTTTGTCCTGTTTATCGGTGTGTACAAATTCCATTTTTATCCCGTTTTGGGTCTCAAAAAAATAATCGGAACCGCTCATTTCGTTTAAAATACTTTATTTACAACTCTTGCAAAAATAAGCTCAATCCGTATCGGTTAAGACACCTACAAAACGTCCAACTTTGTCCCAGAATTCAAGCCTAAATTCTAGAGCAAAGTTTGAATATTCCTAAATGCTCTTACCGATACCGTATTGAGCTTATTTTTTGCAGAGACCATAAGCATAGTATTTTAAACAAAATGAGCAATTCCGATCATTTTTTTAAACCCAAAATAGGCCCAGAAAAGGGTTTGTACCCACCGGTACAAAATTTTCATCCATACCATTAGACTTTCTGACTAAGAATGACCCCAAACTCCCCAAGTTGGACATTGCTTGGGCCCTTGAGTTTTGTAGGAGGAGAGGGCAAGGATAAAGTGAGCCTTAGCCCATTTATCGCGCGTGCTTTTATATTTCTACCCCAAGTTGGATATTAAGGCTTGGGCCCTTGGGGCACTTGAGTTTTGCAGGGGGTATGGGCATGTATATAGTGGGCCTTGGCCCATTTCTCGCGAGTGCTGTCTGTCCTTCTGAACCGAGTCTGGTCATTAGATTAAATGGGCCCAGGCCTATTAAGATTTTGCAATAGGTTATAGAAGCAGCTTCCTAAAATCGCGAGCTTTTTATAGGTTTTAAGGCCGAAAATTTGATTTTTGATTCTTTACCATTCTAACAATTATCCCTTGGTCAAGGACAAAATCGACTAATTCATATACAACCTTGGTGGAGCCGCCCCTAGTGGAGCCCACGTCAATGCGGTGGAAAAAACCCTGAAGGCAATAATTTCCCCTTGATTCACTTTTATTCTGTACTTGGATCAGAATTTGGTCGACATATAGATGAGGTCGAAGGATTTAACCGTTCCTTTTCCCTTTTCTTTCACTCCACAATTCCTTTTTTTTTTTAATAGCAAATTTGTTTTTTATTAATCTTTGAAACGAGTATACTGGGTTGGCAAGGAGGCCATCGACAATCACTTTGCCATCTTAACCCCAAGAGAAAGAAAGTTGGCGAGAGACCAACACAACCAAAGGAAAACAAATACAGAATCAGTTCTCCAAACAAAGAAAACTTGAAATTGCATCCTAGGGCTCCCTAAAACCCTAGAGTACCCTAAAATTCTATGGTATCCTAAGATACCCTAAGGTTTTAGAGTGCCCTAAAACCCTAAGATGTCCTAGGGTGACATTTCCATTAATGGTAAATATATTTTGTAAAAAGCAGACCTAGTGGCAATTAAATATTCTACTATCTTACCTTAATGGGAAATACTTTTTATTTTTTGTAGCTAGTGGTAATAATCTCGAGGCAAAACCCTACTCTCCAAAAAACACAAATGACAAGAAAGAATGTTTATCGAGGATCAAAAAAATAATTTTATCTTCTAATTATCTTTAGGTTTTTGGTCTCAGGTTCGACTACTTCCACCTTCATACTAACAATTCCTGTATAAAGCCAGCACATATGAAGCTTTGTCCCGGTTTTAACTAGACTCCCAATAGTGAACAGTGCCATCGGTTTCCTGAATTAAGAGTCGGATACCGAGTTGCAAACAAAACAAAGCACGAGAAAATACCTACAATCCCCAATGTCATATGGAGACGTAACCGCAACAGCATCACTCAATTAATAATCAGGAGAGAACCCAACATAGCACCCGCCTGATAGGACTCGAACTCAACCCTTCAACAAGAAGGAACTCTACGAGCCATAACCATCAATTAAGGTCCAACAATGAAGCCCAAGAAAAGTTGGCACATAATGAGATAGTAAATGATAAAATGCGACAATATTCGAACATGAGGCCAATCAACAAAAATTTAATCTGCTCAGCTAGCCAGCCAAAACCTAAATTCACTCTCCAATACACTCCTGGCAGGTCAAGGCTGAAGGTTGGGCAATTGGCATCTTTTAAGTTTGCTTTATGACTTCAAAAAGTATCGGAACTCACCTTTAAAATACAACTCCGGACACAACTACATCCAGAACCGTCAGATGTACATGATTCTGTACATCTAACCGTTCCGGACACTGACGTGTCCGGAGTGGTGTTTTAAAGGTATGTTTGAAGCATTGCTCTTATGATTTAGTCCTCCTTATCTTTCTAATTAAGCCCCTCCAACAATTCTGGATAAAATAACCAGGCCAACTAGTGGAAAAATCACATTTTGTAAGACAAAAGCAAACTCCATTTAAATAATGTCTCAAATAGGATCCACCGACAATGCAAATCAGCAGCAGTCCTACAAACTCACACACAAACATCACCATACAAATAAATAACACATAACATAGAGGAAGTGGTACGTAATCTAAGACATACCAAAGCTCAGAACAAACCATAAGAAGAAGTGGCACTTCAATCTTCAGATTCCTGCTCATATTGCTGGAGCAGCTTCTTGCAACCAGACAGAGGTTCGTCCATCAAGAACCCCATCGCATTGGCAAAACGTTTATAGGAAGAAATCCCATTGTTTCCTGTCAGGATCACACGGGAACGATCACGCCCTGAGTCCACCGATGCACAGTTGCTCTGGGGGCTGCTAACGAGCATGACATCACAAAGCTGGCTTCCATGGTCTTCTCTCACCTTAATTTCGTATTTTCCTTTCGAGTCTGTCGTACCGCCGATGCTGTATAAGAGTTCCTGTGTTTTCCTGTCTTTGCATTCCAGTTTAACCATGGCACCTGTTTAATAAAAGTACAACAATCATCCATAAATCAGCCATATGTACTCTTGGGTTGTCTGGAAGGTTTTCTGTGAGAAAACTGAATTAACCAAAGGGAACTCCCACAATGTTTCCTTCAAAAAGGAAGTGACTCAAGGTGAAATGATTCCTTCAAAAACACTCTTAAAGTAGAACCACATCTCCCAAGACAATTAAATGCATCCAACAGTATAGCAACGACATACAAATAAACTCTCCAGGGCCTAAGAGAACAATTTAGCAATCACAAGGATAATACATTGAGTTGATCAAGTTGGTTATTTCAACATGTAAGAAACTCTCAAATAAATGAAACCTGTAAGTAACAACAAATTTCATGTCAGTTAATACACAGGGTTAAGCAATTAAGAGGCTTTTGGAGCGGACATAGCATCGTGAAACAGCATACAAGATATCGTAATCTACAAAGCAACTTATTTCATATAGTGTGGCAGATTGTGGGCCCGTGGAGTTGTTGGCTTACGATAATTCTTCAAATATTCTCCAAGGAGAAGATTGTTACGCTTGACTCATATTCTCAACTTTGGAGGCTAGATGGGCAAAGAAGTACTTGCCTTCAATACTGACTGCTATGCTTGCATAAACCAAAAAATGGAGCTATTGGCGTGGAAGGCATGATACAATATCATCCACTTATTACCATGGGCATGGAGTGGTGCAGAAAGAGGGAAGGTGAGGAAGACGTGTACAAGACTTGTAAACGCATTTAATACCTTCCATGAGCCAATTAACAATATGAGCCAAATACAACAATCTCCACCACGGTGGATATATCTCTCATTTTATGGTAAGGCCCAAGTTTAGCTAGTTCCCAAGTTTAACAAGAAAAAAAGTGGACCCTGATGTGCGAATGGAACCAGGAGCAACAAACATGGCACTTGACAAAACATGATAAATAGACCCACTCGTGAAAGACCCTGGCGTGGTCACGCTAATGCAAATTAAGGCATTTACATTTCTTTGCTAGACCTCCATCACTTACGGACTTTGCTAGACCTCCATCACTTATGGAGGGTTATAATTCAATTCTTTCTTGATAAGAATTTGCTTAACATAGTACCAGTATTATAGATGTGGTTAATGAAAAAGCGAGAAGTACACCAAATTGGGTATCAATTAGCATTGGCAATGACAACAACTTCAGTTCTTATTGTGGCATTGTGCTCACAAGTACCACTTGCCATTTGCCACCCCATGAGTGAACTTATCACTATCTGGAACCAACAAATATCCATTAGCGCACAAAAGTTGCTTAAATTAACAAAAAATACCAATTTCCTGTCCTATAATACCAAATAATGCATTTACCAAGTCCGCCATGCTTGATATTATTAGCGGGTGGCCTATTAGAACTAGTAGAAACCCAAGCTTTCCATGGCCACCATGGTCATGTAAACAACCGACATGTTCTACACAGAACCAGATGTGTACATATACTTGTTATTTTTGAAAGTGATAATCCACACATGTGACACAAGAGTTTGTAGTAGCAATGACAACACCTCCAATATGCATTTCTATCGCCAGTACAATTTGCAACACACATGGATGGATCCAGCACACTGCAAAAATAATAGATTATAGATCTACATGGGTGCACACTGGACACATACCGATACCCAGATGGTAGTATCTGTTTCATACATACAAGTCTGTACAAATTATGTCTCTCTAATTTGTGCAGATGGGGCCATGCCAGGATCTGGTTTCTAGTCTAAGGCCTCGTAGAATCCCAAACAAATAACAAAAGACCATGCTACATAAAGGCCACAAAATCTTCGTTGCTCGTTTCGAGCCGCAACCAACGAGAATCGTTCAGCTCTCAAGAAATGATCCATAACGAACAAATATCGTACATCTGAAAACTAGAATTTGGGAAACTGGAAACTTCACCAACGTGAGGTTGCAATAATGGTGGCAATTGTCTTTAGTCCTTGATGGATGCGTTGCCAATAGGCCCAATACCACTACCATCCCACAAGGGTATGCTCAAAACAAACAGATCTCCCTAGGCACAGATAGGAGATTATACCGTACAACGGGTATAAGTTTATGCACTGAAATTGTATAGAAACAGCAAAAACTACAATGCATATCCACCGCACACCTCACCTTCTTGTCATCATGTGGAAGTGACGACCAATCTAAGAAGTATATGCATGTATACGTTCAGAAGTAATAGATCTGTACTTTTGATACAAAAACTAAAACCGATACATTACGGACGTGTATAGGGGCTGGGCCCGCCACTTATTTTAACAGAAAAGATAGATAATTGGGAAAGGAATGTAAAATGTAGTTCAAAAAAGTTAGAGTAGTTTATCTTTAAACTACTTTCGTTGAATTTTGATGTATGATCAATCTCTATGTAGGCATGGACAGAGACACAGATGCACAGACGGGCCACGGAATTTCAAAAAATATGGAGAAACGTACACAGCAAAAATAAATACATAATACTTTTGAAAACAGTGGAAACAATATGTGCATACAAGCATCATCTATTGCAAGACACTTTCAACCCAAAACATTTCAAGTAATGAACATTTACCCCCAAAAATTTAATGGACCCATCTCATACGTTTATTGCGTGTCCCGAGCAGGGACCTCCAGGATTGTTGATGCTTCATGGATCAATCTCTTAAAACATGTGTGCATGCTTTTTTCTTGAGCAAGGAATGTAAAGATCTTGCATGGTGATTGAATTTTTTAATGTTTTAGTAAGGAATATAGGAAAAAAATATTGATTCTTGAAATGTTCTTCATCGCCACATCAGCCACAGCCGAATCTAAATTCTATCTCCATCAGTGGATACACATGCAGCATTTCACGCTTACAGTGTTGCGCCAATAATAATGCAAGTGTCGCGTGCTGTGAATGAACGACCGTAGGTATCAAGCTCCGTTTAGTAACCTACGCTATAGATCAGTGATAAACATATGCATATACATACAGATCGGCACAAATACATGCAAATCCTCCAAGGATCAGTCATAAACACATGCAGTTATGTACGGAAAATCGTGCAATTTACGGATAAAAAATAAAGTACGCCCGTAGATTTTTTTTTTTTTTTTTGGTTCTCATCGAATTATTTGAAGGGCTTCTTGAGTTCTTTAACTTGGTGCAAAAATATTCAACAAATTACGCACAAACATACTTATTAATGTTTTTTTATCTCAAAATTAAACTCCTTTTATACGTTTACAAAAAGTCTAGGAATACGTCTTTAAAACACGATTCCGGACACAGTTGTGTCCGCAAACCCTTAGACATGTGCATCTAACAGGTCCGGGGACACGGGATTCACGTACATCTAACCATTCCGGACACAATTAACTGTGTCCTGAGTTGTGTTTTAAAGATGTATTTGTAGCATTGCTCGTATGTATATAAGCAATCTAGATCTATATTTCTGTTAAATGTGTGTACATAACAGATCAAGTGAGAAAAAGCTGAGATGAAAAGTTTGAAAAAGCCAAGACGGAGAAAATACCGGCAATGGGGGTGGTGGCCGAGGTCTCGTACCCCGCACGACACGTGTCGCAGTAAACGTGGCCCTCTAAGACGAAGGGCTTCGCCATGGGCCGAGATGCGCTGACGAGCGCCGGGAGCACACAGAGCGCCAGAATCAGCATCGTTCTCGCCATTGTTGCTTTTTTGCTTCGATTGCTTAACGAACAGGGAAACAAAGATACTGATGGAGTGGTATAATTGTGTAGGTGGAGAGAGAGAGAGACAGAGAGAGAGAGTAAAGTGAAGTGGTTGGGGAGTGCTGGAATTGTGTGCGCACAGCGAGGGGAGAGGATTTTGTAATTTTTTCAGTGTAGACTGCCATGTAGAAACCGAGCCGAGTTTTATCGAGCATGAGTTCAATTCGTTGTTTATTAAACGAGCAAAAAATTTGAGCTAACGAGACTACTCATTCATAGCGTTAGCTTTTGGAAGCCTACTCACTTTTCTAGTTATGCAAAAGAAATTGGAAATCACAAAGTAAAAATTTGAGCAAAATATTTGGTCACATATATTTAAGAGTTTTCGTTGTTAATTTGTTTTCTTTTCCGTACAAGATTATTTCCTAGATTGTTAGGCTTGATTTAGTTGTGAAATTCATGTGATAAATGTTTCATCTCGATATGTTAACCCTTTAAGTGTAATTCTCTTATCGTTTGACGTGAAAACATACTTGCAAGTTGAAACTCTATTACTTTAATTGCATTCATCTCTTATCATCGTAACACTAAATGTAAATATTTTATGACGAAATATCTTTCTGTCGGGTAGAAAAACGAATAGAGAGATGAGAGGAATATGCTAGTAGTAATATTAACTGTAATTTTAGAAAGTTTATTTTCTTTTTAAAAATAAAGTCGGGTGATATACGCGTACTTAATACTAAAATAGAATTGAATCAACAATAATAATTGTTGTGATTTGACACGTGGCGAAGAGATGGAGGCAATTGGAGAAAGATGTGAATACGACGGCTGTGGAGAGAATAAATTCTCTGATTGTTATTGAACGTGATTGCAGCTAGCGGTGTCGGTGGAACATTGGGGAAATCAGGATAAGGCAGTGGTGCGATCGGGTGTTGTCAAGCCTAGGGCTTTGACTACCCAGAGGCCCACATTTTCGACCCTATAAACAAAATTGGGCCCGTTACGGTGCCCACGCTGTATTGTAGCCTTGTAGGGAAAACATACTCCTGGTAGAATCTGTGTTTGGTGAGACTTTAGTTTCGATCTCCGAGCGGTGGAATTTCCTAAAAATTAGAGGTGCATTATGAGGGGATAATATTTCCTTGGCGGAAGTGACGGAGTAGTGGGTACTATACCTGCATTTTTTTTTAGTGTAACCAAAAAAAAAAAAAAAATCACTTCTAAAAGTCATTCCGGATAAATATCTCTTCAATTTTTTGAAGATGAAGATATTTTTTGAAGATGAAGATGAAGATCTTCAATTTTTCCTTAAAGGTGTTTTTTTGCCACCTCATTATTGCATTTTTTGTTTATGAATTTTCCCATATTAGTCGTGTCAAGATTATGGAATCTATTCCGCTATGATGTATTATCAGAAATTAACTGGAGAATGCAAATCAAAAAATCAATTCCGAACAAGCTTATTGGATTCTGATTATACCTTCTCTTAAAAAAAAATTTGCAAAAATTATTCTGCGCAAATCAGATATTATAGTGGTAAACACTATATTCAAAACTCTTAACAAATATTTGGATCAGCGCTGAAAAAGGTCTTGACGACCTCTGGCCCTTTGCCGGCAAGGATTTTGAATCTGGTGCACTCAGGATTCTAAAATGAGAGAAGATAAATGAAAGAGGAAGATATAGGGCTGAGTCGGCTGACCAATGACGCGAACAGAAAAGAGGAAAAGTAAAGCCAAACGAAACAAATTGGGGGCAAAATTGTCAATAGAATAGATAAAGTCGTGGCACTAAAGAAATTAATCGTGGCATTAGGACTACCCTTTTTAAAAATTCTGAATATAATTCAAAATATTGTGAAATCCTCAATCTAGAATCTTAAAAGTTAAAAGCAATTGATTTCGAAACAACCCCTTAAACTGGGACTTACTCCCATGCACATGAGTAAGGTTCGATTTTCATAAACACTCATTCCATCCCCAAGTCGCATAGGATAGTATATTAGGTTTACAAAAAAGAAAAAAAGGGACTTACACAACATTTTTTTCCGATTTTCAAAATGGTGTTCATCTTGAGTAAAAAAAAAAAAAAAAAAGACCAGGTTCACGTTGCAGAGCTCACCAAATAGAACATCCATTTAAAAACCCAAGTTGATCACACATTGGTAACTACATGATTGAATGATATTTGTTCTGAAGTGCAATTCTGAAATCACATCCTTGCTTAAATATATTAGAGTTACTTTAGTCATTGAGTCAACGATGTCTGACCAACTTGTTTTTTAAACAGGAATATTTTACTCGTCGAGCTCTACAATGTGGGTTCTTATCAAATTTTAGGCTCGAGATAGATTCCAGCCTATTCTGCCTAAGCATGATCGAATCCCAACTTTCTGAACTAGTCAATCTGGACCTTCTCTAAAACTACGAATTGGGGGAAAGGGGATGGGACTGCTGGGTTTGAACCTTACCACTTGGCTGCCACTCCAATTGCAGCAGTAATTTTAGTGACATTCACTCGCTTCTATTTTAACCCACAAATTAAATGAGAAATTAAACATCCATATGTTAATAGCTTGGTCAAGAGAAAGAGCGTTTCAACTCCTAAATAAGAGAAAGAAATGCCATAAATGCAAGTAAATATATACTCCATTTGTAACTACATGTGCATTTGCTCAAGTGACTCCATAAACAAACATAGGTTATAGATTAATTAAGAGGAAAAAAAGATCAAATGACAACACCAATATGCTCAATGAAAAAGCTATTAGGCTTTTGCATTTTTGGTTCTTGCTTGACACTTCTTGCTTGCGGTGGCACGGCGGATTCCAGCGACGGCTTTCGCGTTCGGGGTGCTAATCTTGGAGGTTGGCTGGTTGTGGAAGGATGGACTAAACCATCTCTGTTCAGTGACATACCAAACAAGGATTTGTTGGTTAGTAGACACATGTGTCTTTGATGTGTGTAGTTTTGTAAATTTTTTCTTGGTCACATTCTTTATAGAGGCAATGTTACGTGCACAAATTTACAACACAATTTTGTACACAAATGCATTCAGAATCGTTCGACGCACGTGGATCCATATGCATTGAACGGTTTCGGACACAGTTGGCGTCCGGAGTTGTGTTCTAAAACTGTATGCGTAGACTTTCCGTTCTTTTACTATAATGTTTGTACGTTTACAATTTTGTTGTAATTGAATTTTTGTCAGGATGGAACTTCTCTCCGGCTCAAGTCAGTGAAATCTGGAAAATACTTGTGCCCTGAGAAAAATGGAGAAAGAGTAGTGCTCATGGAGCCAAATAACACTTTTAATCCTATATTTAGAGTAAGTTAAATTACTACCTTTTTAAATTACACTGATTGATTGATGTTAAGTTCTTTAATATTTGACATTATGTATGTGAGGATTTTGGACTTTGTGGAAAGAAAAAACAAGGACAAAAGAACATGGCATGCACCTATTTTCTAAGATGAACCCTCCTATAGGATAGTAGCCGAGCGCGATACGGGATGGGGAGGCTGCCAAACACCACCTGCAAAGTGGGTGCAGAGTGGCCGATTGGATTTTCCAAAAACGTGTACTAAAAATTCAAAAAAAAAAAACACATAAAAATTCACATTTCTCTCATCTTATTAGTCTCTGTTCTTATTCCTCCACTTTTCCAAATCACTCATTCATAGATCACATAATTTTCGTGCTTTCATGCATAACACGGATACCCTGCTTGTTGATTAGTAGTACTGCTACGAGTACCGACGATGGGTGTAGAGAAATCGTACCGACGGTCGCGCCAGGTTGTCTCCGGCCACTAGACTGTCGATCCGAGCCGTCCAAAAAAATTTTAAAAAAAAACCCGAAGGGGCTTCGTGAGAATCAACGGCACAAAAAATAGGGTGTTTAGATCAAGTCCCCTACACACATTGGATGCCGTTGATTCCCATGAAAGCCCTCTTGTTTTTTATTTATTTATTTAAATTTGGACGGTTCGGATCGGCCGTCCGGTAGCCGGAGACGGCTCGGCGCGGCCGTCGGTATGATTTCCCTACACCCACTGTCGGTATTTATATCATTTTCGTTTATTTATTGAGGTTGTCTTTTTCACATAGGCTCCATGAACAAATTGTTCATGTAGCGGCGCGATCACAGCCATCCATTCGCTTAATCAGTGGTTGAGATTCGTTTTCAATTCTTACCGGTCAGAATTAATTTTCAATCCGAACTGTCCAAAAATACTTTGGACAATCGTGATTGAGCTCCGTAACTTATTCTATACGGAATCAACCATAAAAAAGTTTTACTCTTATTTATTTGATTGTGTAACAGTTGTGGAGGATCAATGAGACTACATTTAATTTCCGACTCCATGACAAGAGATTCCTGGGACTGAGAAATGGGTCCCCATGCCTTTCACATGCTTCAAAATCAGCTGGCCCATCAGAAACCTTTGAGATTTCGAGACACCACCACAACTCCACCCTAATCCGAATCAAAGCTTCTAATGGCTTCTTCTGGCAGGTCCGGTCTCTCTCCCTTCCTTTTCTTTAGGTACCAAAATGTTGTCACTTCACATATATCTTTTCACAGTGATGCAAAATGAGACCCACAAAAGTAAGATCGATGGAAGCCCTTCATTATGTATATCAGTATATCTATACGTGCTTATCATTTATGCAAAAAATCAGGTTGATCGGACGACGGTAATCGCTTGATCAAACCATCAAACACGGCTACCAATTTCTTTCGTGACAATTATGTTTTGCTTAGGTGGTTACTACTACTATGAGTTATTTGGAATGATGAACAATGCATAGATGCTTTTTGGGTCTTATTCGCATTATACGAGGGTCACATGAGAGACATCACACAGACACACGAGAGGATCCACACTCTTTTGTTTTGAATTCTCATTTTGTTTCTCCTAATAATTATATTTTACTATACGATTGAGTACTGATTTCACGTAGACATGTACTGTACATACTCCTGTATCATAAGAAAGTTGAAGTGTTGGTGCATAGGAATAAAAGTTTGAGTTTGTACTTGCAGTTATATTATGAGCATTTTGGATTTGGGATTTTTGTTATGAGATTTTTGTGGCGAATTTGTTACGGCATTTAGCGCTGTTAGTTCTTGTAGTCACATATAATGTTGTGGGGTCATATGGCATGCATTTTGAGGGCTATGCAGGAACGATTCGGATCATGATTGTGGGTCTGGAATGGTCCCGCAAAATGGCGGTTTGGAGACGTATGGAGAGATCGGTTATGGAGAAGAGCGGAACTTTATATCTGGACCCTTGACGGTTGACATACTATGGTCGAGTTTAGGAATGCTCTGGAGTCTTGATTTGGAACTTCCGCATCTCAGATGTTGAGAATTTCTACTCTTTAGAATTAGCTTCACATGTTCCACATGGTTTTTCTCTGTTCTGTTAGAAATCTGCTCTCTTTAGTGTTGAGACTCTTCATCTTATTCATGATGCTGCCTGCCATTTTTACTCTCTTGTAGCCCACACTAGGTGTTTGTGTTGTTGCTCGAGTAGGAAGACGCGTTGAGTCCCTTGTTATCTCATTTAAATTTTTTGGACCAATTTAGGCCATTTGTTGGTAAACTTATGCGCTTGGGTCATATCCGAAGAAAACATTTTGGGCAGCTAGTAGACGCTTCTGGTAAACTGTTGAATGCAATATCTTGAAGCATTAACTAGAAAGATTGTACTCCATCATTTAACAGAGGAGTTCATCACCAAGAATTAGAAGTTATAGCAGGGAGTAACTCTGAAAACGTATAAACATTATACATAAATGTGTGTGTGTGTGTGTGACTTGTCTTTTATCTTTACCTTTACCTCTGCCCTAAAATCTTGCCTCCTCCATTACTTGTAGGTAAATAATAAGAAGGGGCATGTGGTAGCTGATTGCAAAGGGGATAGCGACTGGGGAAACCACGATCCATCTGTTTTTGTGATCGAGATTGTAAGGCAACTTGATGGCGAGTATCAACTGACTAATGGTTATGGCCCTATTATAGCACCAAAAATTATGTGGGTACGTGATTCAAAACATCTGGAAAACCTGATCTCAGTTCCAGTATGGCCATTGCACCTGATATCATGAGTTGTGCTAATTCGAGTTTTTATTTTTTGAGAGAGGTGTTGATGTTATACGTAGGATTTTTTGCATACTGGTTATGTTGTACGTGCAACAAATGACCTATAATGGAATGAATATCAGGATCACTGGAACACATTCATAACTGAAGAAGATTTCAAGTTCATGTCGCGCAACGGGATTAACACCGTGAGAATTCCAGTGGGGTGGTGGATAGCCAAGGGTCCAACTCCCCCACCGCCATACGTTGGAGGATCCTTGCAACTCTTAGACAAGGCCTTCTCATGGGCGCTGTGAGTAGTTTTTACCTCTCTTTAAATTTTCAAGAATAGTCATGATAGAGAAATGTTATAGATATATACAGCCATTTTGGACACAAAGTTTGTACGGAATTATTTGGGATGTGCTGTGGCAATTATAATTTCAAACTAAAAGTAACCTTCAAATGGTCCCATTATTTCAAAAATGGCCACATCATCCTATTTGTATTTTGTGTATGAAAATTCCTTTTTAATAAGATAATGGTAGCTAGTAGTAAGTCACTAGAAACTTGTAAGGAAAGTGTTGGTTCTTCCAGATTTTTTTGTAAGAAAATACTCAACCAGAATACAGATGAATGTATAATCACTAACTAGTGAAAATGTTAGCCTGTTATGTCATCCAAAAATACTACTACCACTTCTGGTTGGTGTTCTGCTGCAGAAAGCATCAATTGAAGGTTATAGTTGACCTGCACGCCGCACCAGGTTCTCAAACCGGCAGCACCGTTAGCTCTTCCAGAGATGGGTTTATGGAATGGGGAGAGACTGAAGAAAATATACAAGAGACCGTAGCTATTATAGACTTCTTAACTGCAAGGTATAACGACACAATCCACAAAACCATTATCTCGCCTCTGTTGCATTGCATCTTGAACTGAAGTGTTGTAGGATATAAATTTTTTGTCAGGCGAACAATTGAGTTTCTTAAAAGTTTGTGAAGCTTCACTTTGCTAACCCAAACTGTCAAACCTACACATCGGTTCTACCTCCTAAACTAGCAACTCAAACATCCAACACCTTAAAATATCAACATTGTTTCATTTCCCCCCTAATTGCCAGTTAAAATTTCTGTCGAAAAATGGAGCTTCTCGAGTTTTAAAATTTCTGCCAAAGTTGGAAAGCATTCGGTGGATGACTCGAGCTCGCTTTTTCCTCAGTCCTTACTCTATCCGAAATGTTTGGTTCAGCTCGTATTCTTCAAAAAAAAATTGGCAAATTACTCAATGGAGTATTATGGTATTAATTGTTTAGACAGATAGTTAGTAGTAAAGCCATACAAGTGTGATAGTTCCAATAAGAAAAAAAGTGGTACTATAGTTTAAGGGGGTTAAGGAATTCTTTTCTAGAATATTTGCCACGACCTATAGACCAAACCAAACTACGCCTTGTGTCCCAATCAATCGGGGCACATGATTTTGTTAGGATCATTCTCCTTTTTTTTCTCAGAATCTGTGCACAGAATCTACCTTGCCAGAATGATGTGGCAGAACATTCTTGTTGTTAAAGGATAGCTCTACATTCAGTTGTTCCTTTTAATGTCTTTTATGGAATTGTCCTTTATCTTCATGTGCACACTTTAGGTATGCTAAACACCCAAGTCTTTATGCGGTTGAGCTGCTCAACGAGCCTCTTTTTCCGGATGTTTCTCTGGAGAAGCTGACCAACTACTACCGCGCTGGTTACTATGCTGTCCGAAACCACTCCTCCACTGCTTATGTCCTGTTATCAAACCGGTTAGGATGGAATCCGGCTGATCCAAGAGAACTCCTCCCTATTAGCACCGAGTTGAAAGGATCCGTAATTGATGTCCATTACTACCAGATGTTTATGGAAATCTTTAAGAGCATGAATTTCAAGCAAAATGTTGATTACCTCTACACCAACGTCTCGACTGAGTTGAATCAACTCTCTACACCAAATGGGCCTCTAGTTTTTGTTGGTAAGTAGTAGTACCAGTTCCTCTAATCTCAAAATCAACTTGTTAGTTTCTCCTTTCGTTTGTTTTTTTGGTATATTTTTATTTCCATTTTATCTTCTTTTGTTGCAGGGGAATGGGCAACTGATTGGGCAACAGCCAGGTTTGCGAATGCAACAAAAGAGGATTACCAAACATTTTCAAAGGCCCAATTGGAAGTGTACGGCCGCGCAACATTCGGCTGGGCTTACTGGACTTTCAAATGCGAGCTCCAACATTTCAGCATGGAGTGGATGATCAAGAATGGATACATAAACAGCGGCAGTCTAACTGGAGTGTCCAGCGATGCGTCTCGAAGATCGGGCGACGCGATTAGGAGTTTTTCGAAATTATCAGCAGACATCCTGAAACTCCAAGATATGCGCATTCTAGCTCTCTTCAACTTGATTGGCCCCATTTTCATTTTTGTTTTGACATTTTGTATCGCGTCAAACTCGTAGAGACTCGGAAAAGATTTCCGGTAACTAGGTTTGATAAGGGATTGGTTTAGAAATGACACCAGCCCAATATTGATTCCTAAGATTTGGAAATTATATCGATACGTATCAGCCGATATGGGTGCCAAACCAAAATTCACAATGGTATTTCGGCGAGTAGGGTTTATGGTGAGTCAGACACTCACACAGAGTAGGGTTTGTTTTTTCCTTCTCAGTTACATGCTTGTAATAGTAGATGCTGGTAAATGAATGAGTACCAGAATCAAGGTTAATTTTTTGACAATTTCTTTCATTATATGTTTCTCTGTCTTGGGTTTTAACAGGAAACAAATGGAAACCTTAATGCACGCGTTCCGTGCAGGCTAAATCCTTGCGCCACTGTAGGTTTGCCTTGGCGGTGTCGGATTTAGTCGGGATGCGTATGAAGTAGTCCATGACACCCGGTCATATGACAAAATAACTTATGTTATTTCGGACACATAGCCCTGTTTGGTGTTTGTTCTTGTGATCAATTTTGCTGTATACTTTCGTGGTAATGTTGCATGTAATCTCAACTAATACTACCAGAAAATGCTTTACTTCATCCCCATTTTCTAGTGATGGAAATGGCATAAAATTATCCCTCGTCCTTTCGTGGCCATTCCATCCCCTCGTGCCGCTGCCTAAGGGCGGCTCTATTAAGGGTTGAGGGGGCGGCTCTATTAGGGGTTGAGGGGTTCAAGTGAACCTCTTGAGTTCAAAACATGTAGTGCTAAACTTTTAAAACAAGTATATTTTGATTTTTCTGTAATACTGTCTGCACTGACCATTCATACAATATTAGAGTAAATGAAAGTCACTTAAATTAGTGAGTAAGTAATTGATATATAACTCAACAAAACAAAATAAATTATGCCCGATAAGTCTTCAATGAAAGTGAATATCTTTATTTTATGTGGTGGTCTGCATACAAAATTTTCGAATACAATTTTGTTATTACCGCTGAACAAAAGTCCTGCAGCCGCTCGTGGCCCGGGTGTTGGAATAATGGTATCATTGAAAAATGGCAAAGGATGTGGGAGAATTCACCACTGCCAAATCATGTCAAAGTTGAAGTGGGAGAAATGGGAAAGTTAAAAAGCTGGTGATGGAACTGAGTCTTCATTTTTAGCAAGCTGATAAGATGTGTTTGGCCCATCTTTTTGTCAGCACTGACTAACCTTTTCCCCCAACAAATGAAGACCCAAAGAAGAGACACAAGTGGAGTCCATGGCACAAGGAGGATGGTGATTGCTGTAGCCTTTTCTGCAGCATGAATGCATGATTAAGTTTTTGTCTATGCCCTTGTTGGTGGGAAACATCAATTATAATTTTGATGAGAATTTGAAATTTTGGTCTTGTAGCCACTCCTTGAGTGGGAGAGATTTAGGAGCCCGGTTGATCCTCGTACTAATTTAACACGTATTTATCGTCTTAATCCGCGCAATCTTCGGCAAAGGAGAAGTCAATTTTAATGATGAAAAAATTAAAAGTTAGTTTGGATTCCTCCTACATTTGTTTTTTTTTTTTTGAGCAGATTCAATCCAGTTCTCTATCGTCCAAGTCCAGTTTTGGGCCATTTGTGGGCCTTTCATGGACCAAAAACAATGATCAGAACTGTTCACATTTTAGAGTTCGCCGAAAACATTAACCACGTCGAAAATCACATTAATCCAATACCATTTGACATGATTTCTAAATACATTATGTTTCATATCATTGCGCAACACTGGATTGCAACTCATGTCACACAATTATATGAAGCATAATGTATTTCGAAATCATATCAAATGATATCGGATTGACTTGATTTTCAATGTGGTAAATGTTCGTGGCAAGCTCTAAAAAGTGAATGATTCCGATTGTTGTTTTGGACCTGAAAAAGTCCCCTAAAAAGTCCAAAACTAAACCGGACAGGACGAAAGGGAACTGGACTCGATCGGAGCCCATTTTTCTCCTGCACAAATGATTCCTCCTGCTTCATTTCCAACTTTTTGAGTCACAGTGGAATTGCTGCTGTCACAAAATATGTCTTCAAATTAACTTCCACTTCTCAAGAATTTGCATTACAAGATCACAGCGTAAGGTAAGTGTGGAAAGGACACAAGAATAAGACTCTCACTAACGCCTGAGAGAGATGATAAATATTTTTCCAGATAGCGACCGTTGCAAGTTTTATTGTGGCGGAAATGAATAGTATTTTACGAGAGTTGGTATTAAAATTTCTCAAAATACAAATTATTCAAATCAACTTGAAAATGAAAACTATACAACTTGAAATATACTTTCAAGAAATCCACAACTTATATATGAACCTTCATGATTTCGAAATACGTTATAAGAATATATACACAATATTCCAAAAACAAAAAAAAATCCGAAACTAGGGCATGGGGGGTTGCCTTGGCTGCTACCTCTGTCCTTGGTCTTCTAGTCTTGTGTAAAAATATTTTCGAAAAATCCTTTTGGCAATTCACTTTCTTATAAATGCACTTCAAGAGCTGCCGGTGCTTTAAACTACACCGCGAACTTCCGAAAGAGCCATATCAAGAACAAGAGATAATATGTAATTTTCAGAGTACACTAATTGACAAATTTTAGACTGCATTTAAACAATGAAGTAGTACAAAAATAAGTTACCGGTATTTTTTTAGTTAACTTGGACTAACTTTAACTTTTAATATTTCTTTGACTTAAGAAGGACTATCATGTACACAATCGTCCGCCACTATCACGAATTGGGGGGGCCTGTTGTCCCCTTTTTCTTTTCTTTTTTGACACGGGAAAAATTTTTTTTATTAATCTTGGAAAAGAAATACAAAGATCAAAAGGATCAATGGCACACCAGCATATGTGTAACGCCCCGATTTTTTGGGAGCAATATGAAATAATTTCTTAAGAAAATTTGCTAAATAAATATAATTTTCCAGAATAAAGATTTAGCTATTACAATCTCAAGATAGATTTACTGATTCAAAATGCATTAACTTCAGAGCCAACTCTAGGCTTGATACGGATCTTAAGCATACTCGATCTTCGTCCCTAATATTCTTTTCGTGTTGAACTGCACCATCATTGAATCTCCTCCATTGAATCTTGCGCTCTTTGGTAAATTGATCGCCGAAGCAATCGATTTGGCAGGATACAGACGTATCCGTGAGTGATAAATCACCCAGTAGAATAATCCAACACAACTACCCTTCTTACTTTACAACAAGCAAGCAATCCAAATAATATCAATACAGAAGAATTAAACAGAAATTTCATACAAAACCGGTTTATTACTATCCATTAGCCTGACATGTGATCTAAGATCTCATCCGAGAGATCCTTCCTCCCCAACCGCTAGCTAGGCCCCGTTCCATGAGATCACTTCCTTTCTCTGTCGCAAATGACACCTCAGTTATATACCGAGCGTGCATCCCAATAACTACAAACGAAGGGAAGCTTATCATGTCGTGGCATAACTAGGGTTTGCGTGTTCTAAGATCTTCTACAAGATCAACCGTTAATCATGCCCTGTCCCATGAGATCACTTCCTTTTGTTGTCACAAATGCCCCTAAGTTATATACCGAGTGTGCATCACAATAACTACAACAAATGGTAAGCTTATCATGCCTGAATCATAACTAGGGTTCGCCTATCTTATGCACCACTTCACAATTCATCACTGGACTCCCGCCAGTCTATCAATTCATCACTGGGGTTACTTTGCCAAATTCAAATCATCACATCCAACTCATCGCATCTCAAAATCTCGCCTGCAAACATTCAAAAATAAAACTTTCCAATTTGTCCATTACCTAGCATCGTCTAGGTGAATTCGCAACACAACCCATGTCTCTAGGGTCCAATCTAGCATTGAAATCAAGTATCGGCACAATATTAATCACAATAATAATTAAAAACAAATAACAAGCGAATAATAATTAAAACGAATATCAAACAATGCAATCACATAACTTTTTATGAATGGGTCGTTGTCCTTAGTCTTGTATGGTCACGACGTCAATAATAAAGTAAGAACTTAAAAAAAATAAAATAAAATATTTTAAGCTCTTATTAATTATTTCTAATAAATTAGATTGATAAAACAACTAATTAAATACATTAATTAGGTAAAAATATTAGAATGATAATCATGACCCTAATATGAGTCCTAAAGGTCCTATACAATATGTTTGAGTGTCAAAAGTTGGGTTCGGAGGGTCGCCGAATTATTTTAAAAGAAGATGTTAAATAAAGTGGCCGAAAGTGAAATAAATAGATGCTAAATAGTTTACTTAATTTAAAATATGTTAAGGTTAACATTGTTTGATCTTCGGAATGTAAGGAGTCTAAATAAAATTACTCGGGCGTTAATCACAAGGTTTATAAGGTCGTAAGGTAATTTTGATTGGAAATACAGTAAAAGTAATAATAAATAGTAGATTAAAAAAAATAAAGTTAACAATATATCATCTTTGTGATGCAAAAAGTCTAAGAAAAATAGTTTGGGTGTTAAAAACATTGTTCGGAAGGTCGCAAAGATTTTTCGTTTGTAAACTTTGAATGAAAACAAGTAAAAATTTAATAAATAGATAATGAAATAGAAAAAATACGATATTAACAAGTTATGATCTTTAAAGTGTGAAAAGTTCAGGAAAAATGGTTCGGGGGTCAAAAATGGAGTTCGGGATGTCAAAAAGTCGTTACGAACCAAAACAGCGTTAACCGCAAGGTCTAACCGTTTGACCTTGCGGTGGAGCCTCCGGCCGCAACCTCGCGTCTGGTTCTCGCGACCTGAAGGTTGTGGCCACGAGCTTCGAGGCAGTTTTGATTTTTCCTTGTGTTGGCTCGGTTTTTTATGCATGGGACCATAAAGGACTATGGGTTATGCTTAAAAACACTTAATATACTTAGAGGAGTGGTTGAGAGGGATTATAATACCTCGGTTTGGATCGAATTGATTCGCGAACCGAAACTTGAATCTTTGGAGAAGAAGACTCGGGTTTGACAATTGGGAGACCTTGGGACCGAATTGAATGATGTTTGGTGATGCTCTAGGTTGTAGAAAGTAATTGGAATGGTCGAATTGGGTTTCGGTTGGGCGTAGATACAAAACCCATTTTTTCTCTCTCTTTCTTTCTCTCTCTAGAACTCCATAGCTTGGAGCTTTAATTGGCTACAAGTTTCTCTCATTTTCAGACCGGTGGAGGGTGGTGAGTATTGTGGTATGCCCGTGGGTCAATGGGGTATGGTATTTATAGGTGAATTTTTGAGTAGAGGATAAGATTGAATTTAATGGAATTGGGTTCATGGGATTTTGAATGGATGAATTAGGGTTGAATTTGGGATTAGAGAGGAGGCAGGGAATGGATTAGAATGGATTAAATTCAGATTGGCTTGGTGATGAAGGAATTTTTTTGTTTTGGGCAATGGGGGATGAATTTTGATTTTCTTGGAGGAGAAGGAATGGAGGGAGTAATGGCTGGAGAGAAAGGGACATTGGAGGAGATTGAGGTGAGGGAGGTGATGGGGTGTGTGCATGCAAGTGTTGTAGGAAAAGAAAAGATGCATGCATGTATATTACGTATGCATTTTAAAAAAAATAAGAAATAATCCTAATAATATTATAAATAAAAAAATTGGGTCAAAAATTCGGGTCGTTACAATATGTCACTAAAGAACCAAAACCACATGAAAGCAAGATGCCAACCAAAACACCACAAACCAAAACGAAAGCCGAAAACCCAATAACACCAAAAGAAAAACCCCAACCTTAAAAAAAACCAACAAGCCGATAGAACAAAACCGAAAAACAAGAGAAACAAAACCACACCGAAAAACCACGGAACTAAAATTCAAGAGAAAAAGAGGCCTCATCCTCTTAGCAACAGCATGCGTGTTGGGCCAATTCGATCGTCTATGCTCGGCAATGGACAGCTCAAATTACATCTCGATCGAACAAATCTCGACCGTCCATTGTTGTTCGGCTAAGATGCAATCCGGACCATCTATGCTCGACCGTCCATTCCTTAAGAAACAACGCGCACCCCAGATTCCACTATCACTACCTTCTTCTCTCTACCTCACCACGACATATATTCAGGTGGCGTTCCGTTTTCGTAAAAAAAGAATTTTTGGAAAAAGAAGGTAATTTCAACCTCAAAAATCATGTGTTTATGTAAATAATTTTCCTACCAATATGGATCTTGTTTAATAGATCTCATTGAGATCTTTTAAACGATGAAAAAAATTAAAAAATTATTTTTTATTTTCATTATATTTGAGTTTGAAATTTTCTCATTTCGAAAAAAAGGAACTTTTTCTAAAAGGGGAACACCCCCTCAATTAGTCATCACCCACTCCACCCCACCTCCACGCCAACCACCACAAGCACCATCTCAGCACTGCAACACGACATGCAGTCACCACCACCACCACCTCTTTATTACCCCCGCTAGGTGCCATCACCACCGTCATTGCACAACGCCACCATGTTCATCCACCATCAAGGGTTTCAAACCTCATACGGGCGTACCCATCGGTACATATAGTATTGGCCAAATCCAGTACCTACACCTCTGATTCCTTTCTTGCTCAAATACTGACCGATATTGGTCATACCAAACAGTAGTAGACTACTTCTAAAATTTATTTTTCTCTTTCAGTATTGGTCAATACCGAACTACTTTTAAATTTATTTTTTAACAAATATATATTGTACTAAATTTTTTGATGTGGAAAAATAACAACAATAACGATAAAGGACACTGCTTGCCACCGTACCATATTCAGGACTGATACAATATTCGTATTGATACCATATTCAGGACCCTGGTTCTCTCCACCATCCCCTTCTGTTGCCATCGTACCATTCACAACCACAAAAACATAACTAGCATTAATCATAATAATTAAAGTACACGGCTTCTCTGCAGTCCAACTGCAAAGAGTCTCTAGCTCCCTACAGTTGCATCGCAACCGTTCATCTTTCCATTCAATGGTTCAGATTTTAATAAACTTTTTTGGGGAAAAGTTTTTTTTTTTTTTTTATAATTCTTTACCGTTAAAAATGCTATCCAACGGTTGCGGTCACTTGGACCGCATCGCTACAGTCCGAAGCTGGATCAGACTGCAGACAAGCCAAATTCTGCATCGAAATATATTTTTAATTCAACTCCGATCTTAATTTCTTATCACACAATTTTTTAACTTAAAAATTAATTACGTAAATTTTTGAATATTTAATTTTCAAATTTGTCACAAACAGCATAAATTTGGGGTTTTATAAAGCTTGGGGTACTAGAATATTATTTTTTTTATTCAAATTTTATATACTTTAATTGCTCCAGCTATAAAAGTCGCAGTCAAAGTCTAGAAAAACAAAACAACAGGATAAAATAAAAGATGATTTATTTCCTCCTTCCACCTACTCGGTCACTTCTTTTTTTTTTTTTTATTGGCAAAATTAAATTTTATTAAAAAAAAAGTGGGAAAGGAGATCCAACAGAGAATTAGACAATACACCTCAAGTGCAAAAGCTCAGGTTCAAACATATAAGCAATAAAATCCGACCCTAAACCCAGAAAAAAACAAAAAAACAAAGAAAGCCCAAAAAACAACCAAATCCTGCCCAAGCCTTGGATCAGCCCACCCAAACCAACCCTCAAACCCTAGGCACCTTCAAACCTCCACAGAGTCTCACAAAACACCGAAGCCCAGTCTCACCGTTAAGTCAAGCCGATCTCTCCCAGATGTAGAGACCGACGGCAGGAGAACGGCCTACGAAAATGAAAGCCGAAGACGGACAAGGCAAAGAGGGGCACACCACTACCAACATCGGTTCCCCGCAAAACCCCCACAGCAACCGATCTCGATCTTCAACAGCAAAAGCCCGGAGCGACGAAAATGTTGACCCTTCGCCCGACTGAAAAACTTGAATTGACCGCCGACTGGACTTCAACACACAAAGCGACCTGAGCAACCCAGCCATGAGAATCACATCCACCCCACCACCACCTGAAGGAAGCAACACGGATCGAAACCGCAATTTTACCGATCTTTTTGGAATAAAGAAAGAGAAACCGCCACCAACCGCACCAGTAACATTGGAATAAAACTCGGTCACATCATATGACAGTACAAAAGTCCTTTCAGCAGTAACATTGGAATAAATAATCACAGCTTCATAAATAATCACATTGGCATAAAGCCTCATTTGGCTTTAAAAGTATGTATAGTACCTTTTTTTTTTTGTTTTTATTTAAATTTTTTTTTGCATTTTTTAATTTTGAGTCAAATTTTTGTGACTTATTAATTTATCTCGGTGAGAGGAATTGGAAAAGTAAAAAAATTTGATCAAAACTCGTAACTTTTTTCAAAAAGATAAGTTATAAAAAGTTGACTTATTAGCTTATTTTTGTCTTTATACAAAAAATTGTGAGTTTCGATAAAAAAATTTTACTTTTCCGATTCCTCTCGTCGAGACGAATTAATAAGTCACAAAAGTTTGACGTAAAATAAACAAATGCAAAAAAAAATTCAAATAAAAACAAAAAAATAAGTTACTAATCTACTTCATCCAAACCCACCCTATACTATTGAAAAACTTTAAAGTCAAGAGAAATATCTTTAGAAGCGTTTAAGGTTGTTTTGGAATAATAATAATCCTGCTGGATTATTTTCTAGTTTTACTTTTCTTTTCTTTTTTACGTTTGTCAATTTTGCCTTAATTTTTCATGAATTATGACAAGATATATATATATAAAAAAAAAAAATATCAACCACCGCTCTCGACAATTGTACCATTGTCATAAGATGATCCAAAATTGTCCCAATAGTGGAGTACAATGATTGTAGGATATTTTGAGGATTATGCTATGTTTTTAATCATATCTTCTTCTGTTTTTTGATAAAAGAAATTTTATTAATCCTTGAAGAAAAAAAACAAAGATTAAAGGAAACAAGCGCAAACAAGAGATACCTAAGATTCAAAAGAGACGTTGGCAAGAAGCCAACAAAAGAAAAGAAACAACCCCGACACGCCAATACCTAAAAAGAAAACAACACCGACACACCAACCCCCAAAAAGAAACTAGGAAAAGAGAACACATCCACCAATAAGCAGAAAGATAGCTGGGAAGTAAAACCAAATTCAAGAAAAAACAACCAAAACTAGCCCCTGCAGAAGACACAACACCTGAAAAGCAGGAACAAACAACAGCAGCTCCAAAAGCAACACTCAAACACCAGCCTCAAACATCCGCACCAAGCCACTAAGAGAACAGCTTAGCAAACTCAACAGGAGACACAAAGCATCGACAAAACCCCAGCCTAAAAATATGATTTTTAATCATATTTTCACTCTATATTTTAACTACTACTAAACAAGTATAACAAATTGAGCAAGTAATTATGATTTCCTCAGGCCTGACTTTAATTTTTTTTTCTTTGGTTATTATTTTTCTACAGTAGTATTTTTGTTATTGTTCAAATTATTTTTATCATAATTCGATTCTTTCCCACCAAGAATAATTTTTTCCCCCTAAAATAAGAGAGTAGGTCCATACTTTTGGCCATACATGCCTATCCAACATCCTTCAATGCCTAGTTGACAATAGTGATGACAACGGTGCAGTTCAGTTATTGACAAAATCAAAATTGGAACATAAAATCTTTACCAAAATCGGCAGTTTTCGTCTTATCTAAACTATAACCAAAACCACGATTATTAGTTTGGTTCGATTTTTCACCAAAATGGTGGTCAATATATACATTTGTAATAGAGTTAAAGGCACTGGTCCAACAACAAAATATCCACACAAAAAAAGAACAAACTAATACACCATATGTTCAAAGACACTAAATATTCATGATCCAACAATATATTTTTTACGTTATTGATTGGAGATAGAGCCGGTCCTAAATTAAAGCTTGTGTTGTAGCCGCTTTAATTTAGGCCTCCAATTTTTTTTTGAATTTCTCAGGAGCCTCTCCAACTTTCTTTTACCCTTATAATAGTCCAACAAAAATTCCTCATTTTTAATTTTCGTTTTAGGCGTCTGAAAAGTTAAGACCAGCTCTGGCCGACGAATGAGGAAGAAAGTCTAGAACAGCATCGGTTAAAATTAAACAAGGTAAAAACCTTTTCCCCATTGGAAAGGAATCCCTATCTCTGTGTGTGTATTTTCAAACAATTCTACGAGTATATATTTTTTAGAATTTCAACTTTCACAAAAGTGTTGGTATTCGTCAAAAAAAAGTCTTTACCAATTGATTTTGGGATTGTTGGTATTCGTCAAAAATGTCTTACCAATGGATTGTGGGATTTTTAAGCTCACAATGATCTAAGATTTGACTTATTCTTAAGAGACAAATTAATAAGTTTAATCTACTTTTCGGATGAGATTTTATACTCCAAGTATTTTGAAACCTTATTTTTTTAATGCTTTGCAAGAAACACTACCATGTTTTTTTTTTTTTTTTTTTGGGGGGGGGGGGGGGGGTGTGTACAACTCTGTCCTAATTTTAGAACTATGATAAAAAAAAATTTATCAATTGCTGCTAGAATCTAAACTTTACTTTATGCAATTTTTTTTTAAACTCAGGGTTTTTTATTTTTTATCAATCAACCCAGGGTTTGAGAGCCTACTTATGTATTATTCCTTGACAAATCCTTACGGACCGATCTTACCATCCACCAGCAGAGGTCTCATTTAAAGTCCGAGCAAATCCATTAGACTTGAAAAATTACCTAGGAAGTTTCAAAGCCTGTTGACACTACAAAAAGCTCCGGTCTCAACGCTTCTATTACTGTTGTGCAACCTTTTGTCCGGTCCGTATAGTCGGTCCTGTTTACCCACAATGGAAGAGCCGCCCCACTTCTACCTTACACATTCTCCAGAGGAGTCCAGAGGAGGCCCTTCTTCGGCAAGGGCCGACGAAGGGGGAAAACGAAAGAACTTTTCTGGTCCCCCGAGTCCAGGGAACTAACTGCGCGCACGTGCGTATGTGAGGAAACAATCTCATATATTACTCCTTATTGTAAACAGCTCAGAGTAAGGCCATTTGTTGGTGCCAAAATGACATTATCACAACACCATTTTTGACCCATAATAGTGTCTTTTATCAACCAAAAAAAAAATGTAGTGAATTTACTCCATCAAAGTGTAATGTTGTTCTAATATACGTATATTTCTTTCCACGAGACCACATTTCCCCAACTTTGAAGATCTTGTGACATGAAATTGACGCAAAAGCCTTTTGTCTTTATTCGCTTTTGGAGTTTCCAGAATCACCCATCTCTCACAACATATTCTCCACTTATTACTCACACCTCTCTTTTTCCACTCATTATTCGAAAAACCTCACTCGAAATCGTTACCAAACAACCTCTCTTAGTTTTGATACCAAATTTTATTCTTTACATTAAAATTTGACACAAAGATGCACTCATATTCCCCATATCACCCGGATGGAGACCAAATAAAAAAACGCAACGTGATTGTTAGTACAAAAAGTCACTTTAACGAAATAGAAGGCCCCAGTTCATAAAATACAAGGGCAAAGTTCGATTCTTATTGTAGATTTACAAAAAAAAAAATATTTGATTCTTTTTGTCAGTAACTTTTCGGACCATTTTATTAGATTTTAGAGAGTGACAACTCTATTATTTATACTTGTAACACACCGTATTCTACGAGTAAGCGCTTGAAACGACAGGAGAATGGACTTTACAAAATAGTTTGAGGTACGCGCAAGTTGACTCGATCCACCCGGTATTACCAAAAAAAAAGGGCCAACGTGGACATCACTCCAAAAAACGAGTGATTATTGCAAATGGCTGAAAAATCAATGGCCCAGATTCTCTCCTTGCTTCCTGGCTCTTCCTTTTATCTTCCCACAATCTCCCTCTTCACTCCTAGTCTCCTCTCTCTCTGAAATCAACATTTCTTTTCTCTCTCTATATAGATATTGTCAGTGGCTGTATCTATTTGGAGAAAGATCGAGGAGAGAGAGTAAAATAAGTATGATGTTGGGTAAGAGAACACGTCCACCGGTAAAGAGGACTACTAGCATGACGGAGTTCACCTTAGATCTGACCATGGAGCAGGACCCAAGTCAGCAGCCGTCCGATCCTTTCAACTCCGGCGGCGGCGCCGGATTAAACCATCGGTTTTTCGCCGCCGCCGGAGTCTCTCCGCGCGTCCACCGTCGTAATTCCTGCGACTTCGTCGAGACGGCTCCGTTCTTGAAATCTTGCTTCCTGTGCAACCGCCGTTTGGTGCCCGGCCGTGACATCTATATTTACAAGTATATTTTTCGCCAATCTCTCTCTCTCTCTCTCTCTCTCTCTCTCTCTCTCTCTCTCTCTGAATTGGGTTTTTTCTGGGTTTGATTTATTCATCACTAGAGTCTTGAACGTCTTAGGCTTGTTGTTCATGAATTTTTGCTCTCGTTTTGATTTCGGTGTTGTTTACTTTTAGTAATTCTTTGTTTTGTTTTTCTTCGTCGTTTTAGGATTAATCGATTTTCTTGACGAGAGGAATCAGAATAGTGTGCAAGTATGGTCCAGAATTAAAAAAAGTTGGTTAGACGACAATGAAGATAAAAAAGGCCGTTGTTTTTTTATTATTATCTTTCTATTTTTACTTCTTTTTTTTTTTAAATTTTGGTCGTAGGTTTTTTTTATCTTGAAGATATCTCTCGTTCGAGACGAATGATCGATCCAAAAATTTGGATGTGAATATGATAAGAATTCAGAGGAGGCAGAAAATTATTGCCAAAGCAAACAGGGCGTTATTATAAAAGCATCTCCAGTCCTTGCTTTTCTTTTCTTTTCTTTTCCTTTTTCACTCATAATTTGGATTTGGATAATACTCATAATTAAATACTTTTTTTCTGTTCAAAAAGAAAAAAAATGATTTGGATAAAACTCACTTCAACTCAAGCCCTTATCATATAGTTGGACTCAAATCACGATGAGTTTTACTCAAATGAAGAGAGATTTAAACTCAATAACTATGTCATTAATGAGTATTTACCCAACTTTATTCTTCAATTTACATTTGTTCGTCAAATGAAGTTTTTACTCAAATTTTGAGTAATTTTTTTAGCGAAAGCTCTGGTCTTTACCGGAATTTGTACTCGATTACCCAAATCTGCAATCAAATTTAAGTAACACTGGGTGATTTTGATCGGAGTAGTGGTAATAACCTCCCAAAAGTATGACCTCTCTCGTAAAGGTGATTAAATGTGATATATTATGAGGGAATGACATGTTTCGTAAAGTAAAAAAACAAGTACTTAAAAAATAAAAAACTTAACGGACGAGAGGAAAGAGAGTCGAAAGTGCAAAGTAAAACTCATGAAAACATAACCAATTGATTAACAAAGTAAAACCCATGAAAACATAACCACAGGCCAAAATGGAATTTTTCTGCCGGTTAAATTGTGTATTTAATTTTCTCACTCACTCTTTTCTTTTCTTTTTCAGAGGCGAAAGTGCATTTTGCAGCCTAGAGTGCAGACAACAACAGATGAACGAGGAGGAGAGGAAAGAGAGGCGTTCCTTGGCATCAAAGAAAGAAGCACCGGCGGCGGCTGCCGGATCAGAAGTGGTGTCCGCCGTTGGCGGTGAGACCGTCGCCGCCACCGTGTAGAAGTACATATCATCCATGATTGGTGCATATGTAATGTCTATGAAGTATCTTTATTGGAAAGAGGGGGTGAGGTATATGTATATATTTGTGGTGGGTCTAAGTTAGGAAATTAATATTCGCGCTCTCTTTTTTGATGCAGGCGCTCCACTTTCAACGTGAAGTTACTAGTAACTACATGAACAAAGTGAAGCGCCTGCATCAAAAAAGGGAGCGTGAATGTCAATTCCCATCAAGTTATCCTTTGTTTGGCGATGGGGAAGTTTTGGAAGTGTTTGCTTCATTTGGATCCAGCATGTAGCCATGTAGTATTATGTATAAAAGCATTCTCTATGTTCTTGAGGTTTAATCCTAATTGCAAAAGTAGGGGGAAAAAGAGTGATATATATTAGTGTTTGTGAGAGATGTCTTATGTTTGAGTTCGATTTGATGGAGCAATATCGGGTTGTTAATGTAATTCATGGGTGTGTTCCACTAATTAAAATAAACGTGATGTATTGTGAGAGAATAATCAGTCTTGTAAAGTGATAAATAAGTACTTAAAAAATAAGAATCTTAACGTAACAAGGCCTAACAATCTATTATGTCGAGTCATTATGCATATATTGTGAATTTGAAAGGCAAATGTTATCAATTTAAAGCAATTTAGGCACGTCTTACGCACCCTGGTAATTAATGTGTCTTATATGACTTCAGTTTAATAGCAGGTACACATGTATGGGTGTAAAGATAAATGTATCCAGAATCGCATTACACTATTTTCTAGTAGAACCCCAAATGTATCGGAAAATTCCAAAGAAATTTGAGTTCGAATCAATGTGTTTACGGAGAAAAAAAATTTCGCCGAGATTTCCGTAAAAAAGTGTTTGCGAAGTCAATCGCGTCCGTCCAATGTCAAAACTGACCACTGAGATCGTTCAGCTATGTAAATAGCTTAGGGGGTGTTTGGATAGCCCCTTTTCCCATTTTCCAATTCTCATTTTTGTGTTTTGGTTGTTTGGCTGAAAATGGCAAAATGTGTTTTCCGAAAATGGGTTTTTCATTTTGAGGTTTCCAAGAAGAAACGGAAAATGAGGGTTTTAGGAACTTTTCCAATTCTAGTTTTCCCATTTTCCCATCTACCCATGCCACAATGACTAGATTACCCTCTCTCTTTCGGGATAATTCCCACTTTGCCATTACTTTGGTTTAAACTTCATTATCAATTTAATTCATAATTCAAAAAAAATTTTGATGGACAAGTATAATACTCCCTCCGTCCCTTTTTAAGTGTCCTGCTTCGTAATTCTAATTTATTAAAAAGGCATCATCATTATACCTTTCACATCAACTTTTTCCTCCACTTTCTATACTTACCCATCATCATTACACTTTTACTCACTAACTTTTCAAAATGGAATCTACTTTTAGGGGCAAAATAGAAAATTCACCAACTTTTACCTACTAACTTTACAAAATGGACACTTATTAAGGGACAGCCCAAAATGGAATACCGAACTCTAAAAAAGGGACGGAGGAAGTAGCAGACAATAATTGGAATAAAATAAATTAATTAAAATAAAGGGGGACACTTTTCAGCTAATTTTAAAAAAAATGGTGCTTCGGAAGTAAAGTTTTCAGCAAACAAAAATTTTTGATGGACAAGTATAACAGCAAACATGGTGCTTCGGAAGTAAATTTTTAAAAAAATGATTAAAACATTATTATATACATTTTCTCTCTTTATTAATATCCGGGGGTATAATAGTAAAAATCAATCCATAATTTATTTTCATTTCATATCTTCCAAATACTACTCATACTACAAAATGTATTCTGCACATATCATCCAAACACTCTATCAAATACAAAATACATTCTGACCATAATCCAAAAAGGCAAAAAGTAAAAAATAAAAAGCTAAAAAGTTGGCTCCCAAACACCCCCTTATTCACGACTGTTCTGAGAAAAACCCAAATCTCTTTTGTGGGAGCCGTGAATAAGCCAGATCTCTTTTGTGGGGGACAGACTTTCCGTTCTTATATAGTATTAAAAGCAGATTCAGCAGTTCGATAGTAGAAACTCATTATTTTAACCAACTTGTCCAAGTGGCCATGGCTCTACAGTCCTCTACTTCCATATTTACTGGAGAACTAAATAAATTAATAATAATCTTTGTCAAAAAAATAAATTGGTAATAATCACTCTATTAGTGAAGCTTACTTTAAGATGGAGCAAGCTATTTGGGCTGATTGGCAGTCCTTTAAAAATATATATCTAAAATTTTTTGATTAATTTAACAAAATGTGCGACAAGAATAGATAAGATTTGTAAAGAGAGCGAAGATAATTAGAGCATCCGCAGTGGAATAATCAAAACCAAAATGTTGCTAAGATTAACAATGTTATTTAAAAAAGTGCTCACAGTAGAATAACCAAATTTAATAACCTATTAACAACTCATCAAATTTTGGTTTTTAAATAATCAATACTAGCAAACTTTTGCCAATAATCAACTCATCAAATTTTGGTTTTTTGAATCCAACACAAGTGTGTGGCCGGGGAGACTCATGAAGCACCAAATAATCTCTCGTATCTCCGACATCACTTTATACGTACATTGATTGAACAAAGGTTTGATTAAACGGTGACGGCCTAGGAGAAATATCCCTTCGAGTGTATTACAAGGCTTGAGAAGCGTCTTCGGTATATCTGCCTTCACTCAGAGAATCGATCACCACTTCTGCCTGTGGCGATCGCTTGTTGCATGTGTCGAACGCTAGATAAACAGTCGATCGGCAGTCCTTTTGTCTATCGCTACTTGGCCTTTAATTGGTCTTGAACCACGCCCGACACTTCCGTCACGATCCATCGATCGCGGTATGGCACGTAAGCTTGATTTCGTGGCTTTTATGGATTAAAGCACAAAGAACGAGTTAAATAGCGAAGTAGTGAATGACTGTTCGAAGGTTGGGGTAACACTCTTTCTGCTCACAGATTTGCTAATTACTACGAGGAAAGTTTGTACGCTAGAGAGTGTGAGAGTATGAACGACTTGCAGGTCCATTAGACTCGTAAAAATAGTTATTTATGTGTCAAAAGCTATTAAAATTTACGAGTGAGACATGCGCTATGAGTTTGTTAGTGACAGAGTGGATTAGTATTCCATTGAATGTATTAAGGTCTGTTTCGTTTTGGGTCTCAAAATCCCTGTGCACAATCTTCAAAATCCAAACCGAACAGGGTGTTAAAGTGTTTGTAATTAAAATGATGCACTGTAATACACACATAGGACAAACGAGATTTGTGAGGTCGTCAAAGCTTAATACAATGAATGAAACTAATCTCTTAGTAAAAGCTTAATTAATACAATTAATGAATGGTAGACCATTCCAGCTGTGCTTTAGCAAGTAGGGTACGCGAATCTAAAAAAGGAAAGTGGCCCTACCCTACCTTCCCCACAATAGATTAAGGAAAATGATTTTGTCACTTTTTTTTTTTTTTGGTTAATGTCACTCCTCTGCAAGTGTATTTTTACACCAAAAATATATTTGCAGGAGAGTGACGTTAACAAAAATAGGAGTGGCAAAATCAACAGCCTAGATTAATAAGTGTTTCAAGAGGTGCAAAAATACACTTGCAGGACAGTGACGTTAACAAAAAAGAAAGTGGCAAAATTAGCAGTCTAGATTAATAAGTGTTTCAAGAGCAATCCTCCTCTCTATCACAAAATTAAGTGGATTCTCTCATATTCTTTTAAATTGGAAAATGCTAGGGACAAAGAAAATTTATTCCAAAAAGAGCAATTAGTAGTTGAGATTCACTTTAACGTGTGTGATTCAATCATCAAAGTGATTCTCATTACTTTTTTCAGGATACTTTCGAGATATTTTCGTGCACAGTTGCTGTGTGAGTAGCAGCGTTGCAATGCTACCTATATGCTTTTACTTGGCCGGCGCTTGAGGGGACAAGCTACTAAGCTAGTGTTTTAATTTCCTCGCTTTAGGCAAGGTTTGAGCATCCCACATGGGTAGCACCGAGAAAAAAAAAAAAACGACTGCTGCCAAAATATTCACTCCAAAATTATTAGTGGTAAAGGGACGTCATCACGTGATGCCCTTTAATTATTTTTTCACACATTTCGGTGGAGGCCAAGACAAAGTGTGTGCAATCCATACATTGTGGTGGAAAAGGGGCCCGATTGTGAGGCACTCAATAGTCTCTTAAGCAAATAGGAATGAAAGAAACACGATTTTTTTTGGAATGGTTTAGACACCACGTGGCGATATCCGAGACCAGTGAATAAATTACTCAAGAAACACCAGTATTTGCGGGGCGGATTCAAAGGTTCTTATCTTGTTCAATTAATTTGGTCAGCTACGTACAACCAATTAATTCGCGAACCTAACCCATCAAGATACCTAAATAATTTTGTATTTGATATGTACCATCAATAATTTGATTGCTCTGTCAATATTCATGTAAGTCATCAGATTAAAAAAAAAAGAACTCTCTATAGCTTTAAATTTCTACAGGTTTAGATGCTCTCTGTTTGGACCAATGTAACGTGAGGAGGGCTCTACAAACGTAAGACTTGAAAATTTTAAGATAGATAATTAAGGTCATCTGCGAGAAATAATTTGATTGAAAATTTTGTGAGAAATAGAGAAAAAAGTACAAATATAAAAAGCTTTGATTGGCTCTCTCTCTCTCTCTCTCTCTCTCTCTCTCTCTCTCTCTCTCTATATATATATATATATATATCACAAAAAATGGTGGGACTTGGTGAGAAAGGATTTTCCTTTCTAATCTCACGTTTTTTCTCACATCCAAAGGGTCTCTTAGTGTAGGGTTTGGCCTTACTTAATTACAATTAAATTATTTTTGTCTTTTGAAACTTTTGTTAGTTTTGAATCATAATATTATGCAATGAAAAGTAAAAGATTATGACAGAAGTAAGAAACGAATTGGAGATAAAAATTTAGGGGAATGAAATGGTGCAGAATGTTCAGTCAGATGTAGATTTTAAAATTTTTGAGACGGAAAGGAAAAAGTCAAATACTTGATCGAAAATATAAAAATTACTAAAACAAAAATAATGAGTCAATTGTGAGAAATATAATTTAACACAATCTGAACTGTCGCATCCCTTAGCTTTAAATAGAAAGAAAAACGTAACCTCGAAGGAGTGTGAATCTCAATTTGTAGATTTTGTAACTAAAAAATAGTACAAAAAAATAATAAAGCGTGAGGAGTTGTCTTGGTGGTCAATGCCTGAGACTTAAGCTCCGTTTGTTTGGGCGTAAAATGTTTTACCTATTTTTCGGTATTTGGCTGTGCAAAAAATTAGGAAAACATTTTACATGTAAAACAGTTTTCATGAATTGGATGAAAATGGCTTACCATTAAATCTTCGTAAGTTATTTTACGAAATGAACCTGCTGTCTTCTACTGCAATTCTCACTACTCAGTTTTCTCGATCGTCTGTTCTGACCCACGTTCAATTTTAATATTCTTAGATCGCTCTACCGTTTAATCCCCTACACTATTTGTTGATTTTTGAAAATATTCAAGTCTCTCCACCATTTACACACACACCCCCCCCCCCCCCTCTACACTATTTTGTTGATTTTTGAAAATATTTTCAAGTGCCAACCAAATATCGAAAAATAAAATTTTGAAGTTTGTTTATGAAAAAACATTTTACATGAAAAATATTTTACATCGAAACAAACGGAGCCTTATAGGCTTTTATTCCCTCATAAGGTCGGTCTTAGGTTCAAAACGTTCGTTTCATTTGAGACTAGTCCATATAAAGTTTTGCTCTGGTTTTAATTAAGCTTCTTCCAAGCGGTCGTTGGGATTGATCTTCCAAAATTTGTCAAGGTGCACATAAGCTTGTTGGGGATTTGAACGTCCAAACGCACATAATCAAAGAACAAACCAATAACAGAAAATAATTTACAACTAGAAAAGAACAAGACACAGAGATTTATGTGGTTCCGACTTAAGCTAATTGCTTAATCGTACGTCCACTGGGTGCTGGGGTGTTTCACTATGATGAAAGTATGTAAGAGTTACAATAGGAGGCAACCCTAACTTTGCTTTTATATGTGCAAGCAGGCTAATACACAGAAAACCCTAAAAACTCTTTAATTCACGTGTTTCATCGTGCCCGACCTCCGGGGCCAATTTTACTGTGACCTCCCACTTGAATTTTCTTCTCATCTTAACAAAGCAGGGCCGGACACATGCATATAAATTGATCTCCCAAAATTCATTTTGTCTCAAAATTTCTAAGCACGACCTCTAATAAATTTTCTCTATTTATTTCCCTCCCCTCATTACTCTCAAAATCTAAACCGAACAAGGCCATGTCGCCATGGTTTTATATATATTGTATGAAGCGTAAAGGAAGAGGATGTCACCCCATCTCTGTACCTGCCAACCACCCACACCTGTTCCCTTTCTCTCTCCCACGCCATTGATGATATCACAGGAGAAAACTTTTTTGGCTTTTCTCATTAAAATAAAAACAGAATGAACTACTTGTATGATTGGCTATCATACACAAATGTTTGTGGACCAATCACAACCCATTTCCTTTCCTTATTACTATATCAATCTATATTATTGTTTTGAGACATAATGGTTACAGGCGTAAAATAAATTAATTAAATAACAAATCTTTCCACTAAGAAAGATGGTAAGCATCCACTAAGGCTCCGTTCCAGAAACCTTCTTAAAAAATAACCAGCTTATTTCACATTTTAAAACTCAAAAATAATGTAAATGAAAAATTATTTTTTTATTTTTTTTGCACCGTATTAAAAGATCTCGATAAGATCTATTAAACAAGATCCATAGTGATAGAAAAATTATTTGCATAAGAGCATGATTTTTGAGCTTGAAATTACCTTCTTAAAAAATAAGTACTTATTTACGTTTGCGGAACGGGGCCTAAATCCCTCCAAACTCCAAGTATTTTTTTATTTTTTTTATAAGCGGATGTCCGAGCCAGCTTGCGTGCTCCTCGACTAATTCTGAAGCGATGAAGGTAACTATCAGGCATAACCACCAGTGACTCCAAGATTTGGAATATTTGGCCTCAGTAGGAATGAAATCTGTGACCTCATGGAGGAACACTTATTACTTTTTTACAACCACTTGGCCAAACCCCGGGGCACAGGTGCCCAACAGTGATTCAATCAGTTCTACTTGCTGATAACATCTGTAAAAATATCCAACTTATTCGGGCATTGACAAATACATAAAATAAATTGTATAAAATGTACCCGTTCATTTTTTAAAATTATGTAAACTGTTCATTTTATATAAAATTTTCATGTCTTTTAATTATGATTGATGAAGCTGAGTTATGACATATTCGTTGTTCTTAGCAAGGGCTACAAGTTGAACGATTCGAATCTCTATCGTGGACCCACAATAGAACCCGAAAATTTGAGTTTGGAAGGTTTTGGTAAATACGGCATGGAGGTGAGCTGATCCCATGACGGATGGGGTCCCTTCGATTTTTTAGACCTACTTTGTGGATATGAGAGAAATACGTAAACCCTCTGCTATATTGGTTGTCGGAATAATATCTTAACAGATATTTTTTACGATACTTGTGTTCACCGATGACCAAAATTGCTGTAAATAGTTTTTCAGGCTTTTTTTGTGTTGATATTTCACGAAATACTTGTATAAAAGTTATAATTTTTTTACTTTTGCGATTTCTCTCGTCGAGACGAACCCATAATGTATAAAAGTTTGACGCAAAACAAACATACCAAAAAAAAATAATTTAAATAAGGACAAAACCAAAAAATTTCGGTCCACAACTTTTTACTCATGCAGTGAAAACGCCCGGACAACGAGTTTAATCGAATGGCATCAACCGGTACAATAACACTGCTGTTTTTTTTTTTTTTTTTTCTATATTATATAAAATTTTGACCGTGTAGCATATGACTTCAGCAAAATCATTGTGCAAATTTGATCCACTTGCTCTGAGGCTACCAGATATTTTGCGGATCAAAAAAAAAAAAAAAAACCCAGATATTTTGATGAAGTGTGGATTTTAGATCAGAGAGTTTTGTTTAAATACTATATATACATGGGGTTTGTATTGTTCTATATGTTCCTTAATTAGTGGCACCAGTGTGATTTTTTTTTTCTAATTTAAATGGCATGACTAAGCGAGCTAGGGGTCCCATAAAAAAAAGGTAATGAAAATAGATTTGAAATGCCTGGATGGACCACCATATTAACAGAAGCTACCTTAATTAGGGTGAGAACACATATACCATATGTAAACTCAAGGGATTGGTTCTTGATCAATTTTTTTTTTTTTTTTTAAAAAAGGGGATTGGTTCAATTGCAGCATGCCAGCGTTCGTCTTGTTGTGCAAAAATTTGGATTTCGACCAAAATTTTTTACTTTTTAGATTTCTCTCGTCATAACGAAGCAATAATCCCCAAAAAATTGACAATAAGCCACAAAATGCGAAAAAATTTTGAATAAGGACAAAAAATAAGCCAAAGTGGCTTATTTGGGCAAACAGCCCAATCTAAGTGACGGAGTCAGGAATATTTGAACTTGCAGGTGACTTCTAAAAAGCTCCATGTTTCCATCCTCCAAAACAATGTCCGATCTGTAAAATGAGAACTTACAAAAATACGTATAACTATATTCGAACAAATGAAAACTGTCTTTCAAACATTGAAAAAACTCGTTGAGACCTAGGTTTTCCGAAAGAATCGAAAGTTGAAATGTTTTTGAACTATAATAATGTATTTTTGTAAGTTCCCATTTTGCAAATTGGACACTTTTTTGGGACGAAAAGAGTACTTAATATCAAAAAAATACCAGTGTTCTGATGGACGAGGAGATTGTGTTGTGCACCATCTGGATCGTCCGTCTTGGTAATCAATGGTCCGGATTAAAATAAAACTTTTCTGGGGAAAAGTTTAACTCTTCCTCGGAAAAGTTTTTAAAAATCTGAACCATTCAAAACACTTTTGAACGATTGAGATTACATTGTACCGTATTGTACACTAGCACAACACCGTGCTGTACACTAGGTAAGCATGCGTAACACAAGAAAAGAAAACCTTTTTTAGTGAGTTGTTAGGACGGGACTGATAAAGAAAAGAGAGAGAGAGAGAAATGTTAGAACACCCATGCCACCCCGCCCCTTAAAGGCTCCGCGGCCTCCGCCCATTCACTTTTTTTTACTTATCTTTTTTTTTTTTTTGCAAGTCTTATGTTTGTTCTCTCTGACGCAATTATATCTCCTCTTTAAATTTTTGTAATTAAATCAGAGTTCTTTTGGGAAAGTTTGGAGAGGCTACTGTGCATTTACTAGCAAGTCACCGGTTTCTCCTTAAGGTAGGATCTTTTATTCCGAAAATCTCCATGTCTCTGTGTGCTTAGGGATTTTTCAGCTGTTGTAGTCTCTTCGAACTTTTCGAAAAGAACTCTGATTTAATTACAAAAATTATAGAGAAGGAGATCGAACACCTCTCTCTCTCTCTCTCTCTCTCTCTTATTTTTGTGAAAAAGGTCACCGGTTCTCTCCATTACACCATCGAACGGGGATATCGCAGCAGACAACTTTATGCTTCCACTAAAATTTTAAAAAAAAAATCAATTATTCGCCATCATACACAATGGTGTTTTGTGGACCAATCACAAGCCACCATTATTATCATTTGTTGAGACATAATGGTTACAGACGTAAACTAAAATCCAATTAAATAACAAATCCCATTCCAGAAATCCAATTTAAGAAGGAAATTTCAAGCTTAAAAATCATATATTTACGCGAATAATTTTCCTAATAATATGTATCTTCTTTGATAGATCTTATTGAGATCTTTTAAACAATGCAAAAAAAATTAAAAATTTATTTTTCATTTACATTATTTTTAAAGATGAAGATATCAAATAAACTGCATAAATTTTAAGAAGATTTCTGAAATGGGTTTCGGCAATGGGGAGCCCTTAGGGGCAAGGGGGGGACCCTTTGAATTATTATCCTACTTATGAGAGCAAATACACTATTTTCTGCAGTGGCCGTCGAAATCATAGTCGTGATTGATTATTGTGTTCAAATGCCACCAACGCGAAATTTTTATATAGTTGCATCACCAAGTGAGCTAAGGGGGTCCCCATCACAATAAAAATTTGAGCTAGTTTTGATTCAATCCTGCTATGGAAATCGACCGGAAGCATCGACGGTGCGTACTAACGTCCATGTGGAGCCCAATTCGGGCCCCACACGGATAGTTCAAGCCGTTTACTATTTTTTTAAAAATAAAACCAAGTGAGCTTGTGAAAAATCAGGTCAATCCGGTATGTGTAGGGGTTCGATCCAATATTTCATTTTTGCATTCAGATTTCGGATCCGTGAAAAAATAAAAGATTGGATCGAGCACTTACACATATCGAATTGAGTTGATTTTTCCTGGGCCACTTGTTTTTTTTTTTTTTTTAAATTATAGATCGGCTCGGATCATTCGTGCGGAACCCAAAGTGGGCTCATGTGGCCATCAATTCACACCATCGGTCTCCCCGATCGATTTCTTTAGCTTTTTTGGGTTTAAATTGGTGCTTGTTCTAATATACATTAGTTCTCCTTATTTTTGTTCTCTCTCCTATAGTTTTTTAGAAGTTCATTGGTGCGTTTATACTTGGTTAAAGTCTATTTGATCGTCTTAGTATTTGTTGTCTCTTATCCTTAGCTAGCACTTTATCTCTTTTGACACTGCTGATTGAACATACAACAAATCACGAGTATCACTTTTCGCGTCAGGCTCTACGTCTGAGTCGGGGTGAAAGACATCGATTGTCTTGTGTTTTTCTCGTTTACAATAGTTAAATGATTTGTTTGGCTTTGTCCCAGATTTTTGTAATGAATTCTGTTATGTAAGTGCCGCTGGATTATTACCAAAATGATCTTCTCAATTTTTGACAAAAAAATGAAATAAAAGTTGGCATATTCTCTTTAATTAATTTGGCCGAAGTTTGGAGAGGCTGTTGTCTTGTCAGTCACCGGTTTCTCACTATTACACCATACCATCGATGGCGGGCCCGAGCCCGTCTTGAGCCGATGCTCGAGTGAATCCGTTGTGTGCAGTATCGCAATGTTGCCTAACGTGTTTGCTTTGACTTGTCTAACTCTTTTGCCGATAAGATCTCGTCAGTGATCACACATCTAGTAACATATGCGATGCGCTAATCGTCTCTCTTTCACATTTTCTTCACAAAAATGCTGTCGAAAAATCCTAGTGTTTGTTTTCTCTCTTCTCTTGTCTTGGGAAAGAAAAGATGAGGAAATTTGGCAGCCGAAATCAATCAATTCGATTCATGTCTCACACTCACCAGAGAAGCCGATGGAAAAGGACACAAGAATTGGTAGGGCCTCAAGGGGGCCCCACAAGTCACAAAGAATTGAAAACATTTTTTTCTTGACTTTACACCTAATCAGCCCAGTTGCCAGTCAATGTCAACCACTGGGCTCTCGTTGCTTCTGCGTAATTCTGGGTTTCCCACTTGTTCGGACATGGCCCGCCTATCTTTTGGCCCTTCCCCTTTGCGGTCACCTTCCATACAGAAAACTGATCGTCAACTTCAATGTTCCGAAATTAGACGAGATACGTGTAAGGAATAAATACTTCTCTTAAGTTTCATTTGGGACTGGAACTTGCAGTCTTCTCGGATCCTTCCAATTAGGCCTGGGGTTGGATCGGATCCGATCTAAATCCGATATGAAAAATCTGATCTGAATCCGATAATGTCGATTCGACAATTCGAATCCGGTAATTCAAATACGGATTGGATCAGATACAGATTGTATTGGATTAAATCCGTTATCAATATAATCCGAACTGTATTTTAAAAAACCCCAAGATATTGAGAGCGTCCGATCAACTTCAACCATTCTCTCGATCATCACCTCCAAAAATTTAGTTGCAAGAATGATTGAGGGATCCGAGTAAGCCCGTTTAAGAGAAAAAACAAAAAAAAAAAACACTTGCACGTTGCAAGAGGAATGTCTAAAGTTCGAATCTATGGGGAGATGTCGATCCCCCTTGGGTGTTATTAACCCACTGATAGATTGATTAATCCCTTCCGACCCCTATTGGGAAAAAAAGGAAAAAAAGGAAAAGTAGCTGTCTCCTTTTTATTACTATTATTATGACCTTTCCAATTACAAAGAGGCAACGTTTATTGTTCTTGTTTTCTTCTTTAATTTTGTTTCTTTTTCCTTCTATATATATAGATGGGTTGAAAGTGCTTTTTTTTTTAAATTTCTTTTTCCTATTTTAGTAGAAGCTGCCAACGTTTGGCCGCCAAACAGGCCCTACATCCTGATAAAAAAAAAAAAAACAGGCCCTACATTCTTGTGTCCACCCCAGGAGTATATGAATATTAAATATTGTGACTTTATTGATAAATAATAAAAACACGTAAACCATAAAAATAAAGACACATTTTATTATTTTCATAATCCCTGTTTTCTCACTAATTGTTTTTATTTAATAGTCCCAGTTTTCCTCGCTCGTTGTTTTTGTTTAATATTCCCTCTTTCCTTTTAAGTTGTTTTAACATCGAAAATTTTACTTACCACCCACCCCAAAAAAAAAAACATCGAAAATTTGATACATAAACGAGTCAAAAATTTGAACTCAAGTTCGGCTTGAGCCTTAATGAGCCGAGCTCAATTATTTACTAAACAAGTTTCTCTAATCGAGTCGAGTATTTCTTAACGAGCCGAGCTTTTTTCGAAGCTCAGTTCGTTTACTAAACGGGGCAAAAACTCGAGCTCGAGCTCGAGCTCGGCTCGTTTACTAAACGGGAAGTAAACGAGTCGAGTCAAGCCAAACCACCCACACTTAGACTTGAGCATTTCATGCTAAGAATGGCACATATTCAAATAACAAGTGCTGCAAGAAAATACCCAAAATTCAAATCGGGCATAGTGCCTGTCAAGGAGAAGAGGTAAAGATATTCCGAAGTACAAAAGGACAAAAAGAGGTAGAGACCCCAACAAGTGGATCATTCAAACCAAAACCAATGAAATGGACTACTTCTCGAGATCTGGGGTTTGATTTCCTATAGGGTGAGCATCTTGAAGTAAGTCTCGACCATAACTGGGGTGACCACACTAGCTCTTTCGGAGGTTTGGATTGCACAGTCAGGTCCATATAATGACCTGACTATAAGGTTGTTCCTCCATTACCAAAAAAAAAAAAAAATTTCGACTAGGTTTATATAGTAGAATGACTCGGATCATCAATACAGACCCAGATCAGGTCCTAAATCAGGCAAACTACACGTTGCATTTCGATTTCCCCACCAGCCGAGAATCCAAATCCTTTTTTCCAAAAATCTGGTGTAGCTTAATCAAGGTTCCAGAAAACGAAGTTGAAAGAGAACGTTATGACACCAAGTGGTTGGCTACGGGTAAGTCTTTAAATTTTCTAGCTCTATGCTTTTTAGGCATTCGTAGCCACTTGATGAAGCTAAACATATTCTTTAGCGTTCGTAGCGCCAGGCGAGACTTAACTTCAATCCCGACATAAGTGTAGTCGATCTCCTAGAGATGGTTGCGTGGTGTCGAAGAAATACTTCTTGGCAGATATGTGAAGTAGTCTGTCTGCATATGGTCTATTATTTGTATCGCGAAAAGCAAAAAAGAAAAAAAAAAAAAAAAGAAATAGAAAAAAGTTATACAGTCTCGGCCCACTCGAGCACAAACTCAGCCCGCTATAGCACCTAGTGGTTGGTTATGGTAAGTCTTTACATCTTGGGCCTTAGACCCAACCTAGTACTTCCAGCCCAAGTTATAGAATCGGGCCCCTGCCCGCAAGATATTGGACCTTAGTCTCAATGTAGCGTTTCCGGCCCAAACTCACTAAGGTTTTCCATTTTCTATTTTCTCATGGAAAAAAGAAAATAAAACCATTCTCATGAAAGTTTGAAGACATGAATTTTTCGTTTGTTCATTTATGAGACTAATCTTTCTTCTCAACGAGAGAAATCGAAAAAGTATAAAAATGTAGACCGAAGTTGAAAAAAATTCATATAATACGACACTGTAGACAAAAGAGACATACTGTTTTGTATTTTTTTCGTCTTTAGTGAACTTTTTTTTTTTTTGGCTTCCCATTGTAATTTTTTATTTCTTAGACTCCTCTCGTCGAGTTGGATGAATAACCCGAAAAAATAAAATGTAATAACAACAAAATTTCAAAAAAGACGGAAACGAAGAATACAGAAAATATTAGCGTGAACTCAAGACCCAAAACACATCTTCTCTTGTTGATGACGAGAAACAACATGCCTATGTGACAGTTTTTCACTGGCAACTGGATAGATTGTTAGTTTTCAATTACCAATGAGAGAACGCCACATAAGAACGTCATGCAAATTATTGTGTATGTTGTATTTTTATCGAGGAAGAGTAAGAAATTTATTGATAATAAATATTGCAAATTGTTGTGTTTGTAGACTTTCTCGTCTTGAACAAGAGAAGACGTGCTTTGGGTTTCGTTTCTTTATTAATTATCGAAAAAATAATCCTGTTTAGGGTATCAATTTTAATCAGAGAAATCAAGTTTGTCAAGTTGGTTGTCTCATTTCTCTCTCTAGTAGTGACCTGAATGCGAGTCCCACAGGGAGCAGGTTTGAGGTTCAGGACTATGGATAGCCTCTGAACCCCCTGTTGACTAAGATACCAACATTCCGCTAACCCCGCTGATGTATACCGTATGGAAAAAAAAATAAAATAAAAGGTATCACTTTTAACCTCGCTGATTTGCACCAAGTTGATGCATTACTAAATAGAACTCTCATTTATTAATGTAAGACTTGCACGACATTGTTTGCAACAGTTAGTTTGGCCTCAAATTTTTATGGGTTTATTGGTTTGCCTTAACAAGAAAATTGTAGAAGTAAAAAATTACGATCAAAAGTATTAACATATTCGCTAAGAACAAAGCAATCCAAACTAGACAGATTCTTAGCTTATTATAAGTGGTTTATATATCCTTCAAACCTATTTTAACACGACATCGTGGGATTGAGGCTTCACAATATATCTACCCCACATTAGTATGGAACATCCTCGTCGCTCCCCACACAACTGACCCAACAACCTTTTCTCAATGGCTTAAGATGTGTAGCACTCAGCTCCCGGCCACTCGATCGAGTTGTGCTTTGATAACGCTTGCCCTAGCGTCATATTGCGTTGTGGTCATGACCAGCAATCCTAATACTTAAAGGTTGACTAACCGATGTTATCGGGATGAGATATTTTAATAATAGTCTCAAATTGCAGAGATCTGAGTTAACTCTCAAAAAACAACCGAAATGTCAGCACCAATAATCGCGAGCAACTTTGTCGAAACACACCTAAATGTCATTGTTAAAAATTAAGAAGTTTATTTTGCTATAAAACTGCGCAGACTACTGATCGATTGATGTTTTTGACACCAAACGTTTTGTACGTACATGGTCCAATATTCCAATAATTAACGGAATATGAAGTAGGTGGACTGCATTGTTGGGGTTGGGTAGAAGCAGAGGCAACCCAACTGGCCGGGACAGCCATGTCTGCCCCAAGTAAGAAGCTTTTGAGGCCACAAAAATTGATACTCCATTATTGGAGAAAACGAAAGCAAACAAACTGATATTATTTGAGAAAACGAAAGCAGACAAATGACATGCAAGAGAGTGAGTGGCTACAATTTCTGGCCATCCTAGCTTTGACGTGCTCTTGGCATTGTTTCAGCACTTGTTCTCAATTGGACTGGGGGATCTGCTGTCCCGGCCGTGTGGGACCCTCTCCGGTCTTGATCTGATGATCGGAAACGTTTACTTCGTAGATCTTGTCGAGTAGATCAACTCTTTTCAAAGAAATTAGCGCGATCGGATATCATTAAGTGCCTAATTGAGACATTTTTATCTTGAAAAGAATGGATCCGAAACACTGAATCAAATCCATTTGGCAAGTTATATGTGTTTCAATCAGGTACTTAATGATATCTGATCGAATTGATTTTTATGCAGAATTGTTCTACTCATCGAGCTCTACGAAGTGAACGTTTCCTATTATCGGAGCGAGACCGGAGAGGGCCCTGCTTAGCCGGGACTGTAGGTGCTGTCCCTCTAGAGAGACTTGGGGGACAACATAGCCCCATGTTCCTTTTCTTTTCATTTTTGTTGTTGTCAAAAGTGGGAAGATTGTATTGATAAACACCCAGCGACACTTACAAAACGGAAATCATTACAAAGAAATTGGACAAAGCTAAACTAATTGTCTAACAAATACAAAATGATCGAGTAAATCATAGGCAATCGGTGTCTTTCATCCTAACCCAGGCATGACCTGACGCACAGTGACACTTTTAAACTGCCTAATATCTAAATTAGGAATCTCAAATGAGAAAAAGTGCAAACTTAAGGACAAAAGACACCAAATACCCAGACGATCAGATGGACCCAACCAAGGATGAACGCACCAATGAACTCCCAAGAGCTACAGATTTGCCAAGCTGCAACGAGTTACCCCGCCAAAGACATCGTGTAGGCATAGAATGCTGAAGCACAGATATTGTTGTAAAACAACCTTGATTGAGAGAACCCGATCTGTAGAAAAAATTCGTCCAAAGATGAAACTAACTCTCGCAAAATGAGAGATAAAACTCTCACAAATCAAACGACAAATTGTTGATCTAGAGAGACAGAAGAAAAAAAGGAAAAAACAAAAAAATGGAGTCGGAATAGTACCATGACCTTCCCATCCTGCCGCTGCACCCGCCGCACTTGAGTATGGAACCCACTGGGGGTGGGGAAAGGAAAAGAGGAGTTGTGGTGGCTAGGATTGAGTGAGTGCTATTCACGTTCAAGACACAAACCCTTTAGGGCTATTTTTACTTAATAATCTTAGAAGATTAACTTTTAATCTTTATTTAAGAAGTTCCGTTGTGTTGGTTTTGCATCAATTTGTGGATTATTGGTCATGTCTACGATGGAAATCTACAAAAGGAAAAAAATTATATTTAGAACCCTAAAAGAATTCACTAAATCCGAGAAAAAATTGACGCAGAAGTAACAAACAAGGAACTAGTTGGAATAAACACAAAAAAAATCCTCCAAAATTAATAAGCCAAAGCAACCCTTACTAGTTTCTAGTTTTTTTATTTTTTTGCCCAAAATGTTTGGGAATTTTATTGATAACAACAAATACAGAAACGTCAGAAGATGATTACTCACCTTAAGAAGCTCAATAACCAATCAGGAGACCTAGCTTCCCAAGTTTTCGAACCAAAATCCTACAAACCATAATTAGCCAGCTTGTCCACCACTATGTTAGCCGAACCCCAAACAAACTTAAATCTGCACCTGCCCAACTGTTGCGCCAAAGCGCTTGATATCTTCCACAATAACTTCTACGTACCCCAACCGGGCAGCACGCCTCCTCGTTCACAAAACTTGCTCCTTTCCGCGAATCCCCTTCCACTATAATAGTATTATTCAACTTCAACCCCAAGCACTCCGCAAACTCCACCGCTGCACGTCACCCCCTGCTTCCGCACGAAGAGCCGACCTCATTGAACACCGGTGCACAGACCTCGCTGCCAAGAAATGCGCCGTTGCATGCCGGATTACCCATTCCACCACCAGCTCTAGTATCACCCTCAGACCTATTGATCCACGAGATTGACTTATTCACAGAGGAATCGTGATTAAAGTTTTATTTAAATCCAGACCGTTCAAATCCGAAACGGACGGCCGCGATTCACCACCGTTAACCACTATTCACGGAAAGCTCTGTTAAATAGTTTTTCTCATTGATCCCCATCAACATTAATTTTCACACTCCCCCCATCAGGTGGTTCCCACTTAAGGCTGCATCTAGACCTGATCAAGTCTCCCCCAGAATGCGTTGCCACCCCACTGGCCATAGCCTGAATGAATTCCGACGCGTCCGTTACTGCCATCAACACCGCACTCTGGCCTTCAACCACACGCGCCCATCAAAAGTCTCTGATTACACGACACTTCCAAATTAATTCTCCATAAAATCAACAATGCCAAAGTAATAAATTATGTGAGAAGCAGTCATCAATGGAGGAGCATCGGTGTCACTTTGGGGCAGCAACAGGGGCAGGTCCCCATGTTTCTGGTGGGTTTCCTCTGGTGGGATGGCAATTTGAGCATGGGAGGCTGTTTTTTTTTTTTTTTTTTGGGTGTTTGGGATTTGTTGGTTTCGGACCAGCGATGGAGTCTCGGGTAGCCTTGGAGATTAAGTAATTTTAATTTTTAATTGCCTTTGTCCTTTTAATTGTTGTAATCTTACGAAAATTAATAAAATTTTCTTTTGTCGATAAAAAAAAAAAAAAAATTATGTGAGAACTTTCAAAATCCTCAGTTTCGAGTTCGCATATGGAAATTGGAAAGCATGTGAGAACTTTCAAAATCCATAATAAGTTATGGGAGATTTAAATATCCATCCTCAAACCCTATCACACGTAAGTATTCATCCCGATCGTTTTGAACAGTTATGTTTTCATCCTTTTAAAAGGTGAATTACCTATCTTACCCTTTTAATAAGATATCCATAGATATGTGTGTTTATATTACCTTCCTAAATTAGTGGGAATATTCAATCATTTCCTAATTTAGTGGGATTCAACCCTCCCTATTTTAAAGAGGATTTTAAAATTTAAAAAATTCGTAACCACCAAATCCCACCGATTTAAATTCGAAAACTATATTTATTTTTCTCTATCTACAATATATTATCATAAAACCTTTTGGAACATGGTGGAATCAACCATGTTTTTCATGAATTATTATTACAAAATTACCATAAAACACATTTCGGAACATAAACAATAGTCAAACCGACCATATTTTTCATGAATTAATTATGCAAATTCACTATAAACATATAAAAAAAAATCATCCAACTAGGATTGATTACAATACATCATGAAATATGCTTGATAAAATACCTCACGACGAAATACACCATGAAACCTTCCATGGAGTAGAATACACTATCCAATACACCATGAAATATGTTTGAAAAAATACACCACCTCACAACGAATTACACCATGAAACCTTCCATGGAGTAGAATACACTATGAAATTCGTTCGCAATACACCATGAAATATGCTTGAAAAAATACACCACCTCACGACAAAATACACCATGAAACCTTCCATGGAGTAGAATACTCTATGAAATTCGTTTGCAATACACCATGAAATATGCTTGAAAAATACACCATGAAGTCTGCTTAAAAAAATACACCATTTTTTCTTTGCTTCGGATCCAACAAGGCTACCACGCATGAACCTACAAACATGAAAGATTTTTCATGTACAATGAACTGTGAAGGCTAGGAATCAAAAAATTTACTTCATTTTATCTATTTATCTTGCTCCGATCAACAACGCCAAACAAATCAAGGAAAAAAAAAGGGGCGTCAGACTTACGAAAGCCATGCATTTTGGTTTTGTCCCCTCCTTCTCCACTGCTTGATTTACCTTCGGAGGACTGGTACAACCTCTTGCCATTCTTCTTCTCCGGACGTTACAACCAGGGAGGACTGGTGTGGGTTTTTCCGTTTCGGGTTTTAGCCAACCAGGAAGATGAAATTTCAAATGGGGTGTGTCCGTTGCAAATGAAGAGCTTGATCGAAAACTTGGTAGAGATCTTCAGGATTGAATGGTGAAATCTACGGGGACCGGATGTGGGGCGGAGTGAGCCGCTTGATCGAAAACTTGGTAGAGATCTTCAGGATTGAATGGTGAAATCTACGGGGACCGGATGAGGGGCGGAGGTCGCCGGAGGGCTCACTGGTCTCGCCGATCGCCCCGCTCCAAAACGAAAAATGGGATTTTCCGATTTTCCCGGGGGCGGGGGTTGTAAATGGTTTTGCCGAAATTTTTGGGATTTGTTAGGGGTGATTATCCTATAATTAAGCTAGAGGATCTTCACGATTATGTTTTAGTCCCAAAAATCTCTGCCTATATATACATATATTATATATATAATAGTCAATGTACCTATATAATAAAGGGCAATTTGGGAATTATTTTAAAGCGGGGATGGAAAAATAACGGTTCAAAATGACCTGGATGGATACTTACATAGGATGAGGTTTGAGGATGGATATTTAAAAACCCTTTGCTGCACTGGAAATAAGTTTTTAAAGTATAATCGTTATGTTATTTAGAGACGGTTTGTACAAAAAATTTGTAAGTGTCTTTTTTCATCACCGTCATTTCTGAAATTCTTGTAGATTAACGTTAAACTTTTTTAAGATAATTATTCGTCTTGAATAGCGAATTCAAAATTAGTGATAATGTCAAAATTATTTTTGTTAGTGCCAAAACTAGTGACCTATTTCTTTGGGTACCAAATTCACAACAATGTTCAAAAAAATGCGACAATAATTAAACCAAGAAGGAAACCATGTGGAGGTGAGGAGGGGGATGGAGACGAGGGGAATGAGACAATGTTCGATGGGTATTCTTTGATGATTGACGGGTACTATTAGGGCCGGCTTTGGGCTTTAAGCCCAAGGTGCCATGGCTGTAAGCCCCAAAAAGGAAAAATGACGGTCGATGACGTGTTTTGATAATTAATATCTGTCAAAGAAATGTTAAAAACATTTTTTAATATAGAAAATGTTATTAGCGGGTATTAATTTTTAAAACACGTCATTGGCGTCATTTTCCCGCGCTGACCACCCCCCTCCAAAAAAAAAAAAAATTGACAGATTTTTGGGGCCCCAAAATATGTAGTATATACAAAAAAAAAAAAAAAGCCCATCCATTGATACCCTAAAATAAAGGCCCAATATGCATCCAATCAAAGCAAGACCCAAAAATATCCGATGGCATACTTGTAAATTAGAGAACTTAAGGGTCCATTTTTATCAGAAAATTCATCTTACTAATCGGAATTAGGTTTTCCACAATAAAGGCTATTGACCAAGGAGGTTTTTGTTTTGCTCGGCAAAACAAATTATTAATCGTTAAAAGTAATTTACACAAAATATTAAGAAATAAGTAAGATTCATTTTCATATAGTCTTTCAGTTTCCGGAAAGTGAGTTTCTGTGTACGATAGTAATGTTCATGATATATATATAAAAATTATTAGCTATTTTTCCCTGTAAAAAAATTAAAGCTAAAAAAACAAAAGATTATTTAGCAGGATAAAAAGAAAATCAAGTGAATAGGAGTTTGCGGAAAAAAATGGGGCATCTACGTTAGAGCACAATCAAAGTTATTTATTAAATTGTTACGTACTCTAGCTCATTTCTCTATCTCTCTCATAATTTATTTTCCCAAAAGCCTCTCTCAAAATCTAAAACAAACAGAGTCATTGCTTTAGGGAGAAAATATGAACTTAGGTTGTAATTCAACAAACTACAAAAATTGAACAAAAGCCAAAAGTCAAATTGGGAGAAGAAATGGCTTATATATAGCCGTTCCCAGAAAAAGATGAAAAATGCTTACAAAAGCCTCATTAGTGTAGCACGTACAATTTGTATATAAAAAAGAAAAAAAAAAAAACCAGCCTATACTGACTTTTGAAAAACTCCGGGAAAGACCCGAAAAACGCCGGGAAAAGTTTAAGTGGCGTTTGTAAAAACGTCGGGAACGCCAATGTCGGCTTAGACTTCTGGCGTTTAAAAAATGCCGGGAAAGATCTATGGTGGCGTTTTTCCAAAAACGTCGGGATTGATTCATGAGTAAAAATTCCCCATTTTGGCGACGATTTCCAAAAGCGCCGGGAAAGGTCACCTATGCCGGCGTTTTTTGAAACGCCGCTAAAAGAAGCGTCGGCATAAGTAGTGTCACTCCAAGAAGTAAGTGAAAAAGAAGAACAATAGTAATATAATAAAACAAAAATCTAAGTTGTCATGTGCCAACAATTCACCGAAGATTAGCTTTCAGATAATTGTCCAAGTAAGCGCAAACCCTAGAACAGACTTTGGATTAACCTGTCGAATGTTCAACAAACGAACCTCAATTACAAACTCATAATGGACCTAAAGCTCCAAAAGTACCAAACCCAGTTTTCACAAACTTCAAAACCAGCAAAGGCAGCTCCCATGGTCTTGAAATTGCGATAAAACCTTCACAGACGCAAGTGTAACACATCCCCCATGTGTCCCATTTGCCTCAGGAGCTATAAACCAATGAGCACCTTTGAGCATGGAACAATTTACAAAATCACAATGAATACGGAAAAAAAAAAAAACATACACTCTTAGCTGAATAGAATGGGGAAAAAAATTCAAGCATAACGTAACAATTTATTAACTCCAACATGTGCAATAAGACCACATACCCCTGCACGTTTAATGGGCACAACACACAAACAAATATGCCAAAACCCTAAATTACCTTGACAGAGAGGAGTCGAGTAACCCATATCAGCTATGTCAATTACAACTTCACGGAAAATGATCAATAAAATAACTGCATATCCATCTCATCAGATTTTTGGGGCTAAATTTTTTTTTTAGGTTTGACCATTTGAGATATCTCTTTGAGGCATTGTCGGTGTTAAGTACTCTCTGCAACTCCACTTACCACTCCAATCAAATTTCTATTGACCGCTCTCTTTTATTACTATCATGTAAACTCACTTTTCAGAAACTGAAAAACTATATATGAAATGGTCCAACCAAAAAAAATTATCCCCAAAAAATTAAACCAAATGAAATTGAAACAGCTACTGATAAGCTATGAACAACAGGTTGAATTCATGGGCGGGGCAGTGGCTCACGGTGGTAGTGGTAATTGTGATTACCTTTCTACATAAGTCATTGAAGCTAAGTGTTTTATATGTTACCTAACAAAATAAATCAAAACTACCCAAATAGGTGGTCAAACATACAAAGAGCGAAAACAGAGAGGACAAATTAGTTAGCACAAAAGCAAATAGTTTCGTACTCTCCAAAATTTCCCCCATTGGTTGTACTACACAAATTATCAAAATTAAAAGACTATTTGCAAGTAAATATATACACCTGATAATATTGTTCGAAATTAGACTCATTGAAAAGGATTAGTTTTCGCAGTGGGAGAGAAGCTAGCCGCACCAAGCCCAATGGATCACATTATTTTACTTAGAGGGAGAGAAGCTAGCCACACCAAGCAAGCGATATAACGCTGCTGTGCCGCTGACCAGTGACGTCCGCCACCATCGGTTGAAGGTTCACGTAGCCAAATCCTCCCCAAATCTAGATCTGAATGAAAAAAAAATCCATTTTAGAGAAATTATTGGGTTTCGATAATTCCGAAATAGTAGTAAACTCAATCTTTAACTTCTGAAAGAGAAATGCCAAGTGCAAAGAAAATAGGCAAAGAAAAAAACCTTAAAATGTACATGAACGGTTTAGATTCATTGCACAGTGAATCTGAACCGTTCATGTACACTTTAAGGGTCTTTTCTTTGCCCATTTTCTTTGTCCCTAGCACATCCCCTTCTAAAAGGATATGTGTGTAGATTTACCATATTAGGAGTCATAATATGGTTGACACATATTAGGAGCCATAAACTTAGCTTTTAAAAGAGGAGGATTTTTTTGAGAAATTTTGAATTGGAGACAATGGATATGATTGAAATTTTCTTTTTAATCTTTCGGAAGACCTCAAAGTTAACTTCTCAATGTTTTTTTCCCCCCTCTAGGACAACCTTTTTTCGGAAAGTTGTATGTTACAGCATAATTTTGGGAATGCTTAAGATATCATTAAAAACATTTCCAATTTAAAAATGATATGCACAAAAAAATTTAGTTTTTTTTTATTAAATTTCAAAACCATTATCCCACAATTTTAGGATAGGTCAACCAAAAACTTTTCAAATATATCTCTAGCCTTACTATTCATTGATCTCAGCCATAGAAAAAATATGTACAGATCTGAGGGTCCAAAATATACGTATTGTAGAAGGTATAAATATTCCCTATGATTTCGGGGCATTTAACTGCATATATAAGGTATAAGGCATTTAGAAGGTATAGGCATATTTACCTCACGTCTACATATTTACCTTATGTGATTGTACCTCACGGAAATTTAGAATAAGGCATTATAGAAGGGATAAATATCAACATACTTTCCAAGTATATCATTTAAATCTTTTTGTAATTTCGGATAATTGGAAGTATGATAAAATATTTGTACCATCCTTTCCAATTATATCATTAGCCCTTCTACCCATAGATCTCAGCCGTTGAAAAAATATGTACTGATCCTATTGATTCAAAATATAGGAGAAAATATAGGGGGTTTGAAAACTACTCCCCCATATTATATAGATGTTGTTTTCGTGCCTGTGCTTTTTTCGTGCCCGTGTTTTTTTCGTGCCAATGCCGTGCCACATTTTTTAAAACAGCACACCAACCAAACCCACTTAGAGTAATTGGCAACACACTTTCTTTTAAATACTAGGACACACCAAAACCCATAACACAAGGTTAAATCACAGGAAATTATTGTCCCTAGAGATAATATAAAACCAGACACTTTAGTAAAAAGATGTAGAAGTAAGCGAGTTATTAAGCCCCTAAAACAAGTTAAAGCAAAGCAATGCTGCTGCTGTACGGAACCCACCACCACCACCACCACCACCACCACCACCACCCTCCCCCAAAGTAGTCCGCCGGGGTGTGCCGCATCATGGGGTGGCGGAGAGTATCTCCTCTCTCGGGAGATGGTCAGTCGGGGCTGGTGGAAGCCGAGATGGGGATGGAAGGAGTGGTGGCCGTGGAGGCGAGGAGGGGGGTGAGGATGAGGATGGGTATGCAGATGGTGATCTCTGGATGAATGAGATAATGTTTTGAGGGGTGTTCTTCTATGTTTGAAGGGTTTGCGTGATCATTAGGGGGAAGACTTAGTGGTGGACAAAAAATGACATTTTGATCTAAAACGTTGTTATTTCTTAAAATACTTGGATAAAAGTAAAAAAAAAAATTATTTTTTCGATTTTTTTCGTCAAGACGAATTAATAACCACAAAATTTTGGCGTCAAACTAACAAATACTAAAAAAATTCAAATAAGGACAAAACTCTCATATTTAAGTTAAGTTCAAGAGAACGGGGCCAGAACTAAAATTCACTGTTGAAAAATATTATTGGATATAATATCAATTTTTATTTGGTTTGAATGTGATTGACTTGATTTAGTATACGTCATGTCTTTTCATAGAGACCTTTTTGTTGGATTCCGGATCCCTGTAGTGAGTAATTCTTGCTGCGGCTTCCAGCGAGTCAAAACGTCATCATATAGGTGGCCAACTGAGGCACCAACTCTTTCCTCAACGCTTCAGCCCTTTTGCTCCTCACCTTGTACGGTGCATTGGTTGTGTGAGCCCCACTTTTGGAGTTCCATATAAGTGATTCGAGTCGTTTAATAATTTCAAAATAATGATTTGAGTGAGTATATAAAAAAATCAGATCAATCAAATTATTGTAATTAGCTAATCCTATCATCCACTGATAATTGTAGTTAGCTAATCCTTTCATCCACTGATTGATTTAGAATTTAGGACCCTAGATACTAAATGAAGTTCTGAAAAAAAATTATGCAATGCTGTGCTCGATATACCTTTGATCTGAACACCGGATATTGTAGGTTTTATTGAGGAGAACATTCAATAAAAAAATTATCATAATTGTACATCGATAGATATCAAAACAGAAAGAATATGAACTGTTTTGATACGAAGCGATATCTGATCAAGATAAATTTTTTCTGAGTTATCTTCTCAATAGGACCTACAAAATCTACGGTTCAGATCAAGAGTCTATCGAGCATATAATTGTATAACTATTTTCACCTTCATTAAAGTATTTAGGGTCTTGAATTTTGAACTAACAATTGGATGATTGGATTAATTAGTTACAATTATGGGATTGAGCTGATTTTTTACATAATCACTCAAATTATTGTTTTAAAATTATCAAACAACTTAAATCACCTATGTGGAATTTCAAAAGTGGGGCTCACACAACCATGGCACCGTACAAAGTGAGGAGCAAAAGGGCTGAAGAGTTGAGGCAAAAGATGGTGCCTCATCAGTTGGACACCTGTATGACGATGTTTTGACTCGCTGGAAGCAGGGACCCGAAAGATCCCTATTCGTCGTGACGAACGCGTTTTATATGAATAGATGTGTCTTCTTCCCTGGTGACTATTTGGAATAGTCACCCGTTAGTCTATATATAGGATATATTCCCCATTCATCCTACATCAATTCAAAAAGATGTTTATGTCAATATTTCCATCGAGTCAGAGTCATTCATTTTGAGAGAGTACAAACACAAGGAGGTTCAACACGTCGATTGTAGTGCTGCTTCTGTGGGGAGTTCAATCAAATAGTGCTAGGAGATAAACATTCATGCAAACCGTTAGCACCATAGGGAAGACGAATTTGTCTTAAGTACAGAGTGTCACACTCACCTTGATAATTAATTTTGTTGCATCGATTTTTAAGTTTTGAATTCTAATTTTATTGCACTTGTATTACTGGTTTAATCACAAAAGGTAAGCATATTTTTCCAACATCCACTTGGATACAAATATTATTCGCTTGTCACTTGTGTGACAATGATCCCTTTTGCAAGCACTTAGTATAAGCTAAACCTATTTAGCTTATTTGCTTAAAAAAAGGTTAATGAAGGGTGTTTGTTACCAATTATGAACAATCACATATTTGGTTTTTCTAGCTTATTTGACCCCAAAAAGTTGGATTATTTTAAGTTCCAATTTTAAGTTCCAATTTGGGGGGGGGGGGGGAGGATTTGGGTATTTTAAGTTGTTAGGACATGAATGAATAATGAGAAACCAAACTTGTCAAGTTGGTTGTCTCATTTCTCTTTTTAGTGGTGACCTGAGTTCGAGTCCCACGGGGAGTAGGTTAGGAATTCAGGGCTATGGATAGCCTCTAAACCTTCCGTTGACTAATATTCTAACACCCTGTTAATCCCCGCCCATGCATATTCTATGACCAAAAAAAAAAAAGAACATGAATGAACAAAAGAATCCTAAAATGTGTATGTTATTCTTACTCAAGTTTTGAGGACAATCTAGACGTTTCGTTTATAAAAAGCTATTTGACAGCTTATTTAAGCAAACATGCTAAACTTGAGCAATTAATATTTAGAATTATGTGCAGTCATATAAACTGAATTTTTAAAAGATGAAAATTCGTTAGGGTCAATCGTAAAAAAGTTTAGCAACGGATATTTAGAATTCATTGCTTATGTTTACAAGCTTTTGTGTCTAATGGAGAAAGTTTGAACTTTTGTGCTTAGTATTTCTTTATTACTATATTTTACTGTGACTATTTTCTAGTTTATCGGAAAAAAAGTGCTCCACTGAATGAAATTCATGGCTGCGCCACTGACTTAGGCATCGCCACATAATAGTGCGAAAACATGGAATAGTTTGAGAGGTATTCCTGCAGTTGTTAGGAGAGAAATAAGGAGAACAAGTCCAGGTGGGTACAACAAATCACCCCACGTTTAGCAAAGCTTTACTTGGGGATCACTCTCTCTTTACTTTGGACAAATCGAAAAGGTTAAAGAGGAAATTTTGGTTTCTTATGTTATGCCAAACAAAGCTTTATCACTGAGCTATTTTACTATTTTTTTTTTTTAAAAAGGATTTATTATACAGGGAAAAATAGTGTAGGATCCTAGAAGAAAACAACCAGAATATATGGAAACTAATTAATTTTCAAAATCGAATATTAACATTAAAAACCTATCACTTCCTTCTCTCTGTGATTAACCCTAGAAGCTCCTCCTCCATTTCACCATTGCCAATCTCGTTCTTTCTTGTTTTAATTATTTCCCTTTTTCCCCCTTAGACTTTTTTTTTTTAATTACTATCGTTTTGATTTTTTTGCTTAAAGAAATATATATATGTGAAATAAGTTTCTAATTAGTTGTCGTGTTGTTTGATTGCACTTTGTATAAAACCTCACGTACGTGATTGAGAGTCACAAACTCAACAGGTCTCATCTTCTTCCTCTTCTTTTTTTGGTTTAGAACTAAGGTTCTTCAGGTCAGTTTACGCACTGCTCGACTGTCGTTTTCTCCGATCAGATCAAGGGCAGATCATCTCTGCCGGAATCAGGGGATTTACGTGGAAAAACTCTCGTGTTCAACCCTAACCGGTCTTATTCAAGTGTTAAGTGATCTTTTCTTACCCTCTCTCCATCTCCGTTCATTCTGCATGTTCTCCTCTTTCGGTTCTTTTCAATGACTCGCTATTTTTTGCGTAGTTACGCATCTCGAAGTTAGAACTTCGCGGGTTTTTTTTTCTAAGCCATGAATAATCCCGTGTGCAAAACCCCGATTTTACGTAATGTAGCCTTGGTGTCGAGCAATTCCCTAAAATTCCAGACCGATCGATGCTGCTTCCTTCCGAACGAGAAAGTCAAGCAGAGCTTAAGAGCGGCAATGAGGTAAGCTTTTCATTGTCATAATCACTGAGGCATGCAAATATTCTGATGTTCTTTCGAGGGTATTATATGGTTTGGTCATTGTGCAGATCTTCTATGTGTTTTGCTCATCTAATTCTCTTTATCATGTAAGGAGAATGAGACCCGTCACGATCTCATTTTCCTGATGTTATTGATTTAGCTATTTTAAAGGTCTAAATGCGTGTATTATTTATATGTGATCTAGGCATATCGACAAAATCACATCTCTGACATGTTTGACTAAATGCTTAGCTAAATTGCATGTGTCTAAAAAAATAAAAAAAAAAAGCCTTTCTTCTTGCAATTCTTTGATCTTTCGATTTTTCCCCTATGGGGGTCGCGTATTACTCATGCGTCTTAAGAGAATTAATCGTCATTGCATTCGTTTTTATATGCGTATCGTTCAATATGAAAGAGAATCGTCATTGTGAAGTCCTTGAGGCAATTAAACAAATAATTCATTCTCTTAAAAACAGCCAGGTTCACGATCGACCTTGTATAGGTCATATGAGTATGATAGATTGAATGAAAAATCAAGATAATCAGACAGGAGTAGACGTCTCAACAAATTGTACGTATTCATCCTGAGAGGATCATCATTGTGATATATTCCTCCGGGAGTTAGATGCCTAATTTGATTTTTTTGATTTGAATTTCATTGCTTGGTCTTGTTTTTGTGTGTTTGTATTATATGTAAAAAAAAAATCAAGAGAATCAGACAATAATAGACATCTCAACAAACCATATTTGTCTAGAGAGAGACATTAAAATCCTCTCCCTGATCAGAGACACATATAAAAGACCCCATTTTCCCTTCTCTCTTTGGTTGCACTTTATCTAACCCAGGCCATGTATATATGTGATTGAGTCTGTCACACTAAAACGGGTCATTTGCTTAATTTTTTCCATTTTAGTGGGTAAGGCGTCTTGACCACACCTTGACTCATCATCTTTCCGGTCCTGTGAAAAACAAAGACATGTAGCAGATCTCCGCCGTAGTTTGGGGATTTATGAGAGAAACTCTTGAAGTCAGGCTTTACTGGTCATATTCAAGTGTTATGTCTTTTTTGATCCTCTCTCCATCTTCGTTCATTCTAGCTATTCTCCTCTTTCAGTTTGTTTCGGTTATATTCTCCTCTTTCGGTTGTTCGCCTCTCCATCTCTGTTCATTCGATATTTTTTTCGGTTATTCGTTAGAATTTAGACTTTTTTTTTTCCCTTGATCATGACCATGTGCAAAACCCCACTTTTACCTGATGTAGCACTAGTGTCAAATAGTCCTGCCGTAAAGTTCCTGACGGATCAATGTTGCTTCCTTCCAACCGAAAAAATCAAGCAAAGCTTAAGAGCGGCAAATAGGTAAGCTTTTCATCTTGGATTGTTGAATAGTTATTTTCTATTTGATCCTATCATTTGATTCTCATTATACGAGGTGGGTTCCGCGATGATTTCATATGAATGTCGGGATTAGTTATAATGTGTTCAAGTAGACTAAAAGCAAGTAGAGTAAATAGATGAGTATCGTTGATAACCATTGCATGAGTAGTAGGGAGATAATCTGAAGAAGGCACCGGTTAAAAATACCACCATCGTCATGGTATTAGCTAATCTTCAAATGATGTACTAAAATTCACAAATAGTTCAAACTTGTGTAATCTGGATCTTAGTCCTTTAGTTGATAGACTTTAAAGAACGGAATACAGATAGTCTCTTGTCCGCCCATTTTAATCTTAGAATCGAATAGAATATGCGTCAAGTGATTCCGGACACAATAAAACGTGGAAAATAGTGACAAAATATAGCGTGTACATGATGAAATAAGGCATCTTTGACTCCGGCCAATGATTAGATTAATAACATGAATATGAAAACAAATTAATTTATTATTATTTTTTTAAAAAAAAGGAGAGTACACATATTTCACATATAGATCAGAGGTGGTGTGCATTAGTAAAAATTCATGACTAGTTCTACGTAAGGGAAAGCAGTTATATATGCCGGCCACTAGCTTTGTTTGTTGTTTTTTCTCATTGGTTACGTGAATATTCACAATTGATTACTTGATACTGATTGAAACAAAATATTCGCGATCTTCAACTTGAGAGTGGAAAACTCCTCTCTCTCTCTCTCTCTCAATACGCGTGTTTCTCTGACCCTCTTTCTCGGGCTCCGCTCTTGCAATTGGATCATCGCGATTACAAGTTGGCTAAGGTTCCCTTCCCTCTTTGGGAGGGGATGGCTGGGGGCCGGTTTGAGAGCCCGGTCCCCTCCCTTTAACACAAACTCCCACTCCTGCGCGGGGTTTCCACCTCCCAAGGGAGATTTTATTTTTTTGTTTTCTCCCGTCCTGTCCAGTCCTCTCCATCCTGTATCTCTCAACCACCCCTCCACCTCTCTCGCCCTCGCCTTCCACCGCTGCCTCCCCATTCACCACATCCCGCGAAACATCGCGTTTTCTACCACCACATCTCTTCGTGAATAATAGAGGCATGAGTTTCGGTTTTCAGAGTTCGGAGCTTTGAGATCCGGATCGGAGCATGCATGCCGTCGCAGATCTCATTTCAGAGATGGGAAACTTGTCCGATTATTTGGGATTATTTTTTCTGTCACGCCCTCGATTTTCATCATAAATATAAATAACTTTTCATAACTAAAATCCTCCCAATAACATACGTCGTAGCCCCAAAAGAGTTTTACCCAAGGCACATCGGCCCAATAACTAGAAATTACAAAGAGTGAAGGGGAATTAAATAGTTTATAAATTCCTGTTTGGTAAATAACTAAAGTGAAGTTACAATTACATCTTTTAAATGAAATCCAAAAGAATGCCAATACCATTTCCTCATGTCAGCTTTCAAAGGATTTCCAATCAATGCATGCACAGCACTCCATGCTACAGCTCCGAATTCACACCTGAAAAATGAAGGGTTGAGCAAAACACGTGCCCAATAGGAAAGTCTCTACAAACCTTGTATGCAAATGAAAAGATTTTGGACATAAAAAGAATAAGGTGTGAGACAATAAAAGAGAGTGCAATAAATGCTAACCTCAAGCCGGAAACTCAAGAGTTAAAGAGTATTTCATTTGTCATTAATCAATCTACTAATCATCTACCATGTATCCTTGATAATCAACTCTCCTTCTCGCACACTTTTACATTAAAAGACTTACATTCCGAGTCTTAAGGACCCCGTACATCTCCCGTCAATCTCGAATATGAGCTCAAGTAGCTCTTCCTCCATTAACATACCGAACAGTGTGCTTAAGACATTTTCCGGGTGTTAGGGCCCCATATACCCACGTTACGTTTCCGGGTACTCGTGACCCCGTACATCCGTTTTACATTCCGGGTGCTCATGACCCCGTACATCCAATTCAAGTTCCGGGTACTCATGACCTCGTAAATCAGATTACAGCTCATTTCTATTACTTCTCTTCAAACGTGTTCAAAGGCTTTGATTGAACTAGTGCAAATAAAGAAAGAGGTTGAAATTAAGTAAACGGTCTTCATACTAATTCATATTTCCATTTTTATTACCAAACTAATCATCCCGACTCACTCCTCATACTACATGGCATCAAGGGTCGAGTTCTCGTATTTCGTCTCATGATTTATCCATCCTCCTATCCAACATTTAATCTTATCAACACCCACATTTAGCTTTAACGAGTTCGCTCCGTTTATCTAAACACTTCACAATATCTCTAATAGCTAAACGAGCACACCAATAAAACATTAGGACAATAGTTCGTCTATACAATACTTATATTCTTCACGACGAGAGCCAACGAACGAGAATGATCAAGAAACCATTGGTGTGTAAATAACAATGTTTGGAAGTGGTTTAGAGTAGCTAGAAGTGATCCGAACCCAAAATAGTAGAGTAAAAACCAAGATCAACAAAACTGTTCGAAGGTGTGACGTTATCGATAACCAGAGGAGAGAGTTATCGATAACTCTTGGTCCGGATCAGTCCAGACGAGAGGGTATCGATAACATTTACAAGTGTTATCGATAACACTAGAATTTTTTGGGTTCAAAAGATAAGTGGTATCGATAACATTAGAAACTTTGACTTTTAGGACTAGAGTTATCGATTACAATGGCCGAGGTATCGATGACAATTAGTTTTCTGGACTTGGTAAAGTAAAAGTATCGATAACGATTACAAAGGTATCGATGACAATGCTGTTCGAGCAGATTCTAAGCAGACTTTTCATGGATTTCAACTACAACAACAATCACAACAACCGTAGGCATGATTTCATGCACAAAACCAATTCAAGAACATACAAAGAGTAAGAGAAATCCCTACCTCAAGTTTGGAGAGCAAAACCCCAAAGATCAATCAAGCCCTAGAACTTCAAACTTCGAACCGAGCCAAATACGAGTCACCGAGCTCCTACCCACGCGATTCAAGCTCCAATACGCACAAGGGTGAAAGATTGGAAGGTGTTTTGTGTTGGTTTGGTGGAATTCAAGTGAGAGAGAGTGAGAAGCCGGGAGAGGGAGAGAGAGAGGGAGACAGACGAGAGAAAGATAGAGAGAGGAGGATTTTCTATCCTCTACACACACACACCCTATATATACTAACATATACACTAATCACACTTACACTCCCTTCACTAATAATCCTTTCATATTAACCCCAAATTAAATAAACTCAACAAATTCCATCTTTTCCTTCAATCACAAAATCGAATAAACCTTTTAATAATTTCTGAAATTACGGGTCCTTACATTTTCCCTTTTGCATTTGGTTGTTTCTTTGGGAATTACATCGATGCTTCCTATTTCTTTGATCTTATTATGGACAATGGGCAAGGGGTTTATTTTCTTTCATCTTTGACCCAAACTATTGCTTCTTTTTTTTCAGAGTGACTTTCATTAATCTTGAAATTAATACAAGACTAGTCTAATAGGAACAAGGAAATAACGTAATGTTTAGAAGAACAATCAGTCCAATCCGAGACCCAAACCTACAATTGGGTTCTCCAAATGGAACAAAGGCCGAAGCCCAATCACTCTATATGGGGTCTAAAAACCCAAATCAATACAAATTGAGTACAGAGAGGCATAAAATGCCAAAATCATACAATAACGATCAACAATGAGCCAAGCCCAGCCCAGCTGCCCAAGTAGAACCAAATCTGGCAATATGAGTTAGAAAGCATGAGACCTCATATCTAGATGTAGGAGATTGTTTTCTTATTTGGTGTTTTATTGCTTACCATGTGACTGTTGAATTGATTTTCTAAATTTTTATCATTGTATTTCGAATGGAATCCTTTGTAAGTGCTATTACGCCTTTATGAACGAGAACCATTTCCTCTAATAAAAACAAAAAACAAAAACAAGACGAGACAAACTTGCTGTATAAATAACACTAGCAAATTTAAGGGGAGCAGGAACCAAAGTCGGCTCGATTTTGGGATAAATTAAGAACCAAATCAATTCACACGGATTAAATTGATTTGTCAATGTCGTAGAATTGGATTAATTTCAAATTATACGACTGCGTTTCGATTCCAGTTTCAAATCACTTCACGTCGAGTTAAAACGCGCCAAATCATTCAAAGCACTCCAAAAAAAAAAAAAATTCACATCTAAACCAGTAACAAAGGACTCCATTCGAAATAGAATAACAAAAAAGTAAAGAAAATTAAATAGTCATTCTCTTTTGAGCTCTACTTAAGTCCTTATCTATGGTGTCATCACCAATTAAAGTTCCCCAATAAAGCAAAACAATACGGATTAATAGGGCGCTGCTATTCGCAGCCCTCTATTTTCTCCCGTAACCCGTCAAAAATTTTCGAAAATTATATTTCGGTAACTATATGTCGAAAATATGTTTAACCTTCAGTAAACAACTACCGAACATACATTTCGGTAAATAGCTGTTGAATACAAGATTATATTTCGGTAACTACATGTCGAAAATGCAAAAAAAACATATATTTCGATAATTGAATGCTGAAAATGTATCTCAATTTCGGTAACTAACTGTCGAAACATATGAAAATTTTTAACGGACTACGAGAGAAAATAGAGGGTTGCGAATAGCGACGCCCAATTAATATAGTCTAAACCCAGCCAAAGGTTTTTTTTCATTCACTTTTTTCTGAGAATACGATTTTCTTACAAAATTTCTGATTTATACCATAAAATAAATATTAAATTTAGGGAGTAATTTTCGCACTCTCTAAATTACTAATCGAGGAGTACGAAAATTAATATAGAGTTAACTTTTGCACTCTCAAATTGTTAACCGTACTCTTGAAATTGTTTAACTTTTGACGAGTACGAAAATTAATGGGTTGATGGAATAATTAATGGAATTAACAGGATAGGCAAGGAAGGCATGGACAGACCTAACTTTCAACTGTAACCCGATCACCCACACATGCGCATTTATAGCCTGTCGTTTACTTTATGTTCACCTACGCTTCTTTATTCCAAAAAAAAATATATATATATATCCTCTCTTTTTTTTTTTTCCGACGATTAGGGGTGTTCAGTTTACACGCACTTTGATTAATTACCTCTTCGGTCTTGTCAAAGGCAAATCATTCGCTCTAGAACTAGGCCCCATTCCGCTGAGTTCTTACTTTTTTTAAGTACTTATTTTTCGCTTTACGAGACAATGTCATTTTCTCATAATGCACTACTTTTAACAACTCTTCACACACAAACTGCACAGATTGTGTTCAAAGAATAATAAGTACTTATTTAAAAAATAAATACGTATTTTCCTTAATAGTTTAACAAAAATTATTTTTTTGCACTCTTGACGCTAAAAATCGAACCCATATCAATTATATGAGCAGCAAATTCACCGACCAAGCGGATTAAACCTCGCGGCTATCCCCAAAAGGGTTCGAGCCTACGACTACTGATTTATCTCTCTCTCTCTCTCTCTCTCTCTCTCTCATACGAGAATCGAATCAACGAATTCAATAGATTATGGAAGTAAAGAAAACAGGTGGACGAATTGGGAGAAAACCCATTTACTTTCTTCAAATCTTATCGTCTTTGGGGGGAAGAAGGGTTGGTTGGTCGACTACACCACCGAACACGCCAACTTCCCTAACGACAAATCCCCCAAAATATTAGAACTGGTAGCGTTTCCGTCGTAATCAAATTTGGAACACATTTTTTTCTTCTCCTTCTGGGTTTCCAGTTTGGGGCCCTCGTAGGGTCAATACGGAAACAGAGGTAGAGATTTTAGTCACATTAATAAATACTACATAATTAGTTAATTGCTATACTAGATTTTAATAATATGAGAGGTTTCTTATTGGAGTGGATGTTTTCAAGTTCGCGTTTATGCTTTTGTTCACGTGCATTAGGGTTGTAATGGAACTGAGTGGGCAAGACAAGGCTCGGTTCGACTTGTTTAATAATCGAGTCGACTGTGACTTTTAAACTCATTTACTGAATGGGCCGAGTTTAAAACTTGTAATCTAAACTCGTCTTGCGAGAGCTTGGCTCGTAGAGAGGTTTGTTAAGAAAATTAGCCAGGCTTGTCAAGGACTCTGCTTACGTACAAACGAGTCAAACTCGAGTTCAAATTTCTGGCTCATTTAGTTAATGAGCTGAGCTCAAATACTATAAAACTCGGGTCAGATCGTTGGCAATCGTATCGTGTACTGTGTTAGTTGGGGAGGGAAAGAGGCATTTCAAGTGTTTGTTGAAATGATTGAATAGTTCTAGAGAGAGAGAAGAAGAGGGTTAGAGAAAGAGAGGGAAGGGGTAGCTGGGAACTACTACTACTTCTACAAGAGAGGGAAGCTACCACGTGCTTTGCTTGGTCTCTCTCTCTCCTCTCTCTCTTTCACACAATAAAAGCCCGTTAATACTTATGACACCAGACTAGAACCAAACCCCCACCTCCCTCCCTTCCCCCTATCTAATTTCCTACACAGCAATTCAGATTTGAACAACATTTTGGCGAGTCTTGATTTCTGGGTATTGTTTTCTTGAATTCGTTATGACTCAAAACAACCAATTGAATTGAAAGGTTTCCATCCCAGTTCCCAAAATTTGAAGCTTCCTCTGTTGCTCTTCCACGGTCAGCCTCCTAATTCTCTCTCTCTCTCTCTCTCTCTCTCTCTCTCTGTGTTCCTTTCCTTAGCTGTGGTTTGTTCCTCTTGGCTTGATTTGGGTATTGCTATTTTGTCTTGCTTTCATTCGCTTGGTTATTTCAATTACTTGGACTTTGCAAATTTACCTTCGAGTTACATGAGAATTGTAGAAAACCCAATTCCGTAGTGGTTACTTTGGAACCACTACTTTGGAAGTGTGTTCGAAACCTGTTTGGTGCTATCAAGTGTGTTGGGCTAGTTTAATTGGGACCCCGCAAGTTAGTGACATTGGTCCTGGATTAGTTGAGCATAAGCTGGTCTCTGGATTAGTCGAGGAGCTGGATCACTGAGTTATAAAAAAAAAACTTAGGAAGTGTGTGTGTGTGTGTTTCTTTTGTCTTTTGTAAGACCGTCAGAGCAACGAATTGAATAGTAGCAAAAAGATTCTGAATTTTTCACTCCTTAAAGTTACCTTACTTTCCAAATACTCCTTCCAATATGATTATAGAAAAAAAAAAACCCTATTCAGAATTTGACTAACTTTTCTTGTCTTGTTCTCTTTCTTTGGTGTGTTGAGCTGTTAATTTCCATAGGAGGACCATAATTCCCTATTTCAATTCACATAACTCATTCTTTTGGAATTTGGAGTTTAGATTTTGCTGTCTCTGTGTTTTTTCTGAAGTATTTTGTGCAATTTTCCCGGGATTAGTCGAGGTGCGCGAAAGCTGGCCTGGACACCGGGTTATCAAAATAAATAAATTCTCTATTTCACATCACAAATACATTCTTTTTGACTTACAAGATGTTAAAGAAGGGCCAAGTTAGCCTTTCATCAAGATGTTCTACACTTGTTCCATTTTTTCAAGAGTGTTGAGCAATGAATTTGGTTGTGGGAGAGCATAATTGTGTATTGATGACATTCGGCCTCGGTCTCTTTGGTTTACCTGTTTTCAGGTGTTACAGTATGTTGGAAACCCAAAGGAGGCCACCATTGGTGGGTTTAGGCCCTGGTAGTAATGGCCACATAAATGGATCAATTCCATTGAGGTCACCTAATGCAGCATTGGTTGTTGATGAGTTCTGTTATGCCCTTGGAGGAAAGAAGCCAATACATAGCATTTTAATAGCAAACAATGGAATGGCAGCTGTCAAGTTTATACGTAGCATAAGGACGTGGGCTTACGAGACATTTGGTACAGAGAAGGCGATATTGTTGGTGGCTATGGCTACTCCGGAGGACATGAGAATCAATGCTGAGCACATTAGAATCGCTGACCAGTTTGTAGAAGTTCCCGGTGGAACTAACAATAATAACTACGCCAATGTGCAGCTCATTGTAGAGGTATGTATGTTCGTTTCCATTATATGTACTTCCAAGTTTTCACTTTTATTGTGGCCCATTTAAAATTTAAAGCTTTGTTACCTGAAAACAATTATATCCCAGCAGATCACGTTTTCTAATGCATGTTCCAAAATATGGTAACATGGGTTCCAAATCAGTGAATATATCGATCCAAAGCAATGCCAATTGGAGCTTTAACAGGTCAATTGTAACTCTTTTAGGGTCAGCATGCTCCTCAAAGTATGGTTTTTACACGAATGGTTAGCGAAATAGTACTTTATTTACTGGATTTCTATTTCTTAAGATAAAATACATACCGAAATTGTACCCTATAGAAGCTTACCCCGCCGTGCCCCAATTTGACCATTTGCCATGTCGTTCCTGTTGCCGTTCCTCGTTCTGGAGCTATCTGTGTTCCGAGTAACATTGGTTTAAAAAGTAAACTTGTAGGATGCCACTTATTAGGGAAGTGTATATGATATGCGTATGATATGTTCCGTCAGACAATTACCTTGGGAGAATATGCAGAACTTCGTGATTACCATAGAATTAGGCATAGAAGCTTTAATTTAATGCGTATAATGCTCTATGGTTCCTTGTAAACATTTCCCGAGAAAATAACAAACATGTATTTAGGAGAGAATATTATCCAAAGAATTACACAAACCCGACACTTGTAGAAATGCACACTCTAACATCTGTACCCAAGTCCATTTAACATGGATTGAGTCAAAAAAATTGAAGACTAATGGAATTTGAATTCTTTGTTACTCAGATGGCAGAGATAACACATGTTGATGCAGTTTGGCCTGGTTGGGGGCATGCCTCGGAAATTCCTGAACTGCCTGATGCATTAACTGCAAAGGGAATCATATTTCTTGGGCCGCCAGCTATATCTATGGCCGCACTAGGAGATAAAATTGGATCATCATTGATTGCTCAAGCAGCTGATGTTCCCACCCTTCCTTGGAGTGGCTCTGATGTAATTTCATGCCCGCATAAATTGTGTTCATTCCGCTTTTGCAGAGGTCATCTCAAATCTAATGTGTAACTGTCAATTTTAGGTGAAAATGCCACCAGATAGCTGTTTGGTTGCTATTCCGGAGGATATATATTCCAAAGCATGTGTTTACAGTACGGAGGAAGCGATTGCTAGCTGTCAAGTAGTTGGTTACCCTGCAATGATAAAGGCATCTTGGGGTGGTGGTGGTAAAGGCATAAGAAAGGTTTGCCTCATGGGCCACACTAACTAGACTGCTGCCAATATTTCCCTTGTCAATAAATTATCTTTCCAGCTAATGTTGTAACAAAATTTTCATTTGTACTGATTTTTGCTTATGGCAATTGTCACTCAAATTGTACTAAGCATACTGCTTTTTGGACTTTCTAGGTACATAATGATGACGAAGTGAGGGCATTATTTAAGCAAGTCCAGGGTGAAGTTCCCGGCTCACCCATATTTATTATGAAGGTCGCATCTCAGGTACTGATAGCCTACTGAATTCTGACCTAGTGAAGTAGTTTTGAATTGCTTCTTTCTACGATGTGCATGAATGTGGACCACATTTTCACGTACCCTTTGATTTCCTGGAACTAGAGCCGACATCTAGAAGTCCAGTTGCTCTGTGATCAATACGGCAACGTTGCAGCTTTGCATAGTCGCGACTGCAGTGTTCAAAGGCGACACCAAAAGGTAATTTGAGCCTTGTGATGTTAATTTTATATTTATGCAACTTTTGCTAGTTGTGAATGGATGGGTTTTCCTCTTTACATCTCCAAGGCATATGCAAACAAGTGAATTGCGCTTTTTGGATTATCTAAAGATAATGTTTCTCCTTTGATATCAATTATATGCAACTAACTTGAATAGTATTTGACAAAAGTTGTCACTAAGGATAGTTACATTTGTCAAACAGATAATTGAGGAAGGTCCAATTACAGTAGCCCCTATGGAGACGGTGAAAAAGTTGGAGCAGGCAGCTAGAAGGTTGGCCAAATGTGTGGATTATGTTGGAGCTGCTACAGTTGAGTATCTGTACAGTATGGAAACTGGGGAGTACTATTTCTTAGAGCTCAACCCCCGATTACAGGTTTGTCACTCGGGTTTAACTTTAAAAGTTGGTTCTTATTGGATTTTTGCCTTGCCATACGTTGCTACTTCAAATATGTGGAATCAGCGTTGGGAGTCTCTGCTGTTTGTTTACTTCCTTGAGACAATTTGACCCCCTTTGGCTTGATAACTCTTAATACCAGTTGGGTGTTCATGCTACTTGGCTACTTTCTTGAGATGCTTATTGTTGCAAATGGTTGAGTTGTTTGGAATAGGCACAGAAAGCAGAATTCTATTGGGGAACAAAAGCAAAGGGGGAGAAGCAGAATTCAAATGGGTAACAAATGCAAACGGAATACCTGAATAGTGACCTCCCCCCCCAATGCCAACTCAAGTTACCAATTGCCTCAAAAGTTAAGGTGTTAGGAAACAATCCCAATAATGTATATCATGCTATCCAAGAGTAGCATCTACCTTTTTGATGCATTAAACTGATATGGATATAGAAATGGCTGCTGGTATGACCATAGGACACCACCTTTTTTTAGGTTTGAAAAACAATCAGTTTGTATACCCTCTCCTCTTGCAATTATGAGCTGTAATAAAACACATTTTCCCAAGCACATATGAAATTAATGGCGGATTTGTAGTTAGGATTAGATTCATATTGAAAGCTTGATAGGGCTAAGGTTTAGCCATTTCTATTTGATTCTAGTGCAATATAAATGACTTGCCCTGTAATCTATATAAAGTTCACAACTGGTTGTATTTTAGGTGGAACATCCTGTAACAGAGTGGATAGCTGAAGTTAATTTGCCAGCAGCACAGGTTGCAGTTGGAATGGGGATTCCTCTTTGGCAAATTCCTGGTATGATATTACCAGATTGAGCCCATTTTTGTTAAGCCTTGTATTCTTCAGTCTTGTTAATTACAATTCCTCTGTAAACTAGAAATAAGGCGTTTCTATGGGAAGGAACACGGTGGAGGGTATGATGCTTGGAGGAGAACATCTGTCGTTGCTACGCCATTTGACTTTGACAAAGCACAATCTATAAGGCCAAAAGGTCATTGTGTTGCTGTGCGTGTTACAAGTGAGGATCCAGATGATGGTTTTAAGCCTACTAGTGGGAAAGTACAGGTTAGGTTTCTAGGATAGTTAGCAATTTCAATTTTGTTCATTGCTTTTATTTGTGTATACTTTTGGGTCTCGTGATAAACACTTGCCAAGTGATTGTCTTTTTTGCAGGAGCTGAATTTTAAAAGCAAGCCAAATGTGTGGGCGTACTTCTCTGTTAAGGTAGATGTTATAAGAGCATCTCCAACCAATGGCTCCACAATAGAGACCTGAAATCTAATTTTTATTTTAAAAAATGCATTTGGGAAATATTAGTTTTCGTCTATTTTCTATGGGTACTTGGGGAGAAAAAACCACTATCATTACTTACTTTTTCCTCCAAGATTTAGCCACATTCCTTCAAAATTCAATTATATAACAGAATTCTGTGAAAGCTCCAATTATCTATCTTTAAACATTTACGGAATATAAGTACTATGGATCTCAATTGAAAGAGGTATTGATATCTTGTTAATAGTACTAGTTTTCTAATAAATGGATGTAAAATGTGATGGTTTTTTTCAAGCTAAAAGGAAGTGAAAATCAAATCTCCTTTGAGTGTCTTCACTCGTCATATATGGAGACTCAAAATGAGGTCTCCTTTTTGGAGACCCAAAAACTGGTGCTTGGTTGAAGTGCTTTTCATATCCGCTTTGTAGTTATGGAGAGTGGGCAAATCTTAAAATCCCTAACTTTGTCAATAATGATGATGACTAACCACACATCGCTGTTTTGCAGTCCGGAGGAGGCATTCATGAATTCTCAGATTCTCAATTCGGTAGGTCGCTGAGAAACTTTTTGAGCTGGTTAAATAACTCTGATGATATTGATGCAGCTCGATGAGAAACTAAAACTTGCTTGCCTCAGGTCATGTTTTTGCATTTGGGGAGTCCAGAGCCCTAGCAATAGCCAATATGGTTCTTGGGCTGAAGGAAATTCAAATTCGTGGAGAAACCCGTACAAATGTTGATTACACCATTGACCTATTACATGTAAGCTTTTTGGACTTTGACAACCTTCCTATTTTAGTTCTCTTCATATATAAGCCAACAGTGTATTGGTTTTTGCAGGCTTCAGATTACAGGGAAAATAAAATACACACAGGCTGGTTAGACAGTAGAATAGCAATGCGAGTTCGAGCAGAAAGGCCACCTTGGTATCTATCTGTGGTTGGAGGTGGTCTTTATGTAAGTTTGCTTTCTAGAGTAGTTATAGGTTTCTGATGATTCTATAGTTTGGACTATGTATCAGCTACCTTACTTAATACCACTGACTTTCCTTTCCCTTGTTTTCCAACTGTAGAAAGCATCTACTAGCAGTGCAGCTATGGTATCAGAGTATGTTGGTTATCTTGAAAAAGGGCAAATCCCTCCTAAGGTACTGTGCTCCGGATACTTGTTTTAGTAGCTGATTTTAGGTTTTGTCTTTTTCTCTTGCTTCTGAATTTTCCTATTGATCAATTGTTGATATTGCCCCACAATTTGCAGCATATATCACTTGTGAACTCAAAAATTTCTTTGAACATCGAAGGGAGCAAATATACGGTATGTTTTCTAAAGAGATACTATGCTACTTGATAATGCTGGATACATGTTCTGTGTGCAGAGTTTGTCTTTTATTTTTTTGGTTGTATTTCGGTTCCATGAGTCTGTTTAATAGGTCCCTAATATTGTGATGGTTCTTGCTTAGATTGATATGGTGAGGGGAGGACCAGGAAGCTATAGATTGAGAATGAATGACTCAGAGGTTGAGGCAGAGATACATACTCTACGTGACGGAGGTTTATTGATGCAGGCAAGTATTTTTTTGGTAGATGTTACTAAACTTTGTAGGTTAATGATCTGGTCTTGCATTGTGGTCACATATCGTTACATCGACGTTTAAGTTTGGAATTTTTGTTCATATCAGAGTATTAAATGTGCATGGCAGAATTTTGACTGGTCACTTTTTTTTGTTTTAGTTGGACGGAAACAGTCATGTGATATATGCAGAGGAAGAAGCTGCTGGAACTCGGCTTCTGATTGATGGAAGGACTTGTTTGCTTCAGGTAGTTATTAATTTAGTGTATTCCCTAATGCTTTCTTGTATTGCTATACATATATTTGGCTGAGAAATTTCATTTCCTTATGTTTGTTGTACCCAGAATGATCATGATCCATCCAAGTTAGTGGCAGAGACTCCATGCAAGCTACTGAGGTATTTGGTCTCAGATGGTAGTCATGTTGAGGCTGACACACCCTATGCGGAGGTTGAGGTTATGAAGATGTGTATGCCACTTCTTTCACCTGCTTCTGGAACTATTCGAATCAAAATGTCTGAAGGTCAAGCAATGCAGGTAAATCAATACATTGGAAACATGGGCTGCTTCACATGCATTGACCCCACTAGATGACATAAATCCTCTGAGAATTTTGTGTTTTACACGTTTGCTTATATAATTGACCCCATTAAATGAAAAAGGTTGAAGCACTTGCTATGGGGTAATTTTTCGGTAAAATTTGTTTTGGTTAGAAAAGAAAAGAGTGACTCTTATGTGGGTTATAGGAGAGGAAATTATTGTAACTTTTTTGGTTGGAAAGATAAGAAAGCAAACAATGTGAAATGGGGATACGGGTGAATTGTATCTCCTTCCTTTGGATTTTAAATAAAAAGTACATGGTCATTTTTTTGCAGTGAAGTTTTCTGAGAACTAACATCATAATTAGTGATATCTCTGGCTCACCTAATTTGTTATTCAAACTCGAGAGGAATCTATTGTCTTCATTTCTCCTTTATCAAGTTAACATTACATATAGTGTTAAGTTTTTAATGACCCTACTAAGGAGAAGTTGTAGAGCCGCCACTGTTTGGAAATTTTAAGATTTCTATTGCTGGCAGTGATTAAGATTTAAGAAGCAATTCTTCTGTAGGCCGGTGAGCTTATAGCGAGGCTTGATCTAGATGATCCATCAGCTGTAAGAAAAGCAGAACCTTTTCATGGGAGCTTTCCACTTTTGGGGCCACCGACCGCAATATCTGGAAAAGTTCATCAGAGGTGTGCTGCGAGTTTGAATGCAGCCCGGATGATTCTTGCAGGATATGAGCATAACATTGATGAAGTAAGTATCTATTACCTTCTAGAAGCTCAAAGTATGGAATTTTGGAGATAAAACAGGATTTGTGCTCATTTGATCATGTTGGGCATAGTAGCTGAGTAAACATAAGAAACAATCAAAAACTCCAGACACATTCCAACTTTACCTCTAAGCACCCCAATTGTAAGTTAATGTGCACTACTGCTTTCATTGCTTGTACAGAGCTCAACCATCTATGTCTGTCAAAATAATGAAGTAAAACCAAAACAATATGTCAAATCTAATCCATCCCTACTTTTTTATAAGAAACAATCTTTGGTTATATCTGTTGGAAAACTAATTATTGTCTAGGAGCTTTTGGATATTTACTATTTAGTCTAGCTTATCGAACAATTTCATGCCTCAGGTTATGCAAAACTTGCTCAGTTGTCTCGACAATCCTGAGCTCCCTTTCCTTCAGTGGCAAGAGTGCTTGTCTGTTCTGGCAACCCGTCTTCCTAAAGATCTCAGATATCAGGTAAGTGCTTTGACACTTAACTGTGTTGGTTTATGCACATATAGTAGGTTTGCATTCATAATCTTGTCGGGTTCTTAAAAAATTTGTGTTAATGATTTCAGCTGGAATCAAAATTCAAAGTCTACGAAGGTAGTTCAAGCTTGCAAAATCTTGACTTCCCGGCCAAAGTATTGCGGGGTGTTTTTGAGGTTGGTTTATTGTATCAGATTACTAATTCTGTACTTAATGTTCTTGTTTGCTAGGTGATTGACTCTTATGATACTGTTTTGCTGCAGGCCCATCTAAGCTCTTGCCCTGACAAAGAAAAGGGAGCCCAAGAAAGACTTGTTGAACCTCTGTTGAGTCTTGTTAAGTCTTATGAAGGGGGCAGAGAGAGCCATGCTCGTGTTATTGTTCAGGCCCTTTTTGAGGAGTATTTTTCTGTCGAGGAATTATTTAGTGACAACATCCAGGTTAGTTTGTCTCGATAATGCCTTTATTGAATAACGATCTTTGTTTTCTTTATCTGTCCTGCATAAACATATATATTTCCACCGGAGGTTTAGAAAGACTGAGAATGGAGCGTGCCCCTACCCAACTTGCCAAAAAGGGAAAGAAAATACTTGGGCTTTGAATGGAAACTGATAATTATTATTGTTCCAGTTTTATTCTAGAATTCTGTTTTTCACTATTCCCCGTAGAGCCTGCAAGCTACAATTTTCATTCAAACTTGATTTGTCCAAATTGATTAATTCATTTTTGTACCTCGAAATCACTTTCTCTGGAACCAACTCTTACAACAAAAGTTGGCCCCTCTTATATTCTCCAATATATGCCCATTAGTTGTTTCTATCTTGTTTTCAAATGGTTTGACAGGAGATTTTTGTTGGTTAAACTTGTGAGTGTGTTGTGTCTTGACAGCTGACTAAACTTTACTATCCTCATGAACAGTAGTAGCAGTAGAATATTTAATCAAGGAATGATTTCCAAAACAATTCCAATGGGTTTGCTGATTGCTCCAAATACCTTAGCTCTTGAATTCAGTCTGATATTTTAGGAGTATTCTCTAGTTGTCAAATCCACAAAGAATTTAGTGGTGGCTGAACATTTTAAATGTGGATTTCTGTTTTATTAGTTGGGGGGTTTCTTCAATGCTAATGCTTTTCTGTGCTCAGGCTGATGTGATTGAACGACTTCGACTTCAATATAAGAAAGATCTTTTGAAGGTAGTAGATATTGTGCTTTCTCATCAGGTATACACACAATCTGAGTTTCTATATGTGATTAGCTGGCTCATTCTTTATCGAACGCCACTTGTTTATGACGTAAATGTAAAGTATTTTTTCACTAGCTCCATGTGTGCTTGTCGGTTCCCAGGGAGTCAAGGGAAAAAATAAGCTGATTTTACGACTCATGGAGCAATTGGTGTACCCTAATCCAGCTGCATACAGGGATAAACTAATCCGATTCTCTGCCCTCAACCATACAAGTTATTCTGAGGTTGGAGATATATTTAGTTGTTCTTCTCTTTTTTTTTTTTTTGGACATGAGTTTCCATTTTCTAGATACAATATAATTCTTTCAGTCGAAGTCTAAACCCCGTTTAATTTTTTAGTTGGCACTGAAGGCAAGTCAATTGCTAGAGCAGACCAAATTAAGCGAACTCCGGTCCAACATTGCTAGAAGTCTTTCTGAATTAGAGATGTTTACTGAAGATGGTGAAACCATGGATACTCCTAAGAGGAAAAGTGCCATTAATGAACGGATGGAGGATCTTGTGAGTACTCCATTAGCAGTTGAAGATGCCCTTGTGGGTCTTTTTGACCACGGTGATCACACTCTTCAAAGGCGGGTTGTAGAGACTTATGTTCGTAGACTATACCAGGTACTGTTGTTTGAATCCTAAATGCATCGCCACTTTCTTAATTTTTTATAATCATGTAGAAGGAATAGTTGATGTCAGAGTCATTTAGTTTCAGTTGCTGAAAATACACATCCATGTTAAAATGCCAAAGCATATGTTTCCTTAGTTGGTCAGATGGATTAAAGAGTAAAAGGAACACTTGAGGTTTGTTTCTCTTGGTGAATCAGTTTGAGACTATCTAGAAGTGTCATGAAAATCACATCAGCTGGAGAATGAACGATGTATGAAAGCTCAACAATGTCTATCCACATGTCCAACAACACCATAAATCTATACCAGTAAGAGCATCTCCAATTGCCTCTTTAAATGAGGCCTGTTGGCCAAGGTAGCCATCCAATGCAACCTTTTCAGTACTCCAACGGGGTTATTATCTCGCTAGGCATTTTAATATGGTGCAATTTTCGCTGACTACATATAGCAGTTTTCCCTGACCAGAAAAACATAGAAACTATTACATTTTCTCTGACTCTTTGTGGGAATAACACTCTGTATCTTTCATCAGCCATACCTTATAAAGGGCAGCGTGCGGATGCAATGGCACAGATATGGTCTTATTGCTTCGTGGGAGTTTTTGGAAGAGCATATTGCAAGAAAAAATGGATCGGAAGATCAAAGTTCAGACGAAACATTAGTTGAGAAACGTACTGAGAGGAAATGGGGAGCCATGGTCATCATCAAATCTCTTCAGTTCTTGTCAATGGTGATAGACGCGGCATTGAGGGAAACATGTCATGATACACTTGATGCGAGTGGATCTATCAGCCCAGTGAGTCATGGTAATATGATGCATATTGCTTTAGCAGGCATCAACAACCAGATGAGTTTGCTTCAGGACAGGTATGCAACATGCTATTTGCTCTTTTAAATGCAAAACGTAGGAAGGTGGCCCCCTCTTTTTCTTATGTGAGAATCTATTCTAAACATGGTATTAGGAATCTCTCTAAGCTAACCTATTTGGGTTAACACTAAGGAATGAAATTGGCTTGCTCCCCAAACCATCTTTTGATATAGAAACCGGCTCTAGTTGTCGCCTTAAAGTCTCTTTGCAGGTGCATTTTCGTTAGGTCGGTACACGTATAGAAGCATATATTTTAGGGCTCAAAGTCAATCTTCTACTATGATTCAAAATTTGGTAAAGCGGTAACATATGTAATGGCGTTGTGTTTTTTTTATCCAAAACACTGTATTTCAGAGGATAAACAAAATCTGAACTCCAATTCTTCTTGATCTTAACTGACACATGAGCTGCACAAAATTTCTGTTATCCCCTTCCGTTTGAAGATATGGCTAAACTTTCGACCATGTGTGCCAAAAATGTTCTGAGTTCCAGTTGAATTAAACTTCTAGTTATACCCTTGCTCCTCCATAAACGGTATCATGCTATGGCCCTGTGCAGTGGTGATGAGGATCAGGCTCAAGAGAGAATACACAAGTTAGCCAAAATACTTAAAGAGAAAGAAGTAGGATCCAGCCTTCGGACTGCAGGTGTCGGTGTTATTAGCTGCATCATACAGAGGGATGAAGGGCGGACTCCTATGAGGCACTCTTTTCATTGGTCAACAGAGAAGCTCCACTATGAGGAAGAGCCCCTATTACGCCACCTGGAACCTCCTCTATCAATATATCTTGAATTGGTGCGTAGATATTGAACTCAAGCCTGAATCTTATACTTCTTTTTTTTCTTATTTAACTTTTTGGATTTCCTTTAAGGGGACATGCAATTGTTGAATTTGAACACAATTTTATTCTTGGTCCATATTGCGAATTCCAACTTTTTAAGGAGACATGCAACTAATGTATTTGGATTAAAATTTAATAGCATTCTTTTCTAATTCCCCCCCTCTTTCCCCCTTCCATTACATTTGTAGTTATTTATATTGGACAGCTTTGGAAAGTTATAACCCTCTAAGCTTTGACTTTTCAAAATGGACATTATCTTTGTGTTATCTCACAAAGGAAGGGACCAAGAATTGGGCATAGGGAGTAATAGATTTCTTTATTTACCTTGATTTGACATGAAGTTCTTTACCCTTTGTTCTAATCCAGGACAAGCTCAAGGGCTATGAGAACATAAAATACACGCCATCCAGGGACCGTCAATGGCACCTATATACCGTTGTGGACAAGACGTTACCAATCCAGAGGATGTTTCTCAGAACCCTTGTAAGGCAGCCAACCTCAAATGAAGGGTTCATGGGGCTGGACATGGGAACAAATAGATCCCCCTTAGCCATGTCTTTTACTGCAAGGAGCATTTTGAGGTCCTTAGTGACTGCAATGGAGGAGTTGGAACTTCATGTTCATAATGCTTCTATCAAGTCAGACCACGCCCATATGTATCTCTATATCTTGCGGGAGCAACAATTAGATGATCTCGTACCATATTCAAAGTAATCTATTTGCAGTCTTGTTTTGTGTCATCTAAAACTTGGTGAAAGATTTTGATGTCTTAAATTTGATGTTTTTGCCAGGAAAGTTGAAGTAGATGCTGGGCAAGAAGCAGCTGCTGTTGAAACAATCTTGGAAGAGCTGGTCCTTGAAATCCATGAATCTGTTGGCGTGAAAATGCACCGATTAGGTGTTTGTGAGTGGGAAGTGAAGCTCTGGATGGCATCTCCTGGACCAGCCAATGGCGCTTGGAGGGTAGTGGTTGAGAATGTGACTGGTCACACCTGCATTGTACATGTAAGTGCTTATACTAAACATGTGTATGGACATGGGACATAGACATGACACGTCATGGACGAATACACCGATACACAACATTTTCTTTCAATTATTCGGTCACACATCCGTGTCACATTGAGTATCAAGATATTTGTCATAGGCATATGTCGTAGAACCCTATGAAAATAGAGAGTTATTTTTATCAAGTTAGGGAATGACAATAATATTCTGAAGATACAAAAACAGCAGGTCACTAGATAAATATTCAAGAACTACAATCCATTGCTATTTTAACCCTGCTCTACTTTTTAGCTGTGTGCATTCTGACATCCAATGCATTGCTATGTGTTCCCAATATATCCAACTAAAGAGCTATAATAAAAGCCTGGACACATATTTGGGGGCACGAGACTCGTGTGTAGACCATGCCCATGTCCCAGACGTTATGGACATCCGAATGTGAGACTTGTAGACATTTGTGCTTCTTAGCTTCTATTATTAAACAAAGCGTTATTCCAACCAACCATGCTTTGCATTGAGTGACAAGATTGGTTCTTAAACTAGATTGACAGGTGGAAAAAAGTGCGTCATCCCTATGTTACACTTCAACACCAAGTTATAGTTTTCAGTTAAGGGGTTCTAGTCCTCATATGAATAGAGACCTTTTGCTTGTGGCGTCAATTCTGAAAATGAGCTTGTATTTTCTCAATAAAACTACATTTTGGGTTTGCCAAGCCCATATCATTTGGTGGTGCAGTTAAACCATTCTGTCATTTCAGTGTTTGAGTGTTCTGGTCATGTTGAGACTGAGATCCAGCCAAGATGAAGCACAAAAGTTCTCATAATTCGTAATTCCAAATGGGAAAAAATTGTGAATATGGGCAAAAGTAATGTTGGTTAATTTATTGTGCAGACATACCGAGAATTGGAGGATACCAGCAAACAAAGGATGGTATACCATTCTAACTCTGTGGGTAGCCATCTACATGGTGTACCTGTGAATGCACCGTATCAGCCTTTGGCAACTCTTGATCGGAAGCGGCTTTTGGCCCGGAAAAGCAGCACCACATACTGCTATGATTTCCCTCTGGTAAATACTTTCAGACTCTTAATTATGCTGAATTGTTGCTATAAAGCTCTAACATATCAGTGACTTTGTGTTCCAGTATATTTTTCTCTTCTTCATGTCTTGCATCCACTTTTTTATCTCCCATTCAAGCACATCAATGGGAAAGATAATTATCTCCCTAGAATTCCTTGTTTTTTCTTGGCTTGTGCCAAGAAGCCTCACTTTCCATCTCCAAATCAAAATCCTTGACAACATCCGCATATCGAGAAATATAGATCAGCTCTATCCGTTTTGGAAACATCTGTATGGTGGGTATGGTCTTACTGAGGTCCTCTAGGGAATATTCTCTCCTTTTATTCTGAAATTGAAATCTTCATTGCAGGCATTTCAAAAGGCCTTGGAAAAATCTTGGGTATCCCTTTTCCCGGGCAGAACTAAAGTCAAGGATACAGTTAAAGTAACTGAACTAGTATTTTCTGACCAAAAAGGCAGCTGGGGTACTTCTCTTGTTGCCGTGGAGCGGCCACCTGGACTAAATGACGTTGGTATGGTAGCTTGGACTATAGAAATGTCTACACCCGAATTCCCTTCTGGAAGGACAATTGTGGTAGTGTCAAATGACGTGACCTTCAAAGCCGGATCTTTTGGTCCAAGGGAGGATGCATTTTTCCTTGCTGTGACAGATCTAGCTTGTGCTAAGAAACTTCCTCTAATTTACTTGGCGGCAAATTCAGGTGCTCGTATCGGAGTAGCCGAGGAAGTAAAATCTTGTTTTAAAGTTGGTTGGTCCGATGAATCAACCCCAGAAAGCGGATTCCAATATGTCTATTTGACTCCTGAAGACTACGCACGAATTGGTTCATCCGTGATAGCCCACGAGTTAAAGCTGTCAAGTGGAGAAACTAGATGGGTGATTGACAGCATTGTGGGAAAAGATGATGGGCTGGGGGTTGAGAACTTATCCGGGAGTGGAGCCATTGCAAGTGCATATTCCAGGGCATATAAGGAAACCTTCACCTTAACGTATGTCACCGGAAGAACTGTTGGGATAGGTGCTTATCTTGCTCGTCTTGGAATGCGGTGCATACAGAGACTTGATCAGCCAATTATCCTCACCGGTTTCTCAGCGCTAAACAAACTTTTGGGCCGCGAGGTGTACAGCTCCCATATGCAACTCGGTGGGCCCAAAATCATGGCGACCAATGGGGTGGTACACCTGACAGTCTCTGACGATCTTGAAGCCGTATCCGCTATTTTGAAGTGGCTAAGCTTCGTCCCACCCTACTCAGGGGGACCACTTCCCATTTTGGCTCCCTCTGACCCTCCGGAGAGATCCGTTGAGTACTTTCCTGAAAATTCTTGCGATCCACGTGGGGCCATCTGTGGTGTTCTTGACCATACGGGGAAATGGCTAGGGGGTATCTTTGATAAAGATAGTTTTGTTGAGACTCTAGAAGGATGGGCGAGGACCGTTGTGACAGGAAGGGCAAAACTGGGAGGAATTCCAGTAGGAATAGTTGCCGTTGAAACGCAAACAGTGATGCAAGTTATTCCGGCGGACCCCGGTCAGCTGGATTCCCACGAAAGGGTTGTCCCTCAAGCAGGGCAAGTATGGTTTCCTGATTCGGCAAGTAAGACGGCTCAAGCGTTGATGGATTTTAACCGTGAAGAACTCCCGCTTTTCATTCTTGCCAATTGGAGAGGTTTTTCTGGTGGTCAGAGGGACCTCTTTGAAGGGATCCTTCAGGCCGGATCGACCATAGTTGAAAACCTAAGAACGTACAAACAGCCTGTTTTTGTATATATCCCCAGGGCAGGTGAGCTCCGTGGGGGGGCATGGGTGGTTGTGGACAGTCGGATTAATTCAGACCATATCGAAATGTACGCTGAACGTACGGCTAAGGGGAACGTGCTTGAACCAGAAGGGATGATTGAGATTAAGTTCCGAATAAAGGAGCTTCTGGAGTGCATGGGTAGGCTGGATGGTCGTTTGATCGATTTGAAGGCGAAATATCAGTTAGCCCGGACTAATGGGGACCACGTGACTTTTGAATTGCTGCGGCAGCAGATCAGAGCCCGGGAGAAACAGCTTTTACCAATTTATACGCAAATAGCTACGAAATTTGCGGAACTGCATGATACGTCCCTGAGAATGGCAGCAAAAGGGGTAATAAGGAAGGTTGTGGATTGGGGTAATTCACGGTGTTTCTTCTACAAAAGATTGCATAGGAGGGTGGTTGAAGGGTTATTGATCAAGACCGTTATTGAAGCTTCCGGAGACCAGTTATCTTTCCAATCCGCAATTGACATGATCAAGAAGTGGTTTTTGGATTCCGAGGTTGCAGAAGGTAGGGAAAAAGATGCTTGGGAAGATGACGAAGTTTTCTTCTCATGGAAGGATGATCCAAATAACTATGGAGAGAAGTTACAGGAATTGCATGCTGAGAAAGTAAAGTTTCAACTGTCGAGTATTGCCGATTCACCATTGGATTTACGAGCTCTACCCCAGAGTCTTGCTGCCCTTTTAAACAAGGTAAATCATTGTTGTACAAGTTCTTGATTTGAAGCATATTTTTGGTAATTCTATGAATTGAAGACAATTTTTGGATTTCCAATGTAGGTGGAACCATCCAGTCGAGCACAATTGGTTGATGAACTGCGGAAGGTGCTCAGTTGATTGAACTGCTTATAACTCACTGGCAAGTATCTTTCATACACCTTGTTTTGCTACTTTGGTTATAGTTTCCCGTTTGATTACCAGATGTGCTAATTAATTATCTGCTCTCTTCTCTCTTTTTCAGATTTTAAAATCCAGCATTTTGACCTATTTCGGTGAGGTGAAATTTCGCTAGTAAGTGACGAAATGGAGGGAGCTTTCCAATGAGTTTCATCGTCTTCGCAAAGTGTAAATATGGGTTAGCATGAGTTGGTTTCGGATAATAGACTTCAATTGTTTCAGAGGAAATCGACCAACTCGTTAGGCTTTTCATGGATTTTCTGAACGGTAGATTGATTCATTGGTTATACTAGTGTTCTTTTTTATGTGTCTTCTGGTAAAACTACTTCATGTTCTATCTTTTGAATAAAACATACATGAAGCATCATTGTATTAAGTTGGCAATTAAGTTTTGCTTCCCACCCCTTCTGGTTTGCCTAGTTCTGGAGCTGGAAGTGACTTTTATATCTGAAATGTGCCGACTTTTGCCCTTTTTGAACATGGAAATTTTGCAAGTGGAGTGGAGTGCAGTTGGTGCTTTTCTTATACTTTCATGCATATGGGCAGAGTTCGATTCTCGTAAGCACTTATTCCTATTCCTCTCCCCAAGTCCCCTAGGATAGAGTAGATTAGGATTAACGAATGAAAAAAAAAAAAAATGGAAATTTCATTTCAATGGTCAAATAGATTTTACAAAGGATTTCAACAAGATACAGTGGCAGAGCCAATCAAAACCACAAGATAATACCCTAAAAACAAGGGTTGAAAACCTCAACCTTACAATGTAGACGCAGGCTTCATGTTCTACTACGGTACACTAAATTTTGGTGTGTTTACAATATCTTAGAAACAACAATTTAGATCAGACTGGAAATTAATTCGGGTATAGTGCCAGTCAAAGAAAGAAGAGTATACGGGCGAAAGAAAAACATTTAGAAAACCTCCTGAAAACAAACCAACCGACCGATCACCGATCGCGGCACTGAATCACCTACTCATCATGAACTCAACTCATATACCCGGACTCCATGAGGGTCTCCCTAGTCACGAGCCCTTTCCTCACCAGCATTTGCAAGCCACCAATAAGTTCGAAACACTCCTCCACATACGCGCGAGGAACCTGAAATCACAAGATGGATGTCGATGAGAAATCAAAGGAGAAAGTACGAAAAGGAAGCCAAACGAAAGGGATACAAACCTGTTGGACACCCGGCGGTAGCATGTAAGAAGGATTGGAAGGGGTAGGCACGTCCACTGTGCGTAGAGCTCCCTCAGGCGAAGTGCCAACCACTGCCCAATCAAGAACAGGGAGTTTAGCCGGAGCGCCAAGAACCGGGAGTTCAGTGGGAGCGCCCGTCCTTTGTCTCGAAGGGGCAGGGCTCCCAACCTCTCGCTCATACTCGCGAACTCCAAGAACCCCGAGAGGAGGAGCTAGGGACCTCGTGTCTTCGCGTTTCTCCTGCTCTTTCTCTTCTTTCATCCTCCTCTCTTCCTCTTCCTTCCCCTCTATTTCTTCTCTTTTCATTTTCTCCTTCTCCTTCGCCTTCTGTTCCTCTTCTTTCTTTTCATTCTCTCTTTCCTCCTCTTTTCTTTTCCTTTCTATCTCCTTTTGCTTTTGTTTTTCGTGTTTCTTCTTCTCCTTCTCTTCTTTTCTCCTCTTCTCTTCCTCTTCCTTCTTCTCAATTTCTTCTATTTTCCTTTTCTCCTTCTCTTTCGCCTTCTGCTCCTCTTCTTTCTTTTCATTCTCTCTTTCCTCCTCTTTTCTTTTCCTTTCTATCTCCTTTTGCTTTTGTTCTTCGTGTTTCTTCTTCTCCTTCTCTTCTTTTCTCCTTTTTTCTTCCTCTTCCTTCTTAGTTTCTTCTATTCTCACTTTCTTCTCCTCTTTCGCCTTTCGCTCCGCTTCCTTCTTCGCCTTTTCTCTTTCTTCCTCTTTTCTTTTCTTTTCTCTCTCCCTTTTCTTTTGTTCTTCGTGTTTCTCCTTCTCTTTCCTTCTTTTCTCTTCCTCTTCCTTCCTCGCGGTTTCCTCTCTTTTCTTTTTCACCTTCTCCTCGGCTTCCTTCTCTTCTTTTCTCCTCTTCTCTTCCTCTTCCTTCTTAGTCTCTTCTATTTTCATTTTCTCCTTCTCTTTCGCCTTTCGCTCCACTTCCTTCTCCTTCTCTTCTTTTCTCTTCTTCTCTTCCTCTTCCTTCTTCTTAGTTTCTTCTATTTTTGTTTTCTCCTTCTCTTTCGCCTTTCGCGCCACTTCCTTCTCTTCCTTTTGCCTCTTCTCTTCCTCTTCCTTCTTCTTAGTGTCTTCTATTTTCATTTTCTCCTTCTCTTTTGCCTTTTGCTCCACTTCCTTCTTCTCCTTCTCTTCTTTTCGCCTCTTCTCTTCCTCTTCCTTCTTCTTAGTTTCTTCTATTTTCATTTTCTCCTTCTCTTTCGCCTTTTGCTCCACTTCCTTCTTCTCCTTCTCTTCTTTTCTCCTCTTCTCTTTCTCTCTCTTCTTCTCAGTTTCTTCTATTTCCCTTTTCTCCTTCTCTTTCGCCTTTCTCTCAACTTCCTTCTTCGCCGGCCAAATACCGACGCTAAAAGTACTATTCCTTGTAGTGGCATTTTCTCTTTCTTCCTCCTTTCTATTCTTTTCTCTCTCCTTTTTCTTTTGTTCTTCGTGTTTCTCCTTCTCTCTCTCTTCTTTCCTCTTTTTCTCTTTCCCTTCCTTTCCCTCGGCTTCTTCTCTTTTCCTTTTCTCCTCCTCTGTTTCCTTCTTCCCCTTCTGTTTTCTTTTCTTCTTCATCTCCTTCACTTCTTCCTCTGTGTTGATATCGCAGCACATCATGGACATGGTTTTGCAAATCTCAGAATCACTTTGCTTAGAGATAGAGTGTTTCTTTTTTGGTTTGTCTTCTTATTTTGAGCAATAAAGCCAGACATTGGTGCTTTTAATTCCTTGCCGCCCAAAGTCTATACCTCTCCAGCTTGAATAAGTCTATTGATTGAGCTATGCATGACTTGTTATAGTTTATAGTAATTGTTTTCTTAATTGCTTAATATTAAGTAAGACACATAACAAATTCTATCGGTCGATTTTCACCAATAAACAAAATGATTTGTCTCATTGCACAAAGATGCGCCGAAGCGAAAAAAATAATTTTTCTAACAAGTCAGCGCGTTACAGTTTAACGTCGAGGTTGAAAGATCTTGCATCACCAACAAGGGAGACAGCGTTATAAATAGGTTGTAGTTGTTGAGATCTTGCAATTTTCATTTATGAAGACCCGTTACCTGCTACATGAACGTACAAAACATTATTAATTATCTTTTATGCAAAACTGCAATTGCTGATATTTTGGGTAAATATTATAAAATGTGGCCACAAAGCACGAAGAAAATGCACAAAAAAATAATAATAATAATTGAAAAGGCCTGATAAGTTTGTTGGGTAAAACTTTACAAATTATACATTCTAACATGGTCCAAATTATAGCATGTCCAAACTTTCAATATAATATGCTACATAGAAAAAGACTCTTAAACTGATAATTCTAGTAAACTGTAAAACTATAATATTTACGTGTAAATATGGGTTAGCATGAGTTGGTTTAGTTTGAGAAACTTTTATATATTCCAGGTATAGGAGGGATCTTGGTATCCCCTTTAGTCTATTTTTAATTTTTCGGTCACTTTTCGAGTACACTTTGATGATCAGCTTCGTTCATTTTGTAGAACTTGGCATGAACATTAATCTTGCCAAAAATTATTATCATCGGACTTTAGTAGATACATGATTTGCACATGTGAAAAATAAAGAAAACAAAAATTGGGTTCCGATTCAATGTGTTTTTGATCCAAGTTTTGTTTTTTGTCAATTTTCACTTGTGTTGGATCATGTATCTATTAACGTCCAATGAATATAATTTTTGTCAAGATTAATGCTCTCACCGAGTTCTACAAAATGAATGGAGCCGATCATCAAAGTGTGCTCGAAAAATGGCCAAAAAATTAAAAACGGACCGAAAGGGGATACCAAGACCCCTCCTATATCTGGGATACACAAAAGTTTCTCAGTTTAGGATTACATTGGAGTCCACACACTTAGTCTCAGGTCTCGCAGAATTTTGTAGTTGAGGAAAACTCTAGGGCACCGCGTGGTGCAATGAATAATTTTTTGTTGAGAAGCTATGTCCTAAACTATCAGTTCAACTGTATTAGTAGTAGCCAAAATTAACTAACATGATTAAGCGCTTTTGGATAAGATAGCCACATTCCCTTCACAGAGCGATTTTTTTTTTTTTTTTAACTGTGAAAAAGGGATTTTATTAATCAAAATAAAGGTTTCAATGCTCAAAGGGAATACAAGCAAAAGGCATCATAACGTGAAGAAGCATCCCAACTAGGTTGGCACGCAACTCCCACATCAATCATATGCCGCTCAAGCCCCCGAGACAGTAAAAGAGTATCTTGACAGGAAGCAGTGGCAGAAATTCCAGTTGCAAACTCAGATTGTTTCCGCAGTTTATAAATAACTAAAAAGGAACTCTGATTGTTTCTTATTTTTTGAATGAATCACATATATAACAGGAAATGAAGCACAAATTAAGAACCTCATGCTTTACATAGCTATGATCTTTATCTCTCATAGCCTCATGGCTCAGAGAACTGGGAAAAATACATAAAGTGACAACTAGAGAGGAAAATGGAGGAAAAAAACCTCAGGACTATGCATTAGTGAAGTCCCTTTTTTTCTTGAGAAATTAGGATCCCTTTTACCCACTAGCCACTGCTCAACTGGATCCTCTTCTTTTTGAAAAACTGTTATATATAAATATATTTATCTGTACATCTCAGTTGTTGTTTTTTTCCTCACCATGTTCCCATCTGGCCTTTGCATTTTAGATGCTCAAGCCTCTTCTACTGATTTCGGTGCACAGGTTACGACTGCATCTGCTACCGTGAGGAAGATCTTGTTTTCGCCAATCGAATTTGCAAAATCGGATGCAAATAGCTTGTCGATCACCGTTCGCCCCGGGTTCGCTAGGACAAGCTGAAAAAACAGCAACAATGACTTGTTTTGGGTAACTCTACTAGAACACAGTTTACTATTTAAGTCATAGAAAATGCTATTGTTTCGGAGTTTTTATGCAGAATCTTCTGCTACACCGCCTACATGTCGTTGATGTATTATAATCAAGCTTTCGAGTGAGAGGATTACGATGTAATCATGTAACTAGATCATTAATTCTAAATTTTCCATGTGTCTGTTTGTTAACATCGCCCATAAATCATTTTGTGATATGCGAATCTACGTATTGTACTTCTGGTGAGAGCGTGCATGAACTGACAAACTTGATTGACGGCATGGAGTATGGAATGAATTCAATTTGATTACCTGAACATCTCTCTTCCGGAGACTCGAAAGTAACTCCTCCAAGGCATGGATGCCACTGGTGTCGATGTCGGTAACAGCTGAAACGAACAAAAGACGATCATGAGAGTGAATTTCAATAAAATCAAGTACGTGAAAAGACAATTTTCGATGGACACACTGCTTTTTGAGGCTCTCGTAGGCATAAGTACTTACGCGACATTTCAACAATCAAAAATTGGATTTTTGGAAGATATGCTGCTTTCAGTAACTCTTCTTCATCGGTCAACCATCTCAATATCCTGCATAGACATATATCAATAATTCGACTTGATTATCAAGTATGACGCATAGTAAATCGAACAGTTCAACTTGGTATGCAATGTGCAATACGCTTTTTCGTTTTTTCCTCGAACAAGTTAGGAAAAAGGAAAGAAAACAAATGGTAAAGAAGCACCCTTACCTTTCCTTGATGTAGTTGGAGTTCGAAAAGTAGATTGCAGAGTCAACTCTCACAATCAAAACACCGGGAACCTTAGTTGCTTCGGGATACTGCTGTATGTTCCTGTAAACATTAGTCCTGGGGATTCTCCCAAGCATCGCCGTTCTTGGCCTCGTGACTTGTAGTAAGATTTTAGCGAAAGATATCGATACCTATCAGTACAAACAGTCAAAACAATTAGCAAATCGCCTCCCGATTCTAAAGAAGAATGTCACATAAGTTGTAACTGTAATATTCAAAATCTTACTGCGATCAAGAGGCCCATCTCTACAGAAGCAAAAACGACGCCAAAAAAGGCTCCCATGCAAGCAATGAAGTCAAACTTATCGATCTTCCATATCAAGACTACTGCCTCAAAGTCTATTAGGCCTAGTACTGCGGATATGATGATGGCGGAAAGGATGGCATTTGGGGTGTACTTAAAAAGGGGTGTTAGGAATTCCAAGGTGAGGAAGACAACACAAGACATTATGATATTGGAAACTGCAGTTTGGCAGCCAGACATGTAGTTTACAGCCGAGCGGGAGAAGGAACCTGCAAAAATTCACAATCAACTAAACAATTAGAAAAAATAAACTACAGGAAATCTACACATAATTACGTCACTCGTTGTGGGCCAATCACTTTGAAAAGAAGAACAGTCAAGATTCCTTTTAACTACAACAATATCACCAGTATTCACGACCGCAACATTCTGGCAAAAGATTTTGTCCAAAAATTCTCAAAGAATAGCATATTTTCCTAACAACTAATATCGTTTTTAAGCAAATCTCAATTTTTCTCATATGGGATTTTTGTGACACATATGAGTTCATCAGCAATACGAACTTTGGAATAGAGTTGGTATACTTAATTGGATTAGCACTATTAGGACTTTTTTATGTTGAATAACATATATAGATTTGTTAACATTTCTAGTGAAATAAATACTCATGTGATTGATAATGCTTTCCCATATATGACATATATCGTATACCAGTTTCGTGAAGCATTTTTTTTTTTTTTTTGTTCTTTCTTCTCAGTTCTCACCTGTCGCAACATAGCACGAGGTCATTGAGCCAACAACATTCATTGCCCCTAGTGCAACCATTTCTTTGTTTCCATCCAGTTGGTAGTCCTTCATAGAAGCAAATGTTCTTCCAATTGCTACAGCTTCCTGATTCCAATAACAAAGATTGAATTCCAATAACAAAGATTGGAACAGCTTCCTGATTCCAATAGCAAATGTTCTTCCAATTGGTAGTCCACTTTCACCCCCTGTGGTTATCGCCATGTGCGGATACACCCCCTGTGGTTTAAAAGTGTGCACATAACCCCCTGTGGTTTTCAAATTGTGCGGATAGACCCCCTGCCGTCATATTTTCCATCCATTTTAACGGAAACAACATTAAAAGACCGTTATACCCCCCATCACGTCCCTTGATTCTTCTTCTTGTTTAAATCTAACCACACCATCCCGTATACCAAAAATTGAATCCAAACCGTTGATATTATAAATTTTGACGAGTACTGCGTCTATACCAAAATTCAAGTCAATCAAAAAATGAAAAGCTTATGGTCAAATCGATTTTGTTATGAAATTAAAATTTCAAATTTGAATTTACTACAAGTTAGATCACTGGGTTATTGATGCCTGATCGAGATGATTTTTTACAGAGATACTCTATTATTTATTTAATACATTATGAACGACTCAGATTACATTCTAGAGGTGTGTGAGATACACCTCCGTTAAAATGGATGGAAAATATGACGGTAGGGGGTCTATCCGCACAATTTGAAAACCACAGGGGGTTATGTGCACACTTTTAAACCACAGGGGGTGTATCCGCACATGGCGATAACCACAGGGGGTGAAAGTGGACTTTCCTCTAAGATTTACAAAGAAAATCAAGTGTCTTCTTATACCACAAGACGGATTCATAACTGGCTTACCGTCAAAGCTATCATACCAGCCACAACACCGATCCTAAAACCTTTCAGGAGATTTTCACCAGTGAAATATATTTGATTCAATGACACAGGATTGATTCCTTTTTCTATATGCTTCACCTGAACAAATAAGTGAGATTAATTTGGGTTTAACGACATACTAGTTGTGCAAAAAGTTCATATAAGAGGAAAAGGAACGCAACAAGAAATGATATACTTACAATTTGAACACCTTGCTTATCTGCGCGAGTTATATACACAAAAAAGGTGGACAAGACAACGGAGATAAGTGGAGCTATCGCAGGTACCCAGAAAAGCTTCCTGTTTTTCTTCCCCTGTCGACCAAATCCCGTGTGAGATTCTAGAAATACTTCTTGAATCCTAAAAATTTTGTCGTGAAAGCATTGAAAAATGTAAAAACAAGAATTAATTAGGGACTCTTACAATGTACTTGGCAAATAGAAGGAAACACAAAAATGATGTTCCAATGACTATAGTCTGCCAGTTCCACTGCAAATATGGCGAAATTAAGGATCAGTAACTTGGTGAAAAGAGTGTAATCTAGTAAGGACATCTACGGATCCAAAGACAAAAGAATGTATTGGCAAAAGGTATAGAAGACAACAATTTTTTTTTTTTTTTTTGAGGACGGATATGTGGATGGAAAAGTATTGGCAAAAGATATTCGAACACAACCAAATTTTTTCCGTTTCATTTTCCCTCCAAACATCTAAGTTGCATCTCCTCATCATGTGAAGGGATAGAGAGAGAGAGAGGAACTTACTCCATGATGAGCTGAACCAAAAACTGAGTGCATTACAGAAACAATATCAGTTTTCTTTGTGAAGCTTGCGATGCCAAGAAAACCTTTAAGTTGTTGCAGAGCAATTGTAATGGCAGCTCCGGCCATAAAACCGACCACAGCAGCATGGGAAAGAAAATCAATCAAGAAACCCAATCTGATACGAAATCCAAACCAACATGTAAATATTTAGAGGGAGTAAAAGGAAACAAGAAATATGACAAAAAGTTTACAATTAAAATCATCATTCACCAATTTACATGAATGGCAATTCAACTCCTTGCCTAGATCATTCTAGTGAACCAACACTACCTTAGTTCTGTCTGAGACTTGAGAGGAATGTAGTTTTCACCTGAGAAATCCGAGGGTTACTTGGGTGATCCCAGCGAAAAAGGTAGCTGTAAAAGCAAGCCGTAGATATTCGGCTGCATTTTTAGTAGGATCAATCTCATTCTGAAGCAAAGTACCCAGCAGGAGAGAGACCACTGCCACCGGTCCTATAGCTATATCCCGCGAACTACCCATAAAGGCATATATTAGTGGTGGAACAAAGCTGGAGTCTGCAGGAATTTAGCGGCAAATGAGAAACAAGCACTTAAAAACCTCACAAAATACCAAACATTATATTGTCAAACAAGCAGGTTGTCAATACGGAGTAAGTAGTTATAGAACTTACATAACCCATATTGGGGTGGCAAATTTGCAAGCTTTGAATAGCCAATATCCTGATATGTCCAAGAAAGAATTTGTTAGATGCCAATAAGTGAAAGAACATAATTTCGAGAAATGCCCAATGGTTTTTTTGGATCATGGGTGAAAACGACAGAGAAACTTATTTTTTATTATTATTATTATTATTATTATTTTTTTTTTTGGGGGGTGTTGTTGCTTATAAGTATTTTCTCCTTACATCTTCATAGCTTATAAGTACATGATCCAAGTACATCCTGAATGTGAGAATATCAGGTTTTTCTACTACATTCATGTTTGTTGTAGCATCTAGTTTACCTGAGGTATGCAGAGACTTGCAATGGTTAATCCGGCGATAAGATCACCCCTAAATTTCTTCAAGTTGTAACTTTGCGCCCATTCAAGAATGGGGAAGATAGCTTGCAAGCCAAGGATGAATTTTCGTGGCCCGGATTGACCCTTGAAGTGACGTAGAGGATCATCTGACAAGAATGTCTCTTTCGCAGCCGTTGTGAACTCCTTGAAAAGGTTTTGCTTAGGGGGAACTCCCACCTTGTGAATGTAAGGCAAACTTGTCGCCTGTCGTTGTGAGGACGAAAAGCTTTTTACGTCCATCTCTTTCGTTTCCAGCTCCTCATCCGTGTGATGAGCCATTGAAAAGGACTATTAGATTAACCTGAAACGCCAAAAAAAAAAAATGGTTTAGATCAGAAAAGGGAAAGGAAAAAAATAACCCAATGCTGATTTTGTGTAACAGATGAATGGATTATGGAGGTTGACAGTTTTGTTTCTAGTACATGGCTAAAAAACTCCTAAACTATATTTTGAGATGTTCAAGTTCCTATAACCATCATATTGGCCTCATTGTTCTCGACTTTTCTTGAGTGAAAAATCATAATGGTTCGGGGAAAAATGTCGATTGTACTTAGATTACGGAAGTAAGAAAATAAGATTGTTCATCGAGTAGCAATGGCTAGGAAAAAATAAAGCTAACCTTAGCAAAGTAAATTGGAGCAAAATAAAAGGAGAGAAGATAACTAATGCTTCAAGAGCGTGATGTCTTATTGGAAACAAGAATTGATTGGGGAAGCTCTTTATATATAGTTTTCCAGCGAGTTACACGCTTAGTCACGTAATCTCTCAAAATGCCTTGCGCTTTCGCTCTCAATCCACGCACTGCGCTCACCTTCTCAATCCTCGTTCTTGCAAATTTTAATAGGTTGGAATGTGCTTCAAAGACCCTTTTACGCTCGCACCTGCGCTCCTGCTCCCGCTCACGCACGCAAATTATGTGACTTGGTTTAGAGGTCAAACTACTCAAGGTATGAATGTGGATATTTCCTTGGCACACATACAGTTTTAAAATTGTGAAATACTAATCGAAGTATCCTTTTGCAATTGTGGGTACTGAATAAAGTCAAAAAAGTGGGAAGCAACTTCCGTGAATCACAAAAAGGCCTTTGTAGAAAGAGCATTTTTTTCTGTTCTCAAATGATGGCTTATGTGATGCAGTAGGTCATACATTTTTTTTTCTTTTATACGTAAAAGGATGGGCCAGGACGACCATCCTTAGGCGTGACCACAGGGAAACTCACATGCCTGGGAATGTTCGGGTTTGAGCCATAACTGACCCGGCCGAAAAGGAAATATTTGTTCATCACCATGTTGCGGGACCCGTCACCAGAACCCCACGGAAGTGCAAGTTAAACAGGAGGCCCCTCTACCAACCCTATTTGGTTCTAGTCTTTTTAAAGTAGGTATTCAAATGGGCAGTAATCTTTAGCATAATAAAATAATGTAAAGCCAACAACTCAGCAGTTGACGAAGATAATAGAAAATTCATAAACCAATATCCTAACACATACTGAAATTTTCAATAGTCCCAGAACTTATACCCAATGTTACCGGAAGTGGTTGCGGTTTGGGAGCCTAATGGCATTACCCAAAAGTGATCCGAAACATTCATTTTTATTGGCTCGTCGAGTTTGTCGTGTATGCAAACAAACACACTAAGCACACATCGGTGGCCAAATGGTCGAGACGTAACAGGCAATTTCGGTGCAACAACAGTTTCTTTAGTCCCTGCTATGCCAGCAATATATGGAATCCTCAGAATGCTGGAACTTCCCAACTCCATATGTAGAACCAAAATGCAAGTTGCGTGATAGTTTCATTACTCGCGAATAAGAAGTTTGACTCGAAGTTAATTCTCAAGATCATATTAGCCGTCTATGAACACGGATACTTTTAGATGGGAGTTGTACCCGTATCGTATCCTTATTATTGGATACCATCATACCGCTACTCATTCGATATTTGTGGGATATGTGTCTACAATATCAAATATATCTTTTATTGTTAAAGTATCAAATGCTTGTCACGTATCCGACCTTAAGATTACGACACTTTCTAGTGCATATTGAAGTAAAATTATTAGGAACAAATAAAAATGTATGGATTTCTGCTAACCTTACGGTTTAGAAGAAAGATATGACTTATGAGAGAAACATAATTAAGTAGTATCCTTATTTTTTATAGTCTTTTGAATGTATCCTTATCTGGTCATATGTGTTTTTCTAAAGATATTTTTCAACACTAAAGTCTTAATTAAACAAGTAATCAAGTGAGTAAACTTTTATACATAATGTTTTGCACCAGTGATCTAAGGCATCCAGTCGTATCCATTTCTTAGTATTTATTCATTTTCTCTTTGTATCCCGTCAAATCATAGTTGTATCCCGTATCAATATCAGTTTCTTTGTAGTAGTTTGAATACCCTAGTCGTAAATGTATCTCATTTTTTGCAATTTTCACCTATCTCTGTGTCCATATCATATCGTCCTTCTCACGTATTTTAAAAGTGTGTTTTGTTCGGTGTGATTTTTTGTTCACACCGAACAAAAAGAACGTTCAAATAACCCTTTTTGGGTCCGGGATGAGGCCTTGCGACAGGCAAAGCAGGGGCTGCCCTGCCTCAGGCCCCTTTCAATAACCCTAAAAGCCAAGTTGACTCTAAGAATCAAATAAAACACAAAATTTGGTACTAAGTTATTCCATCAGCCAAACCGCATAATTATCTCCTATCCTATGCTTATTCCACCTACATTTTTCTCCTAAAATAATACTAACTCTACAAAAGAAGTGAAACAGAGCATTGAAAATAGAAAAGTAATCACTAACAGCTTTATCTATTTATATTAGAAACCACTTCACTGAAATCTCTACCGCAAAATACCCAATCAACTTTTCTGTAAGTGGGTACTTTACAACATTCCAAAGTCCCTTTTGTTTTTTCAAGACCAGGCGTCCGGGCAAATTTACGCCTACCTCGACTAATCTTGAGGACCATAAATCCCGGGCTCCAAAGGAGAGGTTTCGAACCTGAGACCGATGGAGCAAACCCCCAAGTCCCGGGCTCGACACCCTTTGGTTTCCAAGTCCCTTTTGTTGGAGAATAAAGGCCAAAACAGAAGGCCTACGCTTCGTTTCTCTTTCAAAGACTGAACGAATGCCGTTGATAGTGGATTGACAGTTACCCTACAATAAAAAGGTCTCCTTTTTCATGATTCTATCTATAAATGAAAAATGGTTTATACATACTGTAAAAAGCACTCATGCAAATATATAATCTGAAACAGGGAAAACCAGCGAATCGGCACACCTGTTGGGCCTTGGATTTTCTGGGAATAGAATAAAGATGAGAGCAATCGTTGAAGAAGACGAGGAAAATGAGGGAACCAAATCCAATCCACGTTCAACGTTTCAGAAAATTTGGCGCCGCCCAAGTTTCCTCTGGGATTGATGGGGAGATATTCGAATTGGGTTTCTCAGAATGTGCCTTAGTTGTGGTGTTATGATTGCTGGGAGAGAAAATTTTGAGAGAGCTTTTCTTGGTATCCAAACAGAGTGAGAGAGGGATAGAGGAAGCAGAGACACAAGGATGAATGTTTCCAGTTGTTTTGGATCTATAAAAAAAAAAAAAAAAAGGAAAAAAACAGAGAAATCTACGGTGGAGTCAAAAAGGAATATTTTATGGGGAAAATTATTTAGTGCTCCAAGAGCACTACAATTTTAATGTGGAGTTCGTTTCAAGTTGAGCGGAATCCACACAAATGTGTATCGGAGAAGTCCTGACGCTACGCTCAAAATTTGGAGCAATACCAATGATGCACAGAATAATCTCTCTATCTTATAAGGACGGGTTTGGTGCGAAATTAAAATCGCTTATTTGTCCAAATTCTAGACGAATTTGGACACAATTGTGTTCAAATTCAGTAAGATTTTAAGCACGTAAGCGAATGAGACGCCAAACCAAAGAGGCCTTTACTAATTTTATCATATGAACCCGATAAAAAAGAGAAGCTATTTACTGTTGACTGTTGACGCGTCACTCCCAAGCGCGTAGATTTGAATGTGATTGCGAAATAAACAAATTAAACTTCGCGTCACTCCCAAGCGCTAAGAGAAATAAATACTTGTTTTTTGAATTAAAGATTATGTATTACAACAGAATAATCTGCCTCGTAAAATAAAAAATAAGTGCTTAAAAAAAACTAAAAATCTCAACGGAATGGAGCCTTAGCGGGATTTGTTGAAAATATCAACTCATCTACCTGTCACTCCTGTGATGCTCAAAAAGCACTGAATAATTTTTTCTAAGCATGCCATGCCATATTCTCTAATTCCCTTTTGCAGTTACTACTGTTACTCCCTCCATTTTATTTTATATCGAGCATAAAAAATCGTGTTATTTTTCAAATAAAAAAATTAATTATTTTTGTGTATAATTTTTTGAATTTTTTCGCATCAAATTAAATTACTAATCGATACCTTGAATACAAAGCGAAAAAATTTGAAAAATTATGCACGAAAATAATTAATTTTTTAATTTAAAAAGAAGTAAGAAAGAGAAAGTGAGATTGTCCTTGTAGAACGGAGATAGTATTTTTTTTAATTTTTTATTCTTTGCAATTACTGCTACTACTTTTTTTAAATTTTTTATTATTTATTTATTGCCCTCGTGTGTATTTTTTTTTATTTTTTATCCGCCCCTCGTGTGTATGATAGTAAGTCAAAGATAGTGTAAAACACGGACACCTTTATAATCGAAGTCTACTTTCTACGGTCAAATAGTTTGAATCTGGACGCGTTTACGGGTCCCACCCCGCGGCCCGAAGCCGCTTTCGTGATTTTCGTTTAGGAAATTGATATTTGCGTTCCACTCATTACTGATGACGTTCCATTTTGTTCATAAAATTACTAATAACTTCACGTTAAAATTAGAGCGCCATTAGTGAAAATTAGATCGCGAAAATAAGTTTTCTGAACTTCCAAAAATCAGATGATCCAAGCCTTTCAAAATTGAAAGATTGAATCGAGCACCTACACGTATCCTACGGGAGTGATTTCCCACGGTTCCAGCTTGGTTTTTTTTTATTATAAATTATTAAACAGTACGAATTATCCGTGTGGGACCCAGAGTGGACCCCACACGCGTGGCCAGACACCGCTTTTGGCTGTATTATATGCTACTCCATCAAAGTCTACTTTTAGGGTCAAATGTTTTGAATCTGGACGCTTTACGGGTCCCACCCCACGGCCGGAAGCCGCTTCCGTCGGTTTTCGTTTAGTCAAATGTTTGTATGTATGTATGTATGTATGACGTAGTTGCTGATCGAAGTTAGCCAAAATGCATGTGGACGTCTTTGCAGCCTTCGTTCAAGTTTTGGTTTGGTGGATTTCGTTTTTAACCTCTACTTTTATCTACCAGTGGGGAGGAAATCACGGATGGGTCACAACAAATTACAGTAATCTCCGCGTGATTCTTCGGCCGTTGAATTTTAACATCTCGGCCTTGTTCGGTTCAAGACTTGAGGAAGTTTTTTGAGGTGATGAGTGGAGAGAGAGATATATATAGATAGAGAAATCATGAGAGTAATAATTGGATAGGAAATTTATTAAGAACCGTGTGCAGAGAAAACGATTGAAGAGCAACATTAATACCATATGTGCTTTGAGCCTTGAGTTACTAGGGTAATCTTGACCATTAAATTAGAATTGGAGGATCCTCCAATTCCCTATGGATTAGAAAGGAGCCGGACTCTAATTGCAGTGCACTGGACCATCAAATATGATGGCCCGTTGTGACATTTTTTTGGGGAACATGTCAACTTTACATAGGAACCCTACCGCAGCTATGTCGAGGTCTAAACTAAACTATGAGTTTGTGAGAATATTTTACGATCACGAAAAAGTATGTTTTGTCACATCAAGCGGCTGTGGTGACTTGAACCCCATGCATTGAGCGAGGAACTACAAGTACTTGACACATTGAACCAACCACTTGGTCGTTGCACGTTGCGACACTGTTGTTTCTTTTCCAACTCATTTTGATAATCTGATATGGTTATTTTTAGAATTCTTTAGGATTCTAGGAACATCAATTGTGCCAAAAATTACGTTAATCGAATGTCAATAGACACGTGATCACAATACATTTATCGTCAGATAAATGAGTCCTATCTATACTACTACATACTAAGCAAATGTAGTTTCCAAAAATAAAATCAAGCTCTCTCCTTAATTCTCTCTCCAATGTGGCATTTTCTTAATAAAATTCATTTTTTTTTCTTTTTTTCCCTAGACTTTTCAAAATACCACAAGTTAAAAAAAAAGCTTTCAAACTTCCTTTCATGCTCAAACATTTTCTCATTAAAAGTTTTATATCTAACAAGACTTTGCCCGTACCTATAAATAATGAGGGATAAATAACATAACAAGACTTTGCCCATACCTATAAGTAACATTGTTACATTAAACATAAAATAATTCTCTGATTGTTCCCGTGCATAGCACGGGTAGGACGCTTGTGTTCTAATTAATCCAGTGTACTAATGTGTTTTTATTTCTAAACAAATGTGTTCCGCAACCATATTGATTGGTATCCTATCAACATTACTTTTGACATAGTAATTCATATCTCGACGAACTCTACAAAATGGACGTTCTTGTCGTTATTGAAACACGTGAAGTTTGATCTATGAAATATCAGTAAAAAGTAAAGACCTACTTATCACCGATCATTTCAACTATGTTGGTCCATTGACTTCACTGCCCAAACCCACCCTCCTCCATCCATTTTGAGTCCACTTGTAACTTGTGAAAGTGAGTCGTGGGAATGTTAGGCCGATGCTATAGGAGCACTGATTAGTTTTTGAAAATGATTTATTATGCACTTTCCTTTTCTTTCTTTTTTTACTTTCTTGCATTTTTCATTTGACTCTTAGATTAGATCAGCCGTGGTGACGATTTTTAGGGTTTTCAGCCGCAAAGGCGAACGTATCTTTTCAACAATGACTGCATCGGAAAAAATAACTCCAATGTGATGCAGATGACAGTTTCTCATCCCACCTCTACGAGCGGATCAAAGAGTTCTAATGCTAGGACGAATATTTTTTTTAATTCGCGGCTTTTATTTCTGTATTTTGTTTCTACTAGGACATTTTGGTCCCTTGTGTTAGGTTTTGTTGTTAATACATCTCCAGTTCTCTTTCCTTGAAAAACCTCCCAGTTCTCTGGTTAGCCTGGTCATAATAACTCCAACCATTCTGAGTAATACTCTCTTTGGTTTGTCGAGAGCTCTGAACGTTGTTGCGAAAACAGACAAGGACATCAAGTCTGGAACATTTTCTGTGCTAGAACTTTGTACTCGATTTAAGTTTCCTAACAAAGATTCGACCATAACAGTCGTTTTGGTTGCTCTCGATTGGGCCCGTGAGCATAACTTGTTTCATGTTAATTTCATTATTGACTCATTCCCCTTTTTCACAAAGCTGGGGTAGCTGATGCGCCCGTCGAGCTCTATAAATGGCTCTAGAGTCGGAAAATGCAAAATCCTGCTATTAAAACCCAAGTTACTAGGGCATCCGTGACCACATGATTAAAATAATTCAAAATTAGGGTACACGCTTTTTTTAATTAGGGAAGCAAGTGGGAAACATAAACAGCATAATTTACAAAAAAGAGATTGGCTCTGAAGAAATTTCAATCATAGTAGAATCCGTATTTCTTTTCTGGTAAACTGAGCACTCTACCACCGTCTGGCCAACAGTACAACAATAACCACAACGTTCGAAGCACAAATATGCGATCTTTCTTCTTCTCGGTTTATGGTATTTGTACGTAGCAGCTTTGTTGATTAGGAGCCTGGGGCCAATTTTGGCAGCAGAAATGTGATGAACCACATGAAAACTGCACAACAGAATTCACCATCGCCTGCATTGCCGATAGAGAGAATATTTCCACTTGGATTAAAAGAAGAGGTAAATGTCCTGGAAAAACTGCATAATGAAAGTAAGCCAGAAAGAGAGAGATGCACAAAGGTAAAGGGTAATATATGCCTAAAACTTTCAAAGTGGATGACCATTATGGGACACGTAAAGGACGGAGTACTGAGGCCCCCGTTCCAGAAAGCAAAAAAAGCCCTTATTTTTTAAGAAAGCAATTTCAAGCTAAAAAATTATAGGTTTATTGAAATCTAAAAATATGCAATATGGATCTTGTTTGAAAGATCTCATCGAGATCTTTTATACGATGCAAAAAAAATTAAAAAAATATTTTTCATTTACACTATTTTTGTGTTTGAAAATGTGAAATAAGCTGCCTATTTTTTAAGAATTTTAAGAAAGGTTTCTGGAACGGGGCCTGAGTACCTTTCAATCACTGATATTTAACGTTTCTTATTTCCGAAACGTTCCTATCACTTAATGAAAAGGTTCAGCCCTTCTCAAAGTTTAGGGCAACTGAAAGGCAGATAAGGGGAAGGGTTCCAAACCTCCTCCATTATATCATGGTCAGCAAAGAAACTACAAAAGACCTCCACAAATCTCTGATAAGATCTTTCAATAACCTGTTTTCTGCGACTCTGGTCATTTGACACCACTCCTCTCACCCTGCAGAACATATTTACATGCTACATCTAAGCTATTTGTCAATACCAAGCAATTTTAGGTAAACCTCTTGTAACCTCTTATGTGACGCAAAATGGGACCAACCAAGTTTATGTTTCCATTTGACGATCTGATATGTTTATTTTGTAGACCATGTGTAAATAAATCAGCGAAAATCAGATTTTTTTTGCTTGGCAGCGAAAATCAGATTGATCTGACATTGTTAAAGGTTTTGATCGACTCAAATTTGTCTAAAGAGAAATGGACGATTAGAGTTTGACCGTTTAATTCTCTTACAACAAAGGGGGTTCGTTCTAATTCTGAGATCGACTTAATCTTTTGCATGGGCGATGTACAAATTGAGACTAACGAAATGAAGTCGGAGGATCGCCAAATGAAAACTTGGTTGGTCCCATCAACCGTCCCCTCGTTTGGTAAGGTCTCATTCCAATCACATGAGGGTTTGACGCACAGACCATCACCAGCTCCCTGCACCACATGCATTGAAATTTTAACCGACGAAGCTGTTCTAGAGCAAAACTATGCCATCTTTACCAGCACTAATAAGCCATCCTTTCACCAAACCACGACACCATCTCACAAGAACAGCATTAATTAAAAACTAATTGCATAACCCTAGAGTGTCCTTAGAGAAGGTTGGCACCGCCCCAGGACCAAGACCACCCAATAATTTTTCCATAGTGTGGGATAAACAGCATGAGTAGTGGTGCATTATTTAAACAAAATACTTACCAGAAAGACTTCCAATTTGATCTTCTTGAGATTGGTTGATCTTCTAAACCATCTGTTTTGGCACTAGAGTGGACAAGCCTTTGGAACTTTACCGATAATTCCTCATAAGACTGGATTTCAGATGGTTGTACTTGCTTAATTGCCATTTTCAGGTGTTCCATTCTTATACTTGCAGCATCAAGGCTCTCCTGATGTCATACAAACAAAAATCAATCAATTATCATTAAAAAAAATTAATCTAGAAGAAAAAACAGATAATCAATAATAACAATAGTAAGTAGACAGACTTCAATAGCTGCGAGTGCTGCTTCACGGCAAATCAAAGAGATATCAGCCCCAGTACTGCCTTCAGTCAGAGTAGCAAGTTCCTCAATGCAGACATCAGGAGCACATGGCATTTTGCGCAAATGGATGCGGAATATGTCTTCTCGATCGCTTGCACTTGGTGGCCCCACATAGAGTACCCTGTCAAAGCGTCCTACCAAATATTCAACCAAATTATCAGGAGGCTTGTCAACTTTGTGAAACAAATAAATAAGTCATTCAAATTTAAACATGAAAGAGAGACTGGTGGTACCTGGTCTTAGAAGGGCAGGGTCAATCTTATCCGGCCGATTTGTAGCAGCAATAACAGTAACATTAGCTCTTTGTTGCAAACCTAAATTTTTTACCATAAAGAGTGTTCATTTTTCAAACAAAATAAAACGGAAAAATGAGGAGAGTTTCATAGATAACAACCTAAGGATATATAGGGCTTGCTGGCTTGGTACAAGACATGGAAAAAATAAGCGAACAAAATACTTTTCATCCATTGTTTTAAATTTCAATTACTATCAGAAGCCCATGGGGAAGATGTGCATTCATGAAGAGTAGGGGGAGAAATTCCTATTTTAGAGTTGTTCCATGTTCCAGACACTTGACATTTCCAGTAAAAAATTGAAGTAGGGAGAACATATGGAGTCGATCATTTTTTGCCTTTTCCTTTCCTTCTGCCCTACCATTTCTGAGAATCACAAAGATTATAAATTTTTATAGTAGTGGATAGTCAATGGAAAGACACTTAACAATTGAAATGGACTACTTACCATCCAATTCAACAAGAAGTTGACTCATAACCCTATCCGCAACCGAAACCCCGTCACTTTCCTTGCCACGGATGACAGCAAGACCATCTATTTCATCAAAAAATATGATTGACGGAGCATTTGCCCTCGCCTTTGCAAACAGGGACCTAACAGCCTTTTCAGACTCACCAACCCATTTGCTGAATAGCTCTGGGCCCTTTACTGCAAGGAAATTCAGCCCAGCTTCAGAAGCCACTGCACGTGCCAAAAGGGTTTTGCTGCAGCCCGGAGGACCAAACAGCAAAACACCAGTCGGTGGACGGGTCCCAATACGCTTGAAAGCATCCTGGTGCTTTTGGGGCCATTCTACAGCTTCCATTAACTGTGTCTTAACCTCCTTCTGGCCACCAACATCTTCCCAGTTAATCTTTGGGACCTCCAGTACCACCTGGTAGTAAAGAGGCCAAGCGTTTGATTAATAAACTTTTACTATATTCACAATTTCACACCAACAATGTTATTACTTATTAGAAATACCCACCACTCTATTACTCCCTACACATTGATAGAATAAAACGCTAAAGGCTGCAAACAGTGGGAGTGAAAAAACCATATGGGGAGCTCGGATCCAGCAAAATCATTCCAATTAGTAAAGGATGTGAAATTGGTGTGCTTGGATTGGAAAAGTAAGCAGAACTCAGCAATCGAGGGCCAGATGCTTTGTGGAAAATGAACTTACAGTTTGAAGGCAGACAATACCCAATTTTGACAAGCTAAGTTGAACACAAAAAATATCTGAAATCAAGAATAAAAATATTTGCATTCCTTTTGAAGCCAGAATACTTAACACCAGGTCCACGTAATAGAAGCTTGATTCTCTATATGATATACAAACAAATTCCTAAAACAGTATGGATGTGACGAACATACCTCCCGCATGGCACTCGGTCTAACTTTCATTTTAGCCTTTTCAAAATCTTCAAAAGTCACTTTAAGAATCTGCTCTGCTGCACCACAAACTCCATTTTCCATACCTTCAATAGAATTCTGTATCTTTGCCAAACCAATGAAGTGTGTGATAGAAGAAGATGCAGAATCAAGAGTATCTTTACAACAATAAGAGCTTTCTGTTGTATCATTATAGAACCCATCTCCCACAATGGATGTTCTGCTGGCATCTGAATCATCACAGGATTTGATGAATTCAATATGGGTTCTAAGACAGATCAAGGCTGCTTCATTGCAGAGAGCAGCTAGATCAGCACCCACAAAGCCATGCGTAGCTGTAGCAAGGTGTTGAACTTGCACCTCTGAAAGAGAGTGTTCCATCTCACTAAGATGAGCAAGCAGTATGTCATGTCGTTGTTTTGGAGATGGCACACCTACAAAATGCAACTTTGTACTTCTCAGAGGGACAAATATACCATATAGCACGTCGAAAGCTCACTTATGCAAAAGTAACCAAAAAGGCTAAACAAATTTTTGTTGAGTTACAAAACCAAATTTGACAAGGGCAAGGCATTTAACAAAAAAGGGAATATCTATTAAAGTACCTCCGGGTTGCCTGACTATCTTTTTCTTTTTCTGGGGTGTGGCTCAATGTGATGCACTGGTGTGTGGGTCAATGTGATGCATTATAGAACAAAGCAAGAATAAAGTCACCAAAAGGGATGAAAAAATCAAAACAAGCGCATCCTAAAAGGGAAACCAATGGGGCTAATGCTTCTCAAGAATGAGATGGAGGATAGTCCAGTTTATACATAGATTGAGCCTAGAGAATTTTACAGATCTGAACTTAAAAAGATTTGGTACTGACATCATTGTCAGATGCAAAGTAAGGGGATGTATGCAGCCCTTAGGAAATCCTGTTTGTTTCTTTCCTCCAATGATAATAAACCATAGGTGCCCATGCGAATTTTCTAACAGTAATGTGGAATAGTTTATCCAAGCTACTCCCACAAGCCAATTTACTTCATCCAACCAAGGCAGGGGTATAGAAAGACTGCATTTCTTGAGTGAAAAATTGCCACACTTGGAGAACAAGCGTTCAAGGCTTTTTCATCCTCCTGTTGGCAGAACATGTAAGAAGCATTATCAATTGTCCACAAAGGAAGCAACCTTCCCCTACCTACTTTTGTTTTCCCTCCTTCCCCCTGTAAATTGAGTGATAGCCAAACCAAATCCTAATAAGAAGGCGAAGTGGTTATTTTAGCATCAGCTTCCAAGGGTTTATCTCTCTTAAGATTCGAATAAAACATCTTTACTGTCCTAGATCGAGAAATAGATAAAAAGGTGGCGGAGCAAATTTTCTCATTGACAAGTAGCAGCCTGTATACATCACACACAAAAACTATAATAGTCCCGCAAATATTGACAATACAACTATCGAATTCGTAACCTCAAAAACATCCAAGGCCTGTGGTCTAGTGGTGAGGAGTTACTATAACGTGATTTGGAGGATAAGGTTGTAGAAACTTTATGTCCATCTCAAAACCAATTGGCCATGAGTGGAGAGGTCCCAAATGTTATTAATTAGTGATCACCCATTCCACTCCCAAGCAATGTGGGATTCTATTTCCTTGACATCCCCCTCACGTGCAGCTGCGTTTAAGGTCTGTCACGTGTGGCCAGTTTTTGGGTCCTAACATCGTGCAGCCTTTTTGCTGGTCTGTCCATGTAGAAACTTTATGTCCATCTCAAAACCAATTGGCAATGAGTGGAGAGGTTCCAAATGTTATTAATTAGTGATCACTCATTCTACTCCCAAGCAATGTGGGATTCTATTTCCTTAACAAAGGTCATGGATTAGAATCACTTCTACGTTTGCAGGACGGGGCGCAAATGCTCAACACCTTGATCCTGCAAACCACCGGCTCCTTCCACTATGCCCATTGTGGAGTTGGGGTGATGCAAACCAAATCGAGAGATAGATTCATAAGAGAGATAAATCCCAAAATGGGATACAAGGAGCAAAAACTCTCTCTATTATTTTATCAAATGAGGGCACAAGACACCTATTTATAGACTCAAAACCCTACACACACTAAAGACACTAAATGACAACAATACCCCTAAATCCTACTGCATCATGGGGTTAAGCTATGACTCTACCCATGTTGAGTGAGCACGTGGGAATCCGTTGTTGTAGGCCCATATACGGCCCACCCTATCTAGCTCCCAAGCGGTGACTATGGTCTGCCTAGGTACAATTACAACATGCTCTAGTCCGATATGGATATGAAACATATGAAACTCGCTTAATTAAGCATAAGTTCTTTATAAATTCTCAAAAAAAAAAAAAATCAACAAACAGGAACAAAGTATATGTGCTTCATAGCTTCTACCTCATTATTTAGTGGAGTTAAGACTGTTGAGGTAAATCTTTATATAATACCCAACAGCAATCATAAGTAATATCTTTTGGAACTCCAAGGGTTGTTTTCATTGGAAAACCAACCATTAATGATTGGCAGAAAATAGAACTCCAAAAACTATAGCGTGGACGGATGCATTGTAGTTTATCTAGCTCAGAAAAACTTTCTCATGAGCACTGCAAAAAAACTTTACATGTGGTAGGAGCTAGGACTATAACACACATCCAGATTATCACGTGAATTAAAAGCATAAAAAAGGAAGGATTTCATTTCACCTATTTCAATCTCCCTGTCAAGTCTACCGGGCCGTCTGAGTGCAGGCTCAACACTGTCAGGCCTGTTGGTTGCACCAATGATAAGTAGGCCATCAGTCCTACAAATTCCATCCATCAAATTTAACAAAGTTGCAACCATTCTTTGAGATAGCTCCTCACCTCCATCCCTTCGTGCAGGCGCAATGGCATCCAACTCATCGATGAATATCTGCCAGCAGAAACCTGTTAATCTTACAAAGCCAAATAGCAGATTTATAACGTGTACAGAAATCATTAATCAATTCTAACAGAACCTTGAAATTCTGGAATCTGAATTGGACAAAATCAGCGACAAAAACACAAGCTTCACATGCATTGAAAAGAAAATTACTTACATATATCTATTACAAATACAATATTAGTTTTGTACCTAGCTCCACAATCGAAAGTGAAACTATCTGAAATTGTGAACCATAATGTAAGCCTACTTTAACAGGGAATTCATTTTCCTCCCATCATTTTACACCAGGCAAGGACTTATTGCGAACGCAAAATGTAAGCCTACTTTTACTGGGAATTCATTTTTCCTCCCACCCATTTTTTCTCCCATTCAACCGCATTGTACATCTTGATGCTTTTTCAACTTAACGACCCAGTCTTAAACCCAAGAGAGAAATGTCATTTTCAACTTAATGACCCTAACAACTAGTTGTAGTGTTTATTGGGCAATCACTGTCGAGCTTATAGGCTAAGAATCTTTCGTTTACAAGCAGCCAGCCAGGTTCTATAAGCCTAGTAGATTTAGGTCCAAAGATACTAAATCAGAAGTCAATCCTTCAGTGAGAACACAGCTCAAAAACCAACTCACCTATTTGGTTCCCTTGGGCATGTGTCATGTTGATGCGCACAAAGACTCATAAGTTTCAAGTGCTCCCATGAGCTTGAAGCCTTGTACAATATTTTCGATATTTTCATACGAACAACTTTCCTCTTGCGTTGCCCAAAAATAATAGTAGCCTTTGTTGGAAACCAAAATCCACCATATCTCAGGCAAGATAGTTCAACAGATATTTTCCACCACTGCTATGGACCACTTCCGCATGCAAGTTTTAATAAGGAAGAACTATGTAAAGACAAGGAAAGAGAAAAAAATTACTCTACCAGAATAGTTGCAATTTACTTAAAGTGTGCCGGAAAGAATGTAAACATTAAAGACCTTAGAGTACCATGCATATACGACACCAAGCATATTTTCGAACAAATCACCATACTCTACCAGATAAACAGAATTTCACTACTACAGATCATCGCATACAGCAGAAACGATATTAGAGAAAATGCACAATAAAAGTGAATGGGGAAAGTTCTATGAATTGGACTATTTTGTACTTTATAATGTTCGTTTCATTTTTGTAGAAAGAGAAAGGTATAGAAATCTAACCACTGCAGGTGTAGCTTGGCTAGCTGAAGCAAAGACCTCATGCAGTGCTTTCTCACTTTCTCCGTAATATTGACTAACAAGTTCAGGTCCATTCACAGTGAAGAGGTTGACGCCAGTATCATACGCACATTTCTTGGCCAAAGAAGTCTTTCCTGTGCCAGGTGGGCCATGAAGAAGCACTCCTTTTGTAGGTCGTAAACCCATTCTAAAACAGTAACACCAACAATTACATAAAGCTTTGTCCTGTTTAAATATATAGAAAATTAGTCTTAGGTCCATTATGTGAACTTCATAAGTCCACAAGTCCACCTATTAATTTTGTAAGGTCTAAAGTCCATTTTAAGATACTCTACAGTAGGGTAGCGTACCCTAAGGTTTAGGCACTTTCATAAGATTTTAGGGTGCACTTTTTTATTATAGGATAGGGTACCCTAGGGTAGGGTAGGGTAGATCACCCTAGCGTAGGGTACCCTGGGGTTTAGGCACTTTTATAGGGTTTTAGGGTGCACTTTCCTATTATAGGATTTTAGTGGTTTAGGCCTTTTTCATAGGGTTTAAAGTTTTAGGCACTTTCATAGGATACCCTAGGGTTTAGGTTGTGTGGACTTGTGGCTTTACAAAACTATTAGGCGGACTTGTGGGCTTATGAAATGTCTATAGTGGACCTGTCACTAAATCTCCCATAAATATATGTGCTAGGTGACAAGAAAGTAAGTGCAGGATATTTGATACTACTTGCCAAAGGAAAGCACAGATACAAATCCATGATATTAAGAAAGGGAATCTACTCTTGTCTTGCCAGTCCACCATGTTCAACATCTTTGTCTCACAAACTTCAATGAGAACATATATATGTAGAGAGGTGTTATATACATACCTTGACAAAGTGTCCTTCACCGATGAATCTACTATATCCTTCAATACTGCATATTCTTTGGCCAGACCACCCAATTTCAACGAATCATCCACTACATCAGCTATGGTACCTTCGGATTTGAGTTCTAGACAAGGTAAAACTCTTCTCTGTGGAGTTTCCACTGAAGAATCTGAAGTTGAAAATAAATGTACCTTTGTTTTATGGTTTACAACAAAAGCATCCTGCACATGCTGCGTATTATCAAGAGTATCACAGCACAAGTCCCAATTGGATTTATCAGTCAAATCCTCATTAGTACAATTTACTGACATTCCACGAGCACCGATGACCTGAAAAATGCAGATCTTTGAAAGTATCGGAATAGTCACAAAATTTCCGTACAGTAAAATACGGGAACATAACCACGTAGCAGCACAGGACTGGAGAAGTTTTTTGGCACTGTCATCTCCTAATACTTCTGTTATCTTAAATGCATCAAAAGATGTCTCATATAAGTTGGGTGAACTAGATATTGATTCTTCATATCTTGGCAAGCTCGACTGACTAGTTACAAGAGAACTAAGTTTTGACTGAGAGCAAACTGGTGTCATAGGGGATGAATTTCCTTTGTTTTCTGATCGACTACACTTTCTTTGTTCAGAAAAATCTCTGCCAGACAACGTACTACCATTATTTGCGAACCCCCTCTTTGCAGAAACAAATCCCAGATATAATTCATTGCAATTGGATAACGATAAACACTTCGTTGAGGGGCCATTCAACTTGACATTTCCATTAACCCCCATAGTTGATTGTCCTTGAATCGGATATACAAAAATGATCCTGCCAGAAGTAGGGTAACCCAATGTGCAAGACAGGTTTGAAGACAACCGCACTCCATTACTCAAAACCTGCAAAATAAAAGGGGGGAAAACATTCCACATTAACAATTAATTCAATACCTAAATCATACAACCTTCACAAATGGACAAATCTCACACTATCCAAGACTTCCGATAAAAAAATCACATTGTCCAAGATAGTACTTGCCAGTGTTCTAAATGACGCTTGGAGCTAGTCGGGCGGTGGGTGCCTAGGCCGCCAAGGAGCCGCCGAGCAATTCAGCATTTTTTTTTTCAAAATATTTTTAAGGCAATCAAGCTCCGCCAAGCCCTGCCAAGACGGCTGCCTATCTCCGCCAAATCTCTGCCAAGCTCAGCCAAGTTCCACCAAATCGGCCGCCAAGACAGCCGCCTAGCTCCGCCAAATCTCTGCCAAGCTCCGCCAAGCTCAGCCAAGTTCCACCAAGTCGGCCGCCAAGCTCCGCCAAATCTCCCTATCTGCCAAACGGCCCAAACGAGCCGCCGAGGGTGAAATCATGGTGCCGACCTGCCACTGAGCGCCTAGGCGGCCATTTAGAACACTGGTACTTGCCAAGAGTCTACAACTTGATTATGCAACTAAAGGCAAGATAACTAATTTCTTTAAACTCCTAAACAATAGGTAGTTAAATTGGGAAAATACAAAACACAAAACCAAAAGAAGCAAAGCAGCAAATCTTTTCTGTTCAAAAGCCTCAAAAATTGTGCTGCATTTTGTAGTTTGGCAGCAGGAATATTTAAGAAGGTTTTCAACAAAGAAAACAAAGCCAAATTTGTCTTACAGGCTTACAGCATGTCTGGGTAGCGGACATGCCGATGTGTCGGCCACAGATCTGAGTTAAGAACTAATACTGGAAAATTTGGACAGGCGGCATGGTGTGTACCAACATGTATCACACAAAACGGCAACCATTGACACACGAAGATCTTTATGCACATAACCCTAATATCAACTTCAACATCAAATCAAATCGAATGGCATTTGCGAGATGCTAAGATGCATCTCCTTGAGGATCAGAATGACTATTTGAAGCATTTATGCACAAACATATTCAAGCATGGGCAAAACTAGTTCCTTGCCTTCTCTCTCACGAATGAAACCATAACAAGTATATAAGTGCAAACAGGAACAAATAGCAGCCTGCCAAACCAAATCAAACGACAGGGTGGAGTTGTCAAGCCCACCAAACCAACCAATGAGAGGCAAAAAGCTCTTCGGCCTTGATCCAACTAAGGTGGAGAAAATGAAAAGCTCTCAAACCTCTATTTTGCTTAACATAATATACATTTACAACAATTAGAGATGACCTTCCGCAAACAAAAAGGGGGATTTATCTCGCCTATTTATACCCCTCGACACTCGCACCTTAAATCCACTAAGTTTCAGACTGGGTACAACCCAAGCATGGTCAAAACGTATAGGAGCCCTACAAAAATTTCTCTCTAGATCCTCAATCACGCAGTTCAAAAAATCTTCAAGCCAAAGTTAACTTTCACTGCAGCAAGGATCAGCCTTTATGCGCACACTGACAGACTGTATATCATCAACCAGGATTCTGGCTAGGGGAAAATAGACCCAAACCCAATGTGGAGTGCTATTTACCTCCTCAACCAGATTACTTGAACTTTTTTAACTCCAAACGTCCTTTCTTTCTTAAGCAACCCTGGATGTCCATACATCTGCAACCTTTATCAACAATCAGATAGACGTGGGTAGATAAAGCATTTGTAGTCTAGCAAATCACACATAGATGCTTCCAACACAACCGCGGTGCTCCATGAATGGTGGCATGGTGCTATAACCCAAGTTGAAGAATAAAATCCAGTTGATCATGTCGTTCAAACAATTTCCTCACAGATTTAACCTAAGAGATGATTAGTCTTGCAAATGGAGAATAGTCTTTATAAGAAAAAACCTTATAGCAGTGGAAGGGGTGCTTAATAAAGGCCCTAAACAACATAATTTCACACTGCCATTAGTTGCTTCGTCAATTCAGCTAAAAACAAATGGCACCAAAACAATGGTAAGACATTTAAATAGTATCTATTCAAACCTTAGAAGAAGGAAAAACTGTAGCTAGAGCAAAGTAATTCCCCAGATCTGTAACCATCTTATCACTGCAACCAATACCAAAATCTTTTGCACATTCATCGGTAAATGAGCAGAGCGGGAAGGTCTTTGAAAATCTCTTCCTGGAAGATGCAAGGGACACCTGTCAAAGAATCATCAAGTGTAAAACCATTGTCAATAAGAAAAATCGAACATAAAAATCATGCAAAGAATGAAAAAGAATAGAGAGAAAATTCAAGGAACATAGAAAAGTAAAATAATCATATGCTAGTAGACAATATGAATGTCAAAGAAAAAGAAAAACAACAAGAAAGAAGATACTACAACATGCTATCAAATACCCCATCCGTCCCATTTTGATTTTTGATAGTCCCATTTGGGGATTCCAACTTTTTAAGCGAGCATAATGATTACATCAAAAACCATTTAACTTTCTAATTATGTCCTATCAAAAAGCGATTTGATTGATGTCGGTAGTAGTACTTCAATTTGAACACAAGGGTAATAATGGAATTTTACCAAGTTTCCATGGTTGATTTTGGAAAGTGGGCATATATTTTGGGACATCCCCAAATGGAATATGGGACTATCAAAATGGGATGGAGGGAGTAGATGAGTTCATGCCATAGTTTGTACAAACAAAAACTTAATTGAAGATTAAAATAGATCTCTATACATAGTGGAATTCAATCTAGGCCTCGTTTCCACTAACAATTTTGCACTACAACTTAGGTTCTTTTGTCAAGTTATTCATACTAAACCACAACTTCTTACTCTCCATTTTCCCCTCTATTTTTCCCTTTGACCCGCCCATATACCATCTACAACTTATGGGTTAGTGGAAACAACTTGACATTTTTGTACTACAAGAAGTAGTCCATAACTTTTTGGTTAGCGGAAACGCCTCCTAAATAACCTTCTTAGGAGTATTAAGGATGATACTAGTCTTGGTCCAGCCAATGTGTGGTATTGAAGCGCCGGACAGCCTGGACTAGGTACAAATCTAACCTCAAAAGTTAGTTGCATTAACGCACCCACATGTTCTACACTAGTGGTCAATACATGGCATTATCTTGACAAATCAATCCTTAGGCCTGGAAGCAATTTATTTAAATTAAACAGAATACTTCTCCTTCCCAATGGAATGCAGAAATTTTACACAAAGGCATTAAAAAATCGTAACCTAAGCTGCTTCCATCTCGAGTACACATTCTTTTATTGATTGCCAATAATAGGACATAACTGTCAGCATCACTTTGTTGCCACTTGCCAGTAATACCTTTTTGTGTAATACGATCCAATATTAACATCCAGATACACAATGGTGAGCGGTTACAATCAAAAGGCTGTCCTAAGGACAAAGGACAGTTCCAATCACTTGGATGATTAGAAAAAGTAACTTATTGGGGGGCTTGGAAAACCTTCTGAATCATCTAATGCATCCACCTGATAATCTAATGTGAAGCCACCCAAGGGTTGATGATAGGACCTGAAATATACCATACACACAAGAATGCTCAAATCTTTTATGTATCTTACCTTTTTCAAAGTGGAGCCAGATTTGCAAAGAAGTTTCAGTAATTCTGATCACAAAAAGTTTAATGTGTCTCTAGATTGTCTCTCTCGTCAGTACGCAGGCACATGCCAAAACAGGCTATTGAAGTAGAGGTAGATACGATTAGGTATTAACTAACAAACCGCTCTCAAAATTAAAGGTCAAATTCACAGATCAAATAATAGCATCAACCTCAATTGGACATAAATAGGGTCTCCACACTCCAAAGTGCAAAAAAGGTTACAACATGACAATTTCGACAATGATGTACAGAAATGCTACATAAGGAGGGTCTCCAAACTCCAACATCCAAAAAAGTTTACATCAAGCAAAATTCAAAAATGATGTCGAGAAAATGCAACAAAATACCATCAAGACATGAACATGTGCTCTAGAAAATTACCGATACAGTGCAACCAGGAGCAAGGGAGAAAGCAACCATAGAAGATTCTGAAAGCCATATCTTACAGCCTTTGGACTCGGTCTCAACATCAGTAACGCGGCCAATAAAGGCAGATATGCCAACCAGAAAAGGGTATTTGTCACTTGCTTCTTCTAGAGAACACAAGAAATCTTCTTCACTAAATTCAGGTTCTGGAAGTGGTGTCGAAGACGATGAACTCTGAGGAGATACAGACTTGTCAAAATACGAGTGCTTCGACGCCGCTTTTGAAGTCTTCTTCGATTTCGAAGGCATCTCCTCCCAATCTTCCTCTCCTGTAAAAGATAAAGAGGTGAGAACTCGGCAAAAGGAAACAACAGCTAAGAATAATTAACTAATGACGATTGAAACGGATGGACCAATGTGTCACCAATTATGGTGGAAGGGTGAACCAACATCAAGGAACTGCCTTCCAAGATAAACCGAGCAAGAACAAAACTATTCTATTAATTTATTTATTTCTTATTCAATCAAAATGTTGTTTCACGAATTCACCTCATCATGTATTAGCCCAGAAACTAGTAGGCAACAAGGGAGGTCCTTATCCATTTCCAAAACAAGGAGCGTCACAATAACAAGGTAACTCCGAGCAGGTAATCGGATTCTATTCTTCAATAATCAGTAATCAGTTTTAAGTAGTTAAAATGGAACTTTACAGAGCTATACAAGTACACAAAGACAAAACTCATTCTTATCTTGGAAAACATAACACACAAATAGTAGCTCCGATTTGCAGTTTCAAGTAGTTAAATGTGGAGCAATTAGGAGACATAACGAGTACACAGCAACAGACTCAGACTGAATGTGAAGTTGAAAAATAGAACATGTATTAATGTATATATTTGCTCCATTCAACAGTATTAAAATGGCCTGATAAAAAAAAAACAGTATTAAAATAGCTGAAGCTAGTGATTTTCCACAGTTCAATTTTCACTTTGGCTTTCATAGGGATGTGGGAATCATGTTTGTTTTGCCAACAAAAATTACAGTGGCAAGAGAGGGACTCCGTTCTATCTCTCATTGGGGCAAAGGATGTTCGCCTACTATCTCGTTCCTTGTTGTGTTACGTGCACGAATAAAGCCAAAATCAACATCAATTGAAGTTCTCGTGCTGGGGTGCACAAAACCATTATCTATGCTGCTATTAAAAAGACAAAACTTAACCAAAAAATCACAATCAACTTTAGAAATTACGACCAAATTCAAATTACAGATTCTACGTCTACTTCCGGTCGTGATCCCTCTGATTGGAAGTCAAACAAAAGAGAGTTGATCAAGCATCATAAACACTAAACAGCCAGTGATAAAGACTCAGACACAGAAACAATAAAAAAAAAATGCACCCATAACAAAGAAACCATTCCTTTCATGGAACTGTAACACAACTGCCCTCATGAAGCGAAATCGTAAACCGAGATTCTGAAAAATAATTTGTCCAATTCAGTAAAGAAGTAAATTTTTCATGTAGCCATGTCATAAAACCCCAACCCTTCAAATGATGAATACCTTCAGTGGAAATATCTCACAGCCAAACGAAAGGAACCAAAAAAAGGAGGAGCGATATCAATATTCTGTCTTCTAACAGGACTATCAACCACCGCCAGATCCAAGCGAAGGAAGGAGAGCGAGAGAGGTACCTGCTTAGTCCTTGACTAGAGGCCGGGGCACGTGCCATGCGTGCGCAAGTCAAATTTTGCAATAGAACAAACAGTAAGCGGGAAGTTATTGTGCATATTCTGTCAAAATTCGACATGCGCACGCATTGCATGTGCCCCGGCCTCTAGTGTTTTTCTCAGAGTGAAAATTTTAACATTATGAAGATTTGAAAGTACAGGAAAGTTTATCTCCTAATCATGAGCCTTGATTGTTTGGAAAACAAAATCTGCAATACAAAAGAAGATAATTTGGAGAATGAAATGACAAAGGAATGTCGTCTTCAAGTTATTTACGTTTTTTTGTTAGGTTGATTAGACTCTTGAATATGGAGGGAGAAATTGGAACACATAAGTTTTTTGTGCCTTTTATCATTTTTTATCGGAATTTTTTTTTATGCTTTTTGGGTTATACCCAGACAAAACTGTTGAGGAAAAAGAGAAAGGGGGTGCATGAAATAAAATAGATAAAAGAATAAGATGAAAACTGGAACAACTCTCAAAGAGAACCTGTAAAAAGCTCCGAAGAAGAGAAAGGGTAGCAAGAGCCTTGAAGTTTCTCCTATTCTCCTTAGTCTCAATTTCTGAAACCTAAAGTCATTGTAAGAACTCCTAAGAAGAGACAGAGGATGAAAAGTGATTGATCAAGTCTGAAAAGGGAAAAAGGGAAAAAAAGAGTCTGTTTGAATTGGGTGATTTTGAGAGAAACGGGAAAAAAAGGAACCCTAAACCGTCTCCTAAACATAAGTGACTCAAACTTAAACCAACCACATTGCTCTGCTATTATTGACCACCATCAACAAATCCAATTTGGCTCCTTCGAAAATCAATCTCATATATATAACACAACAAAAAAATATTGAAAAAAGAAGTCAGTTCTTGCCAAGAACTTAGACTAAGAACTCCTGTAACTCAAATCACAAATAAATTCAATTGAGTCATTCTTAGATCAGCATTACGCTAGATGCAAGCATAGTAATAATGGACACACATTTTCACAAACGGAGGCAGAGGAGGGAATGCTACCACAGTTTTAGCTGCAAATTAGACCTTCTTGTAGATGTTGGTGATGAAAGAGAATTAGCCAAACAGATCGCAGACATTAAAACATAAATACTTGAATTCAAAAAAGGCCACATAGCAATTTTAAATCAGAACAATAAGCATGGATTGTGGTGCTATACAATGCAAACCATTAGAGGGGAATCAACAAAGTAACCGTGTAAAGTTAACGTTTGCACGTATTTAGTGCTTAACGATGTGGCTACTTCTTTTCAAGGAAGGGGAAAAAATGCACAGGGAAGCTTAACTTATTTGTCAATGCCAATGTGGTAGAAAAATAAAATCTACCAAGGCCTTCCGATCAATCTGGAAAGTAAAAATGGGCAACATCAAGAACTTGAACCCAATCAAACCAATTAGGCATTTTGTATCCTAGGTTTAACAGAGAAAGAGGCGCGAATCTTCTTCAAATTCACAAAATCAAGCCACGCCAACAAAGATCAAATTTTTAGAAACTGTTATACTTGATTTCTCATTAAAAACCCAATCTCATACATGATACAACATAAGCACAATAACCATAAACAGTTTTACCAACTCAAATAAAGCAAACTAAAAATAAACAATACCCATTACCGTACAGATAGCAAAGGATGGAGACCAAATAAGATGAAAGCAATTACCAACTATTTGAAGCACCAATCCAATCTTGGAGGAGATTTTGTTACAATGTCCTTGCCTAGATAAAAAGAAAAGAGCAAAACACAAATAAATTGCTGAGAGAAGAAAACTGTAAATACTCACATGCATGATTTCCCTTTTACTTACAGGATCAGATAATCAAATAAAAAATTCAAAATCAATCTGAATACAACAAATACTTCTAAGTTGGTTTTTCTAAAGCACACTAAATTACTCAAACTAATAAAGGCAGGATACCAAAAAAAGCACCCAAATGTCTCAACTATAAATATAAATTTCAGTAAAAAAATCACCAAAATCTCTTTCAAACATATAGCAAAATACGGTTGCACAGTCACTAATTTGATAACAACAGAACCAATGCCCTATGGCAATCGAACATGCAAAAGAACTAACTTTATTTCGAGGGATACATAATGGTACAGCCTCAGATTAATTTCTAAGGATTGTAAAAAAGAGCTTTCAAACGAGCAATAGAATCTGATCATCAGGATTATTATGAAGAACAAAAAGAGAAATATAACAGGGGAGAACACTTAAGAAGACAAAGGCAATTCACTTGAATAGATAAGGCCTCATGTTTCCCAATCCTACAAAACTCAAAAACCTTTTTCCCAACTCAAAATAAACCCAATTTAAGTTCGAAGTTTACGTATAGTAAAGCAAACATAGAACCCAATAACCTTTCCCCAACTTAAACCAAACCCAATTTAGGTTTGAAGTTTCCATCCATACAGTAAATAAAACATAGATTTGCAAGGTGGGAACGATTTCAATTCTAGCCATCTGTGAAATTTTCGATCAATATCTCTATTTCCCGTATTGTCCACCATGCCGATGTACAAAATTAATGGCTCAAACAGAATTCACAAAGGCGGGGTACAAAATTAATGGTTCATACATTTCACCAAACATTTGGACTGCTTAAAAAAAGATATGTGAAAAACAAAAGGAATGGAGTATCCCATTGTGAACTGGATATGAGACAGAAAGGAGGAGTAAATCATCAAGCTTACCGAAAGAGGGAGGTAGCGAACCAGACAATTTCTTCGCCGTCAGTAACAAAATGCCGCCAATGGTCGATTGTTATAGAAACTATAGGAGAGAAAAAGAGAAACGACCTCGGATGTCTGGAAAAGAACTTACATCATCCAAGTTCAGTGGGTATCCCCTTCCGCTACGGTGCTAAGGTTCTTATTTTTAAGTAGTTATTTCCCGCTTCCCGTCATCCTCTCACGACACATCACCTTTATTTTTAAAGGCGAATACAATTTTTTTTTGAACTGTGTATTGAGAGAGAGAGAGAGAGAGAGAGAGAGAGAGAGAGATACATAGAACAATCAGGGAAAAACTGGTGAAATTGTGTATGAGAAACCATAGTCGTTACTTCCTGAACAACTTGTGTATGGAAAGGTTTGTTTCTGAAACAAAATTACGAAGATATAGATATAAGTAGATAATAAGGAGGGCTTCCTACCGATTGAGGCGACGACAGTGGTTTACGGCGGTGTACGATGGTTCCGGTGGTGACGCTTCGCCGATCCGAGGTTTTAGTAGTGATGGCAAGCGAGGAGCGGCGTTTGAACGGTTTTCAATCGGTTTAGCAGGGGAGCCGCAGGTCCGGAGTGGCAGGGTTTATGAGAAGTCCCGACTCACGATGTTAAACAAAAACCGTCAAATCATTCTTTGCCAACTTAACGCCGTCTATTGCCCCCATTATGAAGAAATTATAAAAAGTTAGTTTTTTTTAAAACTCCAGCAGATGTTCAGGTCAGCTTATATGCACCTTCATCTTAAGAGCATCCGTAATAGATTTGGTATATTTATGTGTTAAAATATGTATTAGGATAAAAATGGGTCTCACAAGTGTGTGTTATATACATTGTCATATTGTTAACATAGGAGTGTGTACATTAACAATGAATTTAGTAAATTTGTGTGTTAAAATATGTGTTATGATAAAAAATGAGTCCTACAAGTATATATTAGAAGTAATAGAGATTTATATTTTATGGTAATTGGAGTTTGAATTATAGAGATGGGACCTATTTATTGTTTGCTAATATAGTTGTCAAACTTGACACACATGCCAGCACATTATAAGATTTGACACACTCTAGCACACAAACTAATACAAGCATTTTGACACAAAAAATATATTTTTATTTGCTAAGTCTTAACACATATAATTAAACACGCTAGTTAGTACACCTATTGTGGATGCTCTAATTTGGTGAAATTCTTAGTATCAAATTTGTGCTCAAATCATCTGTCACGCTCTCAATTCAGTCCCCGAATCTCACTAGTCTGTCAAACTGGTACAGCATTCCAAAATAGATCAAATAGAACAATGAAGTTAGATTCATGAAGAAAGACAAGTACTTCAGAAATTAACTTTAGTCTGTGTCTGCATACACTTCACACCGTTTAAAACTGTGTCCCTGCAGTATACCTGAAAATGATAGGTCGAGTTACACTAATTCAGTAGAAAAATCTCTACAGATTTTATATGCTAATGGGGTGATGAGTGCCAAGAAAAAACATTTTAATATAAGAAAAATATTTTAGCTGAAGGTATAACCTACATAGCTATCCTTCTTTTAGACAATATAGACTCAATTCATGTTACTATTTTTTTTTTAACTACTTAGAAACATTACGAGTTAACTCTCTGACCAACCCTTCATCCAAATTATACTCCACACATGAGGAGAAAACGTATACATTGAATAATACCACATTGCAACATCAAATGACTCACATTCATTCCCAAAACAACCTTTCAAAACTTATGTTAACATCCATCGTATCCCTTTTTATCAAATTCTCCTTTTATAACCAACACGTCATGATTCAACCCACTTGCATTCACACGTGCCTTTAATTCCAGTCTCAAGTTCTCATTCTCTCAGAATTCCTTTTATTTGTTTTCCTTCATAAATCTAAGGCGTCACTTTAAACCTCCCATCATGGATCACCACAAACTACCAAACATGTCTCCATACCAAACAAATTACCACACCAATCTCAATACATCAAGTCACTATAATTTGAAGTCTATAAGAAAAGAAGAAAGCAAGTATCGACACTTCAAACCATGCAAGGCACAAACTCAAGTTAAAAGTTCATGGTTCCTCACATGATTGCTCTGTTCTTTCTAAATTTCACTCCCTGATTTCTTACACTCGTCCATTTAATCTCAATAATCAATCAGCCTCATCATCAAACCCACACATTCCCATTTTAACATGATACTAAACAATAACAAGATTCTCCATCTTCACTATGTCCAGGGACGGAGCCAGGATTTTCAAGTGCACTAGGCTGCACTTGAAAACCCAACAAGCTAAAAAAAATTGCACGAAATGAAAGCTGACTATTGCTTGCAAATCCCAACAGCAACAACGCAAAATGAGCAACAACAGCAACGCAAAAAGCTGACTATTGCTTCAAGTGGAGTCTTTGATAAAAACCAGAGCATAGAGTATAATACACTGGACAAACATGCTTCGAACATGCAGAAAACATACAGTTTGCACCAACCTGGACAAACATGCTTCAAACCCGAGCCCCGTAGTTCACAGCAACAACGCAAAAGATAATACATCAGAAAACATACAGTTTGCACCAACCTGCATCACAAATCAAACAGTAGATTTTTAGAAACTTCAAACATAAAGCTAACAAATACAGCTAATTCAAAGAGTAACAAATACATACACTATTTGAGTTGTGCCCTTCGGTCTTTCAAAGAGTAAAAATCATCGATTACTGCATCGGTATTGATACTTCCAGCTAATTCTCTTTCAATGTAGAGAACCATAGAATCTGCAAGATATTCCTCCTCCATTTTGTTACGAAGTTGAGTTTTGACAATCTTCATAGCCGAAAACGCTCGTTCAGTAGTTGCAGTGGTAACAGGAAGAGTCAAAACAAGACGAATCAACCTTTCAATCAAATGATAGTTTTGAGACTTATTTGATTCAATTAACTGTCGCAACAATTCCGAGTTTATAGTGGTTCTAAAACCTAGTTTACGAAAACCTAGTTTATAGTTTACTACTTTCGAGTTTATGGACTATAGTTTACTACTTTCTGACTTTTTAATTAGTGGTTCTAAAACCTAGTTTATAGTTTAACCCGTTCGAGACTTCGAGCCTGGCCATTTTCGAGACAACATGTCAACAACAACACCCAGTCTCCCACACGAAACAAGAGAAGAGACAGATCGCAGTCTCGCAGAGAAAATCGCTTCAAAATAGTCCCAATTTTCGGTTCTTACCCTTTTAGTTTACCTTGTTCTACTCTGATTCTCTGAAGACTGAAGTTCTGAACCAGGAGGACCAGCGAAACAAGAGACAAATCCGCCGAAACAAGAGACAATTTTCGGTTCAATTCCTTGCCGAGCTTTCCCTTCTTCGCCTTCAGCCTTGCAATCGCCTTCCTTCGTGAATAGGGTTTCTCTCTGCGTGGGAGCCTGGGAGTAACTGGTAAAGTGGTAAGGGCCGTAAGGCCAAAATGGGTTTGGGCAGCTGGAGTAGATTTGGGCCAGAGTGGGCACAAAGAAAAATTGGTTGGGCTACCAAAACTTGGGCTGGGCTAAAAACTGAATGGGCCAAAACTTACATAGTAAATTTTTTTTTTTTGTTGGTTTTCTGAACCTGCACTGGGTTGGAGCCCACCTCAGCCTCCAGCCCAGCTCCGTCCCTAACTATGTCACATGTTTCAATTTCATTTTTGGGTATTAAGGACGATGTGCATCCTATGTTCATTCCGGCACCGCACCTTTCGATGGATCCGTAGCTTTCTTGTACACTTTCGGGTATTAGGGACCTCGTGCGTCCTATGTTCATTCCTGCATCACACCTTTTGGTGAATCCCATGGCTTTCTTATGCTCTTTCGGGCATTAGGGACCCCGTGCGTCCCGTGTTCATTCCGGCATCACACTTTTCAGTGAATCCGTGGCTTTCATTATCGTTAAATCATTCAATTAGTGTCACATAATCTCACTAAACGAGCAATCTCTTTATCCACTGTTTCTCTAATCTCCATACATAACAAAAAAATATCTCTCACACCAATACTTAAATTCACTTACACGATAATAATCTCATCTTTTTAACCAAATCATCATCAGGCATATTCTATAATCTCAATACATAACAAAACACGCCAACCAATTAGATTCATGGATCAAACACACGTAAAGAAACTCCCTTCACAATTTCTATAAGAAAGACACAAAATTCCACACCTTTAACATAGTAGATCTGTAATGCCCCAAGCAGACCACTGGCCCAATACCCTGATTTTGATCCACAAGCCACACCACATGGCCCAAAAGCTTAAGCACAAGGTACTAGTAGTAGCCCACAAGGTTTGTTATATGCCCAAGATTGTCCATGTAGACTTCCAATGTGGGACGGGGTGTTACAAGATCAACCATTTATTTCTCATCAATCAATGACATACCCTAGTAAGTCAATTAATCCTTTCCGAACTCAAACCCAAGGAAATATGTCAAATAATCTAATTCTAAATGAAATATCCATATTACAACTCATGGTCTCATTTCATCATTAACCTCATCATCAATCTAGTGATTGTACTACAGGTGTCAACTAATCCCTCATGAGCTCAATATCATACAGATAGCTAGAAACGAACTCACACTTCAATTCCTATCAAACATCATTCATTATATTATGTGCGTTCATAATTCATTCCTAAACTTACCCTCAAATCAACGTAACCATTCATCAGGTGTCAAAGATGTACTATGAGAACTCCACCACAGAATAATGATATTAACATAACTTTGGATTTTGAATACTTAAACTATTCCCATCGTTTTAATATATCGAGTAACCATTTCACATCACATCACCTATAATTGTCATTACTTCATAGTTAGGGTTCAAGTGCCTTATTTCGATTCTCAACGGCTCTTGACAATTCTTTAAATTACATTTCAACGATAATTAATTCCTTCAAAACCCAAGATGATATACTACGTGTCCAGCATCTAATAATATTCATAAACTCTTACATAAGTATAAACCAACCCCATAAAAGGAACCACGACCTCTGAATATGAAAAGGGAAATTTTTTATGAAAAACTGTCTTGATTTCCGGAACTAGTAAATACAATGGTTCCGGAACTCAACTCGAGAAACTTAAAACTTCACTACTGGACAAAGAGTTTCGAAATTGGGCAAAAGGAGGGTTCCGGAACTAATCTGAAAAAAATTTCACGAACAATGCAGTTCAAACTCAATAACAACATTTTAAACACCATTTTGACACCCAATCAACTCATAAACACATAAAAGAGGTGAGAAATCCCTACCTCGAATATCAAGAGCAAAACCCAAGAGTTCCTCCAAGCTCTAGACCTCAAATTCGAACCCATCAAAGAAATTCCTCCTCGAACTTGAAACACACGATTTCCACCAACAACATTTTCCTCCAAGCTTGATCTCATGATTCCTCAAGTGCTTGGTCGCCCAATCAAGTAAATCGAAAAGGTAAGGAGTTTCAAAGTGATCCGATTGTGAATTTTCTTAGATAGATATAAAGCGCTTGCTTCATAGAGCAACTTTAATTCTTAGATTTTTTCGAAATCTCACTCTAAGGAGATAAAATCGAAGAGAGAAGTACAAAAGGGAGAAAGAAATGAGAAAAAGCTCTAGGGTTGATTTTCGTGGTTATGGAGTGTGAAAAGAGTAAAGGTAGTGCTTATATAGTGGTCCAACAAGCGACCCAATTCGAGGTGGGTTCCTAAACTACGAAAAATGGGGGTTTCGGAACTGATCTACAGATAAGTGTTCCGAAACTGGCAAAAACAGGGGTTCCGGAACCAATCTGAAAATTTTGCAAACTCGTTCAACGTTCAACGAGTCAACCTCCGATCACCACCCACACACTCACAACACCCCAAACATCCTCACATCAACGAAACACATTTTTCAACGACCGACCAAACTTTCATTACATGACGATGCACGTTAATCCGTAACCCTACGTTAAGAAAATGATATTCCATCCGAAATACGATCATTCACATTCAAATTAATTAAAGAAATATAATTTAAAATTACGGGTCCTTATATCATCCTTTGCCAACTTGACACCGTCTCTTGCACCCTTTATGAAGAAATTCTAATTTTTTTTAATTATGGCAGATGTTCGGGTCGGCTTACACGCGCTTCCATCTTTCGAGAAATTTTTAGAAATGTTCTTTGGGTGATAGCGGTGCTCCACGGATCCGGATCCAATATGCAAACCCATAGGGATGTGTATGGAAGGAGTATATACTTTTGAATATGGAACCTAATGGAGAGATTATCGGGTTTAAGGTGATTAAATAAGAAAATCAGGGTTCAATTTGAGACGGGACTGAAATTCAAGGTTTCTTATGTCATCTTTCCATAAGTTTTTTTTTTTATCGATACATGGCTTGAGTACTCTCAGAGTATCATGTGACACTACCGTATCGTGTTCCCACAAATAAAAGATACCCAAAATCAATACTTAAATTTGAAGATGTCTCAATCATCATAAAATAAAACGCTAGCAATTGAAATAGGAATCACTGTTTTAGATATCAAGAACACAAGTGCAATTTTTGAGGGAAACAAGTAAAATATGTTGTCACTACGGCTGCATTCTTTTGTGCTTAAACTTAACTTAATTTTTTTCCCCCTTTTAGAACTTAAATGGAAATAAATTAAGTTCATCCATTCTTCTAAACTTAAACTTAATTTTCTAACACACATACAATTACAATATTGCCTTTTCAAGAAAATAAGTTAAGTACATGCATTCTTTAGGGTTTTTAACAGGGGTATTTTTGACATTTCACCTATACCTTGAGGCTTGTTTGAGAAGACAGGGGTATTTTTGACATTTCACCTATACCTTGAGGCTTGTTTGAGAAGATTGGGAATTAAGTTAAGTTTAAGAGAATGAACTGAATTAAAATTTTAATTTAAGTTTAAGCACGAAAGAACGCAGCCGGAAGAGCAAGAAATTTGAAGGCATGTGACCTCTTAGTCCTACATTGCATCCACCCTTGTCCCAGCCGGATAATTTATCTATCAATTTATTTATACTATGTACAAATGCGTTTGTGTCTCCCAAGCCTCAAAACCCTCAATCCTAAGTTCTCACAATTTTTATTTTGTTATTTTTGGAAATTGAGAGAGGGAGAGGACGTGGGGTGGTTGAGAAAGAGAGAAAACGTGGAGAGGTTTTCGAGAAGTCGCCTGGTAATTGCTATATTGTTATTCTAAAAATCAAACATTTTAGTTTGTTTTTTTTTCTTTGTGTATCTTTCAATTTTCACAATTTTGAATTGGAATAGTTGTTACTAGCACTGTGCCCGTTTGATGTATGGGGACAATAGAAAAAAAAAGTTAATTAATTTTTATGCCCCCGTGTATCGAACGGGACCAATGCTTACTATACTATAAGCAAATGTAGCGGGCTCAAAATACTCCAAACCCCCATTTCTAAATTATTACGATTTCAATTTTTTAAAAGAATAATTCAGAGGGGGAGGAAAACAACGTGGGAGGTTTGGAGAGAGCAAGGCCGGCCATTTCCAAAACTCAAGAGGCCTGAGCCTTGGGCATCCTAAAAAGGTCAAATTTTAGGGGCACTCCACTTATTTTTCTATTTGGACTTGAGTATAAGTCTTTTTTGGCCCTATACAAGGAAAAAAAAAAGGCACATTCTAATTAAAAACCTGTTGTGGCCCTGTGGCACACACGGATCCAGAAGAGCCCAAAAAATGCTTGGTGGCCTTTTTGTAAACAAGAGATGTAAATGGTCTTTAATTCAAACCATTTATCTAAGACTCTTGACAGTTTCACCGTCAAACAAAAAAGAATACGTATAAACGAAGAAAAAAAGAAGAACGAACGAACGAACGATTCGAAGTTCGAACGAACGAATGGACAATCGATTCTCTCACTTTTTGCTCTGAAATTGAAGACGATTGATTCTCTCACAATCGATTCTCTCACGTCTATTGATGATATCACTTTCACCAAACGAATGGGGAACTGGGAGGGGCACTGTGTTCAGTTCTTCGAGGTATTTTTTTTTTTTAGGATTTCTGCTTCTTTCTGTGCTTACTTCTCTCTTGTGCCCTTGGTCTTTGGACTTGGAAGGTCTCTTCTCCATATACAAAATCCCCATACCTCTCCTTTTCTTCAAAGATAGTAAACCGCATTGGAGCTTTAAGTTTCAACAGTGAACAGTTAGTTGGTCTGTTGGGGATTACCATGATTTTATATTGCATAAATGTTGAAGTTTGTAATTTAATATTGCTTATGAGAAGTGAGACTCTCTTTAATTAAGTTCAGTTGAGTAGTGATAGTGATATTAAGGCTTTTTTTATTCTCCACTTGATTTGAGTTTATCGAAAATTGAAATGCAGGACCAGTATATAATAGTATAATACACACTGTAGAGTCTTAGAGTACATCTTCCATTCGCTTGCGACTTGTGTAGAGACCCGAATAACTCTAATTTTGAGAAATATTGATTAAATGCTAAATTGAGAAAATATGATTTTATTGGTGGATAATTGAATTAAGGACTAAAGTGATAGAATTGAGAATAGAGGGGTAATTGTGTGGATTAAAGGATACATGAGTATATAGAGATGTGTGTGAGGAGTAGGAGAGCATTTTCTATCTCCCCTCCCTCTCTCATCCGTTCCCCTCTCTCTCTCTCTACCGTCCCACTCTCTCTCTCTTCTCTTCTCACCAAAAACTCTACCTCAAACCCAAAAATCTTCAAGAAACATCATCAATCGAGCCTCCTAATCGCGTCCATAAGCTCGGAAATCCTTGGGTGAAGTTCGAATCGGAGTTTCGAGGTTCGAAAGTCTAGGGCTCGTCCAAAAACCCGTGGATCTCGTCCATTGTTTCGAGGTAGGAACTTCTTGACCTCCCTTATATGTTTGCTTGTTGTTTTGGTGTAGAATCGAGCCATTGGTTGTTGGATTTTTGATTTTCGTTCGTGTTCTGAACTTCTGCATGAATAGTACCCAAACAGCCTTAACCCATATCAATACAACAAAACCTGCCATCTTTTGTAAGCCTCCGCGTATCGATACAGAGAAAGGGCGTATCGATACGGGAGCTTATCTCCAGGTCTCCAAGCCAGCTTGGTTGTCTTGACTCCCAATCACTTCTAAACCCTCTTGAACACCTCATAATCGATCTCAAGCTCGTTTATTTGACTTCCTTTTACCTATCGTCGTTATCCTTGTCCGTTGGCGTCCCGTTGGTATAAATCGAATATGGAATCACATGGTTAAACATTGTTAAAAATGCTTATTGGTTGATACTTGGAACTTGTGATTGTTCATGATACATTTGTGATAGTGTTGGCATATCTTTTGACACCACATTTAAGAACGTGATCTAGAGAAGTCATAGTTTGCGTGTTAGTTGAGAATTGGGTTGTTTGAGGTCGAATGGTGGTTTGGGAGTCCCGTACGCAAGGGGTGGTAATACGGTGGCACACAAGGGTCCCGTACGCAAGGGGTGGTAATACGGTAACCCGGAGTTATAGGGATCACTGTGACGCAAGGGGTGGTAACACGGTAACCCTCGTAGTGATGTACGGTAACGCAAGGGGTGGAAATACCGATGGTGGGAGTTTGAGTTAGTGAGTTAAGTTGGGATTGTCGAGGTCATTTGAGTCTTGTGACTTAGGCGCATAATCGGAATAAAGATACATATTACAAATTAATCGGCCATTAAGTATCGAGCTATGTTCCCATATCTTTCTTTCTATTGCACTAATCGGCATGTTTGCATATAACTTTGGTTAGGATTTTCCTACTGGGCTATTGTAGCTCAACAAAATCTTTCTTTTCAGGTTCGAACGCCGGACAGTAGCATCATGCGTTGCATGCTTGGATTGTGGACAGATTTTCAGAAGCTTATCTCACTTAGTTACTTTTTCATCTTGTGATAGTCTAGCTTTTGGGTCAAGATGGCTTTGTAACTAATTATTCTTGATTTATCTTTAACTAAGTTTGTAACTGTATTTAAGCTAATTTGGGGCCGTGGTGCCAAAATGCATCTTCTTTGAAACTAAGGACTTGTCTGTAATTAAACAGGTGGAACATTATTTTGGGGAATGCGATGACAAGTGAGGTCTTTTATTAAAACGTATTGCATTGATTTATGTTAAAAATCCAGGTCGTGACAACTTGCGAGGCTTCAAATCGGTAAGTATTCTCTTATTATGCAAAGCCCTGGCTGGTGATGCTTAGATTTGTACTTATGTTAAATGCAGAGCCTTGGTTGGTGGTGCTTAGTTTTGTGCTGATTTAGTTGACATTGGTTGGTGTGCTTAAATTTAAAAATATCTTATTTATCTGATTATCGGTTAGTGCATCATTAATAATAATGTTATAAGCCTCTTTTTTTAATTCTTACTTAGGTGCATCATGCCTAAACGTCAACTATCTAGGTTGTGTTTGGTTGAGAGTTTAGTTTAGTTTAGTTTTGGTAGTAGGTAAAGAGAGAAATAGAGTAATGATTGAAAATAGGGGTAATGATTGGAGAGAGATAGAGAGAGATGAGAAAGTAATAATTAAAAAAATCGGGTAATGATTGGAGAAAGAAATAGGATAATGATTGAAAACAAAACTAAAACTAAACGGTTAACCGAACAAAGCACTAGTCATCAGAAAAGAATAAAGAAGCAAAATACAAAAGCATTAATAAATTCTCAAAAAGGGGCTATTAAAAAGTTCTTTTCAAGCAACGAAAATGTATAAGGCTCAGTCGAAGAACACAAAAATTTGGTGATTAATGTCGTTGAAAACTTGGTGAATGAAGAACAAGTAAAAGAAGAATGTAGGGATTTAGGGGGTGAGGAAGCCTATCAATTTATGTGTAACAACCCGTAATTTTTATCATTAATAATATCGTTAAAAAGTTTATTTGTAATAATAAAATTATTTTCTTTAATAGATATATACAAACATAATCCTATTCTATCTTATTTTTATTTTCTTTTCTATTTTGCATACAATTACTTGCATGCATGAACACTCCTCCTATCTCTCCCTCTCGTACTCATTCTCTACTTCCTCCCTGACCCTAAAACAAAGCCCAATTCGTCCATTCTAAATTCCATGAACCCAACTCCATGAAATTCATTCTTATTCTACTACTACTTCCAAATTCTCCTATAAATACCCCATCTCTTCGACCCTTGGGCACACCACAATACTCTCCAAGCCCCAACAGTCAAGAAAAGAGAGAAAAATCGAAGGAAAACAAAGCTCCAATCCATGGAGTTTTAGAGAGAGAAAGTGAGAGAGAGAAAAGTGGGTTTCGTACCAAGATCCAACCGGAACCCGATCCGATCATTCCAATCCGTTCCTACAACTCTTAGCATCACCAAACGTCGTCCAATTTGATCCCAAGGTTCTCCAATCAAAGAATCCGAAGTCATCTTCTCCAAAATTCAAGTTTCGGTTCACAAATCAATTCGATCCAAACCAAGGTATTATAATCCACTCCAAACACTCATTTACGTTTATTTAGTGTTTTTAAGCATAACCCATGGTCCCTTACGATCCCATGCATCAAAACCAAGCCGAAACAACAACAACAAAAAAAAACGAAACTGCATTACACCTTGCGGCCGCAACCTGCGGACCGCAAGAACTTGCCGCAAGGTTGCGGTGCGGCGCCCAGCCGCAAGGTTGACTGGTCCAACCTTGCGATTTGCACTGTTTTGGTTCGAAACCGTTTTGCGACCTCCCGAACGATGTTTTTGACCCCCGAATTATTTTTCTTAGACTTTTAACACTTCAAAAATCATAACTTGTTAATTTCATTTTTTTTTATTTTATTATCTATTTATTAAATTTTTTATTTGTTTTCCATCAAAGTTTACAAACGAAAATTTTTTGCGACCTTCCGAACAATGTTTTTAACGCCCAAACTATTTTTCCTAGACTTCTTGCATCTCAAAGATGATATCTTGTTAAAATCATTTTATTTATTTAATTAACTATTTATTATTATTTTCACATCGTTTTCAAACAAAAATACTTTACAACATTATAAACAATGTTATTAATGCCCGAGTAATTTTATTTAGACTACTTACTTTCCGACGATCAAACAATGTTAACCTTAGCATATTTTAAATTAGTAAATTAATTATTATCTATTTACTTCACTTTCGGCTATTTTATTTAACATCTTTTAAAATAATTTCGGGACCCTCCGAACCCAACTTTTGACATCGAACATGTTGTATAGGACCTTTAGAACTCTTATTAAGGTCATGATAATTATTCTAATATTTTTACCTAATTATTGTATTTAATTAGTTTCTTAGTCAATCTAATTACTTAAAATAATTAATAAAAGACTAGAAAATTATTTTTTTAAAATCTTATATAAAAGTTCCTACCTTATTATTGATATCGTGGCCATACAAGATTAAGGGCAATGACCCAGTCATAAAAAGTTGTGTGATTGCATTTGCCTAAAATTCGTTTTGATCCGCTTGTTATTCGTTTTTATTTATTATTGTGAATAATATTGTGTTGATACTTGATTTGGATGCTAGATTGGACCATAGAGACATGGGGTGGTATACGAAATAAAAATCACTTAGACGATGCTAAGTAATGGATAAACTGTGAAGTTTCTTTCTTTTTAAAGATTGCCTACAGGCGTGATTTTGAGATGTGATGAGATTAAAACTGGTGTGTGTTTAGTGATGAATTGATAAACTGGCATGTGTCCAGTGATGATTGTGAAATGATTGTGATGTGGTGTATAAGATAGGCGAACCCTAATTGTGATTCAGGCATGATAAACTATTCCCTTGTTGTAGTTATTGTAACTTAGGTTATCTACGACAGCAAAGGGAAGTGATCTCATGGGACCAAGCATGGCTAGTGGTTGGGGAGGAAAAACCTAGCGGATGAGATCTTAGATCACACAATAGGATAATGGATAGCAATAAATCGATTGACGTGAAAAATCTCTATTTTACTTCTTCGTACTATATTTATGCTGCTGCTTGCCAATTGTAAAGAAAGAGGGGTAGTTGGGTTGGATTATACTACGGAGTGAACTCTATCACTCAGGCACGGATTTCCTGGCATCCATGTCAGATTTTGCAGAAAATCAAGAAGAACCACAGAATCTCGAAGGTGAGTAGTTTTATGCAGAAGAGAATCCAGAAGTGGGAGTTGAGCCATAATACGCTTGGGATCCGTATCAATCTTAGAAGACGGCTCTGTTATTTTGTTTAGTTTATTCCTACAAAGACTATTTTTAGTATTTCCGCATGGTTTATAATAAATGAATCTGTATGATGAATTATTTGTTTTAGATTTCGAATTTGATTTAATAAATTTTCAAAAATTAGTATTTAATACCTCCGATTTTATTTCTGAAAATCGGAACGTTACAGTATCAATGAGAGCAGTAATGAAAGTTCGAGGCATGTCAATCATAATGTAGACTTGAATATTGAATGCGCTCCTGTGAACATTGATGATCCCTGTCATTGAGATACAATGGATAAAAAAATTAAGGGACTTGTTGGTTCAAAGAGGTCCCGTAAGAAGAAATGGTGATACCACCTTTCTTAAGGATGACAATGAGAAGGGTAGACATTTCTCTTCTATGCACTATATTCGCTATTTACCCAATTGAGAGAAATATGATAGAAAATGGTTAGTATACTCAGAGGCTTTGAATAAAGTATTTTGTTTTTGTTGCAAATTATTCAAGAATGAAGGAAACAAGACTCGATTGGCTAATGATGGATTTCAAGACTGAAAAAATATTGGTGAAAGGCTTAAAGGTCATGAAACTAATTGGGAGCACCTCACTTGCATGAACAAATGGATTGAGTTGGAGAGAAGATTTCAGAAGAATCAAACAATTGACAAAAATGTTCAAGTACGAGTCATTAAAGAGAGGGAACATTGGAGAGGGGTATTACTGAGAGAAATTGCTCTTGTAGAAGCACTTGCGTAGAATAATCTACCATTTTGTGGAGAAAATGAAAAGATTTACCTAAGGAATAAAGAGAATTTTTTTATGTTTTATTCAAATGATGGAAAATTTTGATCTAATAATGCAAGAGCACTTGAGACGAATTGAAACGGGTGAGATTCATAACCATTATCTCAATCACAAAATCCAGAACGAGTTGATACATATGTTAGTGGCGAAAGTGAAGAGTAAAATTGTTGCAACAATTAAAAACGCTAAATATTATTCAGTTATACTTGATTGTACCCCGGATGTAAGTCATGAAGAACAAATGTCCCTTGTCGTACGATGTGTGGATATTTCAACAAGTCCAATCGAGGTGAGTGTAAGTGAGTTCTTTTTAAAATTTTTGAAGGTGGATGATACGATGGGATTGGGACTATTTTGTGTACTTCAAGAAATATTAGTTAGCCTTCAACTTGATATTGGTGACTTAAGGGGACGAGGTTATGATAATGGCTCTAACATGAAAGGGAAAAATAAGGGTGTGCAAACAAGGGTACTTGGAGTAAATTCAAGAGCATTCTATATACCATGTGGTTGCCAAGTCTCAATCTTATTCTTTATGATATGACCAAATCTTGTTCTAAAGCAAAAATATTTTTTGGAGTAGTACAACATCTATATGTGTTATTTTCCTCTTTAATCCAACAGTGGGCAATTTTAAACAACAATTTGAAAGATGTGAAGGGTCTCGCACTTAAGATATTTGTCACAAACATGTTGGGAAAGTCGCATTGAAAGCATCAAGGCGATAAGATACCATCCCTCAAAACTAAGAGATGCTTTGGTAGACTTGGTGAACGACACGACAGAGTCAATAGCACAAAGTGAAACTAAATCCCTTGCAAAGAACGAACTTGAGAATTTTAAATTCTTGTTTGCCATGGCTGTTTGGTACAAGTTGTTGTTTGCTGTTAACATTGTGAGCAAGTTTCTTCAAAGTGAAGACATGTGCATTGTCACGCCCCGTCCCGGAACGACACCCGGAGTGGACCCGAACCGACACGGCCACGTGGCATTCCACACAAAAGACAAACAACTAAACGACAACCAAATCAGAAATAGAGTAAAGCCCCCAGCAGAAGACTTAACATAATATAAACAAGGTGCCACGATAATTATAAACCTACATTGAACAAACGATACTCAACATATTTACAAATTTGAAGTCAAAAAGTACTTGACAACATTAGTCACAAAATGAGTTTAGCAAAAATCAGAGCTAGACCCAAGACAACCAACTCGACTACAAACACCAACACTCGATACTAACCAAGTGTCCCCAAAACGTCGACCGGTAGTGGACCAACTCTACGACCACCTGAGACCTGGCAATCCAAAAAGGAAAACCAGAGTGTGTGAGATATAGAATACATTCAATAATATACGACAATGCCCGAAGGAACATCTCAATTGAATGTAATTCACACAACTCAGCATATACACTCAAATAGACAACACACATATAACCACAACACATGCGGTGGCACGTCTGCCACAAACCCATATACCCCAGGAATGGTGTCCCACACACCATGCTCCCAACTACCGGTAATTAAGCGGCATGGCTTACGACACGGTGTGCCTCACACACAAACCTTCGGCGGTATAATCAACATCTAACAAGTATGCATATCAATAGCTAAATCTCAAATAGCATGATACACAACCACCACCATGCAATATCCCATTGAACCTATCCATATCAAACACACTCACCTTTATGTCGATCGAAGTATGCCAAACTAAGGTTTCGGCACCTCCTGAATGACCGGCTTTTTACCTAGCCACAAGTTAATTCATATTAGTTACGAATTCAACGAACACTCGACACCAAGTTATAAAGCTAACAAGATGCTAAACGATATCTCATGAATACTAATATGTCCATGTCAACCCCTAGAAGTATCCCAAAATAAGCATAAAGTTCAAATATGAAATAACTCTTGAAATCGGGTTGTAAACTTATGACCAGCTTGACTTATCTTGGCCATAACTTTTAATTGGATTAGAACTAGATCATGAGACCACCACCAACGGAAAGTACGTTCCGAGCACATCAATTTCGATATAAAATTTGCCCAAAACGGAGTCCGAATGAAAAAGTTATGCTCATTTGAAGTTTCGTCAGAAATGCTGATTTTTAACCTTGGTACCGGTACTGCAAAAATCCCAGTACCGGTACCAGCCCCAAAAACTCACAATTAACGTCCACTGGACACTTGGTACCGGTACACCCGAAATCCAGTACCGGTACCACCTGGGTTTTTCAGCAAAAACACAGCTCGAACCTCCTCCAATTCCCAATCTTTTCCTCCACTCAAAACAAGTCTAAAACTCATCAAACTACACCAAATCATGCTCAAACACCAAGAGATTAAAGAGCTACTCAAGGACCACCAAATACATGAATTGATTTCAAGTTCTTAGCACCAAAATAACAATATTCAAGTATAGATTTTAGAACATGAATTTCAAGCACTAAAGCAAGAAATCTAACAACCTAATCATGAAATTACCTAGATGATCAACAACCTAACAACCAAGAACCTCCAAGCTCTCCTCTCTTCTTTCCCTTCTTCTTCTTCTTCTTTCTCTCACTCTCTCTCACTCTCTCTCTCTCCACGTTAGAAATAAGAAGAGAATAGGGGAGTAAATATCTCCCAAATATCTCCCAGGATATTTCATAAAGCCTAAGAGAAAAATTATAGCATGCAATTGAAACATTAAACTTACTTATGCTCCACCCATGAATCACACATAAGCCCCTCGAACTTTCGTCTCACACAATTCAACTCCATAACATATAATTAGATTAAAAAGTCATTATAATAACGATATATCCGGGACGGGTATTAGACGCATAGACCTTTCTATCGAGAAGTTAAAAGGCCTTATTGATTATTTTGAGAACTACAGAAAAGTTGGTTTTGCAGAGGCAATGGTTGATGCTACCGTAATGGCGAATGAAATGGGGATTGAACCTAAGTTTGTTAAAAAGCGCATCATTCAAAGAAAGAAGCAATTTGATGAAGATGTTACAGACAAGGTGACATACTCTGCTGAAGAATCAATGAAAGTGAATTACTTCTTGTTAATTGTGGATAAAACTCTTTCTTCCTTCAAAGATGAGTTCCAACATTTTGAAGTGTATGAAAAAAAAATTGGTGTCTTGTTTAATTTGGAAAAGGCGAGTTCGAGTGATGAATGCTTAAAAAATCATTGTACCAATCTTGAAGAAATTTTAAAGCATGGCGGGGTTTCCGACATTGATGGGAGAGATTTGTTTGTGGAGTTGAAATGGTTGAAACAAGTATTGCTAAAAGGAGTGCAAAAATCAATTGAAGTACTCAATTTTATCAAACTTATGGCGGACTCTTTCCCAAATGCATGGAATGTGTATAGAGTGCTTTTGACTATACCGGTTAGTGTTGTTACGGGAGAAAAAAGTTTTTCAAGTTGAAGTTGATAAAAAGTTACATTCGATCAACCATGTCACAAGAAAGACTAAATGGGTTAACCATGTTATCAATTGAAAATGACTCGGTGAAAGTGGTGGATTATACAAATTTAATTGACAGTTTTGCTTCTAGAAATGCAAAACGAGAATTGTTCAAGTGGCCCTTATGCGTTCTTGAGATAATATGTATTTACCTATTTGGAGACTTTGTATTTTGTGTTCGTATGTAATGATTAGTTGAATTTTATATTGATTTGGCTTTCTTGTATTGTGATTATTGCTGTAAAAATTGTTAAATTTTAACTCTTTAGGGCACATTTTTTTTATTGGCCTTAGGCATTAAAAATCCTTGGATCGGCCCTGGGAGAGAGAACATGAGGGAAGGGGTGGGAATTTGAGTGATTTTCTATTTTCTCTGCCCTTCCTTCAACTTCCTTCAAGCCCTGTCTTCCTAAATGAGAGCATAGATTTTGTTTTATTGTGATTAAATAAAAGTCATTATTATAACAAATATAAGATATTAACCAACTTTTTTTTATTTCTTCTTATATATTATTGTTAGAATATGTGTGAACGTTGAGTCCTACATCGGATAAACAAAAAAAGAGTTGGACCTTAATATACAATTGGATGACTCACCACTTATAAGACTTAGCCTTTTAAGTGGATATGGGTCATTTAGTGTATATTGGGCTCAAGTAATGTGGTGGACTCTTTGCCATTACTCCCATACAATTTGGGCCTTGAGCACGCAGTGGCGGGTCGATGCATCGGACGAACTTCCAACAAATGGTATCAGAGCCGATGGCTAACGATCTATGGGAAGACTCTCAGCGCACAATTGAATGGGTTTGCACAGAAGACACTCGTGGAGCGATATAAAATCCAAAAAGGTGACTCCCGATGAAGCAAGGTGGCTTGATGTTGGAGTGCTGTATTGGATGGCGCATTGTCGATGGAGTTCACTCGTTGGAGAGCACGGTGCTGTTGAATTAATGAGCACATTTGCTCTTGATGGAGTTCTAGTGGGGGAGCATAGTGTCGGTGACTAGGCACGTTGGCTTCCAATTGAGGTGACTCTGAATCAATTGAGTGGGTGCAGAATAAGCCCAGTTCGGGAGATAGGATTGAGAGTAGTAGATCAGAATGCAGAGAAAGGTTAAGGCCCAATGTTCGGTTCACACATGAGGGGGAGATTTGTTAGAACATGTGTGAACGTTGAGTCCCACATCGGATAAACAGAAAAAGAATTAGACCTTAATATACAATTAGATGGCTCACCACTTATAAGACTTTAGCCGTTTAAGTGGATATGGGTCATTCAGTGTATGTAACGCCCCGATTTTCGGACACGTTAATTAAATCATTATCAACTGATTTAATAATTCAATAAACTAATATATAAGAAATAAAATTTTATTAAACAGAGTTTAGCAGCGGAAAACCTTAAATACCAAATTCAAACCTACTTAATTGTCTTACAAATACCAAATTCAAACCTACTTAATTGTCTTACAAATCAGAAAAATGAAATAGAGTTTAACAGATGTGATAACACTTATGAAAATTTAACTAAAAGTACGTCAAAATAGCAGAGCCTCTAAGGGTATGGCCTCCAAGGCTCGACAAACTCCTCTTCCTCAGCTGGGAGGTCCTCATTCTGATACGGATCATCTTGCAGTGGAATCTGCCCTTCAGTCTCGTGATTACCTGGCATGAAACGCCAGCCCACGGCATTATAATGAGTTTTGAAACTCAGTAGATAATCTCAACCCTACTACCCCCCTTACCTTACAACTAGTAGATCAACAATATAAAAATTCATAATACACAGAAGGTACAGATTAATAGCACATCGTCATTTTCTTTACTATCCACTTATCTACATGAAATCTAAGGATCATCTCCACGAGATCATTTCCTCCCACATCCACTAACTACAACCGTCTCATGAGTCCACCCTTCCTCTTGCTTATCCTGTACCAGGGTCCTAGGTGAGTGCATCTTAGTTATGTATCTCGCATGTTCTCACTTAAAACCATAACAAGAAGATTGAGTCATCCCATGACGTATCGTACATTAGGGTCGGACATCCACTACCCCACATTAACTGTAACCGTCTCATGGGACCCATTCTCCTTTCCAAAGAGAAACTTCCCATGACGTATCATACATTAACGTCTCACTAACTATAACCGTCTCATGGGACCCATTCTCTTCCTCGAAGGAAAACTTCCCATGACGTATCATACGTTAGCGTCACAACAAATCTCATCACCGGGCCCCGCAGGTAACCCATTCAACACAGGGCCCCATAGGTTACCCTTGCCATCACCATGGCTCAAATCTCAATCCACACACTCACACTTCCAACACTTTACCATTTTTCATTACTTAACACCGTCTACGTGAATCACTACTCGTAACCACCCAGGAACTTATTTGTCCAATCTATCAGTACAACAACATTCACATAATCTAACATTTTTACGAACATGCTAACAACAATTAACCATATGATAAAATAATCACGCGATAAAACTACTCATGCGATAAGATTTATCATGCCATAGAATTTATCATGCGAAAACATTAGTCATGTGATTTAAAACAACTAAGTGATTTTTATTGGGACTTGTACGATTAGCTTTTGATACACTAGGGTGGAATTTACAAACTAAACATACTTGAGGGACTAAACTGGAAATAATCTAAAATACATTAGAAATCAACAGTGGCCAAAGGTTTGGACAATTCAGTGGGTTTCGGCCGGCTGCTTCGGTATTGAAAACTAATTAATTTCGGGGCTAAACATTAAATTTTACTACTCAAGAATTAAATTTATAAACTCCTAACTCTCGAGGGGCTAAACTGTAGTTTCAACACATCTCCTTAATAAAGTACTCGTGCATGCTACTGTAGCAATTAGGTGTGTTTCCAGAAAACAGAGCATCGCCTCTGTTATTCATTCGTTTTCAATATAGGATCGATTCTTGTCACTTCTAAATATTATAATTAACACATAGGAGTAAAATTATACTTAAGGGAGAGTAGGAAAAAGATTATTCTACCTTAACTCCGACCGAGAAGCAAAAACGTGATTTTTGATTTTTGGGTAACCGGAGAAAACGACCGGAATAGAGGACACCGGGACTGCTTCCTGGTGATCGGGGAATGTGGTTAAGATGCTGAAGGTTTGGGTGGAAGATTGGAGGACTGAAATCGATTGTTGGGGTGGTGTGAATGACAAACTCGATTTTTTTTTTACTCTCTCTCTAAAACTCCATGGGAGCTCTTACAAATCTTTTCTTTTCTTTTTTATATAGAGAGGTGAGAGAGAGAGGGGTGTAGTTTGGAGGTGGTGGAAGTGTGGAGGTTAAGTGTGCATGTGATGGAGTGTGGGAGGGAATTGAGAGAGATGAGGAAGAGATGAGTGAAAGGGTGCCGAAGATCAAGAGGGGATGGGAACACGCCTAGATTTTGCTACTGATGACTTTGAAACCAATAATGTATATGGTCAAGTATGCATATGAACGGGGAATAAATAAGGATAACTACTATACATACATATATATATATATATATATATATATATAAGGTACAAAGTTACAATGATAATGCACTTATATACACGTGATTTAAGCACTGTTTGGTTTTCTTTTCTTTTCTTTTTATTATTATCTACACTTATGACTAATATTTTTTTATACCTAATCTTGCATTTAGATTAATTAACTTAGTTAATTAATTATCGAATTAGAAATTAGCATCTCAAATTTTATAAAAAAAAAAAAAAAAATTCAGGAATGTTATAGTGTATATTGGGCTCAAGTAATGTGGTGGACTTTTTGCCGTTACTCCCATACAAATTGGGCCTTGAGCACGCAGTGGCGGGTCGATGCATCGGACGAACTGCCAACAAATGGTATCAGAGCCGATGGCTGACGATCTATGGGAAGACTCTCAGCGCACAATTGAATGGGTTTGCACAGAAGACACTCGTTGAGCGGTATAAAATCCAAAAAGGTGACTCCCGATGAAGCAAGGTGGCTTGATGTCGGAGTGCTGTATTGGATGGCTCATTGTCGATGGAGTTGACTCGTCGAAGAGCACGGTGTTGTCGAATTAATGAGCACATTGGCTCTCGATGGAGTTCTCGTGGGGGAGCATAATGCCGGTGACTAGGCACATTGACTTCCAATTGAGATGACTCTGAATCGATTGAGTGGGTGCAGAATAAGCCCAATTCGGGAGATAGGATTGAGAGTAGTATATCAGAATTAATGGGGAGCTTGGATGCAGAGAGAGGTTAAGGCCCAATGTTCGATTCACACATGAGGGGGAGATTTGTTAGAACATGTGTGAACGTTGAGTTCCACATCGGATAAACTAGAAAAAGAGTTGGACCTTAATATACAATTGGATGGCTCACCACTTACAAGGCTTAGCCTTTTAAGTGGATATGGGTCATTCAGTGTATATTGGACCCAAGTAATGTAGTGGACTCTTTGCTATTACTCCCATACAAATTGGGCCTTGAACACGCAGTGGGTAGATGCATCATACGAACTCCCAACAATTATTACTAACGTTGTGCTTGTTTGATTCATGAGAACAAAAAAAATGCCACTGTGAACCATTTTTTATATCGTTTCGTGCATTAAACGAGCATAACACTAGTTTATTGCTATGTAAATAATTGACACTCAACAAAAGTGAATGATGATTCCTTAACTCTTTCTCCTACATAAAATGTTCTCTCTTTTTTTTTGCCTTTATATTCATTATTTTTCATTTTTTACAAAATGTAAAATTTCATATATACTTTAATTTGCTTGAAAAGAAAACTAACTTCAATCAATGACATAACAATATATCATTTGTATTGCTTGAAACCTATCTTTTTTTCCCCTTTGTTTTTTTAATTTTTGTGATAAAAGAGAGTAAATTTCAAAAGATAAACATGTCGATTCATTGATGCACGGGACATTGAGAAAAAAAGTTATCAACGATGTTTTTTTTTTTTGGTCTCCATACATCAAACAGACAAGATGCAAATTTTATGACGACGTAAATGATTGAGAATATCACGTAACCGGAACGCTGAATAGGAGTACTACCAAAACGTGTACTTCAGGGTTCCCATTCTTTTGTGAGAAAAATTCAAAAAAATCCCTGAACTTTGAACCCAATGTCAAATAGACACCTGAACTTAAATAAACTTCAATTGAACACCTGAATTTTTACTCCGTATTCAATTTATCCCCTGTCGTCTCAATTGATGACTTTCCTAACGGCAACCGCTGAACTGGACACTAACAGACGTTATACACATAACTGGGCTCAAATGAGAGGGAAATGGGATGAGTCATAGGTTTTTTGGAGGGAAAATCCAAAGCCTTAGAAAATTTTCCCCATTTTTAGATCTGCTTCCTCTGCCTTAAAATAGAGCATGTGGTCCTCGCCCCCAATATTCTCTTCCATAGCTTCAAATTCTCCATTCTTTACCATTTCCAAAAATTGGCCAAACTCACACAATGAATACCACTAGTAGAACTAACGAGAGCTCCCAAAATGCTGAGAACAAACTGTGCATCCATTGCGGAGCCAGAAGGTGATTATATATATATATATATATATATATATATATATATATATATATATATATATATATATATATATATATATATATATATATATATATATATATATATATATATATATATATATATATATATATATATATATATATATAATTTTTTTTTTTTTTTTTTTTTTTTTTTGGGGCGCTTTCTTTTTGGAGGAACAAGGAGGTTTTATGTGAGTGACAAAATGAGAGCTTTGCTCTCGGCCTTTTGGCTTGGGATGGAAGGAGAGATGTTTGGTTTTGGAATGAGAGAAGCAAAGATTTGGCTAACTTTCTTTTTTCTTTCGAATTCCCCAAACATGCAACAAGAGCTGCATTTATAGGAAAGGAAAACAACAAATAAAATAAAATGAGACCAATGAATTTGCGTGGCCCATGTGGTGCCTGAAGGATGATAACCAACTTCAAGAACCAATTAACCCCAGCTCAGCGGTCGCCGTTAGGAAAGTCACGGATTGAGACGGCAGGGGGTAAATTGAATAACGGAGTAAAAGTTCAGATGTTCAACTGAAATTTATTTAAATTCAGGTGCCTATTTAACATTAGGTTCAAAGTTCATGGATTTTTTTGAATTTTTCCCATTCTTTTGTACTGCAAACATTTTCACAGTACCACAGTACTACTCATATACGAGCATGTGCCACCTCTGTAATTACTCATTCTACCGAGGGTATTTTCCCGAGGGAATTGATATGGGTATCGACAAGAACAAGAAAAAAGTCAGCTGAGAAACGGCACTGGCGGAGTAACTTGTAAGAAATCTCTCTCTCTCTCTCTCTGCCCCCAATCCTCTTTCCATCTCCCCCACCCCATTTCCTCCCCAGAAACCAATCCGACCAAAAATGATGCACATGACCTTCTACTGGGGCCGGGACGTGACCCTGCTGTTCGACTCATGGAAGACCAAAACGTGGGCGGAATACTCCCTCACCCTCTTGACCTGCTTCCTCTTCTCCGCCTTCTACCAGTACCTCGAAGACCGCCGCCTCCGCCTCAAACAACCACAACTTTCCTCCTCCTCCTCCTCCTCAACCGCGCCCACGACCACAACGCCTCTCCTCGATTCCAAGCTCGGCGGCGGCGGAGGCGCGAGGGGTCTCGTTAGGCTTTTGGGGGCCGTGATGTTCGGAGTCAACTCGGCGATCGGGTACATGCTGATGCTCGCCGTCATGTCGTTCAACGGCGGCGTGTTTGTTGCCGTTGTGGTGGGGCTGTCGGCTGGGTACTTGGCGTTCAGGAGCTACGATCAGGATGCGGTGGTTGTTGACAATCCTTGTGCCTGTGCTTGAAAGGGGAAATCGAAATTGAAATTCAAAGCATTTCCGATTTGGATCCGTGCCTCTCCTTTGATTGTTAATACTGTATTCACGTTTCTTGTCTCTGTTTTTTCGTTTTTGGGGTTTGACGATTGGATCTAAGGATCCGATTTTCTTCCATATTTGGTGGACCTTCTGCGATGGGTTCCGTTTATGTTCGTTACTTATATGTAAGCATACACATATATCTCTCTCTTCGATCTGTAATTTTATATCTCTCTTCGATCTGTAATTTGTATGTTGAAAATGGTGGTCGTGCTTTGAATCTTCAAATACAGCGGTGACTCTGGTGAATGGGTTTTCGTTGTTCGTGTCCTGTGTTTGCTTTTTTGTTAGACGAGCTTGCGTTATGTGCACCTCAACTAACTAATTTCCTCTCTGATCCGATTAAAGCCGAATCATCCACGTTGCTGGAACTAGAGATAAATCATCCAAGATTCGAATCCGGAATCAGAGATAAACCATCCAATAATCGAATCCGGAATCGGGAAGCAAACCCACCAACCCTTGGGGCTGTGTTTTTTCTTTGTTTTTTTTTTGGTTTAATTAAACATGCTGAAACTGATTATTGTTATACTACTACTATTTTCTTGCCACTGCTGTTTCTGAAAGGAAAATTACAAGAAGTTTGTGCAGAATTTGTAAAGCCGGCTACACAAGAAAGGGCAAGTTATTCCTTCCTTAGATAAGAGACTAGATCCCAAAAACAGATCCAAACACACAAATGGCACATTTCTGAGATGGAACAGAGAAGTCTGAAAATACAGATGAGGAAAACGAAAAGACAATTTTTTTTTTTGACTCATTCCTCGGTGAACTTTGACTCTGTTTCACTAAAGTTATTATTTTTAAAGTACTGATTTCTCATTTTATGAGGTAAATTATTTTCTCACAATACATTTATGTGATTAAAAAAAATTAACCGATTAACATTAATATAATTGAAATTGTGCCCTATGATTAAGTTTGATGGCCCCCACAAGTTAGAAAGAACTACAGTAATAAAAATGCGCATGGATAATGTTCATGTTCACTCTCATTTGGTGAAGATGAACAAAATTAGACTCGATAGATACCTTTTAGGAAAACACATTAGTATATCATTACAGGGAAAATAATGAATCGAGGAGCTTGTCTGTATGGAATGGGTTTTGGGTACTTGGATCCCCTCCATTAAGAGTGGCATTAGTAGTGAAGATGTTAATAACCCTTCTTGGATTTACTCCATTAAGAGTGGCTATTTGCTAATAACTTCTTTGTTGTTATAGTGTTGGGGTTTTGTCTTGGGTTTTTTTGACAAACAAAACCATTCCATATAAATTAATCAAAGAAAGCTAGCACATACAACCCAAACAAAAGAACACAATGAAAAAGCACAACGCAAAGCAGAAAATCGAACACAAAGCCACAAACTAGACACAACCAACTAGACGCCCAAACACGACCCCAACATACATCACAACTATAACCTCAACACCGAACATAGAATCAATGAAACCTGCAAAACAAGGATTAGGAGCAAGCGAAATAGATAAATCAAAGGAATGCACAACGTTGAGGGATAAGATATGCATGTGGGTCAGCTTCAATAATCCGATCCCACTTTCTCTGGCGGGGGTGTCGTACAGTTTCGCCACGACCAAAATTAGCATCGGCTTTGTTCAGCTTCTTCCGTTTACAATTACCGAGCTACTTACCATAAGTAGGTCCGCAATCCTTTACACAGTTGCACCGAAAAGCCATGATCCTCTTTGTCCGCAAATTCCGAGGTCTAGAAGCAGCATCTTGGAGATCATCTCCAACCCTAAACATTGTTGGGGTTATATTATATAGTAACAATGTCAAAATTGCAAACTTTCTTCCCTTTTTTTAACTTTTAGTGGAATTGGCGTATGAAGTCGAAGGGGTGTAAGTTGAAGACAATCAAAACGCAAGGGGCACAAGAGAGTTGAATTTTGTTCACCTCTCACTTATGAGGGTGAACATTACTCTAAATTTTATTAGTTGAAATGATGTGGATCCGAATAAAAAAAATGATGTGAATCCCCCTACAAAGTGATATCATGTTTATCAAAAATAGAATTGCACGGATGAGACTTATCCCATTTCAACCAGTAAAAGAGCGGATAATGTTCACCTTCTTTTAACAAAATTGCACTCAGCGTATGAAGAAAAACATCCCCGGACTTCTACAACTCGACCGGACCACGGAACAAAGCCCACCCGACCCGTAACCCGTTCAAAACGTCACGCGTTCTCCACGTGCTACCCGAAAACGGCACAGTAAACCCTACGACGCAGACTCATTTTTATGATCCCCCCATCCTCTCCAATACCCATCTTTTCGCTTTTGCCGCCGCAAGTGGTTGGTTTCGTTTAGGGTTTCCGATTCGACCGAAGGGCTTCAGAAGCTGCAACTACAATGGTGGCCGGAAAGAAAACGGTACATATCACCTCTTCACGTCTCCCCTGCCTCTCTCTATACGTACAGATTCATGTATTCGCACACACCTGTACTATACATATGCTTACACTCGATTTTGCTCTGAATTTTTGCAGAAGAAGACTCATGAGAGCATCAACAACAGGCTCGCTCTCGTGATGAAGAGCGGCAAGTTCACCTTGGGGTACAAAACCGTGCTCAAGACCCTCCGAAACTCCAAAGGTCGTTCATTTTCAGCTTCTCAGTACTTTGTGTTTTTCAGTTTTTGTTTATTTATTCGGTTTTTTTTTCGTTTTGTGTGATTGAATTTTGGGGTGTGGTAATTGCAGGGAAGCTGATAATAATATCGAACAATTGCCCGCCTCTGCGGAAATCTGAGATCGAGTACTACGCAATGCTTTCCAAGGTCGGGGTTCACCATTACAACGGAAGTAAGTCCTTAATTTTGCTTCGGTTTTATGGATGTTATTAGTTGCATTTTACTATTTACTAATGTAGTTTAACTTTGTTAGACTGTTTAATCGATGAAACGGAGAATAGTGGTTGGGAGACGAAAATACTATTGTAGAATTGTGCACTTGCTTGTTTAACACTAGTTGTTGGAATGCGCTTTCAGCAAAAAACACGGTGCTGTGGTGTGCCTTGCTGCAATTTGCCTGTCCGTTGGGCTATTTGGGAGAGAATAGAAGAAATGATTGTGTTACTATTTAATAAAGTAGTTCGACTTTGTTAGATTTTCTAATAGATGTAATGGGGCACTGCGGTTGGGAGACAAAATTACCTTGGTAGAGTTGCGCATTTGCTTGTTAAAACTAGTTGTTGGAGCGTCCTTCTAGCAAAAAACATGCTGCTGTGGCGTGCCTTGCTGTAATTTGCCTGTACATGTGGCTATTTAGGAGAGAAAAGAAAAGAAAATATTGTTATTTCTCTCTTTGACATTGTTGGTATGAGCACACTTCGATATTGTCTTGTTTTATGGATGTTATTAGTTGCATTTTACTATATACTGAGGTAGTTCAACTTTGTTAGACTGTTTAATTGATGTAACGGGGAATCGCGGTCGGGACACGAAAATACTATTATAGAGTTGTGCATTTGCTTGTTAAAACTAGTTGTGGAATGCACTTTCAGCAAAAAAAAATGGTGCTGTGGTGTGCCTTGCTGCAATTTGCCTGTCCGCTTGGCGATTTAGGAGAGAGAAAAGTGAAGAAAGGATTGTATTTTCTTTGTTTACATCAAGAAAGAAAAGAAAAGATTGCTTTTTCTGTCCTTGTTGTTTGGATGAGCCGGAAAGAAACTGGAGTGTTCTGTAAAGTGGATTTTAAGCGGAAGTCAAATCTCCTCTCCATTTCTTTCAATCTCTTTTCATTTCTCTCATCCTTAATTAACCGAACAAGGGGTAGGGGTAAAGAGTGCCATTTATTTTCTCTCCAATTTCCCAACCCAAATGGTATTGAATATACCTCTATTCCGCAGCTTGTTGATGAGCAAGGGTTTCCTGTTCGTCTTGTGTCCATTATGGCATCCCAATGTGAGTAGGAGCACTGCATCCTTATTTAATCGTCTTTGAGAAGAGAGAGATCTTCACACCTATACATGCACAACTTAAACCTATACATGTACAACTTAAAAAAATGGAGATTATAGTCCGCATATTGTGTTTAAGCTGCTTATTTATCTTTCTTCATCATCGTGAGTTCCACCCTGAGGTTGAATGTGCTTACGGTTGACATGTTTTTAGTAACATCGTTTGGTTGGAAATATTAATGACCCTTACTCAGAAACACGTCTATATGTTAATTGGTTTTAGGTCTGAAAGGTTTCTCCATCTTGCTGATGCTAATGGTCAGAATTTCCCCCTTTTTAGCCTCTGCTAAACTGGGTTTCGAGATCCACGTATTAATTTTAATAGCGGCGTAAATAAAGCTTGTGTGGAACTCAAATAGAAGATTCCTCAATCCTGGTTTGATTAACTGAGGTTCTAAGGAGGTCAGATCGGCTTTATACCAAAACAAGACATTAATTGCTTGTATTTTACCCACAAATTCAGGTACGGTAAAGAAGTATAATACACATTCATAGACTTGATACCTGGCCAGCTACTTGTGAATCATATAAGGGCGGATTAATTGGGCGATGATAAAGAAGATTATTTGTTATTAGATTACTTAACTGGTGGAAGGAAATTGCTCTAGTACTGAACATTCTTGCAGTGTCGTGTATACTCCAATGGTACCTTATTTTAGAGCACGTGCCATATGATATTCTTGTTCCCATTCAACAAGGCATACCGATTAAAGTTTCAAGTAGCATAGGTTAGAGAGTGAGAAACTTTTTATATCAAAGACTAAAGTAGATCAATAAAATTGTGGCACTGGCACTACTTTTGGTGAGTTGGAAACTTTGTCTATCAAAAACTGAAGTAGATTCATAAAAAAGCCCACACACTTTTTGCCATAATTCGAATGTCAGGTTTCACTTGGAACATTGAGCTCTACAGATACGATAATATATAGTTGGCTGGACCCCCCTCTCCTGTTTTGATTTGGCAATTGCTTATTTCTCGTCTTTTGTTTGTGCCTTTTTGCTTTGCACTAGATAACGTTGATCTGGGAACAGCGTGTGGAAAGTATTTCCGTGTCTCATGCCTTAGCATTATTGATCCAGGTATGGCATTTGTTTTTGTCTGTTTAAGCCTCTCTCTCTCTCTCTCTCTCTCTCCAAGTAATTTCTCTGTACTCTCTACCAGTAATAAGCTTCTCTTTCTGTTACAAACTATTGAGCCTAAGAAGCTGGCTGTACCATCTGTTATTGCCTCAGGTGATTCGGATATCATCAAGACCCTGCCTGGAGATCAGTGAGGGGCTGCTTCGACTAGCCAGTCTTCAAGCAAATATATCTGTTTTCTTTTAGGGTTCTCGGGGTGCCATTTCGTTGTCTTTTTCGTGGTGGTTGCGAAAATATTTGGTTTAGTTTATGAGGTGTGGAAGACCCAATTATATGTAGTTCTGGATGTATTCTGTGCAAAGTTGAGCTTGAGCCTTGAGGCAATACGATATAGTTCAACCAGCGGTTGAGTTTGAGAGTGTGGCCCACAATATTTTTCTCTAATTTGCTCATTATTTTCTCCTAGAATGCTTTCTTGTAGCCTCGCATTTCAGCTGCTATGGTGCGTGACTAACAAATTGTTGCAGATTCAGGTGCTCATTGTATCCCTTGAAATCATCATTTGTGTGGTCTTTTTTATTTTTTATTTTTTTGGTCAGAGAGAATAAGTTATGGAGAGAATAAAATTTGTGTTGATTAATGTAAAACGTGAAGTTGAATAATCGCTTTAACAGTTCCAGAAAATTCAGAAATTATTCCCCACGAATTCTGGCCCCAGTTCAATTCTTTACTGCTAAGGGGCAATGAAGTTTCATACTCTGCCATCCGAACACTTAAACTTGCCACCAGCACCACTCCACCCTGGCCCCGCCATGCAGCCACCACAACTCAAACTTTGCTGCCACACACCTTCCTAAACAACCGATGCCGCCACCTACCACCACAATGCCATTCGAGCAGTACAATCTGCGACACCTCCTTTCCTCTCTCTCTCTCTCTCCCCTTGACGTCACTAATGTTATTGACCTCCCCTCAACGTCTCTTCCATTTTTAAAAAAATCAAATCCTCAAACAACCTGATAATGTAACGGTAATAGGGTGTTCGGTGAAGGGGAGGCAGTAATGACGGTGTTCTTGACGAGATGTGGTTGTGGTGGTAGTCGTGGCGTAAAGTGATGATGCTGAAGGTGGTGGTGATGGTGAATGGGTGAGCAAAAAATCCGTAAAACCGTGAATCCAGTCCAAACCAATCCAAACCGAAATGTTTGGTTCGGTTTTTTAGTAATATGGTTTGGTCATGGTTTAAAAAAATTAGAAACCGTATTATATGGTTCGGTTTGTGGATTCACATTTATAGTTATGGTTCCAAACCGATTCAAACCGCACAATACATACATACATATATATTTATAATTGTATATATATAATTTAATTATGGGAGCTTTACTCAACTACCTTTCTAATTTATTTATTGATCCTACTAATCTACCGCAATATTTAGTATTCCTTCCTTGCTAAGATGTTTAATAGTTGGTATTCTTAGTTGGTTCACTTTTGTGAATTACCACTATTTCATTTTCTGAGTTTAAGACTTGAAACAATTGTTGGTATTCTACTCTTAATAAGTTGGTTGATATTAGCGTGTTTTGGTAATTTGAATGGAATTGATTTTAATATATACTAGTTTTCTTTTAATTTATCTTCGTAATTTTATGTATTTAATTTTTTTTAAAGATGATAGCTTAGTTCAAAGTAAACCGTGGTTTAAAACCGAAACCAAACCGTATTTTAATGGTTTGGATTGGTTTGGTTCAATGGAATTTATGGGTTGGTTTGGTTCTCCAAATTCATAATCCGTAAGTATTGGTTTGGTTCTTGGTTTACTATAAAATCGAACCAAACCGGATTATGCTCACCCCTTGGTGATGGTGGAGGTGGTAGGGTGTTGGTAGTTGTGACATTGGTGAGCGTCAAGGTAGTAATCGTGAGGTGGTGAGTTCCGCAATAAGTAAGTTTTCAGACCTTTTTTCGGGGTCAAGAAAGGAATTCGATTCATAATTGGACACATACAAAAAAAAAAAGAAGTTATAATCTATAAACTTAATGAAAAAAAATCACCTTGTGAGTACTTTTTTAATTCATGCATCTTATTCTATTCTAACCAGAGACCAATAGAAAAGTTGTATTCCAAACAGGTATGCTTCATCGGTAGGTTAAAAATACAAAGTAATCCATTGCACCTTTACTTGTATCAAACTTATTCGATGCTTTCAAAGCACCACACTAGTTTGAATACTGTTACAGTTGTCCATCCATCGTCTGAAAATAAGATTCATATTGAAAGATTTAAGCAATAAAAAATGACACACCCGAATACGTACTTATTTCTTAAGAACTCTTAGTGGAACAAGAGTTTTTATTTCCCATTCCAAAGTTGCAAAATAAATAAATACTAAATTGAATAAGATTTCACTAATTCAAAATAAGTAATTAATTATTTTTTGAATTAAAGGTGATGTATTGTGAGAGAATGACATGTATTATCGTCTCGTAAAGCGGGAATAAATAGGGAGAGTGGAACGAGGTTATTTATCGACTTAATTCGTGCACAATAAGATTTTTTTAGTTGTATTAGAGAGACACAGTGGATTGTAATATTCTCCATACTTCCTTGGCAGTTCTTGCTCGACCCCCCCCCCCCCCCCCCCCCAAAAAAAAAAAAAAAACCACCGCACTGTGCCCCTTGCGATCTTCATAAAATGGATCCCGCCCACGTGCGCGGAGAGCCATTTTGGATCCCGCATGTGCACCGCGTTTGGCTTCAATTCAAAATTTACATACGGAGACGAACAAAATACTACTACCAAATAGCAGAACCCGGGGATTGTCCAATAATGGGAGTACAACGTAGCACATAGTGGCGGATCCCAATTTTTAGGGCACTGGGGTTCAAGTCGTCAAACATCTATAACACATAATTAATAATTTTGCACTTGTACATAATAAACCGGAAGACAACCAAAATAATACTAGAACGGTAACCAAAATAAGATATCTATTTCTAATATATAACCAAAAAAAGATATCCGTCCATTACTTATCATTTCACTAAAATGAGATATCTATTTTTTTTGGTATCATTTCACCAACATATCTGTTCATTACGACTTTGTTTCGAAGACTCATTGTTACTTGTAAGAGTTGATGATTCTACGAGATCCTTTCGTTTATTATCTCTCTTCATATCTACAGGGGTGAAAATAAATAAATCAATCTCATACTATCAAAAACAGTCTACAGTGTTCCCAAAAATAGTCACAGTATACAAAATAATTAACTCTGTCCCAAATTAATTTAGATTTCGGACCATTGGTAGCTTCTACCTTACAATGTACAATAGAGTGAGACATACATATGAAGTGAGAAAAACCCACAAAAGAGGGTTTTGAAAAAACCTCCCAAAACAGTAATTACAATGTACAAAAGAGTGAGAGATATGCATGGAGTATAATCAGTTTACACTCCTTAAAACGAAAAAATTTAGGGTTTTGAAAACCCACAAAACAGTCATTACAATCTGAATATAATCAATTTAACCCAAACTATTCTAGATTTAGAGTTTTGAAACTACAGGGGATTTCACTTTTACCTTCTTTTTTCTGTTGCTTAAGTTAATTTGCTTTTCTTTTCCAAGATCACAGTGAGAGAAAAATACTAGTCACAGACGCATGGAAATTTGCTTTCCTCCAAAGGGTTGATACTCTGTTCTTTAATGTTTTCAGGTGGGGGGTTGTTTCGGGTCGGGAGGGCCGGAAGTGGAGCCTGTGAATTGTACTTATGGAACATTCCATGGGGCAAGATTTGTAATTTGGTTGAGGTTTTGGGACAATATGTTTAGAGAAACATACTTTTTTCATGAGGTAAATTGACAAAAATACCCCCAAAACTATACTATTCCCTGGAGGAATTTTGCACTGAGTGGGGTCAACGGACCCCCCCCCCCTGCCTACACGTCGGTCCGCCCCTGATAGCGCAAATCCTGTTCTTTAAAAAAATATCCATATACTATTCTCCTATATAGCACATGTAGTCACCTGGTGTGGTATCTTTGTCAAAAAATTGTCTCGAATTTGTTACAAAGATCATCTAAATTCTAAGCAAAAGTATTACTAGTAGGCTGATTGGTTCTCATTTGCTGCATTATCAAATACCATTTATTTTAACAAAAAATATGGACGGTGCATTCAATTATTAAACTAGTAAATACTACTAGTTTTTTTCCACAAAAATCTTGACGTATACCTACAAATAGTGGTTTGGACTATCGAAATAGTCTACAATAAAAATACCCTAGACGTGTCCTCTTGCAATATCACGGGAAAATTTCAAAATACCCCCAACTTTTAGACCAAAATTCAATTAGGCTCTTAACTTTTTAAAAACTTTAATTTTACTTCCAACGTTATCTTCTGTTAATCAAAACGCCCCCTTTCGTCCGAATGACTAACGGATTCTGTTAAAGGTTCCGTTAAATATCATCCCAATCGAATTTTGATGATCCGAGCCGCTCAATGTGTTCAAAACGTGATTTTAAAGGTACCCGTGTGAAATTAGCAAAAAAAATGATCGGGAAGGGTTTCATCTGAACAGTTTTTTATTGATAGTTCAATAAAAAAAACTATTCAGATGAAGCCATTCTCGATCATTTTTTTTGCTAATTTTTCGCGGGTACCCTTAAAATCACCTTTTGAACACATTAAGCGGCTTGGATCATCGAAATTCGATCAGAAAAAGGGAGGTGTAAACCGAAGCAAAATCCGGACATTTAGACTTGAATAAAATTCGGATCAATCCGCACCTCCTCTTTCCCAATCAAATTTTGATGATCCGATCCGCTCAATGTGTTCAAAACATGATTTTAAGGGTACCCGCTAGAAATCGGCAAAAAAATGACCGGAAAGTAAACAGCTTTTTTATTGAATAGTTCAATAAAAGACTACTCAAATCAATCTCTTTTTTTTCCGATTTCTTGCGGGTACCTTTAAAATCACGTTTTGAACACATTGAGCTGATCGAATCATCAAAATTCGATCGGGACGCTATTTAACGGAGCTTTTAACGAAATCCGTTAGTCATTCTGACGGAAGGGGGCGTTTTGATTAACGGAAGATAACGTTGGGAGTAAAATTGAAGTTTTTAAAAGGTTGGGAGCCTAATTGAATTTTGGTCTAAAGGTTGGGAGGTATTTTGAATTTTTCCCCAATATCACAAGGGTAGTGATAGTACCAAAACTGTTTTTGTAGGTGTCAAAACTCCAATACATAAAAGTTTTGTACACTGCACATGGTACAAACCTTTTGTGCACTAAAATTTTGGCACCAACAAATCATTTCCCTACCACAAAACATTAGTCGATAGACTTTTAAATGGTCCTTTTTAGGCCCGGTATCCCGCATAAGGAGTAAAATCCGGACTTCTCTCAGAGCTGTTGGATTGTGTTTTCAATGATCCAAATCTGCGGCCAATCCAACGATTCTGGTCATAAATTGACCGCCGATCTGAATCATTAAAAATACAATCCAACTATTCTGGGAGAAAACCGAATTTTAACCAAAATCTGGAATACCGGACCTGAACAACCGTGGTCTTTTGGAGTATTACTCCATTCACAGGTCCCACGCGTCATTTTACGTACCAAACTTCAAAGGAAGCGCATATGTCCACGTGTCTTGATTTTCACAATCTTATCGAATTAATTACTACATAAATTTCACTCGCACGTGTCATGAATTTTATCGAATTATTGTACTCCCCCGCTGTACAATATTGATAGCGCCACGTGGCCCCATATTCCCTTCAATAAATATCCCACCCACACTTATCAATCTCGTTTCTTTAATAATAGGAGTATATAATTCCTTTATACGGTGATCGCTGATCAGTGGTGTTGCCTCATACGCCTCTCTCTCTCTCTCCTCCACCGTTGAGTTGATCCTCGATCTTCCCCTCACCACCGCTAGATCTACGGAAGGAGAGAGAAGATCTAAGAAGCAATCCGTGTAAAGGTTCGTTTTTGACTCATTCTTTCATCACTATAACTGCGTACCTAACCATGGTTAGTCCAAGCGCGTTGTCAGGTTAGAACCCTAGGGTTTCCACACTACATAACTACTACGATTCTTCCTTCGTTAATCCACACGTAAAAACCCTCGTCTTACTATAGTAGATTCCTTAATCTACGATTCTTCCTTCTCAGGTTAGCTAATGATTCTTCCTTCCTTATTTCACGTCTAACTATAGTTGATTCGTTGATTGGTTCTCTCTGAATTATGGGTATGCATAGTTTTTGATTTGCTGTATAATCGTTGTTGTGCTTCTATTTTCTGCTCGTTTTGCTACTGGTTTTGTGTCTGTATTTGGTGTATTTATATTTTTTTGAGTGGAAAGTCTTATATGAGCATATAATTTACCGATTTATGTTAATTGAACATGTATCTTCCTTTTAATATTTGCCAAATCTTTTTTTTTTTTTTTTTGGTGATCGACCAATTCGAGACAAAAGTAGATAGAAACATAGTTGATAGTTCCAATGAAGGGAACCCAAGGACTGTATCTATCAAGAGTGCATTGCTCCCTTACTTTCTCTTTGATTTTGACGATGTCCACCACTGCTCGCGCGGCTGCTTCCCTTTTAAGGCGCGTCTCGATTCAGAAGAAGACGACCGGACTTAATCAAGAGTGCCTTGAGTCTATATTTGTACGTGAAGCGGCTGGGCATAGGCGATGCATGTGCGATTCGATTTGCTTTGAGTGGTATTAACTTCTGGAAAAGAACAAAAGATTACGTATGGGACAACTGATATTACAGAAAGAATTAAAACATCAAAACACTCTGTAGGAAGATTTGTACGGCTGTGGTTGGTTGCGGTCGTGGCCAGCAGCCCTTACAGCTCCTACAAACCTCAAGGAATATAAGGTTGGTGAGCAGAAAATTGAACTGCCATGAGGTTGTGGATTGATTGAAAGTTGGGATCGAAAGAGTTCCCAGCAAAATTTAATCTGAAGACGGGGAACTGGGGAAGGTGCGTTGGCAAAATTGGTGGAAATTTTCAACAATCATCTTCCCCACATTCGTATTTTTCAATGACTTACTTATCAAAAAAGTTTGGTGAGTTGGGTATTCGTGTATTTTTTTCTTTTTGCCTTTTCCTGGCAAATATACAGTTGTTTTGGTGATACAAACTATATTTTGTGTGGGGTTTTTGACCCTAAGAAAATGTGAGCGGGCTTCAAAATCAGGGTCATACCATATGGGGTGATTGATTTGAACGATTGGTTGAGATAGTACATACATATTGGTTTATACATGCATCATCGTGCAGATAATTGATTGATCGATGCTTGTGAATTCTTTTATAGTATATTAGTGGGAAGTATTAGGTGGATGATTGCAAGTAAGTTGGTTTGTGTACTTTTCCCCCTTAAATTTAGTTGGTTCCGTGAAGTTATGTTTCTTTTTTTTTTTTTTGGGGGGGGGGGGGGGCTGATGGATTTCAAATTAGAGTTTTGTTTCGACTTGCAAAAGACTCCTTGTTTCATAATGGATTTCCTCTGAGTGTTAGAATTGATTTTTTGTTCATTGCATTATGAAGTCCAATCAGTTTATGTGATTTATTGTCTTCTGTATGATTACTTTAACCCCAACGTCTATGGTGTTTTCTTTTCTCCAATCCACGTGATGCCTTATTCTGTATCTTTTTTATGTTTTCTCAGTCCTTCAAAGTTGTTGCAATAGTTGTGTCATACATGATATCCTTGTTTGTGCAAATCTTATTTTGTTTTTGCATTCAATAGTTCAAACTTTTATCTGATCTACTGTTTCGTTCATCTAGTTGTCTTTAGTCATTTGCTTGTGTGGATATATCTAATGTTTGCCCCATACTATACTAAATCATCAGTGAAATTTCAAATCTTCTTGTTTTTTTTTTTTTTTTGGGGGTAAATCGAAAGCTTCTTGTTGTTTCTGTTATTTTGGTGTAATTATTGCCCTAGATCTTTTTTATCTTACCTGTAAATGTCTTCTATTGACGCAGTCACTTAAACATGTAGAGGATATGCTATCACATGTTTATGATACCCAATAGACCATAGTGGAAAGAATATTTACCTGAACAAAAGCTCCAAATCGTGTTAGATGGAACTTATACTCTGTCCTATTGTAACTTACTGGGATGGAAATTGCTATTTATGTGCTTGTTTTTATTGTTGTTATCTTCATCGTATTATAGGCCTTTCTTCTTTTCAGCTCGTGTTTATTTTCATGTTATACTCAGGTACTTGTGTACTGCTGGGAAGAAGTTGTACCTCACAATGGCGGATGCTCACGAAACTGATAAGAACATTGAGATATGGAAGATCAAGAAGTTGATTAAGGCACTAGAAGCTGCTAGGGGAAATGGAACCAGCATGATTTCTCTTATCATGCCTCCACGTGATCAAATATCTCGGGTTACCAAGATGCTTGGGGATGAATTTGGAACTGCTTCAAACATTAAAAGCAGGGTGAATCGCCAATCTGTGCTCGGGGCAATCACATCTGCCCAGCAGAGGCTTAAGCTCCACAATAAAGTTCCTCCCAATGGTCTTGTGCTGTACACTGGGACTATAGTAACCGACGATGGAAAGGAGAAGAAGGTCACGATTGACTTTGAACCTTTCAGGCCCATAAACGTGTCCCTTTATCTCTGTGATAACAAGTTCCATACGGAAGCTCTTAATGAGCTTTTAGAATCAGACGACAAATTTGGTTTTATTGTCATGGACGGAAATGGAACTCTTTTTGGGACATTAAGTGGAAACACCAGGGAGGTGCTTCACAAGTTTTCTGTTGACCTCCCTAAGAAACATGGGAGAGGAGGGCAGTCAGCTCTTCGATTTGCGCGTCTTCGTATGGAGAAGCGGCACAACTATGTGAGAAAGACAGCTGAGCTTGCCACACAATTTTACATCAACCCTGCCACTAGCCAGCCCAATGTTTCTGGTCTAATTCTTGCTGGATCAGCAGATTTCAAGACAGAGCTGAGTCAGTCTGATATGTTTGACCCCAGACTTCAGGCGAAAATTCTGAATGTAGTCGATGTTTCTTATGGAGGGGAAAACGGTTTCAATCAGGCAATTGAGTTGTCCTCTGAAATCCTTTCAAATGTGAAGTTTATTCAGGAGAAGCGCTTGATAGGGAAGTACTTTGAGGAGATCAGTCAGGATACTGGGAAATATGTATTTGGCGTAGAGGACACACTGAAAACTTTGGAGATGGGTGCGGTTGAGACACTTATTGTGTGGGAAAATCTGGACATTAATAGGTATAAGCTGAAAAATACCACTACGGGTGAGATAGTTATAAAGCACTTGAACAAGGAACAAAACTCCGTTCAAAGTAACTTCCGAGATCCAGAGACCTCTGCTGAGTTGGAAGTTCAGGAAAAGATATCACTGTTAGAGTGGTTTGCCAATGAGTACAAGCAATTTGGTTGCACCTTGGAGTTTGTCACCAATAAATCGCAAGAGGGGTCTCAGTTCTGCAGAGGTTTTGGTGGGATCGGAGGAATCCTTCGTTACCAGCTCGATGTTCGAGCTTTCGACGACCTTTCTGATGGAGAAGTTTATGAAGACTCTGAATAGCAATCAATAACTGTTACCCGATCTGGAGCAGGAATGTGGGGCAAAATCCTGCACCAGATGCGCGAGCTCTCGCGCTTCTTTCTGCTGCTCCGCTGCTGCTGCTCCACAAGTTTCAAAAGTTCCTAATGAAGGTATGCACCTGAACTCTGGAACATAAGCCATCCTATTGTTAGTTGCTTATCCCTAAGTTACATAGACCCAGATATGGGGTGTATGGTGCAGGTATGTTTTTGTGCAAGTGTATGGAGTTATCATACTTGCTATCTCAAGGAATGGGGATCCATCAGAATATTCATTTTCCCTTCGTATGACTATTTTGTCATAGAGCAATAGCATTTACGTCCAAGTTCTTTCCATGCATAATGTTTAAGTTATTTGAGTAGTTTAGGGTAAATTGACAAATATCATTTCTTGGTGTTTATATCTGAATAAATGTGTCGAACATGGACTCTATACTTGGAGAAGAGTCCATGTAACATAGGTTACTCCTGCTGATTTTAAAAAAAAACATAGGTTACTCCTAATGTTCTTGATCTCTCTATCTATCTATCTATCTATCTAGTTGCAATGAGATTGTTATTGAAATGGGATAACTGTGATTGAGCTACGCTTAAATATGGTGATCTGGAGCAGGTGGATAAAGGGTGGTACCCCTTCTATTGCTCAGACAATGCTAATGGAAAGCTAGCTCGTGCTTTTCATATCACCTTTGGATCAAGACGCCGAAGAAGAAGTCATGTGTACGCCGGGGAAACTTCATATATTTGTCGTGGTGTTTGGAAAACCTTTTTATCATGCAGAACTTATTATGACGATGTTTGGAATAAATTCATGCAGAACTTTTCTGATGAATGTTATGCTATGTATGAAGGCAGACCTTTAGCCTGTCTTGTGCCATAATTCTGTAATAAATTTTATATCTATTTAAGGTGTTGTGCTGCTATCAAATCAATTTATGTGTGCTATGGAATTTTTTTTTTTGGGCTAAGGTAAAATTTTATTAGAAGGATCCCAAAGCTACAAAGCACATGGGCATACATACCCCAGATAAACAAGAGTCAAAACAGACCAAGAACCAATCACAAGAAGTTGGGATTGGATCTTGGAGCGTCAGAATAGGAAACAGAGCTAAAGAAAGACAACAATCTAAGCACCGTAAAATGTTCTACCATGAAAATTCCAGGAGGAGCAAAGGGCTATAGTTGCCGCTGTCCTCCCTGACCCTTCCGCTAAGGGATTTTTGGGCATTTTTCGTTTTGTTCTTAGTCAAGTTTTTTCCGTGTCACATAATTCCTGCACCTAGGCCACTGCCAGGTATCACTCTTTTAGGCAGGGGTAGACCTTAGATGTCCTCCGTTAGGTTTGGCATTTCTTCTCGGATGTTATCTTGCGATAGGTGAACCTCCTGGCTAGTTGGAGATGCTTCCGCCCGTTTTTTGACTTGTGTTGGCTGAATTTTCCATGTTGGAGTGTGAACTTTTTGTGTGATTTGTAGTGAAGGGAGCCACAATTACGTGGACTATAATTATAGCCATTTAATCATATATTTCTTTTAGTTTCGGGTGATTACCCATCTAATTCTTGCGATTTGGTGATGATTCTGGTGGCAATGGTTCTGTGGCGATGTTTTTGTGACGTGGTGGGGCCTGAGGGGGTCAATGGCGGTTGTGCCCGATGTGGTTGGCATGCTTTTGAGTAGTGAATACTCCCTCCGTCCCTAAATAAGTGTCCGGCGCGCAAACCTAGGCCTTTAAAAAAGTGCATTTGCTTTGTTAAAAAAATCAATTTTTTTTTACAAATCAATAGATGGCAATAGGTTCTATTAGATTGTGGAAAAAAATTAGATTTTTTAATGAAAAATATGCATTTTTTGTAAGGTCTTGTTTTACGTGCCGGACACTTATTTAGGGACGGTGGAAGTAGCAGGGAAAACCCGCAATTTGGGAGGAAGATGGCAAATTTGGCAAGGGGAAAGGAAAATTTGGCAATCTCACCATATATTATTAGCACAACAAGAGCATCTCCAACATCCCAAGCTATTAGAAATTTAGGCAAAATGGCTAGCAAAACCCCTAAAATGAAAACCCAGCAGTCTCAACAAGTCACTCGTCAATTTGTAGGAAGCTACAGCGTAGCCCCTTCTCTCTCGGAGACGAGTCGAGACATAAGGTACACCCTGTGTATCATAGCTTTCTTCTCGGAGACGAGTCTAGTCTGTGTGAGATTCTGAATGTTCTTTCGTGAGTTTAGGTCTTCTTTGTGATTGTTTTTCTCCCTACTCTCCTTGGGGGTGGCTGCCATTTCCGGTATTTGGTTTTCATATCAATAAAAGTACACTCTAAAGATTGAAAAAAACCTAAAAATCTCTTAATCTTTGTTAGTTTGTTACTAAAAAGTTTGCCCCAGCCAAAAATATGAATAAACCCAATTAACTTGTAAGTCTCGCAAAATCAATCATATTTGAAAAATAAAAAAAATAAAAAACCAATAAATGTGTCAACAACATATTTCAAACTCTTATTAATATAAAATAAATTGGTAAATCGGTTGAATTCTCTGGCCGATCAAATCATAAAAGCAATTTTACTACAAATTTCAAGATTTTAGCAATCTTGCTCTAATGGAAGAATTTCTTTTTTCTCAAATTTTATCCCGAAGTCTCCAAATTCAACTTTTGCAATTAATGAGTTCTAAAGACAAAGAAATAAGACAATTGTCAAATTGTGAATAACTCCCTAAAAAGTACTATAATGCATATAGCATATGTTTTAAACACTTTTGAATTTTGGCTATTTTCGTAGTAGATATCTCATTTCGCTTATATAGTAGAATCATTCAAATATTTGAGATAGAGAATGGTAATAAATAGATATATAAATTGTATTTTAGAGTGATTGAAGAGAATAATTTATGAAAGACAATTCAAAAGGCAAAATGCAAATTAATTTTTTTAAAAAAAGTAGTAGTATCAATTACACTAGTTTCCCATTTTAAAAGTTAAGTAGTAGTATCAATTACTCATTTTACACCGACTCTTTAAATAACTATATAAAGTGGAGTACTATTTTAAAAGTTAAGTGGTGAATTAGAATTTGACACAGACTACCTTTTATAGAGTGAAGAAGAAAACACACAAAAAGTGAAAGTGTGAATATCACTGACAACCCCAAAGGTTTCCCTTTGAGTACAGATTCCACTTGGAGCAAGTGCATCAGCTTCTGTGTTGGTAAAATAGAGAGCTCAAACCCAAAAAACCCACCTGCACCCAATCGTTCGAAATGCTTACACTGGATTGTGTTGAACCCACCTCGTAATCCCACACAAATACTTAAAAGAGTCATTTAATTTATTTCACACGTGTTTCTAAGGGCACTGCAAATTTAAAGATCAAAAAATTGACGAGTCAATCAAATCTTTATTGATACTTGATTGAGCCGAGCTTTTACAAGGGGACCCATAAAAAAAAAGTTTTATACAAAGTTAAATAGCACATCATTATAGTCCTGAGTTAGCTTCTTTACCTACGCTCGTCCAGACACGTGCGAGAACTTTTACTCACTTATCACAACACTCGAGCGCCGATATGGTGCCCCTTGCCATTTTTTGAACCACTCAAAAGCGGGCTCAAACACGTCGCTTTAAGGGAATGCCATAGCCTGTATCGTGGAGTGGTGAAGAAAACACACAAAAGTAAAGCCAAAAAAAAGCACGGGTTTATCCCGTCTTGTCCTCACACTTATTTTTTTTTTTTATATATATCGAAAACACAAAACCATTATTTTTTTTTAGTAAATAAAAAAAGTAGTGAATAGTAATTTACAAAATTAGCCCCATCCTAATCTCTAAAGATGACGCCACTCGCCATACTCAACAACGGTTCGACCGAGTCCGGGGAGAACTTTCTAGCGAACAAGAACGGGTGACGCCGCTTCCTCACAGACGCATCCGAGCCGTTGATCGTATCCTCCTCCTCCTCCTCCTCATCGCCGTACCTGGGCCTCCCCCTCCTGAGCCTCACGATCAGATCGGGCCCCACCTCCGTCGCGTTGTAAGTCCTCGGGTGACCGTCGTCCCTCCCCGCCCAGTCCACGTGCGTGAGCGTGGCCGGCACGCACCCGCGCGGGTCCTTCCTGTTCAGCAGCGTAGCGAAGTACTGCTCCTCGGGGTAACACGTGTACGGCTCCGAGCATGGCGCGTTGAACTTGGCCCACAGCCTCCTGTCGGCCACCACCACCCTCGCGTGCCGCCGCGTCAGCACGAAGAACTGGGACCCTATCCGGAACTCGTCGAACGGCACCTCGGGCAGCATGGCTTCCTCCCCACGCGCCGCCCACCTCTCCCACGCACCGCTCTCGTTCTTCAGGATCTCGACGAAGCTCTTCCTGGACCGGGCCAGGGTTTTGTACGTGAACCGGAAGGAGTGGAGCGGGATGCAGGAGGGGGAGAGGAGGGCGAACTTGGAATTCGACCGGTCGTGCGTCAGCGCGTGGGAGAGCAGCCGGCGCGCGGCGGAGATCAGGGTGGGGGAGTGGCGCCGGGTGGGCTTGGAGCCGGGTATGACCCGGTTCTCGAACACGCCCGAGAAGGGCGGGTCGTACCGGTAACTCGGGTCGGCGTGTACGTATACGTTGTACAGGGTTTTGGGGGTTTTCCTGAAGTAGATTTCCCAAATTGGAGCGAAAGGGAGTGGTGTGGTGGTTAGAAAGAGGAAGGCTATTTTCCTCGGGCTTGTTGGGTTCGGGTTGGCCCGGGCGGCGAGTCGGAACAGTGCGTTGTCGTCGTCATCGTCGACGAAGATTTCCGCCGTGGACGGCGGGGGAGCGGTGGTTGTGTTATTGTTTGTTGGTCGTCGGGTTTTAATGGTGGATTTGATCGCGGTGAGTACTGGGTCGGAGGTGGTTTTTTGGACAGAAGTGTTGGTGGTGGTGCTGGTGAGGGTGGTTTGGAAAGGGCTGGCACCGCCGGTGGTAGTGATAATACAGGGGGAGGAGGTGGCGCCGCCGTTTGTGGTGGTGGTGGTGGTGGTGGGTGTAGTGGTGATGGTGAAGATGAGGGCGAGGGGTAAGCAGAGGAGAAGAGCACCGAGGAGGGATATTGGGGATGGGGAGAGCAGCAGCATGGTTGTGTTTCATCCAATTCATTCAACTGTAGAGAGAGAAATAGAGAGATAGAGGGAGAGAGGGAGAGAGAGGAGAAGAAAGCGATTGAGAGATTTTACCAAAAACAGAAAAAGAAAAAAAGAAAGCGATTAAGAGAAAGAAGAGAGAGTAATAAAGTTGGGATTCGATAGGATTTTTTTTTATTAAAGTTAGGCTTAATTGACGGCAGAGATTGATTGATCATTACTGATGATGGATACAGGCTAAAAGCAGGTATTGAATTAGATTTTTTTTTAAACTATGATGTTCGTACCTTTTCCCTACTATTTTTTGTAGTATAAAATCTAATCTAATCTTTCATTTGAGACTTAAATATACATCCTCGGCTCATGATTAAGTTATGTTTTTATCCCGATCACTTTGAATAGTTATGTTTTTATTCTTATTTTTTAAATATTCCAATAATTTTCTTTTATATATAGGCGATCTTTTGGGATGAAAACTTAATACATCCAGTCCACCGTATAAATAGGCAACTGCTTCCCCGTTCATATATATAACATAGAAGTTTGGGATGAAAAACAAAATTTGGAGGTCCTAAACATGATTTTTGGATTTACTAATGGGAACAAATCCCTTGTTTTACGCTCCTTGCCCTAATCCTCTCCGTTAGATAAAAATCCACCCTCTCCTAAATCTGAAATCCCTTGTTTTCACATCAGTTTAGGTCGAATAAAAATTCATTTCTCTACTAGTCAGCAAAGTACAGAGCAAAGAAGATCCACCATAGAACCTATCTATCTATTAAGGAGAATGGTAAAAAAGTACAGAGCAACGAAAAAGGATCTCCATATGGTTTTCATAGATTTAGAAAAAATTTATGATAGGAATCCTAGAGACATCATATAGTGGGTTCTGGAGAGAAAATGTGTGACCAAGGATATATCGAGGTTATTAGAGACATATATGAGGGTGCCGTCACTACCATTCGATCACTAGTAGGGGAAACGAGTGAATTTCCAATCACTGTAAGATTGCACCAAGGGTTAGCCTTGAGCCCGTATCTCTTTACCTTAGTTATGGATGAATTGACTAAAACTTTCAGGAGGATATCCCATGGTGTATGATATTTGCAGATGACATTGTCCTCGTGGATGAAACTGTTAGAGGTGTTAATACGAAATTAAAAATTTGGGGGGAAGCATTAGAGTCAAAGGGTTTTCGAATAAGTAGGAGTAAAACTGAGTATATGGTGTGCAAGTTTGGTGGTACCAGCAGTGCGCATGAAAAAAGAGTGATGATTCAAGACCAGGAGATACCTAAGAGTGATTATTTTAAATACTTAGGTTCAAGTATTAGTAGTAATGGAGAGATTGCCGATAATGTGACCCATAGGATCCAAGTGGGGTGGCTGAAGTGGAGGAGCGCTAGGGGTGTACTGTGTGATAAGAGGGTATCCACAAAATCGAAGGAAAAATTTTATGGAACTGCCATCAGACCAACGATACTTTACGGGACGGAATATTGGCCTATTAAGAAACAACAGGTGAACAAAATGAGTGTAACAGAAATGAGAATGTTGAGGTGAATGTGTGGTAAAACTAGACGAGACAGGATTAGAAATGAAACGGTTCGTGAGATGGTAGGTGTAGCACCTTTAGAAGAGAAGTTGAGAAAAAATAGGTTAAGACGATTTGGGCATGTCTACTGTAGACCAGAAAATGCGATAGTTAAGAGAGCGGATAGAATAATTTTGGATAACAATGCTATGGGGAGAGATAGATCGAAATTGACATTAAATGCTGTGGTGCGCAAAGATATGAGTATATTAGGTCTGTGTGAACAAGTGGCCTTTGACAGAGCTCAATAACAGAAACGGATTCATGTAGCCGACCCCAAATGATCGGGACATAAGGCTCTGTTTGGTTTGGTACTAGTAAGCAAATCCATTCCTCTACCTCTCCCGCGATGAGCCATCATCGTCCTCCTATCGTCGTGCTCGGCTTTGCCACCGTTCTGGCCTAACCTTGACGTACGTATGGGCGAATGTCGTCGCCGCAACACTGGTTTGTGCCAGTCTGTTTGCATGCGATGAAGGTTTCCGGTGGAGACAATGAAGACGAAGAACACGTCAACAAAGACGGAGTCCACGATCGGCATGATCTCAGAGCATCCACGATTTTCCACATCCGTGTGGATTTCCGATTGGTATTGTTAATGTTGAGTTCCTTTTCTTGGAAATTAAATAGGCAATATTTTTCCTGGTAACGAGATGGATTTTTTTGAAAGTTGGGTTCCTGTCGGTAAATGAATCGTCATGAAATGTTAAAATCGACATGGTAATTTAACCATGAAGCGCTGATCACGATAACCTGTTTTGATGGTAATTTAACCATATTTGAACCATTTACCATGAAATATTTGTTCGAATCATGGGATATTTATCGTGTTCACATTGCAATCGTCGTGGTAATTTAACCATTTAACCATGTAACGGTTTGAGTTTGTTATATTATTTCTTTTTTTTTGGTGGTAATTTAGTCATGTTCTGTGTAAAAAAATCAATGAAAAATATGACTTTTTGTTGTTTGGTTGGTCAACTCGAAAAATGAAGAAAACATGCAAATATGTAGTCAACTTATCATGTTATATTCTTAATAAAATTAATTCCTCAAATACATTCCATGATAAAAAAAATAAAAGTATCAATCATATTTATATTTACCAAATCCCACTAAATTAGGAAAATAATCTAATTCAATCCCACTAAATTAGGAAAACAATTCAATTCAATCCCACTAAATTAGGAAAATAATTTAACATATATATGTAAATCATAGGAAAAATGATAAAGAATATAATTCACACACTAAGAGGATGAAAACATAAGCATGAAAAAAGGGCGGGATGAATTCTTACATGGTACGGATAAAAAGGATGGATATTTAAATATTCCATCTTTCATTGATATCATGATATTCTTAAAAATATGATTCTCATTTATATTTGGGCAAATTCTACTTTCACCCCTTGTGGTTATCGCCATGTGCAGATACCCCGCTTATATTTCAAAACTGAGCACATAACTTACCTGTGGTTTTGAAAATGTACGGATAGACCCCATGCGGTCATATTTTTCATCCTTATTAACGAAAATGTACCTCACACGTCTCTAAAATGTATCGTTCAGAATGTACTAAATAAATAATAAAGTATCTCCGTAAAAAATTATCTCGATCAGGTATCAATAACCCAGTGATCTAATTTTTAGTAAATTCAAATTTGAAATTTTAATTTTATAACAAAATCGATTCAACTATGAGCTTTTCATTTTTTGATTGACTTGAATTTTAGCATAAATGTAGTACTCGCCAAAAAATTTACAATATTAACGGTTTGGATTCGATTATTGGTGTAGGGGATGGTGTGGTTAGATTTAAAAAAGAAGAAGAATCAAGTGACATGATGAGGGTATTTCATTCTTTTAATGTTATGTCCGTTAATATGGATGGAAAACATGACGGCAGGGGATCTATCTCGCACATTTTCAAGACCACAGGTAGATTATGTAGATTATGTGCTCAATTTTAAACCATTAAGCGGGTATCCGCACATGATAACAATCACGGGGTTTCAACTTCCAAGTGGACTTTGCCCTTTATATTTTGTAGTGCAATGTGTCTCTGGGTTTCAACTTCCAAGTGGACTTTGCCCTTTATATTTTGTAGTGCAATGTGTCTCTCGGGTTGCTTGTGAGGGGTTAAGGGTATCACAGTAGCATAATAAAAAATAGACGGACTCCGGATGCCCGGGGTTCCTTGCTTTCTAACGTTTTAGCGCTGCCCGGCAATTTCAATAAAATCCTCTCACTTCTGGTAGAAAGAGTGAAAGTCTGAAAGATGGAAAATTTTCTTTCTTCACCACAATGTGTGTGTGGTGCCGATGCAAATGTGAAGCAGAGAAGTGTGTGGTGCCGATACAAATGTGAAGTAGAGAAGAGTTTTAGGCGGCACCACCCCGTGGTGCGCCTGGTGTGGTTATTTTCCATGTAATTTGGTGGTTAATTTAGAAGACCTGCAGCTGTCTGTATTCAAGTAATTGTTCTTGAAGCCGCCATTTTGAATTCTGGTTCCACTGCCACCATTTAATTCACTGAAAACTTAAATTTTTTGCTCAATAGTTGGCTTCTCCATGTTTTTCATATTGTTTTTAAGTGATTCTATATTTCTATGGAAAGTCTACGCATGTAACGCACACAACTGTAAAACAAAACTTTGGACACAACTGGGTGGGGAACCGGATGCATGTGCGTTGAACGCTCCAAACGCTGTTGTGTGCATAGCATTGCTCCTATTTCTATTGCTTGTAATTTATGTGCTACGTTCTCTAGCTATTTATTCCACCAAATACCAATGGTCTATATATATGTCACAGTACTTCTACTTTGATTGAGCTCCTTGATATGCCCATGTAGTGTCTATTCTATGAATTGTATTCAAGTTCTCATCACCTACCAGTTGGTCGACGAAATGTCTAAAAGAATAACAGTGCTGGCATGTTTTGTTCTAATATTTTTTGGGAGGGAACAAAGCTGTTATTCAAATCCTTGCTTCATAGTAAACTACCCTTCCTACAATTCAAAACTATCAAATTCACGTCCATCGAATGGTTCCGACCGCATCTGTGTGTACCTAGCATTCCTCATATTTTTTCAAGTCCAGTCCTGTTGCCATAGGCACTTTTTTATCAGCTCCAAAATACTCCATGTTCATATACTTATCCATGGTCAACATGTACGCAGAATTGTACTGTTATTTCTTTTGATAATTATTATCTTTGCATCTCTAATCCTTGTCGTACTTACTCTGGGAATATGGAGACCGTTGCTCCGAAAGATATGGGCAGAAGATTTATATACCAACTCAAAAGAGATTAGTGCTCTGCCGGCGTGAGTTAAAATTCATTGCGCTATATATAATGTCAGCGTCTTCTTCAATTGTTAGCTTGACAATATTATCTCTAGGCACACTATTGGATCCATATTAGATGGATTCAGGCCCGAGTGTAGGGTGTGGTTTGCTATCTTATGATCAGATTCATCTAAGTCCCAGGTGAAAGATACATGAATCTTGTGTTTTTTTTTTAAGGTTTATTAGCTCATTTAATTTGCTTATGGAGTAATGTTGCTTTCTAGTGTGATCGAGCATTCTATGTGTGCAATGATAGTTTCATGTATAGTTCTATCGTAATTACTAAATATGCTTCCTTGGTAGATTTCTATCTTAAATGTCAAACACGTATCTCGTACATTTTATCCAAGTGTCGAGGTTTTCTTTTCTTTTTTTTTTTTTTAATCGTATCCAAGTGTTGAGTTTTTCTTTACTATCCAAGTGTTGAGTGTTACACGTATCTCATACATTTTATCCCAGTGTCGAGTTTTTTTTTTTTTTATCATATCCAAGTGTCAAGTTTTTCTTTGCGATCCAAGTGTTGAGTGTTTGATCCAGTTACTCTTTATTGGTTCAGAAGAGTCTATGTAACACCTCTCTTAATGTTATACAAATTGAACAGGCCACCAAGCTCTATGCAACTGTTGATCTAGACAAGGCCAAGGATGGAAGGACTAGACTGATAGAAAACAAGCCCTCGAACCCTTGTTGGAACGAATCCTTCTTAGATACTGTTCTCATACGGTCTCTGAAGTTGTATTCACAGTCAAGGGCGATAATCCTATCGGTGCAACACTGATCGGAGGAGCTTATTTGCCTGTGACGGACATCATCAGCGGATACGCGGTGGACAGATGGATTCAGATACTGGATGAAGACCATGTTCCAGTCCACGGAGGTTCTAGAATCCATGCGAGGCTCCAATTTCTTAATGTCACTCGAGACAGTAATTGGTCTCAGGGAATCAAGAATCTGTGACCCCAACGTCTAAGGTGTTTTATTTTCTCCAATCCACATGATGCCTTACTTTATACTTTATCTTTATGTTACCTCAGTCCTTCAAAGTTGTCGCAACAGTTGTCTCATACATGATATCCTTGTTTGTGCAAATTTTATGTTGTTTTTGCATTCAACTGTTCAACCTTTTATCTGATCTGCTGTTTCATTCATCTAGTTGTCTTTAGTCATTGCTTGTGTGGATATCTCTAATGTTTGCCCCATACTATGCTAAATCATCAGCAGATTTCAAGACAGAGCTGAGTCAGTCTGATATGTTTGACCCCAGACTTCAGGCAAAAATTCTGAATGTTGTCGATGTTTCTTATGGAGGGGAAAACGGTTTCAACCAGGCAGTTGAGTTGTCCTCTGAAATCCTTTCAAATGTGAAGTTTATTAAGGAGAAGTGCTTGATGGGGAGGTCCTTTGAGGAGATCAGTCAGGATACTGGGAAATATGTGTTTGGTGTAGAGGACATGGTGGGAAAATGGTGGGGTTGAGACACTTATTGTGTGGGAAAATCTGGACATTAATAGGTGTGTGCTGAAAAATACCACTTGGGGTGAAATAGTTATAAAGCACCTGAACAAGGAACAAGACTCCGTCCAAAGTAACTTCCGAGATCCAGAGACCTCTGTTGAGTCGGAAGTTCAGGAAAAGATGTCACTTTTGTAGTGGTTTGACAATGAGTACAAGAAATTGGTTGCACCTTGGAGTTTGTCACCAATAAATCACAAGAGGGGTCTCAGTTCTGCAGAGGTTTTGGTGGGATCGGAGGAATCCTTCGTTACCAGCTCGATGTATGAGCTTTCGACGACCTTTCTGATGGGGAAGTCTATGAAGACTCTGAATAGCAATCAATAACTGTTACCCGATCTGGTGCAGGAATGTGGGGCAAAATCCTGCACCATATGCGCGAGCTCTCGCGCTTCTTTCTGCTGCTCCGCTGCTGCTGCTGCTCCACAAAGTTTCAAAAGTTCCCAAGTAAGGTATGTACCTGAACTCTGGAACATAACCCATCCTATTGTTAGTCAGTCATCCCTAAGTTACGTGGCCTGAGGGTGTCAATGGCGGCTGTGCCCAATGTGGCAGTAGTGAATAGCAGGGGAAACCCGCAATTCATGAGAAAGATGGCAAAATTTGTTAAGGAGAAAGGAAAATTTGGAAATCTCACCACATATTATTAGCTCAATAAACAATTGCAATTCAACCAGACATATACTCACATGAATAATACCAGCAACCTATTACACTACGTCGTGAGAAAGAGCACCCAACAACATAGTATTAGTCTATTCGAACCATCTATTACACGAATTGACGATCCAGACGGTACAGATTTGGACTGTCCCCGTCGGTCAAAATTAAAAACCGGAGAGGATCCAATTCCTTACGGAAAATACAAATTCTGCATACGCGCATGTATAGGTACGTTGTTGAAGTCAATGCTTCAGCTTAGTCTTCCCACTCCGTTTAACAAAAATCAAAACTGATCGAAAGGAACCAGCTAATCACCGACCGTTGCGACAGACCTCTTCATCTGCCAGAATCCTGGGGTGAAGCGTCGGACGTCGTCGGATGGATCTTCTTGAACAGTCCAAAGAAGCAGCCCCCCTGATTACGATCTGAATGGGTCGATTCCGTTCGATCGCGAGGATTACTCATCACTGCCGCCCGATCGTTAGTCGCCTCAATCTTCTTCATTTTCTCCTCGTGGATTTTTCTAAACATGTAGAACTCCACTAGACTAGAACCAGGTGATGCCATTGCGAAATTATTGATAGAACTGTGGGGGGTTTGTTTGGTTTTGTAACGATTTATAGTATATGGCTGGGGAGAGGGTTGGGGAGCAAGAAAATGGCTTGGGGGGCAAGGATCGATGGGAGACTTTTTTGGTTTTGGCTGTTTTCGGGGAAGGAGGCTTGGAGAAAAACTGATCAAAGGATCAAATTTTTCCACAAAATGAAAGAAAAAGAATAATTGAAAACGCGGGAAAGAAATGAAGTGGAGAGAAGCCAGTTTGGCTTGTTTAGCCGAACGGGACCTAAGCCATTCTACGATTTATTTAACAAACAATCTAAACTTTTATTTTAGTTTATAAAAAAAAAGCTGCGCGAAACACTTCTTCAATTTATTTTAAGATTTTTAAGTAAATAATATAAATAAGTACTTCATCCGCCACGATTTGTTTGTTTTTTTTTTTTTGACTTATACATGTACAACCTGACTGTCCGCTTTCAAAATAAATGGATCAGATAATGTAAATTTTCAAATCAATGGATCAGATTTGGTTTCCTCAATAAGTTGAAAACCCGAGATTGGACAAACAAATAGGGATGAAAGAAGTATAATCTAGGGAAAATGACTGCCAATGACGTATTTTGATAATTAATACCTGTTAAGAACATTTTCAACATTAACAAATGTTCTTAGTATGTTTTTAACGGGTATTAATTATCAAAATACATCTTGCGCCTTCATTTTCCTTTTGAGGGCATCTGCATTAGGCTCGCATCTCCCCTTGTGGCACTAGACTAGCGAGGAAAATGGACAAAATCCAAGAACCAAAGTAGTTCTTGCAACAGTCACTCTCTTGAATAAGAGAGGCACTATTCATTGGTTATCTAATATTTTATTATTTTTTACACCTCAGCTGTTTCAAAAATTAACACCTCTCTCGGGGTAGTTTTATTTTTTTATTGTTTTTCATGTACTTTTAAATAGAGGGGAAATATTTAATTGAGAAGAGAGTGAGAGTAGAGAGTCTAATGCAATAAAATTTTAGAAATGAATAGCTAAAGTAATAAAACGACTTTTTAAGATATAAATTGGTCCAAAACATTAAGAGGCTAGTGCGGATGCTCATCTAACTAAAGTATACTCTTAACATCTGGGGCCAACGAGACTTTTTGTATATCATCGCTAATGACGTAAAGATACCATTGGCGTCTTGCGTGTTTGACTTGGTGACCAAATTTGTGAGCCCCGAGAGCATATTAGTTTGGTGGATGATAATGTCAAAACAATTTTTGTTGGTGTTAAAATTTTAGTGCACAAAAGGCTTACACTATGTGCAATATACAAGACTTTTATGCATTAAAATTTTGACACCAACAAAACCAGTTTTGACATTATCACTATCATTTATTTATTCTCTACCCAATGAATTAAGGTTCGATCTTTCGGATTTGGCGAAGGAACGTACGAATCCCTTTGTTTCGGTGTGGCTGACCTGACATTGACTAGATTGGGGAGGGAATTAGTTGAATTGTGCATAATCTGATCCGATACCTGACTGTAAAAAAAAACAAAAACAAAAACTAAACTATAAATGAATTCCATCTTAATTTTCCAGGGACTTCTGAGCCTAACATGGGTGCACTAAAATAAATTTGGATTTGTCTACTTATAGACCTCGAGCTCGAGGTTGGCCTTGGCCTTGTTTAATTATTACTAGTCCAGGTGGGGTAATTGGACTAGGAATACCATGGACCCATTAATCTGGTGTTTGATTGTATTTTTGGAAGGCTGTGAATCTCCCCCGGGATTCAGGGTGCTGTAGTGCACCTCCATTTAGTACACATGTAGAGCGACACACAATTGTCGATCTCATTAATCGACGGTCCACACAAACAAACAATTATGACCGGTAATATATGATTCTTACCGGTCATAATTAAAAATCATATCTCAACCATTCATTGTCAAAATCGATGGCCCGTGTAAACCCTACAGGGTACTTAATTTGCAGGGCTTTGCACTACAAGATTTCTCCTTCGCTACTCCAACACCAAAACAAACATGGTTTATAACGATTCCCATAAACAGAGGCCGAAGACCGGACTAATTGGAAAAGCTTTAGTGCAAGTTTTTTAGTGCAAATTTCTGTTTCCATTGATGGAAATCTATGGCTCTGCCGCTGAATATTGGTATGATAAATGCATTGGTACATAGGAGAAAATTACTCTATTTATCATGGAGACAAGATTAATTATCTGTGCCGTAGCTCAGAAGTAAAAATACAGAAAGACTACCTCAAATCAAGTACACCCTTATTATAGAGGGCTCCAAACAGGAAATTCCTGCAAACTTAAGAATATACAAAGTTATTGGGGCTTCTCATTTTTTTTGGCTAATCACAAAACAGATCACAAGCTTCTAGCTGGTTCACCCCATTGTGATTGCACATCTTCATCTAACAGAATCCGGCGACAAAGCGTCGGGATTCGGGTGGATCTTCTTGAACATTCCAAAGAAGCAGCCATGATTATGATCCGAATCTGTAGTTCTCGTTTGATCACGAGGATTATTCATCACTTCCCTCTGACCATAACCGGTGGCCGTAATCTTCTGAGTTGTTGTGTCCTTTTGCAATTTCTCCTTGTAGAGTTTCCCCATCGCGTAAGCTTCAGCAAGACTAGCACCACCTGATGCCATGGCCTAAAAACTAACTGGATGCGACTTTACCGGTAGAAATAGTGGTGCACGTAAACGAACCCGAACACCTTGAGTTATAGAGAAATTTTGTTGCTAGAAATGAAGGGTTATGGTTGGATTTTGTGGTGATATGTGGATGGAGAGAGGCCTTTCGGGGGGTTATTTATAGGAGATTGTATAGGCTTGGGGAACAAGAAATGTACTAGTGGAAGAAGGTGGCTAGTTTTTGGCTGTTCAATAGGCGGAGGCTTGGAACTTACAAAAAGTCTACGAGAATCTAATTAAGCTTGAAAAGGTTGGGAAAGGAAAGTCAATGACATTTGTTTGTAGCATCACCCCTTACGTAAGAATCTAAGATATTGTTTTGTAACCATCATTCATGCTGTCAGCCTCAGGGACACGGGAGGCGGGATGGTGCAGCGCCTCAAAAGAGCTGCACGGGCTGCACCGCGTAGTGCTCAATCTCATCATTCAAAAGTATTTTGGAATATTCGGATAAAGCGTTACACCGTGCAAGGCGTCTGGAGTGCTGCAAGGTCCCCTGATCTGGGATATAAGATTTGCATTTAGAAATGTTTTTTTTTAAATTATCTATTATAATGACAAAGTGATGCAAGTGAAATTCAATTTTTGTTAGGCTTGTCTCTGTCTTCAACGTAACATATACATGTGATGTGTGCACTTAGGCAAGCACACTAGCAGCAGGAGGGCGCGGCTATGTTAGGTTTTGAGAGGCTCAAGCGAATTTAATGCACTAAAATTTTATATCTTTTGCATTTTTTTATTTTTCTTTAATATTTGCACTTGACCATTCATAAAAAGTCAGAATAGATGAAAATTCAATTAAACTTGTGAGTGAGCTCATCAAAATAAAATAAACTAGGCCCAATAAGTTCTCATCAGAATAAATATTTTTATTTTACTTTGTGATCCTATAAAAATTTCTTGTAACTAACACGTTTTTGTCGCCGCTAAGTTCAAATTTTGCAGTTGCCTTGCACACTAGAGCAATAACATGAAAATAAATTTCACAAATAGGCTTTGATTTTCCCATTAAACCATCAATTTTCCAATTCGAAAATTGATTTTTTTATTCATGAAAATATGGGCTAGGTTTTCGATGTTAGGCCTGGACACAATACTTTAGTATTCTCAGTAACAAACACATCTTATGTTGTATATTTGTGTACAAGGCAAGAAATACAATCTACGTACTTTTATCTTTTATCGTGGTCGATTAGGTTTTGAGAGTTCAATAATTCTAAGTACCCAAAAAATATCTCGAAACTAAAAATCAATAGTTCAGACTCACATTCAAGTGATTCTAAACTACTGATTTCTCTATTCGAGGTATTTTTGGGGTACTTTTTTCGGTGTATGTAACATTGCTCTTCAGGATTTGTATTTGTATTTCGTCACATTCAACAATCAAACACAATCCAATATAGAAGTAAACTTTGACTTGTCCACTAATTAGTCCAATCACTCTCTGACACTCTTCCTTGAAGAGGGAAAGAATTAAAGGAATTTGATGGTGATCTATGACATCAGGCATCAGCTAAGGCATGGTTTTTGAAGTCTTTCGTTTTAGCCTGTTGACTCTTACACGGGGGGAATTTGGGTTGTGAACATGGTAAAGCGCATAAATATGAATCGCATTTTGTTTTTAAAAAACAAACAGTTTAAAGTTGAAATGATATATGCTCTTTATTTTTTGGAAATAAAATGCGATTAATTTCTTCATTCCTACATGTCCAAGACGCTAATTTTTTGCACAGATAAATTTTCATACGGGTTCTACTAGATTAAAGATTCGAATCATGAGTGTTAGACTCCAGAATGAAGACCACGAGAGAAGAGAAGCATGGTGGGGTATGGAGAGGAGTTCATCTCGTACCGTTTTGAGTTATGGGAAAATAAACAAGTGAGCAAGTTGGGTGGCTGCTTCGTCGTCTCCGATATAATGGAATAACACCCTAAGCGTAGGGTTTAATATGTCGAGATAAGCATAATAATCCGGAAGACCGGGTATCGTACCGAATGGAATATTTGTAACGGCTTGGATGGATTTGTAGATGCAAGCAAGATTTTCGGCGTTTAGACGGCCAACTTTGTTTTACTTTAAACGGTGGAAAATAAACTGCTAAATTGAACGAAGATTTAACTAATATAAAATGGAAGGCTAGGTCTAGGAGATCCTAACATCCACGACTCAAGTCAAACCACTTTTCTCATCCTATTACTCGACTTGAGATACATAACTACTGTTCTCAACCCAGAAGAAATGTGGTTCGAATACCGAGCGAGTTCTAGAATTCATTTGGCAAACGCCTCGAATGACATAGCTCCAAGTATCACGTGTGGCAAGTAGTACGCTCTTGCCTACACATGATCAAATAGGTTAACACCTTAGCAATTTGACAAATGAACCTGAAATAACTTGATTTTCGAACCAAAGATTAAAACTTTATGATAAGAAAAAAACAATATTAACCCAAGCCATGACGTGCTAATCACCCCATGACAAAGCCTTATAAACTACTCATTCATATCTAGAGAGATAGAAGCAAGGCAAAATCTAGAAAACATATTTAACCAACGAAATTTGAAATAAACTTGAGATTACTATAGATCGAAGACGTAGCTACAACTTTAATAAAGACGGAAATAACAAACTAAGATTAACAAAGGTAGGAAATACAGGTTTTTACTAGGAAAATGAAGAACAAGCAAGAACAAAATAGCAAGAGTAAGCAAATTCTATTCTTGATCTAAAAAGTTGTACTCCTATATCTAATAATTGTATTTGTGACATAACAAGGTATTTATATCGCCCTCATTTACGCACAAAATAACTTACAAAGTTGCCCTAAAATTTAGCTACGAAGGCCCTTGATACCGGTACCTCCACAACCTTGGTATCGGTATCGTGCTCATTAACTGCTGGCCTCTCTAACCTCCTTGGTACCGAGACCGCCACAACCTTGGCATCGGTACCGAGGCCTTTAACTTCAGCTTTTACTCTTTGGTCCTCTTGGCCTTCTATGCTTTCGGGTCACCTCCGGACCTTCCTTCTTTAGCTCTTGGGACTCGGCCACCCTCGGGGATCATTCATGGCATCAAAAAAAGCTTTATTCGCACGATTTTCCTGAAACATCTTCAAAACAACTTTACGTGCAAAAGTAAATAAAAGAACTAAATTAAATACGTAATTAAGCTAAAACTACGGACTTAACGCATCCATAATGACATTATTGGATGCTTATCAGTCGCCGTACATACAAGTAGCCAATTTTGAGCTCAAACTCAACGTGGAGTGCACTTGAGCAATTGTTCTAGCACTTCTAGTGAAGGAAAAGTACGGGATTTAAGACATTTTAGGTAGTGGGTTGTGTGTTAATTTCAATACACAAACAATTTCCGTTGACTTTTCCAAATAATCTTTCCTTCTGATGTGCTCTGCAGTCACGTTACAAAAAGTGCATGGTACAGAGCTGGAAAGCCGAAGCATCCTTTCCTATATCCAGACGTGGATGACTTGTACCTAATTTTGGGGAAACTCCAAAATGAAATTCAAGAGCACCGTAGAGTGCTAAACTTCCTTTTGAGAAGTGTTAGAACAATGGATCCTGCAAGGAAAGAAGTGCGCATGTGCTCTTTGGTAGCGCAAATGCACGTTTCTTTCCTTGCAAGATCCATAGTTCTTACACGAAGTTTAAGCACTCTACGGTGCTCCTTAAATTTCATTTTGAAGTTGCCCCATTTCGGCAACAATTGCAGAAAGCCTGTTTGCAGCATCCATAGCCATACGTGCTGGTACTAAATTTCTGTGATTTGAATTTGATGAAGTGAAGACGACACTCATCGAGCCTCCATTTATAGAGTGGTAGAGTAATATCGTCATCATGGAGTACGAATTGCATGAGTCCGGATCCCCTATCCGACCCCCTTCCGGACGAGGGCCTTTCCCACCCCTCTCGGCTGTTGATCTCACAAATCAACGGCTGAGATGTGCCGAATACTTTTTTCTCAAAATGGTGTCGTTTTGAAGAAAAAGTGCTCGGCACATCTCAGCCGTTAATTTACGAGATCAACAACCGAGAAGGAGACCTACGGGCCCCTGTCCGGAAGAGGGTCGAACAGGGAATCTCGTGCCGAATTGGATGGCAGGCACAATTCTTACTAGTTCTCCGCGCTACTTTTTTGCAGTTGAAGACTATCATGCCTTATTAATGAAAAACTGGCTGGCTCTAGCTATCTTGCTGAGCAAACAAAATCTCCCCAAATCACACTGCTTGTATGAACAAACAAACTTTGTACAACCAGCTCACATGGAAAAGATTCCGTATTCTATCCCAGTAGACTCGTGACATCCATGTATTGATCGAGTCGTATATACGTCAAATGAGCCACATTAAGAAATTTGAACCATTAACTATTGAGTGCTGACCGTTAATTCATGAGCGATGAGCGATTTCTTGAATTTGAATCTCCAATTTTGTTTTTCTGATTTTTCTTCAAATGAATCTAAAACTCCAGAGTATATCTTTTCACGGGTCGAAGAAGGATAGGTCGAATATTTTTCTATTTCTTTTTATCTGTTCGTCAAAGAGAGAATTTTCTTTTCTTTTTTTTCTTCATGAAATTGAATACAATATTCAATAATAAAGGGTTAATTTTTATTTAGTGTCGTATATAATGTGGTTATAATAATATAATATACACGATAATGGCATTCCTTTTGATGGGAAGAAGGACCCCTTTCTTATATTTCTACATCTAGGATCTGATTAGTATGTCATAGAAGGGGAATGCTGGACTAGCATGTCATGATCACACGGCGCTGAATAACGACACTCTGTTCTCGCTTATGAAGTTGTAAAGAAAATGTACTCTTCGACGAATCCCAGGGGTGAGGCTATAATGTTTGAACTCATAGAAGTGCTGTGCATATTCGGAGTTGATTGCCGACCATTGATTTCTGCAATCAACGGTCTAAATTGCACGGTATTCTGCGTAATCTCAATCATTCAACTGTTCAGCAATCTGGACCGTTGATTGTCGAGATCCACGGTCCGGATGAGTAAAACACGGTGCTTGATAATTTTTTGCTGGAACAAATAAATTGGAATGCCCAGATTCTTTGAATCCTTGAATTTTTTTGCTAGAACAAATAAATTGGAATGCCCAGTTTTTTTGCTTGAGAATTTGGTTGGAATGCCGAAAAGTTAGTTGAATTGCTTGAGAAATTGATTGGAATATCAAGAAATTGGTTGGAATGCTTAAGAGAAGGGGGAGAGAGAGAAATAGTTCTTAAAATTAATGACAGAATTAAACATGGGATTGGCCTCAGCATGGGATATCCCAATATTAATCCTGTGCGAATCAAACATGGAATTGTATAAGATTCAGGACTAAATTAGTTCTGGGACAAAATAATCCAGGATAACTAACCCCAGACTCTTAATCCTGTCTGTTTTAGTCCCTGAATCAAAGGTGGCCATAAGGTTATGACAATTTATAATCTTCAAAAAAAAATTTCAGGGGCGAAGCTATAATATCTAAAGTTATGTGGTGCAAAATTGTTGAACCGGGCGAGTATACATACATTGATGTTAAAAAAAAAAAAATTACTAAACAATCTTCTCCTGTTCCGATTTGTTTCTCTTTTTTTACTTTTTGAAAGCGTTTGACCTTTAAAAAAATTGTCTATAATTTTTAATTCGTAATATTTTTAATATGCAATATGAATATTATTTAGTAGATCTCAATTAATTTTATTATACAAAATCTTCAAATCATAAAAAACATTATAGAATGTAAGATATAAATATATTTTTGATAGACACGAATTTCGATGATTTGACAAATAAATTGGGACGGAGGGAGTACCTTATTGCGTGTGTTCTGAAGCCCTAAATTACTAATCGATCGAACAAATCTCTCTCTCTGTAAGAGTGGTTGCTGTTTCGTACCCGTTTTCATATTACTGCTTCTGTTATAATTTCCGTTTTGATTAGAATGGTGATTTTTCGAGAGCCGGGTCAGCATCCTTACGCGAGATTTTTTACGAGGGAGGAGCAAAAAAAAAGACAGTCGGAAATATCAACGTCGAATGGCTCGTCTGGGGGAGAAGAGAGCGAAGAAGAAACTGAAGGAAGACGATGAACAAGAGGAGCGTCTAATTAAGCTAATGGTTGAGGCGGCGCGAAAGGTAAACTCACGGAAACAGAGCGGTTGGAGTACAGAGAAAGAAGGTCTCCGAGAGCAGGGTACGTGAAATAAAAACTTATGGTGATCGAAGGATTCTATTAGATCGCTTTTTTTTTTTTTGGTCAGTGTTGGAGACGTTCCCTTCACCCATCATCTGTGTTGTATGGGCAACATTGCGAAACCTACCTCTAATGTCCTTTAAAAATTAAGTTGTGTCTTGTTTTTGGGTGAGTTGGTTAGCATCTGATCCAACAGTCAGCAAATAATTTTGTTGTAAAACCAACAACAACAACACAAACACCAACACGAGGGGAGTGTCTCAATAGCCAAGGACATAATCAGGATTTTACCTTAACAGTGGCGAAATGTATACTAAAAAAATTTAGTGGTGGCGAGACTATATAAGTTGGGCATAATTTTTTTTTTATATGTAATAATTGCATTTTTCAAAATTCTTGTCGTGGCGGTCGCCGCCACTAAATTCCCTGGTCTCATCCTTGTCAATAGCCCACCTAGGTACATTACTACCCAACCAAAGAAGCAAATGCCATGCTTTGAAGGTAGCCATTCCAGTACTCTTATCAGGAATCAGCTAACACTGGATAAGGAATAAGATAATTAGGGGTGTTACCAATGATTTTTCCAAAATAGTTCTATTCTCGCAGTTCCGCCATTTCCAACTCCCAAAAAGGAAATTATGCATGATACTTTAGCTTGCAATGAGCTAACAAAGATTAAATTTAAACACCACCTTCTCACCAAGCCTTTTATGCGAGGGATGCCTGTTATGTCAACCTAAAGATGAGTATCGCCACCATTACGTACAGATGATATACCTGATATATGTTTGCTCTAATCTTCAATAATTTTTTCATAACCCAACAAGATTCACAAGGTGGAGACACCACCTACTACAAGCTTTGCCCTCTAATGATAGGAGCTTGCACCCATTTTACCCAAAGGGAGTCAGCTTGTCCCTCTATCTGGCCGAGTTATTATACTTTTTCTTCATTTGCTCTCCCTTGCCCTCTTTAATAGTCATTTCCCTCTCCCCTTTAATACTCGTACCATAGCTTTGCTTTATATACCTGCACAGGGGTTTGATGTTGGGGATATTCCCCATGACAAATGTTACATGGTCTCTGTTAGACCAATTCCGCTGGACACCCCCCCCGGAGATTGGAATTGATGGGAGGATACTCAAAGTTGGCCCTTGACAAGCACAACGAAAAGCACATATGTGTGTGCATGTTCGTTTAATTCTGCCTTGCTCGCCTATTTGATCAACTCCTCCTTCTTTGTATTCGGATCGACTTCTCTCTGGAATTGTAGAGTACGAACTACCAGTTTGTGAAGGTCCTCAAGGCAAACATATATCCATAGTCGGCCCTACAATATTAATTACCTTTCAAGTCAAGGATATGCATGGCTCGTTCCGGTTCTCCCACTCTCAACTTCCAGGCTATTGTGAAAACTTTCAAGGGTCAGGCAACCATCCTGTTTAGCGTGCCCGAGCCGTAATCGTGTGTATTAATTCCAGGGTAGGTACACTATTGTTTCTCCGTTGTATGGGCTTATACTATTATAGTATTTGTTTATATATACTATTCTTGGATTGCTGATTGTCTTGTGCGCACAATGTTACCTTCTCGTTTTAGAAGAGTAATTTTGTGATCTAATGTGATCCCGTGAGAATTTTCCAATTTGTTTCGCTAGTGGTCTCCTTCGGCGTAAAAAGCACCTTCAAGTTACATTTTCATTACTCTTTTTCACTTTCTATACAGTCTTCTTACATCTATTAAGGTAATTTTTACACAATATTGAAACCACATGATTTATCTACATTTTGTTCCTTGCAAAGTATAGTCGGTTTCAAAATCGCACTTTTGCATTTTTTTCCCATATCAATCTCCTCCGTATACTATGCCATTGTTCAATGTCACCCTTGCCGTCAACTAATGAAATATGCTAACGTGGATGAAGTTTGCTTATGAGGAGGTGACGTAGAGCCAACATGTATAACTAAGTGGAAAAAGCGTTTTGCCTCCCGCAATGTGCAAAAAGACTAGGAAAAAAAAATCACAAATTGAATTTTATCAATTTCGTCCCTATATTGGCAGACTATTGAATTTTGCACTATGCATCATATGCCATTGTCTTGGCAGACCATTGACATGACGCTATATGAAAACGCCAATATGTGATCCAGGTGGGCGGTGGTTAAAACGTGCCAACTCCCTTTCAATGGTTCCCACTTCCAGGTTTTGCTTGTGGAAAAATACCCGCTAAATTACCAAAAACGCTACGAGTACGTAGTATGAGTACAAATCTTGCACTTATCTGATGTAGCAAGTTGAGTTGAAAAAAGTGGTTATGAATTCACATCAAGTGCTTATGAAGACATCCCAAAATCAATAATCCACAAGTTGTTTGTCTTCTTAATTTTATGGCTTTTGTAAGCTCTTCTTAGTGCTCCAGAAGCAATTGTACCGAAATGAGTTACAAGTAATGAGTTCCATCTTAATTTTTCAGGGAATCCGAGCCTAACATGATTGCACTAAAAATAAATTTGGATTTTGGCTACTTATAGACCTCGAGCTCGAGGTTGGCCTTGGCCATGTTTGATAACAAGTCCAGGTGCATGGGGGATTGCACCACGAATCCCGTGGACCCATTAATCTGGTGTTTGATTGTATTTTTGGAAGGCCGGGTTTGTAGTCCGGACTATGAATCTCCCCGGGGGAGGTTAATGGGGGTTTCCGGATTGGTGTGAATCAATGGATATGCGCGCGTTATCACATTATAATCCCCTCTCAGTCAGTCAGTCCGGATTGGTACGAATCAATGCATATGCGCGCGTTATCACACTATAATCCCCTCTCACTCCAACACCAAAACAAAACATGGTTATAACGATTCCTATAAACAGAGGCTGAAGGACATTGGAAAAGCATTAGTGCAAGTTTTTGACGGAAATCTATGGCTCTGCCGCTGAATATTGGTATGATCAATGCATTGGTACATAGGAGAATATTACTATTTATTATGGAGACAAGATTCATTATCTGTGCTCAGATGTAAAAATACAGAAAGGGTACCTCAAATCAAATAACACCATTATTATATATATAGAGGGCTCCAAACAGTAAATTCCGACAAACTTTAGAATAGTACAAAGTAATTTATATATATATAGAGGGCTCCAAGTGAGCGTACCCATCAGAAGAAATTAATTCTGATGGGGGCTTCTTATTATTGTTATAAGTATTTTTTCCCTAGCTGGTTCACCCCATTGTGATTGCACATCTTCATCTGATAGAATCTGGCGACGAAGCTTTGGATTTCGGGTGGATCTTCTTGAACATTCCGAGGAAGCAGCCATGATTATGATCCGAGTCGGTAGTTCTCGTTTGATCACGAGGGTTATTCATCACTTCCCTCTGACCCTCATCAGTTGTCGTAATCTTCTGAGCTGCTATGTCCTTCTGTAATTTCTCCTTGTGGAGTTTCCCCATCACATAAGCTTCAGCAAGATTAGCACTACCTGATGCCATGGCCTAACAATTAACTGGATGTAACTTTACCGGCAGAAATAATGATGCGCGTAAATTAGCTTGAACACCCTGAGTTGTTGAGAAATTTTGGTTTTTCTAGAAATGAAGGGTTATGGTTGGATTTTGTGGTGATATATGGATGGGGAGTGGCCTTCGGAGCTGAGGGGTTATTTATAGGAGATTGTATAGGCTTGGGGAACAAGAAATGTACCAGCTGGAAGAAGGTGGCTAGTTTTTGGCTGTTTAACAGGGGGAAGGAACTTCGTACAAAGAGTCTACGAGAATTTAATTTGCTTGCAAAAGGCGGAGAAAGGAAAGTAAAGATATTTTTGTAACCCTCGTACTCATTCGTGCTGTCGGCCTCAGGGATATGGGCAACTAAGACAAGCACATGCATTGCTGCAGCAGTAGGCAGGGGCGGCTCTAAGAATTTGTAATAAGGTGTTCAGAAATTACATTTAACTCTATTAGCTAATCTCTTAATCAATAATATAAGTACAAAATGTCATATACTAGCATAAATAGTGCGGTCAAAAAAATAATCTTTATTCTAAAAAAAATTAACTACGAGGCAAAATGATAACTTAAAAATATATACTTGTTTTTTCAACCAAAAAAAAAATTTTTTTTTTGAAAGTTGCGTAGTAGATATTGTTTTGAGAATGGAGGAGGATTTTTTTTTTACAGTTGTCCTAGATGAGATCTCATATTTTGTGCCAACGTTTAATCAGCGTATTAATCTACTGAAACACTTTTGAAAGAAACTGTAGCGAGTATGTTGAGACTGACCTTCTCGAATATATGGTGTTCTTTAGGATAACATGATGAGATTTAATTTTCTATCATAGTCTGAAATTTGAAGGAATATTATTCAAGTTAACGGGGTTTGCAATGGAGTTGAATTTTTTTAAAGCTTTGTCCGTAAATTCTATTAGCTAATAAGACAAAAACAAATAAAGTAGTTATAATTGTCATGAATGCGGAATTAACACATTAAGACCATCGACAATAAATGTGGGAAGGTAACATAGAGCATAATACTTACACCAATCGATTCTTCTTTTTTTTCTTTCTTTTTCAATTTCTTTATTATGATTATGAATTTTGTTTGAGGTAATTAATGTGTTTAATGTTCAAATACGAATTACTTGGATTGATGGGCCATAATTGGGTTATGATTGATTGTTCAATTGATTTTGGGTTGAGTGTTCAATTCTTTTAGAGTCAAGTGTTCCAAACTAGGTGTTCATTGATATTTAAATTGGGCGTTCAAAAAAAAGCAAGCTCATAATTTTTACACATATTCTAAGAAAAAAAAATTGTTTGGGTGTTTAGTTGACCATGGAAGGCTCTATGGAGAGCCGCCTCTGGGCCGTAGGGGCGGCTTTGTTAGGTTTTGAGGGGTTCAAGCCAACTTTTTGGGTTAAAAAATGCACTAAAGTTTTATACTCCATATTTTTTTACTGTTTTAATTAATTTTTCTTTAATATTTGCACTAGTCCATTCATAAAAAGTCAGAGTAGATGAAAATTCAATTAAACTTCTGAGTGAGTAGATTATATAGCTCATCAAAATAAAATAAGCTAGGCCCAATAAATATTTGTATTTTACATGCTGTATAGAAATTCCTTTTAATTGACCTGTTTTTGTCGCCGCTAAGTTCAAATCCCGCAGGTGCCTTGTACACTAGAGCAATAACATGAAAATAAAATAGGCTTTAATTTTCCCGTTGAACCATCAATTTTTCAATATTTTGCATTCGAGCCTAATCCAAATTCATGAAATATGGGCTAGGTTTTGAAGTACCTCAATGTTAGGGTGTAAGAAACACATCTTATGTAGGCAAGAAATACAATCTACTTTTTATTGTGGTTGGTGAGGTTTGAGAATTCAATAATTCTAAGAAATCCGAAAAAATACTTCGAAAAAAGAAACGGTTCAGATTTACATTCAAGTGATTCTGAACTACTAATTTCTCTTTCTGAGATATTTTCGGGATAACTTTCAGTGTACGTAGTATTCCTGTTGAGGAGTTGTATTTGTATTTCATCACATTCAATAACCAAACACAATCCAATATAGGAGTAAACTTTGACTTGTCCACTGTACCTTTTAGTCCATCACTCTCGACACTCTTCCTTGAAGAGCAAGAAAATGAAATTATGATGGTCATGATAAGACATCAGGCATCAGTAAGGCATGGTTTGCACAGATAAATTTTTGGCTGAGATAAATTTCCACACGGATTCTACGAGATGAAAGATTCCAACCATGAGTGTTAGACTCCAAAATGAAGACCACAAGAGAAGCATGGAGGGGTATGGAGAGGAGTTCATCCCGTAGCGTTTGAGTTATGGGAAAATAAACAAAATTGGGTGGCCGTACATACATACGAGTAACCAATTTGAGTTCAAACTTAACGTGGAGTGCACTTCAGCATTGTTTTAGGGAAGGAAAAGGATGGGGTTTAGGACATTTTAGTTAGTGGGTTGTGTGTTAATTTCAATAAACAAATAATTTCCGTTGACTTTTCCAAATAATGAATGGCCTTTATAGTTACTATAATATTCGTTCGACATATATTAAGGTAATTTTAGTACTTTTCATCCAATTAGAAATTGAATGAAAAATTAGGTAATTGGATCGAGGATTTATAGGTAACGGATTGAGTTGATTTTTATGAAGGCCCTTGACAACATGTTTTTTTATATTTAATGAATGATTTGAATCGTTTGTGTGGGACCCCTAATAGGCCCCACATCACGATCTGTGCGTGGCAAATATGTGTGGACAGGCCTATTGGATTTTTTCAGGGGGTGAAGCTATAACATCTGAAAGTTGTGTGGTGGAAAATTGTTGAACCGAGTATACATAAATTTACATTGATGTTTTAAAAAACAGAAAAACGTCTGTTTACGTAAAGAAAGTATTGCGGAACCCAATTGCACACGCGTTTAAAGTATTTTGGACAATCTCGATTCTCGATTGAAAATCAATTGTGATCGATAATAATTAATTATGACCGATCAATTAAAAATGAATCTCAACTATTAATTACGCCAATAAACTGGTGGGATTGCACCGCTCTGTAGTCTGTAGACAAAGTACTAAAAAAGCATACATTACATACCTTTTTGCGTGTGTTCTGAAGCCCTAAATTACAAATTTATCGAACAAATTTCGGCTGCTCCGGCGACGATACGTATGAATGTTTGCCTCTCTCTCTCTCTCTCTCTCTCTCTCTCTCTCTAAGATTGGTTGCTGTTTCGCATTTGTTGTGTACCCGTTTTCATATTACTGCTTCTGTTATAATCTCGTTCCGTTTTGATTAGAATCGTGATTTTTCGAGAGCCGGGTCAGCATCCGTACGTGAGATTTTTGACGAGGGTGGAGCGAGAAAAAAGACGTCGGAAACATCAACGTCGAATGGCTCGTCTCGGGGAGAAGAGGGCGAAGAAGAAACTGAAGGAAGATGACGAACAAGAGGAACATCTGATTAAGCTAATGGTTGAGGCGGCAGCTAAGATTGGCAGATTGCGCCGCCGAAAGGTCAACAGAGTAGTAAACTCACGGAAACAGAGCTGTTGGAGTACCGAAAGGCCTCTGTGAGGGCAGGGTACGTGAGTAAAAACTTATGGTGAAGGATTCTATTTGATCGATTATTAATTTTTTTGTCAGTGTTGGCTTTACGCGGGCAGCATCTACCCTTTGCTCGAGACGTCCCTGCTGGCGCGGGACAAACATGTTGAGAGGAGTAACCGCCTTCATCCGTCCATGCTGTATGGGCAGCATTGCGAAGACTCGCATGCCCTTTAAAGTTTAAGTTGCATCTTCTCTTAACAACAATTGCTTTTATATATGTCTGGCAGATACTTCTAATCTTCAATAATTTTTTCATAACCCAAGAAGATTCACAAGGTGGGAGACACCACCTACAGGCTTTGCCCTCTAATGATAAGAACTTGCACCCATTTTACCGAAAGGGCCTTGTTCGTTTACCATATTTACTTTGTTTTAATTTTGTTTTCCAATCATTACCTTGCATCTTTTTCCAATTATTAATTTCATTTCTCTCTCTATCTCTCTCCATTCATTACCACTCTCTTCAATCATTACCCTATTTTTTTCTCCACCCACTACCAAAACTAAAATACCCAAATAACTCAAACGAACATGGCCACTACTTTTTCTTCATTTGCTCTCCCTTCCCCTTTTTAATACTATTTTCCTCTCCCCTTTAATACTCATAGCATAGCTTTGCTTTGTATACCTGCGGGGGTTTGATGTTGGGGATATTCCCCATGACAAATGTTACATGGTCTCTGTTAGACCAATTCCGCTGGACCCCCCCCCCCCCCGGAGATTGGAGTTGATGGGAGGATACTCAAAGTTAGCCCTTGACGAGCACAACGAAAAGCATGTATGTGTTTGCGTGTTCGTTTAATTCTTCCTTTCTCGCCTATTTGATCAACTCCTCTTTCTTTGTATTTGGATTGACTTCTCTCTGGAATTGTAGAGTTCAAACTACCAGTTTGTGAAGCTCCTCAAGGCAAACATCCATATTCGGCACTACAATATTACCTTTCAAGTCAAGGATATGGCTCCTTCTGGTTCTCCCACTCTCAACTTCCATGCTATTGTGAAAACTGTCAAGGGTCAGGCAGCTGTCCTGTTTAGCGCGCTTGTACCGTAATCCTATGTACTCCAAGGTAGGTACACTATTGTTTCTCCGTTGTATGGGCTTATACTCTTATATTTGTTTATACTGTTCTTGGATTGCTGATTGTCTTGTGCACAATGTTACCTTGTCTTTTCAAAACGGAAAATTTGTGATCCAAAGTGATCTCGTGAAAATTTTCCCGTTTGTTTCGCTAGTGGTCCCCTTCGGTGTAAAAAGCACCTTAAAGTTACATTTTCATTACTTTTTTCAGACTTCCTATACAGTCTTACATCTATTAAGGTAATTTTTACACAATATTGAAACTACATGATTTATCTACTTTTTGCTCCTTGCAAAGTATAGTCAGTTTCAAAATCGTACTTGCATTTTTTTCCCGTATCAATCTCCGCCGTATACTGTGTCATTGTTCAATATTGCCCTTGCCGTCAACTGATGGAGTATGCTAATGTGGATGAAGTTTGCTTATGAGGAAGTGACGTAGAGCCAACATGTACAACTAAGTGGAAAAAGTGTTTTGCAAAAAGACTAGGAAAAAAATCACAAATTGAATTTTATCAAATTTCGTCCCTATATTGGCAGACTATTGAATTTTGCACTATGCATCATATGCCATTGTCTTGGCAGTCTATTGACATGACCATTATGAACGCCAATATGTGATCCAAGTGAGCGGTGGTTAAAACGTGCCAACTCCCTTTCTATGGTTCCCGCTTCAAGGTTTTGCTTGAGGAAAAATACCCGCTAGATTTCTCCTTGTGATGAGTTCATGTTGCAGACAATTTGATTAAAAACTTGTACTTGGAGCTGAGTGGTTATAGGGTTTTTGTATGCAACAAATTTTGTGGGCAGTATTGTGAATGTCGTGACTTTTTGGGGCTAATTCGAAGTGTTCATTTCATTTTGTTTCTAATCTATTTGAATCCTCAAGTTGTTTGTCTTCTTAATTTGATGGCTTTTGTAAGCTCTTTATAGTGCTTTAGAAGCAGTTGTACCGGAATGAGTTACAAATAATGAATTCCATCTTAATTTTTCAGGGACTCAATCCGAGCTGAACATGAGTGCACTAAAAATAAATTTGGAGTTGGCTACTTATAGACCTCGAGCTTGGCCATGTTTGATAACAAGTCCAGGTGGGGGATTGGACTACGAATCCAGTGGACCCATTAATCTGGCGTTTGATTGTACTTTTGGAAGGCCGGAGACTATGAATCTCCCTGGGGGAGATCGGGAATTGAATGGGGGTTAGGAAAGGGAATGAAGTGGAGTTTCATAGTTCAGTCTGTCCGGATTGGTACGAATCAATGCATATGTGCGCGTTATCGCATTATAATTCCCTCTCACTCCAACACCAAAACAAACTTGGTTATAAGAGCATCCGCAATGGGAATAATCAAAATCAATAACCAAAATGTGCCACGTCAGCATTTGATTATCTATTTAGTTCATAATCAAATTTAACAACGTCTATCTCCACATTGTTTATTTTTGCATCCCTAACCAAAAAAAATCTCAAAATACTCAATGCACCTATGTCCAATCGCAAATGAGTTTCAATCACGCATCCGATCACACTAAATTATTCGTCTCGATGAGACGATTCCAATGAGGAGTGTTTTTGAGTTATTGAGTTTCAAGTTTTCTTATTGGGTTTGGTTATTGAGTTTTGGTTATTGGTAAAAGTTGTTAAGTTTGGTTATGAAATGGGTGGAATTTGATTATTTGCTAAAAGACTTGTAACTTTGCTTATTACAATGTGAAGTGTTTTTTGAGCATTATTGTTAAGTTTGCTTATTCACATCCATTTGAGTATTACAATGCGGATGCTCTAACGATTCCTATAAACAGAAGCCGAAGGACTAATTGGAGTGCAAATTTTTGATGGAAATCTGTGGCTCTGCTGCTGAATATTAATTGGTATGATAAATGCATTGGTACATAGGAGAATTATTTAGGGACAAGATTCATTATCTGTGCCGTAGCTCGGAAGTAAAATACAAAAAGACTACCTCAAATCAAATACACCATTATTATACATGGAGGGCTCCGAAGAGTAAATTCCTACAAACTTCAGAATATAAAGAGAGCGTAAAAATCACTATCCATCAGGAGAAATTAATTCTGATTTCAACTAATGATAGGGGCTTCTCCTTTTTTTGGACTTATCAAAACAGATCACAAGCTCCTAACTGGTTCACCCCATTGTGATTGCACATCATCATCTGATAGAATCTGGCGACAAGGCGTCGGAGTTCGGGTGGATCTTCTTGAACATTCCGAAGAAGCAGCCATGATTATGATCCGAATTTGTAGTTCTCGTTTGATCACGAGGATTATTCGTTGCTTCTCTCTGACCATCACCAGTTTCTGTAATCTTCTGATTCTGCAATTTCTCCTTGTGGAGTTTCCCCATCACGTAAGCTTCGGCAAGACAAGCACCAGCTGATGCCATGGCCTAACAGTTAACTGGATGCAACTTTACCGGCAGAAACAGTGGTGCGCGTAAAACCAGCCTGAACACCCCCGAGTCGTAGAGAAATCTTGTTGTTAGATATGAAGGGTTATGGTTGGATTTTGTGATGATATATGGATGGGGAGAGGCCTTTGGAGGGGTTATTTATAGGAGATTTTATAGGCTTGGGGAACAAGAAATGTACCAGCTGGAAGAAGGTGGCTAGTTTTTGGCTGTTTAACAGGGGGAAGGAAGGCAAAGTCTTCGAGAAATTAATTAAAGCTTGCAAAAGGTGGAGAAATTAGGGAAAGTAAAGATAGTGTTTGTAGCATCAGCCATCACTCCGCACGTAAGATATCGTTTGGTAACCATCATTCATACGCTGTCGGCCACAGGGATTTAGGCAAGCACACTAGCAGCCGTAAGGGCGGCTTTGTTAGGCTTTGAGTGTGGATCAAGCTGACTCTTTGAGTTAAAAAATGCATTAAAATTTTATACTATGAGTAGATGGAAATTCAATTAAACTTGTGAGTGAGTAGATCATAAAATTCATCAAAATAAAATAAACTAGGCGCAATAAGTTCTCAATCCGAATAAACATTTTTATTTTATATAGTGTGCCGTATACAGATTTTCTTTTAATTAACACGTTTTTGTCGCCTCTGAGTTCAAATTCCGCAGGTGCCCTGCACGCTAGAGCGATGACATGAAAATAAATTTCACAATCAGGCTTTGATTTTCCCATTAAACCATCAATTTTCCAATTCGAAAATTGATTTTTTTAAAAAAATTCAAGCCTAACCCAAATTCATGAAATATGGGCTAGATTTTGTAGGCCGTAAGAGCATCACCAATCCTACTAGTAACAAAAAACTACTCAAAAGGACCGAAAAGGTACATTCTTTACTTTGCCTATCCACTTTTTCACCTATGCAATCTAACCCAATTCTCTATTATACCTACACATGCTCACATTAGTAACTCATAGCCTTTCCTCCTGCCCGCGTGTGCCTACCCACTTTTTGCCCGTAAGTGCTGTTTCGGTGGAATTTCGAGGTTGGCCTTTCATCGTAGTGATCGTCTCCTCTTCGCGAACACAACCTTGTGGTCAAAAACCACTTTGACAAACCGGCCAAGCTAAACAAAGGCCCAAGACTCCATTTTTCCGGTGACTCAGTGGGTGAGCGGCGTGAGGGTTGCGAACAGAGTCATTTTTTGACGAAAATATACCCACTCAGTACTAGTAGCCAACAACAGTGGATGAAGGCAAAGTAACGAGGGGAGTATTGAGCCGGTTGGAAGAATGAATAGAGCTCTTGGCTCTCTATTATTGCCAATGAGTTTCTCAAGTTGTAAATTTGCGTACAAGGCAAGAAATACAATCTACTTTATTGTGGTTGGTGAGGTTTGGGGATTTGTATTTGTATTTCATCCCATTCAATTCAACAACCAAACACAATCAAATGTACAAGTAAACTGACTTGTCCACTTGTGCTTTATCGTCCATCACTCTCGATCGACACTCTCCCTTGAAGGCAAAGAAAAGAAATTTTGATGGTGATATGACATCAGGCATCAGATAAGGCATGGTTTGCAGAGATAAAATTTCCATATGGATTCTACGACATGAAAGATTCGAATCATGTTGACTCCAGAATGACCACAAGAGAAGCATGGAGGGGTATGGAGAGGTGTTCATCCTGTACCATTCGAGTTAATTGAAAATAAACAAAGTTGGGTGGCCAATTTGAGCTCAAACTCAACGTGGAGAGCACTTGAGCACAGTTCTTTCAAGGGAAGGAAAAATATGGGATTTATTAGGACATTTTAAGTAGTGGGTTGTGTGTTAATTTCAATAAACAAATAATTTCCGTCGACTTTTTTTCCAAATAATGAATGGCTTTTAGTATATATATATATATATATATATACACTGTAATACAATAACTTTAAACAGGCTCAAGACGAAATTATACAACGATTAAGCATTTGAAGGGGTCAAAATGCTAAATATTTCATGGGAATAAAATACATAAAATGGAGAAATATTAGTATCCCATAGCACCCATGAAGGTTTCCCGTCCTGGGCTGTTCAAAATAATTGTCTACACCATCACACAAGTATTAGAATGGCAACAACAGGATCTGTTAGTTTTTTGCTAAGAAATGTGTTAATGGCACCGTCCCGACTAATGCCCGAGTAGATGGAATAGCCTCAAGGGGCATGAGATATGAAATACTATTTAACACATACACAACAACGAATCATTAGATAAACATCACAAAGATAAGAAAGAAGCAGAGCGAACTTCTGAACTTTCTTCATCGCATAACCAGCACCATTAAGTTACCGGAGTTTTGAACATGTATAAAGGATTACCCTTCAGTTATTTATCTCCATCAGAGAAATTCATTGTCGTTGATTCTTCGTACATTTTTAGACTATATATTAATGCTTCCACTTTTCATGAGTATAGAAAAATCAACACAAAAATCTTTACCGAAACTTGCAGTGGGACAATTCAAAGACACAAAGGAAGAAAAAGGAACAAAGCAGAGCAATAAAGCAACAAAATGCAATAAGAGAGGTTATGGAGAAAAAGAGAGAATTAGGGACTCCACTACATAAAGGAAAAGAAAATTATCCCCAGCAATATAGAGAATTCATATCCAGATTAACTCCTCATTTGATTTTGCAATCTTCGGCAACTGCAAGAGCATATGTTATTACTGGCTCCATAATTTCCAGAGTTTTCATGTTTAGAAACTCCTTTTGTTTCCTTATCTTTTCATTTGGGGTCTTGGTCTTCTGCTGGCCACAGGCACACACAAAGGGCAGAATTCAAAATTATTGGTTCCAAATTTCCAATATCAATTTAATAGAATTTCCTCATCGTCTACCTATAAATGATCTGAGTACCAATTGTCGAGGAATTTAGCAATCTTTCCTTGTGATGTGCTCTACATTCACATTACAAAAAGTGCATGGTACAGAGCAAGAAAGCCGAAGCTTCCTTTCCTATATCTAGACGGGGATGAAGTGTACCTAATTTACCACCCAAAGAGCCCCTTGATATCAGTGTACTTGGATGCCTTCCGTGACAAAACATCCAAGCATGTGCCTTTCTGGGCTCAGTAGCCTGCACATGATCATTTCTTCTGTTGAAAACGTTTACCGTGCAAGAGGCCTATTCTTGGAACAATGAACCATCTCGCACAAAGATTTCACTTGTATTGGTCGATTCAGCAGGTCCATTACTTCATATTGTCTTCTCAAGAACAATGCACCAGTTTGATTTGTCATAAAATCGATCAACAACAACTGCATTACTCATGTTAGATACCAGCCTGCAAGAGTGACAAACGTAAAAAAAGGTTGAGCATATACCATGAGCGGAAACATGCGGGTCTAAAAATCTGCCCCCATGCCAATAAAATGGTAGAATAAAATAGCACACAATGACGCTCATGTACACCGGCAAATAATAAGATAAAAGCAAATGGAGCATTACATTGGATGACAATTTTCCCTTTTCCCTTACTAGTAATATAGTGTCAAAAGAAACATTACACTTAAAGTGATGAAGTCACCTGACAAACTTTGCCCTGATGACTGTTGACTCATCAAGAAGTCTGTGGTAATCATATTTAGCTCATGAAGCAGGGCAATCATTGTGAGGAGTGTTTAACACAATGAAAAATGTTGCCCGTCTATAAGTCAAGCCATTCAGCCCGTTCTAAAAAAAAATTAACAATAAGTTGAGGAGATTCAAATTGAGTCTCTTTATTGGTCAGTTGAGTCTAAACCATTAGGATATCCCTACGGATGTTTCAACTCTAGCCTCAACTCTACTCACAAATAAAACATGATCATTTACATCCCATTAACAGGATAAGTTGACAAACATTAATCCACATAGGAAAGTACTCCATCAAGTTTTTGCTCCAAAATTCCACCAAATTTTGCACATGAGCATATATTTGGCACTACTTTTTGGGTAGATACAAACAGATAAAATTACCATGCCCCCTAGCCAAAGAAAGAAGAAGCAAGCAGGAGATTCTACTGAAGTTACTGGCCACTATAAGTAATGAAACATAACATGAAGTTCCTACGCATCTCACAGTAAAAGCATGAGGAGACATCAGTTTCAACTATTTGCAAGCAAAAAAATAGCAAACCAAAGTAGTCAAAAATGGTTGTTCTACAAGGACAACAATTACGTAGCAAATGACGCACTTACCTTTCAAGTTCACCTTCACTGAACACATGGTAATATCTGTTGTACACTACTGCACCCTTTTTATCATCTTTTTTCGCCAACCCATTTGCAAGAGCGGAAGCAGAAGCCCCACCAACTTCAGCACGGTGATAAGGTAAATGCCAAGGGACGAAAAACTCTTGCTGGTTTTCAACATTTGTCCCATTTTTAGGTGCCAATAAGTTACCTTCGCTTTGAGAAGTTGCATGCATATTTTTTTCCAGACTATTTTCCTCAGCTTCAGGGATGCTTTCCAAGGTCAAGGACGGAGAATTGCGCATACAAGGGTCACTTGGTCCTATCCATTCCTCTACATACTTATCCGTCAGTGGGGTCCATTTGTTAACCAACAACCTATCCTCTTGTTCCACAGCCCAAACAGTAATCAGAACAAGACCGCCCTTCTTAACAACTCGAATTAATTCATCTATTGCTTTTTTTCTTCTACTCTCCGTACTTAGGTGATGTAACACGGCAATAGAAATTCCAGCATCACCATACCCGCTTCGGTAAGGAAGATTCACAGCATCAGCGACTATAACTTCATTCCCTCTCTCGGCACAAATATTGATCAGAGGAGCACTTATGTCACACCCTATAAAGTAACAACGGGGATTCAATCCCAAGTACTTCCCATTCCCACATCCTGCATCTAATACCAAAGACCCTGAAGGCAAAGAATTCAAAAAGCTGGCGACTTTTGGCCATTTAGCAAACCGGGTGGAACTAAAATGTGGAGCAATTGCATCATAAACACGATGAACATACTTCTTTTCAATTTCGGGGGTGGTCTGAACATTTGAAGATGAACATCCCTGGTCTGGACTCAATGATTCAGATTCCTTAAGGTGAGATTCTCCGTTACATACGAGAGTACAAAGACTAGAAGCACCATCTACTTTGAGTTCACTCATGGCACTAAAATATCTAAGACGACAGACACTGTTGGTTATGACGATGAAGTTACGAAGCCACATCTAGAGACCCGCCTCCTTGCTCTTGGAAAATTGCTGCCATCCAGTCACCTAGAATGTAATTGGACGCGAGTCTGCTGAAACAGAAAATGGGTAAATGCAAGTCAGGGTTCATTCTGAAAACTAGTAACGAATAACTTCCTTTTCACCACAAATGGTCATTTACAGGTCATTGACATCATAACGTGTAAAGTCTAGTAATTACTTCTTAAAGTGAAACAGAAGTACTTATTTCCACAAACACAACAACCAAACAAAGTACTTCATGTTTGGCTAATTGGCTCAAGATGTAATCTAAAAATTGTTCAAAAAAAACTATCTTGCCTTGTTTTCCTCCATCTAGTGCACACTTGACACTTAATCTAACAAAATAAAGTTCTGCAAAGCATTTTCCAGTTCCCAATCAATCAAGTTCTTAAGTCACTAACCATTTCCACATCCCAACCAAATAAGACAGTATACAAACACACACGCAAAAGAAACCGACGTACCGCTCAAATGCAAGATTATATCGCTGACTGACACAAATCTGAGACCAAGTTGCTGCAGTTGCACCCTCACCCGCAAACAACAAAATCTTAGCAACCAATTCGAGCCTCCTCGTCCTTCACTCTCACACCTTTCCGCACGAGGTATGAATGATAGAGTGCTTTAAATTTCTTCAAATGGCTTATGGGTTTGCGAAACTAAATCAATGCCTTGTGAAGATAACATAATGTACTTCAATCAATTTGTTTCTGATTTTTTGTCCAACCAAACAATGGAAAATGGGTAAATTTTTTCAGAGCTGACACCGGACAGAAACCCTCAAAGCCACTGCTTCAGAACCCCCCCCACCCCAAAAAGGCTAAAATCAAGATTAACACTTTTATTTACTGGAAACCCTAAAGAGTATTAGGTTTAATCATCTGAATTACCCATATGAAACAACAACGAGAGAGAGAGAGAGAGAGAGAGAGAGAGAGAGAGGTAACGGTTGTTATCTTACCGGAGCCGCCTAAACGCGTTGTCGTCGCCGGAAATGCCGATGGGTTTGGACTTTGGTGCGGTTCCGATTGCGATTACTAGTAATTTAGGGCTGAAATAAATTGCATTAGACCCCCTCAACTATGAATGATGTTCACTTGACTTTTTTTGTTGTTGCGAATGTTCACTTAACCTGTACGTTCTGCGATTTTGGATTTGGATTGGTAAATAATGAGCGTAGAGAGAGATATATAGTAATAATTGAAAATATGAGTAATAATTTGAGAAAAATAAAAAGAAAAATGAGATAATGATTGAAGAGAAATAAAATAATAATTAGAGTCCAAAATTTAAAAACCAAAAACAAACAAGGTTAATCTTCTTGTTTACACTTACCCCTAAAGTGACAATGGACTCCTTTGGTTATGGAGACTGATTTGAAGGGAATCCTTGTGGAGATTGCATCTTTGGCAACTGGCCAGCTTCTCCAAGATGATGATAAACTTGGGAATCATGAACTTAAAAACATTATTTTTGATTGCAGGTCAATGCTTCGGTCGTTTAAGAGTGAAGTAAAACATGTGTTGAAACATGTCTTTTTGTGTCTTACATGACAAGTAAGATTAAACTAGCCTTGTTTCTTGAGTCATTTTTCTCTTGATGAATGGCAGGTTGGTAATTTCACCTGAATAAAGACACAAAAAGAGTGTGAATGAAAAAAAAAATGTTAATACCATTTACCTTTTTAGGCTAAGTTTTGCTAAAATTTTTGGGGTTAATCAAAATTTTTCACATTTGTTAATTTTGCGCATACCTTGTGCATTATTGATTTGTGTTGTCAAGGTCAATTTTAAAAGTATAACATTATGACTTTTACCCAAATATTTTTTAAAGTATTCAGAATAAAACCCAAAAAATTTGAATGAAAATAAGAAAAACCTCAAAAATTCCAAAAAAGAATCGTTAGCTGAAAACTTTAGGCTCTGTTTGGAACTTAAAAAAAAGAAAAGAAATTGACAGGAAAAATTTACTATTCACTAAATTTGAACTTTTTTTTCTTCTTTCAACCAAACAAGAGAAGGAAATATTTTTTTAAAATTTTTTTTCCTCTTAAATTCCAAACAGAGCCTATTATGTATTTTATTGGGACAAAAAGACATAAGCGAAACTTTTAAGATGCGTGTGCACCGCCTCCAAGAATATGATATGTCGGACCTGTAAATTACTTCTCCAAATATCAGAATCAGAAGTTCCAAAGAGCAGCTCCGGCGACGACCGACGGCTCCGGCGACGATAAGAACAGTTACTCTCTCTCTCTCTCTCTCTGATCGTCTATATCTGTTGTTTCTTATTGATAATTTAGATGCTTAAACAGAAGTACTTTATATTTCTCAAATTTAGGGCTCCTTCTTTTTAGCAGTTTTTAAGCGGTGCCTTCTGCCAAGGGTTGGCACTGCTCAGTTTGGATATGCTGTCGGCTAGGGTTGTGACTGACGAAGAGGTAGACAGATGACGACGAGAAAACCTAGCTGCTGTGCTATATGCGAGAACTCAAATCTTGCATCCATTTGCACAGTTTGTGTCAATTACAGGTGAATTTACTCTCCGTTCTAGTATCACGAATTTATAATTTCAGTAGCAGAGATGGCCATCTTGCCTGTTGCGGTTTTTTGACCGTGGTTTTGGTAAAACTGGCCCATTCGGTTCTGGTTTGGTTTCATGTGATTACCGCACCGAAAACTGAACTGTAACCGAATTGCAAGATAATTACACAAATATCCTTATATATATATATATATATATATGTACCTATAGCATCAGGAGTACTCATTTAGGGTTTGTCAAAGTCTTGCACATCTTGCTGTAGAATATTTAGTGTCTTTAACTTTATTAAAAATGTTGACCATTGGTTTTGGTGAAAAACTGAACAGAACTGGTACCGTGGTGGTGGTTATGGTTTGGATGAAATGAAAAACCGTTGGTTTTGGTTGTGGTTTTAGAGATATGTTCCGGTCTTGGTTTTGCCAATAACCGAACCGTACCGTTGCCATCCTAGTGTGTAGGCTAAGCTGGAAAAAAAAAAAAAACCTGACTCAATTTTCTTCTCGCTTTTGCCTACTTTCACAGCCCAGAATTCAGATTAATCTGAATTCAAGATTTCTTCATTCTTTTGCATATCATGATTTGCACACAAATCGCGTGTGCCCAGACGTCTAGTTGAAAGAATAAACAAACAAGCAAAATAGGACACATGACAAGTGCAGATGACATAAACCAAAACCAAAACCAAAACCAACTGAATTGAAAAACAATTCCCCAGATGGAATACACATATACATACGTATATACATAAGGGATACCCAAATGTGTATATAGAAATCTGGAATTAAAAACTGACCTCTTCGGTTTTCAGAAAGTGGTCACCGATGAGGAGTTGTGAGTCGGAAATCTATTTTTTTTGTTCTCCATAGAATATGAAAGTAGAGATAAATAAATGCATGTATGTACACAAGCACAAGAGGTATATGTAAGAGTGTGTACGAATCTGTGAACGCACAATAGTGCCATTCTATTATGTTTTTTTTTTTTTTGAACAGCTCCGTTCTATAATGTTGGTAATCACAGATTCTCACATCATTTGCAAATGCTTACGTTATTATGAGGTATCTTATATATTATTTCAATTAAATGCAGGTTGAATGAGTATAACACTACTTTGAAGTCCTTGAAGACTCGCCGGGATTTACTTTATTCAAAATTGAGTGAAGTGCTCGTGGCAAAGGTCAGATTTTGTCCCTTGTGAACTTGTAGCCTTCTATCTTGGTATTTTTGTCCAAATATAACGACTGTGAGGTCTCCTGCATAAATAGACATTTGCTTATGAATCTATCTAAATAATATGAGTACAACACCTTGGGTAGGCTTGCCTTTGAGGCTTTTGTACAGACAATGAGTCATTAAACTGTCATTTTTGTAAAACTTTTATCATTCTGTTTCATATCCCATACGTGTACATATCGGTACATATCGGTTTTCTGGGTATGGTTTGGAATATAGAGCATGTAAAGGATGTAAAACTGAGGTCATTAGCAAAAAAAATTGCTTCTGTTTTATCGTTCTGTTTCATATGCCATACTTGTACGTATCGGTTTTCTAGGTATGATTTGGAATATAGAGCATGTACAGGATGTAAAACTGAGGTCATTAGCAAAAAAAATGGTTTCTTGGGAATCAAGGGACAGCTTCCATCAACTGTCAACTCATCAAGGTTTTGTCCTAGTTACTCTGTGGTTGACTACATGGATCATTTCTCCTCCATTTTTCATAGCAATGTTTTGAGTTAAGTCTGTAAGCTATTGCATCCATGTGTTTTCTGACTGCAACAACCATGTCCTCTTTGGTCGTCTTCTATTTCTATTAACATCCTCAACATGTATTGACCACTCTCCTTGAGGGGGAAATTCAACTTGTGGTCTCGTTTATCGGTTTTCTAAGCTTAAATATTGAAGTTCTTGATTGATTCTACTTTTACACGGTCTTGGGTAGTACTCAACCCCAAAAGCTAGCTATTGAAGTGAGGGTGCCCGCACGCTTATATTTTGCAAATTACTTTGGTACCCAAGCGATGTGGGACATCGCTCCACACCTTCCCTCACGCCCTGCTCACTCGGCAGTACCTGCCATGTGCCGGCCAGGGACACGCACCCTACGCAATCCGTGGCATATCCGGCTCTGATACCATGTTACACGGTCTTGGGTAGTACTTAACCCCAAAAGCTAGCTATTGAAGTGAGGGTGCCCTCAGGCTTATGTTCTGCATATTACTTTGGTACCCAAGCGATGTGGGACTTCGCTTCACAGAGCTTACTATTCCTAGAGGACGATATTTGTACCATCTTTTGATTGCCTTGGAGAGTTAAGGTAACTTTGTTGTTAGTTGAAACAAGTGGTTCTGCTATTTTCAAATTCATTTGTTTTTTTCTTGGGAAATTGATTCCCACGTTTTCCTTGCCTATCCAGAATCCAGTGCAATTCTATCCCTTATATAGCTATAGAATTTAATCAAACTTCTTTGCCCTTTAGACATATTTCCTTCGTCGATCCATCGTGGTGGTGTCATTTTGGTTCTCTATCTGGAATCAGGAATGCTTATTCTTGGTTCCATCCTCTAGCTCTCGTATTCGTTGTGACTAACTTCCTTTTGTCCATCAAATGAAATGAACCTGTGTAGTGACCTCCTGGAAAAATATGGGAATTTGAGATTATCTTCCACATTCCAAGTCCTTTGTCACAAAGACCTTTGAAGGTTTATACAAGACATTGGTTGTGCACTTATCAAAAAAAGAAAAAAAAGGAAAAAAAAAGAGACATTGGTTCTCACTGATTCTTCAATCTGAATTTGCTGCTGCTTTAATGACCTGAGATAAAGGCTCACTGAATTTAGATTGTTGACTCATTGTAGAATGCTACATAAAGCTCTTTTTGGATGTAGTAAAAAGGGATTGCACCATATGGAAAGTGGGATTTGGTAGTGAATAAAACTCAACAAAGCATTACCCCAACTATATTTTGGTGGCTGCTTGATATTTTCTGCTATTCCACTTCATAAAGTACCTTCAATGTGGACAACGAGGGTGTTGGCTGAATGCGAGCATGTTTTCATCATCTTGACACTAGTATTTAACCGAATGGGATCATAGTGCCTCTGTAGTACCTTGTTAACTCTATTGCTGCTACTTTTTCCAATTGCCATCTTGATAGTCGCGATGCATAAATAGTTTATGTTCTTTCTTGCTTTTGTTTGATGCATTTCTGGCAAAATTATCTTACTTCATGAGAGTTTTTTCTCAACTGTCATCAGGGTAAGGCTGATGATCAGCTCAGTTGGAGAGTACTTCAGAACGAGAAGCTTGCAAGATTCAAGGAAAAGCTTCGTCTTAGAAGAGAACAGTATTCACAAGGTTGGTTTCCTGCAAGGGCTGACATTGTTGTGCGCAATTTTTTTGAGCAGTACGTATATTTTACTTTATGAGCTTGTTTTCTGTAGGAAAGGCCAAGATTGAGAAGTTGTCACACGACTTAAAAGTCAAATATGAGTTGCTTGAATCAGCCATGACGACAGTGCGATTCATTTTCAATATATTTTTTTCTCAACTTTTGTACAAGTACTGTTCTCGAAGTCATAAGTGGATTTTCTTTTTTAGCATAGATGAAGATATGTTTTTTGGATTTGTGCTTCTCATTGCAGTTGGAAAGAAATCGTGTGGAAAAACTGGAGAAGTTGTACCCTAATCTTATCTGTACGCAGAGTTTGGGGCATGTGAGTTTTAGTTCATTATGTAGTTCATTTTTTTGTTGCTTCTTTCAACCTTTGACTTTCGTAGTAAAAGTTCTTTGGAGCTGGCTATTAATAAAGATATTGCATTTTTCACCAGATCAAAATATGTTAAATAGGAAGGTACATAACCTGGTGGTTCGGTCTTTGAAGTTTTGTTATACTTGGGATATTTTAAACTGCAGATGGCAATTACCTCTGAACGTCTTCACAAACAGTCTGTTGTTATCAAACAGATATGCAAGTTGTTTCCACAACGCCGGGTAAGCCCACCTTATAGAATGTTCTACTGGTACTCCTGCAAAGATTTTGTTTGTTGCGTATTTCTCTATGACACATGGTGTCCTTTGTAGGTTAACAGATGGGCTATTTACTTATTCCTACCGCTGGTTTTGTTCATATATATATATATATATATATATATATATATATATATATATATATATTTACATATGTATATGTATGTGTTTTTGTGTGTGTGTGTTTGGGGGGGGGGGGGGGTTTGGACCCCTAATTGGATATGAAATTGGGGAGCTGCATGGTTATTTTATTTTCTGTTTTTGTTTTCTGGAAAAAAAAAACACACGGAATACTTGCTTACCTGACTGTTATTGGAACTTGTTTTAAGGGAAATATTACTTTGAAAAGAGCTCATTGTATGGAAAACGTCAAAAGGATTCAAAATTCTCAAAAGCCATTTTCGTTGCAGAAATGAATAAGATATAAAAATGGTTGAGTGTTTTTGTTTTGGAATTGTCTTGAAAACTGATTTTGAAAACAACCACAAATACTCAGGTTTCCTTTTAGAACTTCTTGTTGTTCCTCTGCGTCCATTATGCCTGCCTGGTTTCAATACTCAACTTTATTGTACTTGTGAAGATGTGAACTCAAGGACTTCCTCTATCATTGTTTGTTTATACTATTTTGCTTGGCAACAAGGTGATTTGGCTTCGAAGAGAACATGATTGACCTTTAGAACATGTGTAGACTCTGATTCCAGTTGCACTGTCTAATGCCTGGATATTTCTTTGAGTTACTCCAGGAGGAGACGACTTGGAACCTGGCCCTTTGTGGCCTCATTTGGGACCCTACCCATGTGTACTGCAGGGCTGATGCTTAGTGTCGGTGCATTTTCTCAACTATTTGGGCTTAGCTGCTCAAATTGTTTTACGACTCCTAATCTCCACTCTGTGAAGAGCTGTATAATTTACTATATGGATGTCCTTCCCAATTTTTGTTTTTTGACCCTTCAGTGTTGTATTGAAGACTACGAAGTGTAACTTCTTTCAAATAAAATCAACATTTTAAAGAAAGCTTTGGACATGGACTCAAACCCAACTTGAAGTTAAAGGGTGACTGCTTTTTGACACAACCTTGAACACAACACAATGGCCACCCATAGTTATAATAAGTTTCTTCATTTATTATTTGCATCATATGAGATGGATGTTCGGTACGGACTTAAAATGGCACATTGTCTGTACAGAATATCCATCCAGAAATTGCTGGAAAATGTAGGAAAAAGGTTCAATATAATTTTATTAGTTGGAATTCAATTTGGCCTCGTGTTATATTCATCTAAGATTCGAAGTTTACAACTTCAGTGTTCTGATTCAATGCATAGAACAATTTGTAATCATGTACATTAACCTAGGAGATAACTCTTTTGGGTAATTGTTCTTTGGATTTGAATGAGCTATATTGCAATCGTGCTACAGTTGAATTTAGATGGGGAGAGGAAAGATGGGTCCAGCGGTCAATATGATCAGATTTGCAATGCACGGTTACCGAGAGGACTCGACCCACATTCAATTTCCTCAGAAGAACTTGCTGCCTCGTTGGGGTATTTTTTCTCAATCTAATTCCACCTTATACATTTCTCTTGTTGTTACTGGCCAATTTATGATGATGAAGTTGGTATTCTTCCTCCCTTGAGAACCAACTCCAGCATCTAGTCACTCCCCCCATTTGATTCCCTTTTCTCCCTGGAAACAAAGGGAAAAGGTATTTTACATAGCGCAAGGGGGACACAACTGTTGCAGAATCATCAAAGAAGGAAAACGATCTGGCATTTTCATGTCTGGCTCCTTTGAGCGGCATTTATTGAAAACTTCGCATATGCTGGAGCCACCTATTTGAAGAGGGTTCACTATAACTCGATGTTGTAGGAGCAATGAAGTCTTAGTATTGCAGAGTATGGATGTGTAATCTTCTGGTGTTTGCTTTTTCAAAAGAGCTAGCTTGCTTTTTTTAGCCTTGTGGCCATGTGGCGAGTATTTGTGCATTCATCTTATTCTAGAGTTTGTTGATCTCATTGTTACCAGAAGGATTTTGTTATTTTCATGCTCTTCCACTGTTTTTGGACAGATTTGAACACTCGCTCCTTAGAAGTTCCACTGTAGATATTCAAACATGAGTTTCATGCAACATCTTATGGTGATGCATTCCGGAATTTTTTTTTGTAGAGTTTCATCATCCTTTATATTCTTAGGGAATATCATTTTTATAGAAGCTTTATTCTGTTATCTTGGTTCAACTTAACTTTTATTGTGTTCTTCGGTGACCACTGGTTATCATTGTTGGGACTCAGGTACATGGTGCAACTTTTAAATCTTGTTGTGCACAATGTTGCCGCTCCTGCACTTCATAACTCGGGCTTTGCGGTAGGCTTTCGTGTACCTTAATGTATATTTGCCAAAACGTTACTTGTGCATCTTATCTTAGTTGTTTTTGACTGTGTTGAGTTCTTCCTAGGTGTTCCAGGTTCACTCTGCTATAATAAAATATCCTGGAGTGGAAAATATCTTAGTAGGTAATAGGTATAAAATCTTAAAAGCCAGATAACAAAAGAAATATCACAAGTATTGAGCAAAGATGAAGCCTACGAGTTAATTGATTTGAATTCGTAAAAGTTTCGGGTTTTGGTTGGGATTGTTGTATACGCCGCTTTATGTAGATGTATGGTACCCTCCAGTGTAGTGTAAGTTATGTTGCTTTTGCAGAGAAAAGGTTATATTTCTTGGTACTTTTTCTCTAGTGTTAGGGATAATCAACTTGTGGAAACCATTGCATATATGTTTCAACAATTCTTTTTCGCTATGCCAAATTTCCTCCTTGTCATATGATATGGACTCTATTGTGGCTTGGATAGGATTTTCTTTTCTAAGAATCTAGATTTAGATTTCTAATTGTTTTTCTCTTTTTTGATAATTTATTGTTGATTATTTCTTGTTAAATTTCATTATAATTATACCATCTTGAAATTGTGTTTGCTGTGGACAACACAAGATTTAAAGCTATGACAAGAAACCAATGCTTGGTGCTTTCATGTGCTTATCTTGATGTAATAAATCTTTCATATTCATGCGTAGTTTTTCTTATCAGGGTTCGAGCTCACGAATATGGCAACGAGACTCCTATTGGAATGCCCGTCCATCTTCGAGAAGGTATTTGTTACCTGAAATAGTGGTTACTTACAGTTATCAACTATTGCATTGATACAACAACAACATAACGTAACCCATCTAGTCCCCAATCATTGGGGGTATGGGCGGGGGATGATTGGAGACAGACCTAACCTTTGGTAATATATGCACAAAGTGGCTGCTCTTAGAATACCATTGAAACAGTGGTCCCCTAAACCTCCAAGAACCGAGGCGCTACAGTGACGTTTTGTTGTAGAACTGTGCCCCCAAATCAAAGCCAAATGGCATCAGAGAGGACAGGCCTAGAGACCCAAATCAATTTATGTGCACATTATCCTGCTTCCTTCATTGATAGTCCAGAGCATCGGTATGCACACTCAACTATTGCATTGATACATAATTTATTAAATGCAGCAATGAATATCCACTATTTATACCACGCCAAAATAGTTGCTCCAGTGGCGGGGATACTTCATGGTCTGATAGAAGCTCAAGTAATTTTGGCGTCGCTTCAATGGAATCTGAGAGGAAAGCTCGTCTAGATTCTTCTCGTAGTAGCAGCTTCAATTATTCTTCGGCATCGCCGCATTCTGTTCAAACTCACCAGGATTTGCAGAAAGGGATTTCACTTCTCAAGAAAAGTGTGGCATGCGTGACAGCTTACTGTTATAACTCATTATGCTTAGATGTTCCTTCTGAGGTATCTACTTTTGAAGCATTTGCAAAGCTGCTGGCCACGCTTTCGTCTTCCAAGGAAGTTCGATCTGTTTTTTCCTTGAAAGTGGCTTGTTCAAGGTATTTATTACTTTTTCCCTCGTGCGATACTTGAACTCGGCATCTTCATCGGGCTCACTATTTCCTCAGCGTTTGAGAAAAACAGAAATTTTTATAACCCCTGGATGAATATGGTCTCATGAACTAAATTTTAAGTTGAAAAAGTAATATTGGCAAAAGATAAATTCAAACTTCCTAAATTCTTGGTAGGTGGGCTACTGATTGAGCCATACAATAGACCACAATTGGAAGACAAATACACATGAGAAGAGTGTAGTGTCACAAGGGACTTTGATGAGAGTAGTGATGTTCAGAGTGCACTCTCTCTTCCCTAATTTGAATATTTCTCTTGTCATGATCAGTTTATAAATTTTTGTATGCAGAACCTGTGAGTAGTGAAATCTCAAATCATGCTGCATTTGTTCGTGTTATCTCTCTATGTCCAACAGATTATGCTGATACATATATAACGTGCTGAGTAGCTCCCTGTGCTTCCAGGAATTGTAACATAACTTAAGATGGTTGACTATAGCTTACTAGCCTATCTCAAAGGACAAAAGGATAAATGTCATCCAGAAGCCTATCCAACATCATTGCAAAACTTGGTTACACCTAATTTTCTATGTGGAACCTGTGACTAGTGAAATCACAGTCACACTGCATTTGTTCGTGTTAGCTCTCTTTGTCCAACAGTTACACTGATACATATCTCACGTCAGGGGCGGAGCCAGGATTTTCGATAAGGGGGGTCGACCTTCCACAAACAACTTCAAAGAAATACTAAGCATTAAGCAATACTTTAATCGAACACTTTACAAAATGATGAAGAAGACTTAAGCAATACTAAGCATTAAGCAATAATACTACAATAAGTATTAAGCAATACTATTATACTAAGCATCACTTTACAAAATAGTTTATTCGAACACTTTAATTGAATACTGAGCATTAAACAATACTTTAATTAAGCAATACTAAGCAGTAAGCAATACTTTAATACTAAGCATTAAGCAATACTTTACTAAGCATTACGCAATACTAAGCGTTTGGTTTTTAATCATGCATCTACAGTCTACTCAGGGGTGGAAACTAGAGATTGATTAGAGATTGATTTGGGGAGAGAGAGAGAGAGAGAGAGAGAGAGAGAGAGAGAGAGAGAGAGAGAGGACAAGTACCTGTTTGACGATGAAGAAGGGGATCTCTCGGTTCTCCAGTCTAAACCTAGTTTTTTTCTTCTGAACGAATGAACCGCTGTTCAAGTTTGGGGATTTTTGTGGGTGGAAATCTTATTTTGACTCCTCTTTTTTCTAAGTACAAAACCCTTATATATGGGTTGGGGCAAAAATAAATTTTAAAGGGGGGTCAAATGGTAAAAATAGGATGAAAATTATACAAATCCCTAAAAGAATTTGGGGGGCAGTGGGGTCAACTGCCCCCCCTTGACCCTTAATCCCTCCGCCCCTGTATCACGTGGTGAGTAGCTCCCTGTGCTTCCAGGAATCGTAACATAAGTTAAGATAATTGACTATAGCTTACTAGCCTATCTCAAAATACAAAAGGATAAATGTCATCCGGAAGCCTATCCAACATCATTGCAAAACGTGGTGACATTCAAAACAACAATAGTTGGATTTAGTCTCAAAACATACAAATCCATCCTCTATCTATCAACTCCTCTAGAAAACCACTGTTTTGATCTGGCCATACTGCCGTAAGTGGTACTCTATAATCGCTTTGGAACTTGGACACTTCGGGATCTTTAAACAGGTGACCTTCAAAAAGCTAGGGGCTGGAAGACACTTGGAGATAGGCCAAGGAAGTGTTTCAATAGAAAGCTACTATCGTTTTTGAAGATTTAGCCCTTGTTCGGTTTGGAATTCTAAACCCAGGGTTTTGGATAAAGTAACTTTTCTACTTTTTCTCTTTCTAACTTTTCAATCATTACTTTCATTTTTCACTCTATCTCTCTCTACTTTTTACCTCTCTCCACAATCATTACTCTCATTTCTCTCTCTACCTTTATTCAAAAACACAACCCAAAACCCACAACCGAACAAAGCCAGAAATTCTAAAGGGCCATTGAGATTGTCAAGTTGGATTACTGATCTTTAACATTAGATTTCTCATCTTAAGTTATTCGGTTTCACTAATTTGGATGGCATTGAGAGGAATCTCCATTTTCCCTTTTCTAACTTCAAGTTAAGCCTCTTTGGTGCCTCTCAGTCGTTGACCTTGAATAACCTAGTTCTCACATTTAATTTTAAGGGATTCGAAATACTTATACTTGACCTGAGGCTTTGATTGGTTGGCACATGCCTTTTTCCCTTGGAAAGCAATTTGGGGTGCTAAGGCTCATTCCATTGTTGCTTTCTTCCTTTGGTGCACACCTTACGATACATCCAACTCCACAGTTGTTTTCTCATGAACTCTTGACACTTTGATAAGAAGGAATTGAGTGATTGTTTATGGGTGTTGCATGTGCAAAGACAATGGTGAATTGAAGGATCATCTCCTTAACAGTTGTCAGTTGGGGAGTGGGCTTCAACTTAACCTTGATTTGGGGTGGGGCTGATTTTCCCCATCGAGCTGTCGACCTTCTTCCTAGGTGGGGATACAGGGTGGATGAAAAAGAAAAGATAGATTCCTTTACGCTTTCTGTTAATTATTTGTGGGAGCAGAATAGTTGATTCTTTGATGGTGCAGTGGTTCCTTCGTTGTGAGTTTCGAGTACTTTAACAAGATCCTGTTTGACAGAATTTTTGATTTTGTTGAGTTTGATGGACAAGTAGCTGTATAAACCTTAAGCTTTCCTAATCTATTTTATGTACGCGTGATGTCTCCTTTAAATGGCACGTTTTGAAACTTTGCCTTTTGATATTGATAAAATCTTCTTTTTGTTCCAGTCTTTGCTGTCTCCCAACATTTCAGCTGCGGTATAATTAGAATTATTATGTGAAGCATAAAGTGCAACATAAATATATCTATTCTTAGTAGGTTGTCTATCAAACAATAGAAAAGCATGAGTGTTTTTTCAGGCTGCTTTTGTATCAAGTACTTCCATATAGACTCTGAAGGAAATCTGGGAAGGTTAAATTGTTCATTTTCTATTATCATTGCAGAACATTTCAATATTGGCATAAAATTGATTTTCTGTGTGTAATAACTTTTTCCGAATGTCATGTAAATTGTGGTTACGCTTGCTTTGTGTGGCGCTTTCTTCTCATTGTAGTGGGCATTGGTTGATCTTATTGTGCAGGTCATCAAAGCAAGTTCCGCACTTGAACAAATCTGCATGGAACATGAATTCAGCCATTTCGTCTAGCACTTTACTGGAGAGTGCACATACACTTCCTGTGACGGTATGTATGCCAGCCTTTGACTTTGCATTCGAAGAACTATTTTGTGTCGTGACTAATGAATCTGCTTTATTTGGTTCTATTATAGTTGAGAACCCATTAAACATTGTGTTTCCTAAAGAGCCGCAAAAATTGAAAATTGCTAGCTCTCTCCTCTCTCTCTAAAACCCCTCCGCTTCTCTCTCTACCGTCTCAGCCTCTAGGGTTTCTCATCCGGGCTCTGTCCCATTTCCCTTTACCCTCTCCCTTTTCGTCCGATCTACTTTCTTCCTCTGTTTTCTTCGCCGGTGCTGTGTTTTCCTTCCGAGCCCCTTCTCCATTTGTATCATCGTTTCTCCTGTCGGATCCTCTGTTGGGTGGATCCGGTCTTGGGGCCTAACGGCAAGGTGGAGCGCGGCTTGCAGGCGGATGGGTATTTGGATGTCTGAATCCCGCTGGTCGATATTTCTTGGGTCGATCAGTCTATGCCTAACGGCCTGGGGTTTACACGCAGCTGACTTTGCGAGCTTCCTGTCCTCTTGCTTCAGATCCGATCTCTGTGGTCTGCCCTATGCCGTGGTCTGTTTGGTGGTTCGGAGTGTGCATGCGAAACTGGCTGGGCTCTTCTCCAGTCAGCGACGGTGGTGGCTGATGGCGGTGGTTGGTGGTAGGAGTTGTGTTTGGGAAGCTGTGTTTTTGGGTTGATCTGAAGCATCTTGGTTTGGGTGGCTGTTGCTTTGTTGGCAGGTGGCTCGGCGGCGGCGACGTGGGTTGGTGTTTTTCGGTCTGGCCTCTAGGGTTTGGACTTAGGCTTAGGTTAGGCTTAGGGTTTGGGCTTTGCCCATTTTGGTGTTTGGGCTGTAGGGTTGTGTTGGTTCCTTACCAACCATTGGGTGGTTTTTTTTTTTTTTTTCCCCTTAAAAAAATGGGAGGTGAGATGTAGTGATAGATTGAGCTTGTCCTTGTTGACACTCACTGGTTTATTACTGCATGGTTTCTTTTTGTATCATTATTTCTAATGATAGGGAAACTTTTTTTGCTGATCAAAAAAATAAAAATAAAAACATTGTCTTTCCTACCTCACAAGTCACAACATGGGGGATTTTCTTTTCAACTAGGAGATTTTGCATTTGATTTGTTCTTTGTTCCCCACTTATTTATTTCTTAACTTGCAGAGGTGGTGGTAAACGAACTGGATTATGACTTCATGTGTCTTTTTTTTGGTAACTTGCGGCGGTGGGGCTAGCTTCGGCGCAACTCGACTAATCCCTGGGGACCCAATCCCACTGTCTGCTAGCAGGGGTCCAATTAAGCCGGGGCAAAGCTCCGTATGGACACCATAAGAGTTGATAGCATATGGGAGGTTTCAAACTTGAGACCTTAGGAGGGAGAAAATCCCTAAGTCCCAAGCCTTGACCACTAAGCCAACCCCTTGGGGTTATGACCTCTCAAGTCCATGACACATTTGTCTTCTAAACGTTTTTGAAGTGTTCTAAATGGCGCTCGGCGGTAGTTGGGCAGTTGGGCGGCGATCCGCCTTCAAGCGCCTAGGCCGCCTAGGTGTTGCCTTGGAGTTTGGCGTTTGTTTTTTGTTGTTATTTTTTTGATATTTTTCATGCTTTTAGTGTATATTATGGTATTAATATATACTAAAAGGACTACTTGTGTAATTTGCCATAGCACACATAGATATACTACTATATACGGTACACGTATAACATTTCCAGATCCAGAGAGGATCGAGAAACCCACGTCGATCGATGCCTTGGAGTTCGCCTGCTTCACGCCGTCGCTGGTCGCCGATTGGCGACCGGTATCTCTCTCATCTCTCTCTCTTGCGTCTCTCTCCCTCTCTCGTCTCTCTCTCTCTCTCTCCCCCTCTGTCTCTCGTCTCTCTCTCCCTCTGTCTCTCGTCTCTCACGCCAATCGTCGACTTCGTTTTGCCCTTTTTTTTTGACTTTCTTCCACTAAAGCGCCAAGCCGCCTAGGCGGCCACCAAGCACTGCCAAAGTCTGCCTAGCCTCCCTGGTCACCGAATAAAACGCCAAGGGAGGTAGTCGTGGCGCTGACCTAGCGCCTAGCCGCCATTTGGAACACTGCGTTTTGGTACATAAAGGAAATTCCTATGTGGAAAAGTTTACCTCAGTGGCTTACGAGTACATGCTGGTGGCTTTTGAAGGATTCATTACCAGAAGAAAGAAATAGATGTTCCAAATTTTGTAGAAAAACTATTAGAAAGTAGTTCATGGTGTCATACAAAGTGCGCTCTACGTATGTTGTGTCCTGTGTTGGAAGTATACTGCTTTCTAGGGAAGTAATATATGTTGACCTGTTGTTTGGTATAAAAACTTGACCTTTGCATAATCTGAGATTGGTTTTTGATGCCGTTTTTTTATCTGCCTGCTCTTTGACAAGTTTTCATTTTTTGTTGTTTTTGGCAAATTTATTTTATCCATGCAGAGAGACAGTAACCTTCCCAGTTCTGCTGCCAGTTTTCTTTATGCTACTGAACCGTCTGATATTGGAAAGAATGAAAACCTTATAGAAGGATGGGACCTTGTGGAACATCCCACTTTCCCTCCTCCTCCATCACAAACTGAGGATGTTGAGCATTGGGTACGAGCCATGATTATTGATGCAACGAAGAAATGACCAGGTGCTTGAACACCCTGCTACTTTTGTAAGTTGTTTTTTCCTTCTTGGGGAATCGTTATTATTACAGTTTCCTTCGAGTTTTTAAACCAATTCAGTATTGACATGTTCTTGTACAAACTTAATGCTCCAACTTTTTCATTGCTAGGAATGCAACCGCATAATGAACTGGGCATTGTTCCCAACACCGGTTTGGGTAGGAATGCAACCACTTATTGAACTGGGCATTGTTCCCAACACCAGTGTGGGTACAGAAAATTATGCCTTTGTCTGCTTGAACAAATATAAAGTGGAACTATGGCTCCGTTTGTTTGGACGTAAAATTTTTTCCTGGAAAATGTTTTACTTATTTTTTGGTGTTTGGTTGTGCAAAAACAGGAAAACATTTTACGACGTAAAACATTTTACTTCATCCGGTTGAAAATGTTTTTTTTTTTTTCTTGAAAAGGTGGTAAGTCATTTTCCGAACGTGGTTTCACCGCTCGACAAATAATTACGGTACTTTACTTAGCCCCCCACAGCCCCAATCTTATCCACCTATGACCTAATCTTGTGCTTTCTCATCAAATATGATCTACGACCTAATCTTGTGCTTTCTCATCAAATATGACAAAATTTTGTATGTAATACTTGAGTACATACATATATATACATATATACATACATTATTTTACAACTATCAACCAAACATCGGAAAATAGAAACAAAACTTGTTTTTTTGTCATTTTACATGGAAAAACTTTTACATCAGAAGATATTTTACTTCGAAACAAACGGAGCCTACGTATTGTTATCGATAGTTTTCTTGGGAAATACGAAATAATTCAGCATTTTGTACTATCTAGTGGTTATTGGACAGACAAACATTGAGATGCATAAGTACGATTCAAAAGCTCTAAAGTCTATTTTTCTCAGCAAACCTGGATGGGACGAGGGAGTTTTTGTTAAGGCAAACTTCACTTTGACTCGCTTTGCGCCATGTGTGGATGGCCCCTCAAGTTTCTTTGTGCTTCTGCTATTTGTGTTGCTTCCGGTTTGTGTATTTTGGCATGAAATGGCAGCTTGTTAATGAAATCCACGCCCAGTTTAGTCCCTATTATGGGGTTCTAATGTACATTGTTTAGTTCTAGTTACGCACCAAGTGTCAACCCCCAATTTGAACCGATGACTTCAGTGTTAATTGCCCAGAGTTTTAGCCACTGAATCAGTGCCCCTAAACATTCCATCGTCCTCATGTTTTTTTTGTGGGTTTAGAAAACTATCTATGTGACGTGCTGTTTACACTGGCACAGCTTTTTCGCTTGTCCTTGCTGCTGTATGTCGAGTTTTGCCATCCTGTTAACTGGGGGCAGTTCCAAAACTGTTATCTGATCTAAATACAAAACTAGACCGGGAGTTTGTAAATCTTATTCATCTCAATCAGGGCCACACAATATGGCATCAGTCAACCTGAATCCAAAATCTCAAACCAAATTACATAAAATTTTGAACGCAGGAATCACCTTTGGATGTGCTTAATTTCTGAATAGTTGCTGATTTTTAGAAATCGAATTCCTGATGCTATATAGATGTTGGAATATATTTTCTGGTGGTTCCAAGTATTGTCCAGCCTTTTTGCTGCTGCTGAGAGGCGGTCAATCTCCAAATCTTTTACTCCAGTTTCTACTTTTTAACTCATCCATTTTCTTGGCTGTAATGCATATTGAACCTGGAGATCTACAGTGTATGATAATAACTCACAGATAGATACAATTAAGTTATTCTCTCATTTTGGATATGGTCAAATGTATATTCATTCGGGGAAAGCTTTTGATATGGGATCACACCAATATTTTGTGCCGACTAATGATGGTGACGTCTTTTTTTCCATTCATAGGTTTGGGGAAGATGACGACTATTGGAAGACCGGACAACAGGATGGAGCAACATGTAAATCTTGTAAGATGGCTGACTTATTCAGAAAACAAAAATGTTCCCAAAAAAAAAAAAAAAACATAAAAAAGGAAGTAAAATGTAAAAAACGAAAAACGAAAAACCCCCTCTGAGTTGATTGATTGTCACCCATTAGACATTGTGAATAGAGGTAATACTAGCGTGTATATTGAAGTTTATGTAGATTTATAATTGTCGTGCTGGTTCATAGTTATTTTGGAATTATCACTATGATCAATAATTGGATTTTTTTTATTTAAAGGAATTAGAAATATAGAGTATTAATAAACCAACTAGTACAAAGGACTTGCAAGTGTTTATTTACATTCACCTGCAATATTTCTGGGCCTCTTAGAGTACCTGGTTAATTCCTTGTATGTCTTCATCCCCCGGCCACAGTATAATTGTTGAGGTATATATTGTATCATACCCATACCAAAAAAGTATGCGATGAAGACCATCATTCCTAGCACCCAATGGAGAAACTCTTGGGGCTACTGGAGGCTTACATTGTTTAACTTCAAGATTCTGGAAGGAGTTGAGTTGTGTGAACGTTGATCCTGATATAAAGGTACAAAAAGAAATACAATTATTGGCACTGAAAAGCGAAGTATTTTTGATGCACTATGCCAAGAAAGATATATTGCTACTAAACAAGGGTTTAAATCGTCCACCGCATGCCTAGCTAGAACATGTGGTGGTTGGACTACCTCGATCAACCTTTGAGGTTATACTAGAAGACGGAGATTCTACTAAAAGGCAGCTTGAATATTTCCGTATTAATAGCTTGTCAGCAAAGTGGGCTTCATTCTTCCCTCCTATCAACATTGCGGCATTGATGCAATTAGAATAAATAGAGGCAACATAGGAATTATGTATAACCATCGAATACCTAGAAAAATGGCCCCCGATAAGCTGTTTTTGTAAACTGGAACTTCCAATTTCCGTCATCAATAGAAAGGGTAACTAGGTTTGAACCAAATGGTCACTTCAGAAGAAAGGGATAAATCAGAGAAAAAGTAGCAATGGCCGACACACTTACAGAGAGAGAGAGAGAGAGAGAGAGAGACCCTTGCCGACATGGAAAATGATTCTACAACGAAAGCCGCCCTGTTTGCTCCATAATCTGTGATTTCTTTTTCACCCGTCAATTGGGTGACACGTGGCAAGAGCATTGTGGGAAAATTAAAAAGAGACTTTGATCACCTTAATTGGGTTAGTTTGAGTTAAAAGAGTGGGCTAAAAATGAATATAGCTATGAAAAGCTATTAGAATTATTTACCCGTCGAGCAACTCACACGTGGTATGTTTCCTTTATTAATTTGATATTTGCTGGTACGTTTTCTCCGTCTATCACATAACAGGTGTCAGGAGGAAAGGTGCTCAGGTTACCCATGATCAAAGTGGCAATTCTCATAAGCAAGGGGGGTAGTTTTCCAAACGTGGATGTCCCATTTTATGTGGAAGTTAACTGCCAGAATTTGGAAAAGGACTCAACTGCCACCATGGTGGGAAGATTCAAATTCAAATTAGAGAAGGCCTCTATTTATACTTGAGATCATGACAGATTATACACACACAAACAACGCCAATCAGGCCTTTATCTTTTTCTTTTCTAGGAGTAGCTATAACTTGTAATCATTCACTCAACTCTCTGGGTTGATTGTTCTTCTACTTTGAAGTTTAATAAAGTCCATTTATTTTACTTCTTCCATAGCCCATCCACTTCATTGTTTGCTTCCAGAGAAATCCTGAAACATGGTAAGGAACCAAACTCCACCTTGCCACATCCACATTCCAGCAAATTACAAAACGAAATCCCGTCGATTCACCCGTCGAGTGGACCAAACCAGAAAAATAGTTAACAATTTTTGGCGCTAGAAGAAGGGCACTTACTAATTTGGAAGTAAGACATGGCACCGAAGACTAGAAATCAATTGCCAACGGATGGCAGTAACGATAACAACAAATTTGCCAATTCTAATGGTGGAAATGATGCTAATGAAATGAATGCAACGAATCCAAATCAAGGGATTCCGAGAGGTAGCCAACCGAATGGCTCAGAGATTAAATCAATTGATTTAATTCAACAAGTTGCAAGGATTCTAAATGATCCAGAGAGTGATGTGGCTAGAGTATTGATAGCCATATTTAAGGCTGCCGAAGCACGAAATCAATCGAAAGTACTAGTTAATGTAAATGTTGAGCAAAGCAGTGGATTGGCAAATCTAACTACTGAAGTACCTTCCTCTCAGGTATTTGACAATCCCACTTTTGAAACTGTTTTTAATAAAGCTAATAGAATCCCAATTGGGAATCAAAGTTCTGGGCAAAATCAAAGTTTTTATCAAAGCATTCCAACTACAATCCCTATTGAATTAGGAGTGGGAAATAATGGAAATAATGTCCCAAAGCCATATAACATAGGGATTGGGGGGCATCCTCAACAGGTATATACTAATCCTATTTTTAAACCTAAGCCTAGCCCAACAAAGCCAACAGATTTTTATCAACCATTTCCAAATACTAGTGAAAGTAATGGAATTGGAAGTCAATGTGGTAATGGCCACAATGAAAACATTCCCATTGTTTTTCATGTATCGCCTGGATTTGATATTAGTCCAAGCCAATATGTGCTTCATATGGCATACTACACGGCAACTACAAGAGTCCCTGAACTATTTGTTCAACTGTTGATCAACGACATGCGTAAGAGGTATGAATTCTTCAGAAGCCATCTATATTGGTATCCGTATTGGTTTTGGTTGAAATACGGCCAGTTTTGGTTAGAAGGTGTAGATAATGTTCATTGCTTGTCTACAATTTTGGGCAAATATAAGTGGCCAAATTGGCCACAGTTTTATCCGTACCATCACTAAATTTGAAGTGATGGCAAAAAATCAAAGGTGGAAATGAAAGCCTTGCATGTAAGGCTTGAACAATTTGCAGAAATAGAATAGCAGCCATTTAATTGGCCAACTCATGATTCCTTTTGGGAAAGAAAAGAACCAACAAAAATAGATAATGGCTTGATTAAAATAATGGCCAATTCTTGACTTTGTATAAAAATACAACTGTATTGGCCATGAATTAGGATCATACGTGAACCAAATTTAGATGGTTCATAAATAAACAATTGGAAGAATTTCAGCCTTACACAAACGGTTTGAAGTGTTTATTGATTTGCAATAAACTGTACAGTAAGAATTTTAGCCATAAATTGAACGAATGGATGGCCATTGATCAATTGATAGGAAAAGGCCATTGTTCAAGGTTGTTAAGGCTATGTATTTTGAACCATATATTGGCCATTCCCAATCAGAATTTGGAATGGATGAGTTTTTGATGTGGCCAAATTACGGAATGAGAAATAGCCCTCTTTTGATTTCAAGTTTGCAAGGGGGGCAAACTCATCTTTAGAAAGCCAAATTATGTCAAGTAAATGGCTTTGGTGTTGAATCTTGAAGGGATCGAGTCGAGTATGATTCGACAGAAAAGCCTTGCTGGGTTTGATAATTTATTTAGGCAAAGAAAGCCATGCGTTGGCGATCATGGAGCAATCAATTACTGGGGTTGATAGATGGCAAAAATTTAAAATGTTGGGCCACCATCCATTTCACTCCATTTGAAATGTTAATCGGAAAGTTTGACCATGATTGGAAACAATCTATGGAGATTTTATCGTGCACAGAAAGTATTAACACCACGGGTATACGTGGAAGGCTTTCATAAAGGCTTTAATTTGCTTAATACTACAAAATGGATTCATAGGTTATGCACCTGTCGATTTGGACAGTCTTCCGTCGATTTGAACAATCCTCCGTCGATCATAATTCACAAGGCTTACAACTTATTTCGCATCATGGTTCTTGTAGTAATTGCCCTTGATATAAACCGTAATCATGTTTTTGAGCCAAAAGAATCCTTTGCAAAATATGTGAAAATTGATGGTTGCTCGGTTTTATTTGATTTTGCCAAATGGAGTTGGGGGGCAATTGTTTACACCGTAAAAATTATTACCCGTCGATATCGATAGAAGGGTGATTCAAAACTAGTTAAATTATTCACTTGGGTTACGTTAACACTTCACCCAACTAAATAAGGGGGGCATTGTTTGCTCCATAATCTGTGATTTCTTTTTCACCCGTCAATTGGGTGACACGTGGCAAGAGCATTGTGGAAAAATTAAAAAGAGACTTTGATTCACCTTAATTGGGTTAGTTTGAGTTAAAAGAGTGGGCTAAATATGAATATAGCTATGAAAAGCTATTAGAATTATTTACCCGTCGAGCAACTCACACGTGGTATGTTTCCCTTATTAATTTGATATTTGCTGGTGCGTTTTCTCCGTCTATCACATAACAGGTGTGAGGAGGAAAGGTGTTCAGGTTACCCATGATCAAAGTGGTAGTTCTCATAAGCAAGGGGGGTAGTTTTCCAAACGTGGATGTCCCATTTTATGTGGAAGTTAACTGCCAGAATTTGGAAAAGGACTCAACTGCCACCATGGTGGGAAGATTCAAATTCAAATTAGAGAAGGCCTCTATTTATACTTGAGATCATGACAGATTATACACACACAAACAACGCCAATCAGGCCTTTATCTTTTTCTTTTCTAGGAGTAGCTATAACTTGTAATCGTTCACTCAACTCTCTGGGTTGATTGTTCTTCTACTTTGAAGTTTAATAAAGTCCATTTATTTCACTTCTTCCATAGCCCATCCACTTCATTGTTTGCTTTTAGAGAAGTCCTGAAATACGGCAAGGAACCAAACTCCACCTTACCACATCCACATTCCAGCAAATTACGAAACGAAATCCCGTCGATTCACCCGTCGAGTGGACCAAACCAGAAAAATAGTTAACACGCCCCCAAGAAATTTCGGCTTCACGAAGAAAACGTATGAGCTTAGCACTATGCGTGCGCTATCGTAAGTTTTCGGCCTTAACAATCCTGAGCCGGATGTTTGGCCTCAATCACGAACCCAACGTGCTATCGCGAGATTTAGAAATATGTCTGAGTTGGAGCACAAAATAAAATAATGCTGAACCAGGAGAATTTCACAAGGCATCACAAATACAGAAAGTGCAACTGATGATCAAACAAGAGATGGAGAGTCGGCTCAAGGAGATGACTCAGGACAACTGGTCACGGTCTCTCTGTATTGGCAAATTTCATGACAAAACATACATTTAATTATATCCCTAATTATCAAGTTGTAATTTATTTTCTATCTATTTCTAGAGCATCTATTTAGGAAATAAATCTTTAATCTTTTGTACTGTAAAAGAAATATCGTAGGAAAGCAAATATACACATATCCATAAATGCCCCATCAATGACCCTACTAAAAATGATGGGATTCGTGCATGAGTGATAGGCTTATATTTCTATCTATTTTTACAGCGTCTGTTTATGAAGTATAAATCTTTAATCTTTTGTACTTAAAAGAAATATCGTATGGAAGCAAATATACACATATCCATAAATCTTCCGTTAATGACCCTACTAAAAATGATGGGACTCGTGCATAGATGGCGATGGGCTTATAAAAGCCGGATTCACAATGTCAAGGGATTGCCAACACCCTATCTCTAATTCAAAAACATCCAACTTGGGATTGTAAGGATTGAAAATGATGGCGCACACGCGTTGTAAGTCGCGCACAATGTGGCTATCTCATCTGCCCTTTTCACTAAGCCTTCCTTTCGTTTTTCTGAACGTGACTCTTCTTGCAGAATCATTCGCAATATTAGTAAGGTTAAGTTAGCTATTTGTCATGTTTGAGGAGGGTTGAATTGGGGAAGAGAAGATAGGTTTACACGGTACTATTTCCTATCCCAATAGCCTTTATTTGTCGATAGAGCTTCTCAGCAAATCCGTTGGAAAAACTGCGGCTGCACTTTGCCATTTTCCGGTCCCTTATTAGACCTAATTCAATAACCGATTCCGCACATATTGTAGAGCTCGTCGAAATACATAATTTGGGACTAACGTCATGTGGATTGGACATCTGTCAATGTGTTTCGACCAGATTTACAACATGAACGAAACAGATTACTAAATTGGGTTGGCAAAGGGCCAACAAATGGCGAACTGTAGCTCGTGCGGTTCTCAATAGAATTGCCGAGAAGCTTTGTTCTCAAATAAAGGCTATGAGACCAGAAATAGTATACCATATAAACCTATCTTTCCTTCCTCAAATCATTCCTCAAACATGAAAAGAAGAAAAGTTAAACATCGTCAATATCGCAAATGATTCTGCAAGGACAGTCGCGCTCAGAAAAAGGAAGGGATGCTTAACGAAGAAGGCGGACGAGGGCAGCATGTTGTGCGATTGTTGATGTGTGCGCTATTATTTTCAGTTCCTTACGAACCCGAGTTGGATGTTTGGCCTTTCCAATTGGGAGAGATCAACGTGTTATTGCGATGTTTACCGGCATGTCCATGTCAGAGTAAAATGCAAGAATGTTGAACCCAGAAAGTTAAAACTCCGGAAAAGGCTCGCAAAGACAAAGGAGAAGATTGAAGAAACAAGAAAGCTTAAGAGTGTTTTAGCCTTGTAGGGTTCTATTGGTGTCTCCCAAATCTATTAATTGTGTTTTTTCCTATGTTTCTTTTCATGACGATGAAATAAAGTTTGTTTCCATAATAACCTCAAGTGAGTTGTCGCAGTGGTTAATCGACTTGTATTGCCGGGGCTCACCGCCCCAAGGTCACAGGTCGTTTTGTCCTTGGGCCATCTCACTCCACGCAAAAAAAGAAGAAAATAGCTGGAGAGATTAGTTCGGTTTTTCGAGACACTCTTCGCTGCCAAAAAAGAAGAAGTTTGTTTCCTTCATGGTTGAAACTTGAAAGATTTCTTGTATGGACCAACAACCAACAACAGTTGCAGGGCAAATATCATTCAATCTTATCACTTGGGAAAAAATCGATATATTATTAAAATGCAAGGAGAGTCATGGTTTTCGTGTGCTGGTGCATGAATGGCGAAGGATTTCAGTATTTGAGCGTAGTTGCTTTTTGAACTAAGAAAAATGCTAAAAACAACCTACTAACTAGGTTGTCGTTAAAGTGCATCGGAGTCTGTATTTTTTCCGTCTTTCCATATACTTTTCTCTTCATTATTTTTGTCTGTCGTTTATTTAATCATCACATTGATGTTGCAATGAATTTCACGTTACTATCTAGTTCATTGGCTTATTTACTATTTCGGTCCCCTATGTATTAGGCGAGTTCATTTTGGTTCATAACATATGAATTGCAGACATTTAGTCCCTATGATTTGAAATTTTCCTTCAATAGATCCCCAGCCCAAACGTCGTATTCTTTGTCCATTAATAGATTCGTTAATTCTGAAGCAGTTTTTTACACTGATGACGGCGTCCGACCGACTTGCCACCCTCCCAACCACCTCTTCACTCTGCCTAAACAGCCACAATTCCTTTCTATACTACATAATATATTACATGAATTATAGGAAAATGGTTTTGCCATTCTCTTTTTTGTTAACGCCACGCCACTCCCCTGCAATTGTTTTTTTGGTGCAAAAATACACTTACAGAGGAGTGGCGTTAACAAAAAAGAGAGTGGCAAAATTAGCAGCCGAATTATAATGTAACTAGTGCTTGCCCGTGCCTATGGCACTACGAATCGGTTCAACCGGATTAAAAAATTAAGTGAGCACTTAATTTTTTAATCACATTTTTTATGTGTGAATAGTGAACGTGTGTGCCAGCGTATGTGAACGTGTGTGCATGTTCGTGGTGAGTGCCACCTAGGACAAAGAATGCCACATAGGACAACCCTTCTGTTTTATTAGATAGATACATTAGGTAGATATGAATGTATTATATGAATAACCATATATAGATAAGTATATAGAGAGCAAATAGAGAATTCCATAACCGCCTCCGCCTAACGCAGGAGCCTCACTAACTAGCTAATCAAAAGTGAGCCCCTCCTCGGTTAGATTTCTCCTTTGGCTCATTAGCTTTCGGGATATTAAAAGCCATTTGCAGCTATTGTTTCTATAACGATTCGCACTAGCTGACCTGCTAAATTCTTATCCTTAACTACGTGGCTCAAAAGATTAATCTCGAGTTATTTAGTCGTTGCTCTTACTCATTAATATATTGCCTCCATTTCATAATTTTTGCCCGATGTAGGACAATTCTCAATGGGTTCTCACAATCTTCTTCACTTAAGATCACAATGTTTCCGTTGTGCCTCTTGGTCAAACAACTTCCACCCACCAAGCGATATGAGACAAGTATCCGCTTAAACATGTCAAGCTTGTCTCATGTGGGACCCGCCAAGCATGACAAGCATCCCAAGCTCCTCACTTGTTGGGCCCACCCAAGTACGTCTCCTTGGGAACCTGCCTCACACTTCCGGTTGGTGCAAACTCTCTAATACCACCTATAACGACCCACGTCAGCTGATCTGCTTAACTCTTAACCTTAATTACGTGACTTAAAAGGTTAATATTGAGTTATACAATAGTTGCTCGCACTCGTTAATATATTGACTCCATTTCATATTTTTTGCCCAATGTGAGACAATTCTCAATGGGTTCTCACAATTCCCCTTCCAAGGCCAAGTTCTTATGCCTTCCTCACCCATCCGTTCTCGTCCGACTTGCATGTGTCAAGCATGTCGCCAATTGCCTGCTCTCGCTTTCTACCAACAACCCGGCGCTTCGCCAGAACACACCATGTGCAAGTTGGGTTTGAAAACGCGTGTGCTCTTGGTCCTCCATTATAAAATAAACGGCATTTGATAGACAAGCCATGCCAGTGGTGAGTAATTGAGACTTAATAAACACAAGTTCCAAATCTCGGGGTCTGAATGTTTGCTATTGGTACTTTAGGAACCAAAATGGTACTCGTTCAATAAATTGTGGACCAAAATGGCCCTCGATAAAATGCCTACTTGTAAGGGGCCAAATTCTCACTTCATAAGGTCCAAAAGGTATACCGTCATATCTCGGAAGGACCAAAAGATGTTATCTTTGTTCATATTTAAGTTTCGGGACTTTCATTTATTATCTTGCCAAAGCCAGATTATTACAGCTGAACAATTTCAACAAGTAAAGTATTATCCCACAAGTATTGCCGAACCAAACCAAACCGAGCCTTATGTCACAATCACTTGGGGTCGGCTACATGAATCCGTTTTTGCCATTGAGCTCTGTCAAGGGCCACTTGTTCACACAGACCTAAAATACTCATATCTTTGCGCACCACAGCATCTAATGTCAATTTCGGTCTTCCTCTTCCCGTAGCATTGCTATCCAAAGCTATTCTATCCACTCTCTTAACCACCGCATCTTTTGGTCTACGGTAGACATGCCCAAACCACATTAGCCTATTTTTTCTCAACTTCTCTTCTATAGGTGCTACACCTACCATCTCACGAACCTTTTCATTTCTAATCATGTCTCGTCTAGTCTTACCACACACCCACCTCAACATTCTCATTTCTGCTACACTCATCTTATTCACCTGTTGTTTCTTAATAGACCAACATTCCGTCCTGTAAAGCATCGCTAGACTGATAACAATTCCATAAAATTTTCCCTTCAATTTTATGGGTATCCCTCTTGTCACACGGTACACCCGTAGCGCTCCTCCACTTCAGCCACCCCATTTGGATCCTATGGGTCACATCATCGGCAATCTCTCCATCACTACTAATAATTGAACCTAAATACTTAAAATAATGTCTTTTGTGGGTACCCTCTTGTCACACAGTATTGCCGAACATTTGTCTTAAATACGCTCGGGGGTTCTTTATATTACTCGGCAGTTCTTATTATCGCTCGGCAGTTCTTTGTATCGCTCGAAGGTTCTGTATGTTGCTCGGCGTAGTTCACCAGCTCGACAGACATCTTTGTTGTTCGGTAAAATATACGGTCGCTAGCTATTGCTCGGAACGTACTGGTATTGCTCAGTATGTGGACGAGGCAAGTTGTGATCTTCTAGAAGTTTTTAGAAGCTTCCTTTGCACTTTTTACATAGCTTACTCCTTAAGTCTCCATACTTTCCATTTATAGTAACTTCTATTAATAGTCTTTACTTAGTCATTAAGTTTCACTCACCTTTTTCTCTATATAAGCAAAGCTCTCCCCCGGCCTCAACTAAAAACAACACTCCTCTCCTATATAAATGGCTTATATTCTCTTCTTTTTGATGCGATTTATTTCCTCCGGGTACTACCTAGCTCTTCAAAGGCTCTACCCGAAGGAACTTGTGGGCACAAGCCCCTGAAAATCCCCGCATTTTCGGTATGCGGGGTTAGGTTTGCGCCCTTTTGTTTGAAAGCATGACGAAATGCTGTTTTGAGAGAGTCGCCACCCGGGTTTTGCGGAAAACACCCAAGAAATCGATTTGAAAACGTTTTTGTTCACGCTTGTTTGATTTGAAAAGACTTGTAGACTGGACCGTCGTCACCTTCGATATCTGAGGTTCGGGAGCCAGGTTACGAGAGGGGAAGGGTTTTATGGCACCCCTCTCGCCCAATCCGAAGATCGGTCTCTACTTAGGCATTTTGTAAAACATTTGCATTTTTCTCTCTTTTAATCATTTATTCAGCCAATTAGGGCGGGGAACAGTTAATGGGGATTGACAAATGACAAGTTGTATTTATGTGGCAAAATGTAATGTATGGATTATGAACAAATGTATAATAGATTGAGAACAGGCACTTCTGTGAGTGTTTTGAACAAACCGAGTGCGCCGCACGAGTCGTCAGGCGCAGTTAACGTATCAAGATGCAATCGATTTGACCAAAGTGCATGCCAAGACAATCAAGACGCCACCCATAATCGGCGCACTTCGGTGAGCTCAAACTCACAGATCCCGCTCTCAACCCTGCGGGCTCGAATGGACGCACACCCAGACAAACCACGCAGCTTGATAGAGCAACATATATACAGTTTCAGGGTACAACAACAAACAAACAGTAACAAATAGACTGAAGACCCCATAAACAGAGTGGGGATTAAATAAAGGCCCGATCTAAGCTAACAAAACAAGGGCCAGCCATCAGACTTGAAGCATCAAGACGCCGATCATGGATGGCCGTGCGCGATTGTCAATGTATCCTGCTTGGCTTTGCTTCTTCCAGGTTCCGAACAGACCGAAGGATCCCAAGGCCTTACTAAGCGGTTAAAGCAGATAATAAGCTACACACCCTAAAATATAGAAAGCGATTAACCGATTTTTTTGCATGCTTCAAGGTGATCAGAAATAAGAGAAACTGAAATGAGGATGATCAGTGATCCCCACACTAGTCCTGCCATGCAGCCATGACTGGCGCACGCACATGCACGACTGGCGCGCGCCACTGATTTTTCACTACATTGTTTTATTTGCTAGCTTTGAACTCAGGCTTGGTATTGATTACCAGCCTGGATTCTGCTGGCTCCCCTCAGGGGTCGAAATGAATTCCAGAACAGAAGGTGGTATACCTTTGGTTTGAGATTGATGGATGGTTTGAACCTTGAGATGGATGGATGGATGAATGGAAGATGGAAATGTAGGTTGTATGACTGATCAGTGGAGTGGTGTGTTGCTTGCTTACTCTTTCAATGCATGAAAGGAGGAGACAAGAAAAACTAGAGAGAGAGAGAGAGGGAGAGCATTGAAGTTGTTGAACCCTTTGCAAATAAATGCAAGGGTGTATTTATAGACTGAGATGGAGGGCTGATCAGCCTAGCCTAAGGGGCTGTTTGGGGTGGCAAAGGGAGAAGGGAGCCTCCATGCATTGAATGCATGAGACTTGCCTTGATGAAGGGTGTAGGAGAGAGGGGGAGACCGTTCTGAACGATGTAATCATCAGGGGAGCTGTAGACTACGTCAGGGCGGCCACAAAAGTCTCGGGCAAGTGGTCCCGAAAAGGTGACGGATCGAACGCAGATGGCGTCGCCGATCCACGCAGTGGCGTCGCGCCGGTTAAATGTGTTTGAAGCCCGATGATCGACACATGGCAATGAACCAGGCGTCGTCGATCAATCCGGCGTGCGAAACAAGGTTTCTTGAGGCCATTTGGTTCTGGCTCGAAAGGCTTGAAACAGGTTCGACAATGGTTTAAAAGGGGTTTAGGGAAGCTCGAAGCTCAAACGCACCAACAATCCCGGACTGTTCTCGACCATTAATCATCACGGGGGAAACAAAGACCGCATATAAACTAATCCGGACAGTCCAGAATAGGGTGTCTACAGTAGCCCCCCTTTGACAGCACTTGGGACACCATTGCTTTGGTACAAGTAATGTCAAAGGTTTTTCTAGACACCCCTTTCTAGGGCTATTCGGAACAGAACATATGAGTCAATGAAAGATGCGTAATCCTAAAGAACCTGCATGTTCGGGTGGACGGATAGATCACCGCTTGATTGTGGAACAGGCGGACTCTTCTGGGAATAGAATGGCTGCCTGCTGGGGAGATAATAGACTGACGGGCGGTCCGCCGCTTGATTTAAAGTTGGACTCTCCTGGGGAGCAACCTGCAGCCACTTGCTTGATTCGAAACTGGATGGGCAGACCATCGTCGATTTGAAGGCAGACAAGAGGCGGACTTGTCCGGGGATAACTTGATCTTGACGTTGACTGATTCGAACTGGACGGATGGATCGTCGTTGATTGATAAGTGGACGAGCGGATCGTCGTTGATTGAATTGGACGAGTTGATCGCCGTTGATTTGAAATTGGACGAGTGGATCGTTGTTGATTGAATTGGACGAGTTGATCGTCGTTGATTTGAAATTGGACGAGTTGATCATCGTTGATTTGAAATTGGACGAATGGATCGTCGTTGATTGAATTGGACGAGTTGATCGTCGTTGATTTGAATTTGGACGAGCGGATCGTCGTTGAATGAATTGGACGAGTTGATCGTCGTTGATTTGAATTTGGACGAGCGGATCGTCGTTGATTGAAATTGGACGGACTCTGCTTGGGGAGACACCATCCAAACGGGACAATCTGATGGACCTGGGCCCCTGACTTGAAATAATTGTAATCTAGGAACGCAATTTGGGCCTCAGGCCCAAGGCCAACCGGCGTGCGCCAGACGTATCGTTGCGTGCGCCAGTTGATTTTGACAGACCCGACCCAGATCCGGCCCAAACCCGGCCTGGTTGATTCTTACGTCTTATAAACTCCTGGGTTGATACGAAACCGCCATCAGCAGTTTCAAAACCTTCGGGACTCCTCTAAATCTTCCAAAAATCCCAATCTCCCACATAATCCTCTCATCTCCCTTCATAACCCACTGACTCAAATCACTTCATGGCCGAAATAGGCGGCGGCGGTGGTGAGAAGAGTGGCAATGGCGGCCACGGCGGTGATCAGTCGAGGGCGCTTGAACCCGGGGCCGAGGGACCTCAAATCGAACAAGGATTTGGCAAGGATTCCCTAAAAAGCCACTGGTTTTTCAAGCGGCGGCGATGGCGGTCGTGGAGAAGCTGCAGTCGCCTGGTTCTAGAAAGAGAAAGAGATGAGATTCGAACGCTAGGTGTAAAACCCGCGAAGCAGTGTGGAAGGCTCGGTGGTGACTGGGCTTGGCTCGGCTGGGGTCGGCGCCAGCGGCAGTGGTGGTGCGGTCGGGGGTGATGAAGAGGGGCAGCCGTCCGGGGATCCAATGAGCGAAAAAGCTCCCATGGTTGAGGATGAGAGGGCACCGGTAGCGAGGCCTGACCATATCGAGCGTGTTGAGTTTATACCACCCGCGGCGTCGTCGAGTCACGTGCCCATTATGAGTAGTGCACTGGCGGAGTATGTTGGTCCTGAGGCTCGCTCAATTGATGAGGGAGAACCCCCATGTAGTCGCGGTGGTAGAGAGAGCTCGAGAGGAGAGGTTGGCGGAGATAGCTGGCTGGAATGAGCAAGAGAGGCTGATACGAGAGCAGGAGGCTGCTGCGAGAGATGCGGGGCCGGCTGAGGGTGTTCAGGACGACCTGGTACGTGAGGCTGAGGCAGCGGAGCGGGAGCAGGAGACAGGGGTGTGGTGATTGAGCGTGCTGTGGCGCAGGCCAAGACTTTGCTGGAGAGAACTAGAGCCACCTTTGTACCAGAGACGTACACTCCTCCTGCAGCCCACCTGTTTGTCCCCTCGGGTATAGACGGCTACACGCCTTCACAGGACAGTTACGACGACGGGTTGGTGCTGAGGGACCCACTGTTTCACATGTCCGTTGGTTGGGAGCAGGTATGACTCGTAAACTACTTCCTTTTGCTCTTGAAATTATAGCTTCATAGTCCATAGCTTAAATTGATTATCTTGTGAAGCATGCTGTTCGACTTGCAGAACTTCGACTTAGTTGAAAATATCCTTGCCTGTTGGATTGACTGAAAGAATATCCTGATAACTTGACTCGACCATGACGACGCCCGAAAGTAGTAATCGACTGTAGATTGCCCCAACTTTGATTGATAGAATACTTGACATGACTTGATTCGACTGATGAGTTACTTTGCTAACTTTGACATCGACTTATAGAACGCCCGTAGATAATGGAGATCGACAAATAGAATACCTGATAACGTTCGAATTCGACCAATAGGATGCATGCTAGTTGAGATCGACTGATAGAATGCTTGGTAACGCGCCTCGTAGCTTGATTCGACCGATAGAGTAACTGGTAAATTGATTCGACTGATAGGATACCATGCTACTTGATTCGACTGATAGAATAACTGATAGATTGATTCGAATGATAGGATACCATGCTACTTGATTCAACTGATAGAATACCATTCTGTTTGTGGCTGTTTGTTGCATGCAGAGAGGAGTGGCTAGTTCTCGAGGACATGGCGGGTCGGCAGCTTCGTATGAGCTATACATCAACTTGCCCGAGAGAGTGAGGGTGTTGGTGGATGCTGCAGGGTTTGGCCCATTTATACGGACGCTGGTATCAGTGAGGAGCGACCATGCTCTATTGACGGCCCTAGCGGAGAGGTGGTGGGACACGTCCAACTCCTTCCACTTCCCGATTGGGGAGATGACGGTGACTCCGACGGACTTTGCAGCGATTACGGGCTTGAGGGTAGGAGGAGATCCGATCCCTTTTGACTCTGGGATTCATAGTGACGCAGGGGCGCTGAGATGGTTTCTGGGCCAGGTGCCCACGGGTAGTGCGGAGATGGTCCCGCATGAGCAGTTTGCGAGGTACTTAGAGGGGAGGATACCTGCTTCAGAGTTGGAGGAGGCACAGATGGCCAGAGCTTACCTGTTGTACTTGTTCGGGGCTACTCTGTACCCGAACAAGCGGTCCACGGTGCACCTGTCTTACCTGCCAGCCCTCTACGACCACAGCTTCTCGGTTTGACTGGGGAGGAGCAGCGTTGGGTACCTGTTATGCGTTCATGGGAGAGTTCTCACAAGGGGCGGCGGCGCCTGCTGGTTACTGGAGGATATGGGAGGTAAGAAACAACTTGTATTTCATACTTGTACTTTCCTTTGAATTATACCATGCATGCGGTATTTTGATGTCTTGCTTGATTTGACATTGCAGTTGTGGGCTTACGAGGTGTTGAGGATGTTCCCTCCAGAGAACAAATGCCCTGACTTGAAGATGTTCCCTCGTGCGATGATCTGGGGCCTCTGCGCGGCAGCACTAGGAAAACGAAGAAGACTCTGATGGAGTTCCGGCTCTACCTTGACGAGTTGTCGGGTATACAGGTATCGAAACAATTCCCCTAAGTTGTCTTTTCCCTTAACTGTTTTAATGCTATCTCTGACGTCTTTTGTTTCGACTGTTGACTTGTGCCACAGGTGAATTGGGATCCTTGGACTAGCGCGGAGCCGGGGCCCGAGTATGTGGAGATGAGTAGAGCTGTGACTGCGAGCCGAGTACTGCTGGAGTCGGCCTTTGGGTGGCAGTGGTACCTAGGTGATAGGGTGACACGTCAGTCACTCGCTTTGGAGGAGTTTCTGGTTCCTGGATTACTTCCCAGGCATGCTTCGCACACGAGCAGGTATACACTGGCTGAGCTTCAGCGTTTCACGGTGCCGCAGGCGGCGTCCACTTTTACGAGGCCTAGGCAGGACTATGCGGTATACAGGAGGCAGCATTTGATGGCACCACTCGGGGTGATAGAAGCTATGGCGGTGCGGAAGGAGGCTGCGAGAGCGAGACAGGAGAGACAGGGGCAGAGAGGTAGAGCATCACGCTCCAGGGAGAGGAATGTGTATGCTCAGGCGACTGGTCTTCCTGAGCTTTCATGGAAGCTGTCAGTGAGGGATGCACAGGGGGAGGCCGCTGAGATTCAGTTTGAGCCATCCAGGACAGAGCCTACGGAGATCACAGGACCGGTATTCCATGCTTTCTTTCTTTGTTCCTTTGTACTGCATCTACATTGTATCCAAACTGTATTTTGATCCTGACTCCAAAAATATGTTGCAGGTGCCGAGGGAGTGGGCCCAGGAGGCTGTTCGCTTGATGCTTGCCATGGAGAAAGAGTTTCATAGGATAGCAGCCGGCACCCCTTTGCAGCTGCACTACCCTCCAGCTATCCCAGCTCCTGCCGTGCAGCCTCAGGTATAACCTCGAAACACTTGTTGCTTTTCGCCTTTGATATTTAGATAGCTTGAGCATGTTTGATACAATGCACCCTGGATATGCCTGCTTTGGGTTTCCTGTTTCAATATTCCACACAATATATGCACAACATATATGTTGAAATATTTGAAATGCAAATGACAATGTAGGGGCGTGCTAGGGCGGCTTCTAGGAGGAAGACTGTGAGGGCTGCCCCACAGAAGGGCAAGGGCAAGGCACCAGCGGCAGCCCAGCGCCAGGCTAGCACTACACGACCCGAGTCCAGGGGAGTGGTGATTGTCTCAGCGAGCGAGCCGGAGCAGAGTCCTGAGGAAGAGGACTGGCGACAAGAAACTGCCGGAAGGACCCTCGAAGAAGAGGAGGCAAGAAGAGGCAGAAGAAGAAGAAGAAGAGGGAGAGACAGAGTCCCTCAGCAGCGGATCTGACTCGGCCAGCGACCCGAGGTTCCGATATGGTCCAGGGGAGATGGCTGCAGCTGAGGAGAGCGAGGAGGACAGCGGGAGCGGCAGCATAGACCCCGAGGATATTGCTGACTGAGGGCTACCACGGAGCCTCAGCCACTTTACTGTCTAGCCTGCTTTTGATACTTTGATACATTTGACACTTCAGCATTTTGATACTTTGGTACATTGATTTTGAGGCCTGCGTGCCTTGGCCATTGGGCAGATGTGCCCCACATACTTTGGTTTTGCTTGCTTGGGCCGTTGTGCCGTTCCATACATTTAGTACTGCTTTTGACATTGGATAGTTTGCTTTGGGATGACATAATAACTGCATTTTCCGTTTATTAATCTCCTTTTGATAAAATTTTTGGCAAAGGAAAAGAACAATCCATTCACTAATACCCAACATGCATTGACAATTGACCTGAATCGACTAACAAAGCTTAACATGTGCATAGGACTGACCTAGCTCGAAAGAAATGGATAGAAAAGTTTCAGGATACGCTCCGTGTCCCTCAGGATACGAGGAAAATAATGACATTTTGGGCATTAATGTGCCAAAACTCAAAATTCTCTTGAGACAAAGGAAACTGACACCTCTGTACAGTCATAACAACGCATAATGACTTGTGGGAAATGACGGACTCGAGGAAAACGCCAAGATACGGGCAAAAATGCCAAAAATTAGGAAAAATACCACAAAATGGGTATAAAATGCCAAAGATGACTCGATTATAGGCCCGGACTGAAACCGACACCCCCACACAGTCACATTAAGTCCATGTAAGCTGTATGGCATGAGAACACTTGGCAGAAGTTCCCGAAATGAATTTTGACCTTCCGTATCCCTCATTCTAGTAGGATACAGGCCGTTGGAGGTCGAAAACCTTCGTTGGGCATGGCGCACAAGGTTCGTTGCTTTGACATAGCCCCAAATACCATTCATGACTTGTATGTCTCACCCATGCAGCGAGACAAACCCTGGAATTGCAAACGGAGGCTCGACTGCAGTAGCTGCTGTAAACTGCTTCTGATGCAAGTTTTACTGGCGTGCGCCAGTAGTTGTGATCGGTGCGCCATATGTTGAAACCACTGGCGTGCGCCACCAGATGAGGGGCGTGCGCCGTTCAGGTGCGTTCCAGACCCACTTGTCTGACCAACTGTCCTTTCCTTGGCAACTCCTGTTTTCGACCCCACGCGTTTTGTACACGGTTTCTGCCATGTTCAGGGGGCAGAGTACTTCTCCAAGTGGCCATTGGAGTATAGCCTGTGGCATTGAATGTAACATGGGAAAAAGGATGCATATTAGGGCCTATAAAGAGAAGCGTATACACCCTGTTGCTCCTACAACTGCTCACTTGTTATTCTCACCCAAAAATCCAGTAGCTTTCAAATGGAAAATCCTCTGCCAACCCTGCTCAGGCCATGGCTCACACAATTCTCGGGTATCGACTGGCTAAATTTCCAATACCACGGCCTTGCCTCGTTTCGATATTTGCGACACGTGCCGCTCCGTCCCGCCCTCCTTCGGGCTGCTCTCCGGTTTTGGGACCCTGACGTCCATGTCTTTCGTTTCGGCGATGACGAGATATGCCCGACTATCGAAGAGTTCCAGGCGTATCTTCGGACTTTCGTGTCCGCCACACTTGTCGTTCCACCATATCAGGTGAGCATGCCCGGCCTGCTGGAGACGTCACTGGGCATTTCTAGGGGCCTGGCGAACACTCTCGTCGAAGGTGGCCAGCTCAATGTCATGCGGCTGATCGAGCGATACAGTCCTGATGGTGACCTAGAGGACATGGCTGTGCAAGCCCGGCGCCACTTTGTGCTGATGGTCTGTCTGCTTGCCGCCTATCTGCTTGTTCCGGCTGACGGCCGGGTTAGCCCCTTGCTGGTGAGTGTGGCCACTCAAATGGCGGACCGGAAGAATGTGGTCCCTTTGGTCTTGGCGGAAACACTCACGGGACTAGACTTGGTGTATACAGGCCAGGCGAATACCTTCGGCGGCAGCCCACTCCTGCTTCAGGTTACCTCACTCAGCTCACCTTTTTCCGGTTTTCACACATTCTCTTTTTACCTCGACACTCGGCTTTAGGCCTTTTTCTGGGCTTCTTACTTGTTTTATCGCTCAGGCTTTATCTGGCTTCTCACTTGTCTTTTCACTCATGCAGCTATGGTTATGTGACAAACTCGGGCTGTTGCATCCTCCTGCGGACGGCTGGCACCGGTTCTCGAAGCGGATCCACCAAAGGGGAATGAGGTATCCAGACATGGATCTGGAGGAATGGTATACATTCCTGCAGCAGGTTCAACCTGATGAGATAGCTTGGAGGTGTCCCTGGCTGGAGCTTCCCACCATGACTCTGCATTCTGACGGCTTCGATAGGGTGGTGATTGCAGGGCTGACCAGTTTCACGTTCTACATTCCCGGCCGCATTCTCAGACAGCTGGGCGTCTCGCAGGGAAATACCCGTATCAGCACAGATGGCTTCCGCGTTCCAAATTTCACTGCTCAAACCCTCAATGGCTACCGGAGGCGCTGGGGTTTTAGGACGTTCCAGGGGGAAATGCCAGACTTCACCACAAGACTAAGGAACAGCTACAAACAATGGCTGAGAGCAGAGGTGCATGCAAGGGAAAACATCGACTGACTCAGACTACTTTGCTGCGCTTGGAATAAGCTGTGAGCCGTTTAGGCCTCTCAAGCATTTTGTTCTGTTTTTCATGCTTTAACTGTTTTAAGGTTTCATGCTCAGCCCATGTATTAGAGATAGTGATTTTGCAATAAAAATGAAAGACGGAGGGTTTCCCCCTTTTGATTTTCTGATAACACCTTGACTTGCCCTCGATTTCCGTTCGACCTTTGCTGTTGATGCCAAAATGTGTAACCATGGATCAAGTTGATAGAGTGTGACCGGGTCTCAAGGTGAGACTGCCTACGTATCCCTTTTAAGAGAATCAGGTCAGAACGTAGTTCAGGCTAAGGTTCGCTCGTGTATTTTATCTCTCCTTTTACGCTCTAAATTTTGCCTAGAACCGCCTTTTCAGGTTTTCGGTCCAACGAGCTTTCGACTTTTGCCTATTTATTTTTGCCTAGACCGCCTCCTTAGGTTTTCGGTCTAGCAGGCTTGTTCTAACTTTTGCTTGGCACCGCCCACCCTTGTGGTTTTCGGTCCAACGAGCATCTCTCAGGGATAGAAGCGCTTGAGTTGATCCAGGTTGACTAAGGTACTGAATTCTTTGCCGTCGAGGTCGATGAGCTTGGCAGCACCTCCAGACAGGATGGTCTTGGTAATGTAAGGCCCTGAACGCTTTGGTCAGAACTTCCCGCGGACATCGAACACTGGGGCCCGAATCTCCTTCGTAACTATATCTCCCTCGACTAAGCCCCTGGATTTCACCTTCTTGTCGAACGCACGAGCGATTCGACACTGATACCCTTGAACATGATACAGGGCACGGAGCCTTCTTTCGTCAAACAGCAACAGCTCTACAAACCTTCCGCTCAGCCATTCAGACTCTTCAAGACCACTTTCGACCATGACCCTCAGGGACGAAACCTCCAGCGAAGCACTGCCTCCATTCCATAGACCAAGGAAAATGGAGTCGCACCAGTTGAAGTGCGGATCGACGTTCGGTATGCCCAGAGTGCCAGTGGTAGCTGCTCATGCCAATCCCTTGCAGATTCAGCAGTCTTCTTGATAATTGTCTCAACGTTCTTGTTTGCGGCCTCGACTGCTCCATTTGTCTGTGGACGGTAGGTTGTGGAATGGTGGATCTCGATACCGAACTCCTCGAAAAGCTCCAGGACCCTTCCTTTGAAATGACTCCCGTTATCTGACACGAAGGCCTGAGGGACACCATACCGGTAGATGATGTTCTTTCTGATGAACTGAGCGACCTGAACAGTTGTCAAGGTCTTGTAGGACTCAGCCTCGACCCATTTGGTGAAGTAATCTATCGCCACCAGTATGAACTTGTGACCATTCGAGGCAGACGGTGTGATCATGCCAATAACGTCGATACCCCACACGGAGAAAGGCCATGGCGAGGTCATGCCGTACAACTTAGACGCAGGAACGTGCTGCAGATTGGCGTGGATTTGACACTTGTAACAGCGCCGCACATAGTCGATGCATTGTGACTCCATGGTTGACCAATAATAACCCTGCCGGAGGATCTTCCTTGCAAGCATAACACCGCTCATATGAGGACCGCAGACTCCTTCGTGAATCTCCTCCATGATCCTTGTTGCTTCAGCCCCGTTGACACACAGCTTGTGCATCCCACAGTGAGACCTTCGATACAGTTTTCCTCCACAAATGATGTATTGGGCAGCCAACCGCTGCAAAGCAACCCGATCTTTCCTAGTAGCTCCGGCGGGAAATTCCCCGCGCTCCACGAAGTTCCAAATGTCATGGTACCAGGGCAGGCCATCATTGACGTCATCGATGGCGTTGACATACTCATAAGCGGGCAAATCCCTCTGTTCAATTACGATCGGTCGCAACCGGACCCCAATCGGAAGTTCGATCATTGAAGCCAAAGTCGCCAAGGCGTCGGCGAACTGGTTCCTCAAGCGTGGAATATGAGTGAAAGTCACTTTATTGAAGCGAGGAATCAGTTCCTCCAACTCTTGGTGATAAGGCTTCAGCTTTTCCTCACGCACCTTCCAGTCTCCATTAGCCTGAGACACCACCAAGTTTGAATCCCCAATTACTTCTAGCTTTTCAACCCCAAGGGCAATAGCAGCCTCCATTCCGACGATACAGGCCTCATACTCAGCTTGATTGTTGGTGACGTCAAAGTTTAACTTGAAAGCAAGCGGAATATGAGCACCGGCAGCGTGATTAGCAACACTCCGATCCCAAATCCCTTTTGATTCGCAGCCCCATCAAAGTAGAGCGTCCACACTTCTTCGACCACCGTTAGCACGTCCTCATCAGGGAAAGTAAAGTCGACATCCTCCGGCCCATCAATCGGGTGATCTGCCAGGAATTCAGCCACAGCACGGCCCTTCACAGATTTCCTTGTAACATATTGGAGATCGAATTCTGCCAGCAAGAGCAACCAACGTGCTAGCTTATGAGTGAGTGCCGGCTTCTCGAACAGATACTTAAGAGGATCCATCCGAGAAATCAGTTTCACTGAATAGGCTAGCATGTAGTGTCTAAGCTTTCGGGTAGCCCAAACTAGTGCCCAACATGTCTTTTCTAGGGAGGTATAACACTCCTCACTGCCCACCATCTTCTTGCTCAGATAGTAAATTGCCTTCTCGACCCCTTTGTCTCCTTCTTGTGCCAGCAGACATCCCATAGCTGTCGGGGTGACTGATAAGTACAGAATCAACGGACGACCCGGCATTGGGGGCATTAGCACAGGTGGATTTCGCAGATACTCTTTTATCGCCTCGAAAGCAGCTTGACACTTGTCCGTCCACTCGAAACAAACGTCCTTTTTGAGTAGTCGAAACAACGGCTCGCAAGTCAAAGTCAACTTGGCGATGAACCGGCTAATAAACTGAACCTTCCCCAGAAAGCTTCGCACTCCCTTCTCCGACCGTGGAGGCTCCATCTCAAGAATAGCCTTGATCTTAGCCGGATCGACTTCAATCCCTCTGGCTGTGATTAGGAACCCTAACATCTTGCCTGCTGTGACCCCAAATGTGCATTTCTGCGGGTTGAGGCGCACATTGTACTTCCGAAGCCTTTCCAGAAACTGCCGAAGTGCTGAAATGAAATCTTCCTTGTTCTTAGCCTTGACAATCATGTCGTCGACATAGACCTCGACCGTTTTATGGATAAAATCATGTAGCAGGGTTGTCTGTGCCCGCTGAAAAGTACAACCAGCATTCTTGAGCCCAAACAGCATCATCACATAGCAGTATGTCCCCCATTCAGTGACGAACGTTGTTTTCTCTTGATCCTCCGGTGCTACAAAGATCTGATTATATCCCGAGAATCCGTCGACAAAGGAGAGCAAGGCATGACCTGCCGTGTTGTCCACAAGCACATCGATGTGAGGCAACGGAAAACTGTCTTTGGGGCTTGATTTGTTCAGGTCCCTAAAGTCAACACAGACTCGGATTCTCCCGTCCTTCTTGGGGACTGGCACAATGTTGGCGACCCACTTCGGGTACTCAGCGACCCTCAGAAAACCTGCGTCAATCTGTTTGGTAACCTCTTCCTTGATCTTCTCAACCCAATCCGCCTCATCTGCGAAGCTTTGCTTAACCGAACAATGCGCTAATGGAATTCGTTGCTGCACTATCTCCGGATCGATGCCGGGCATATCTTGGTGCGACCACGCGAAGACCTCAAGTATTCCTTGAGTAGATCGATCAATGCAGCACGGTCCTCGGGGGACAAAGTAGAACCAATTTGCATCATACGGGGGTCATTATCGTCTTTCAAGTTTACAGAAATTACTTCTTCTTTTAGAGGCTGAGCATGTCTTTCGTCTTCCCTTTCGATGAGGGAACGCAACTCGAACGGAATATTCCCATCAAAGTCTGTTCTTTCGTCGTCGGGGTCGACACAGTTTATATAAAAGTCAGCAAAGTAATCTGAAGCGGGGCCGTTCATTTCATAAAACCCAGACGGGTTGCCAAGTATAGTAGACTCGAAGTAGAAGCTATGACGTGGAGGGCCAAGAGGCGCAAGCTCCGACTCTGAGCTAGACTTAGACTCAAAAGACTACTGGTCAGATTCAGACTCACTGTCAATGCATGTTAAGCGTGGAGTGAAAATGCAGTTATTAATACTGCCCTTTGCCTCGACAATGAGGGTGGTTGGATCCTTGAGAGCATCTGAGGAGTCGGGCCCAAGCATCAGCACTTCGGCCGCTTCTTCCTTGCCAACCAAACCTACTTGGGAGAACAGTATCTCCAAGCTCCCCTGATCGAAAGTCTTCAACCAGTCCATCTTTCCCTTGATCTTGGCCAGCTGTTCCTTGAATTCTGCCTCAGCCAGCTCATCCTTTGCAATGTCCTCTTCGGTATCAGCCCAAGTGTCAGCAGCGAAGATCTCAAACCCCGGAAGCCAAGCGCGAGTCTCTGGATCCCAAAACGGCTTAATCTGCCCCACATACGCATGTCCTCCTCCCTCACGGACGAAGTAGCTGTCAGGGTTACCATAGAGGGTTCGAAGTTTTCCCGCATCTTTCCCATTCTTGGCCTTTTTGGCAGGGGGAACGTATCCCAAACCAAACTGACCTTCGGAGAAGGGAAAAATGGGGAACTCAGTGATCCCTTGTTGGTTGATCCCAAGTCCAAAACCAGGCATGAACGCCATTCTCCTCATGATCTCGAAGGCGGTGGAACTGATGATGAAGTCATCCGCGACGGCAATGGCGAGAACCGATCCCGAAGTGTCGAAAGAGAAACCTCCAAAGTCCGAATCCTCCTCTCCATGCATGATCCCCAGCACAGACTCATCCTTTTTGAGTGGGCGGATCCCAGAGTCCCCAAAGATCGTTAAAGTTCCGGTTGGAAGCCCCAGCATGACTTTCTGATGCAGAGTGGAAGGCACTGCCATGATGTCCGGCCGGTGCATCCAAGGTCTTCCCAACAGCAGGTTAAAGGTGGCAGGGATGTCCACCACATGAAATTCAACACTCATCTCAAAGCCCTCGGCATCGAGCAGAAGAGTTATGGTCCCTTCCACCACACGACGCGTGCTATCATAAGCCTTGACAGCCAGGTTAGACGGCTGAAAGTCCTTTTTTGCAAGCCCTAGGCGGTATGCTACCCTCAGCGGGCAGACATTAATGGCAGAACCATTGTCAATGAGCACAGTTGGGATCCAGAGCCCCTTGCATTTGACAGTGATATGTAGTGGACGGTTGTGAGCGGTTCCCTCAATCGGCAAATCCTTCTCAGTAAAGGTAACAGAATGCTTTGAGAGTAGAGGCAGGACGAGGGCGATCATTGCCTCGGGGGTGATATCAGTTGGTACAGTGATACGGGACAAGGCTAAGGACAACCCTTCACGATGCTCCTTTGATGACGCAATCAGACCCCAGACAGATACAGCAGCCGGAATCTTCTCGAGCTGTCGTTGGATAGCACTTTCCGCGGGAACCTCGTTGTGCGCAGGCAGAACACTCCTTTGAGCAGCCGCAGGAACAGCAGGTCTTTGAATCGGAGGATTAGACGAGCTCCCAGCCTGTAGGTTAGGCGGCTGAAAAACTCGGCCGCTCCTCGTGACGTTCGCTATATCCCACCAGGAGGTCGCTTTATCATCAAAATCCCAGAAGTCAATAGGGATTTCAGCCATCTTGCGTTTTCCCTTGTCGACAGATGCCACAGTTGCAGGAGAATCCTATTTCAGCGCCGTCTCCAAGTCTTGCAGTACCAGCCCCTCCCAGAATGTGGGATCCTGAGCTGCGGCTTCTTCGAAAGGCACTCCCGGATTTGTAACGAATGGCGAGTCCCAGAAACCAGCATCGACCAGAGTAGAATTGACGGTCCACACCTCATTTCCCATCTGTATGTCCACAACTTTGTCTACGTCCCAGAGATCTTCAGGTAGCGGTTTTGAGTTCAGATCCACAATGTCATCGAGACCCCACAAGTCAGCTGGGACCTCATCTATGGCCATGACAAGGCAGTCATCTTCAAGCGTAGTACGCGGGCGTGGCCCTTCCACAGGCACTATTTTGTTGATGGGGTCGAGCTCATGAGGGAACTTGTGGACCACGTCCGAAAGTTTGTCCATCAAAGGGGTGAAAGATCCAAGCTGGCGGTGATCACTAGGGAGGGTTTCCCTGTCGGCATAGAATTCCAGGTAAGCCTCGTCCACATCATCTTCGGCATCTGCCGGGGCCAAATAGAAATTCTGGTCCCAAGCCAATTGAGCAGCCGTTGGTTGCGGATCCCAGACATATTCCTCCTCCTCGGGGTCAGCAGGCTCGGGTTGATAAAAGAGCATGAACAAAGAGAGACCATCCAAAGGGTCTGCTCGTGCTGCTTCCCATTCTGCTTCCATCTGGTCAACCCAGGCTTGATCGATTTGAGGGGCCGCGGGGAGTCCCGAATAATACCGTTCATACCAGTCGTCACTGAGTTCCGCCCACTCGGCCGCCTTGTCTTCCATTTCCCATTCTAGAGCCAGCATGTTGACTTCGGGTTCCAGAGGGGTCAAGACGACGGGTTTCGGGTTGTGTTCTGGGGTTATATGGTCAGTGGGGTTGAATATGGTGGAGCTGGGAGATTTAGTGGAGCTGAGGGATATCTGGTTCACCTGTTGGTTGTGCTGAGGTAGGGAGTTTGAGATAACGTTGGGTTTGGGAGGTGGGGTTGGAAGAGTGCCGTTGTCGACCAAATCCTGTATCGCATGACGGAGGCGAAAACAAGTATCAGTGTGATGGTCGGGCATCTGGTGGTAAGCACAGAAAACGTTGGGGTTGTGGCTAGGGGGTAGATTTGGAGGAAGTGAGGTTGGTGTCAAGGGTCGGAGATGACCAGACTTGACCAGTTTCTCCAAGACCGAGGAAAGTGGAGCCTCGAAATTGGAAAACACACGAGGTGGGTTGCGGTTTCGGGTCCTTTGGGGGGTTTGAACTTGGTTGATGTCGGCAATATGGTTGGAGGAACCCTGAGCGGCGGTGTTGCTGCCGGCAGTTGTTGCGCTGGCATAGTTGCTGGCACCGAAAAGGGCAGTGCTATTCCCGGTGTAGGCACGGGGTTTGGCCTTCGGAACTGCGGCAGAGGAAGGTGTTTCTGTTCTTGTCAGAACTCCAGTCTGTTCAACAGCTAGACCAGAATCAAAGAAAGTCTCCCAATTGGCACCTTGCACCAGCACAAGGTTCTTGGCAAAGTCGGGCAACAGATTTCGAGAGATGATACGGATCTGGTCCTTCTCACTGATACGATCGGTCATGAGGGCGGCCTTGGTCCTCCACCTCTTGATGAAATCCGCAAAGGACTCCTTTGCAGTCATCTTGGTTGACTCAAGCTCGCGAGTGATCATTTTGAGCTGAGCATTATAGCTGTACTGAGAGTTAAAGGCAACACCAATGTCTTCCCAGGTTCTTCTTTTGGAAATGTCAAGAGACAAGAACCACTGAAAAGCTGGACCAACCAGAGTCTGAGGGAACAGTTGAGCCATGGCATCCTCTTCTACCCCGTGGAGTTTCATGGCGCTGTGATAGGCCAACAAGTGAGTCCTAGGATCCCCGGTACCATCGAACTTCGCGAAGTCCGGCATTTTGAATCGCTCAGGCAGGCGAGCATTCGGGAAAGGGCAGAGGCGATCCATGTCTAGGCCACCCGCACCTAGTCTCTCGGATTTAGTGACGGATTCTTCGAGCTTCGCCATCTTGGCGATCAGAGCGGCTATCTCAGGATTCTGAGCAGGGTTCTCTTCTCGGGGAGTGTCTTCAGCCTCAACTTTCGGATTTTGCCTTTCTCCGCCGCCGCCAGCTGCAGCCACTAAAGGAAGGCGCTCCTCGATTAAAGTACGAAGATTGGTCATGGAGGCATCGGTCTGATCAGCCCTCCGCTGCATGGCAGCCATGTTTTGTTGGATGTCGGCCAAGACAGTAGCGAGATTTGGAGTTTCAGCCATGACTACAACTTCAGTCTTGACAAGTTTCGGAGATGATGGTGGAGATGGTGAAGATGAGGAGGTTTCGTGCGGAGTGGACAGCGGCGAATCCTCCTTTGACAACGTGCAACCCTGAGCTTCCTGACGGATTGAGCAACAACCCACCCAAATCTTCCTTCAGACGCCCGACAGACGGACCCAAGTAGGTTTGGCTCTTGACCTTCGAACCTTGATTTGACAGTGCAAGTACTAGACAAGAAAGTAGAAGAGCCTCTCATTGAGTCAGCAGTTCAGGAAAAGAGATGGAAGAAATGGGAAATGCTCGTCGTCGTTGTCCTCCTAGACTCTACACTTAGCAAGCAAGTCCATCTCGCGACATTTTTAGGGCGACATTGTGATCCTCGGATTTCTTTCGACAATGTATCCTTGTTTGAATCGACAAAACCAAGAGATGTCAAAAGCCTAAGCCTTCGGCTACTCCTTTCTCAAGGTTTCAAAATTTGGAGCGGAACAACTTGATGTGAATGTCGTGATACCATGACCAAAATGGCGTAAGCAGCACTGTGCCGGAGCCTTGAAATGGTGTAAGTGTTTAGCACTTGTAACCGGAAAGGTGTAAGCATCACGTCATGCCTCTTGTTGTCCCTGGATTTCTGTTTGAAACTTTGATTGGGTTTAGACAAGGACTTAGGAAGTCCCGATTTCTCGAAGTCTCTTTGACTCACGGGATTTTGAAAGGTTGATAACGTACATCATCAAGATGCACGACTCGTCATTGGTCCAAACGGCGTCCTGATAGGGACGAGATAGACTTGCCAGACAGACAGACCTAAAAGCCGCCCTAGCATGCTCCTACGCAAAACGGTATGCATGTATGTACAGACATGCAATAGGGAAAGCAGTAACACATAGACAGTTTATGGGGGTTAGATGCACATAATCCTACCCTGCAGGTTCCTGTCTTAGTTTGAAAGGTTCTATTGCTTTGTACGCATGGAGAGGCTGGTTTTGGCTTAAAGGGGTTCCTCCGACTAGAGCCACGGTATACCTCCCAAAGCAACGCGTATAGCAAAGCAATGGTCGAACGGTATTGCGATTCATCATCGTCGAAGGTTGTTGGGCGTTCGAGGACCCCGGGCTCCAGTAAACTGTGCCGGTTACCCAAAACACCTCAACGGGGCTAAGTAGCACCGATGCAAATGGAGAACGCCAACGAATGATTATGAGAGAGAGAAATGCAATGTTTAGAAAAATGCCTTTTTCAAGCTTGGCTCACTTTTATTTATCAAAACTTGGAGAAAACTACACAAGTGAACAATAGTAAAAGCCCCAGTTCGGATTGGTCGGATGTAGAATCCTGTTACGTTACCATTCCGTTCTTCAGCAGCGCGGAGCGTACTGTTTTGACAGACTTTTGAAAATTGTTTCAAGTATGTATTAATTTCCAAATTTTAATTTATGTAATGATCCCAGCGGAGTCGCCACTGTGGACACCCCGAAAATCCCCGCATTTTCGGTATGCGGGGTTAGGTTTGCGCCTTTTGTTTGAAAGCATGACGAAATGTCGTTTTGAGAGAGTCGCCACCCGGTTTTGGAAAACACCCAAGAAACCGATTTGAAAACGCTTTTGTTCACGCTTGTTTGATTTGAAAAGACTTGTAGATCGGACCGTCGTCACCTTCGATATCCGAGGTTCGGGAGCCAGTTACGTGAGGGGAAGGGTTTTATGGCACCCTCTCGCCCAATCCAAAATCGGTCTCTACTTAGGCATTTTGTAAAACATTTGCATTTTCTCTCTTTTAATCATTTATTCAGCCAATTAGGGCGGGGGAACAGTTAATGGGGATTGACAAATGACAAGTTGTATTTATGTGGCAAAATGTAATGTATGGATTATGAACAAATGTATAATAGATTGAGAATGTGCACTTCGGAGTGTTTTGAACAAACCGGAGTGCGCCGCTCGAGTCGCCGTGGCGCAGTTAACGTATCAACATGCAATCGATTTGACCAAGCATGCCAAGACAATCGGGCGACGCCACCCATAATCGGGCGACTTCAGTGAGCTCAAACTCACAGATCCTGCTCTCAACCCTCTGGGCTCTGGAATGGACCAGTGCACACCCAGGACAAACCACGCAGTTGATAGAGCAACATATATACAGTTTCAGGGTACAGCAACAAATCAAACAGTAACAAATAGACTGAAGACCCCATAAACAGAGTGGGGGGATTAAATAAAGGCCCGATCTAAGCTAACAAAACAAGGGCCAGCCACTGGGACTTGAAGTACTGGCGCACGCTGATCATGGATGGCCGTGCGCCAGTTGTCAATGTATCCCAGTGCTTGGCTTTGCTTCTTCTGGGTTCTGGAACAGGACCAGAAGGATCCCAGAGGCCTTACTAAGCAGTTAAAACAGATAATAAGCTACACAGTCCTAAAATATAGAAAGCAGTAAACTGATTTTTTTGCATGCTTCAAGGTGATCAGAAATAAGAGAAACTGAAATGAGGATGATCAGTGATCCCCACACTAGTCCTGCCATGCAGCCATGACTGGCGCACGCACATGCACGACTGGCGCGCGCCACTGATTTTTCACTACATTGTTTTATTTGCTAGCTTTGAACTCAGGCTTGGTATTGATTACCAGCCTGGGTTCTGCTGGCTCCCCTCAGGGGTCGAAATGAATTCCAGAACAGAAGGTGGTATACCTTTGGTTTGAGATTGATGGATGGTTTGAACCTTGAGATGGATGGATGGATGAATGGAAGATGGAAATGTAGGTTGTATGACTGATCAGTGGAGTGGTGTGTTGCTTGCTTACTCTTTCAATGCATGAAAGGAGGAGACAAGAAAAACTAGAGAGAGAGAGAGGGAGAGCATTGAAGTTGTTGAACCCTTTGCAAATAAATGCAAGGGTGTATTTATAGACTGAGATGGAGGGCTGATCAGCCTGGCCTAAGGGGCTGTTTGGGGTGGCAAAGGGAGAAGGGAGCCTCCATGCATTGAATGCATGAGACTTGCCTTGATGGAGGGTGTAGGAGAGAGGGGGAGACCGTTCTGAACGATGTAATCATCAGGGGAGCTGTAGACTACGTCAGGGCGGCCACAAAAGTCTCGGGCAAGTGGTCCCGAAAAGGTGACGTGACTGGAACGCAGTGGCGTGCGCCGGTTAAATGTGTTTCGAAGCCCGATGACTGACACGTGGCAATGAACCAGCGTGCGTCAGTCAATCACTGGCGTGCCGAAACAAGGTTTTGCTGAGGCCATTTGGTTCTGGCTCGAAAGGCTTGAAACAGGTTCGACAATGGTTTAAAAGGGGTTTAGGGAAGCTCGAAGCTCAAACGCACCAACAATCCCGGACTGTTCTCGACCATTAATCATCACGGGGGAAACAAAGACCGCATATAAACTAATCCGGACAGTCCAGAATAGGGTGTCTACAGAACCCCGTTCCGGTTTGCAGGTATGATGTACTGTTCCAACGATGGGGTTTAAAAAGGAACTATGTTGCAGGTCAAATCACCGGAGAACGTTGATGTCAGATTTTCACGCCCCCACACTACTGTACACAAATTTCTAACTGTAGGCGCTAAATGTTACTAGTTGGTATATTTAGAGACCAAATGACACTACCAATACGATTTTTTTTCTTTTCATTTTAGAATAGAGTGTATTTCACTTACCGAAATTAAAAAAAAAGTGATGAGTACAAATAGAGACTACGCCAAATATTGCTTTTACCGGCGGTATTATTAATGGCGTTAATGCGGGAATGCGTTTGTCATATCAGAAAGCTTACTGGTACAGAAAATCTGTACAGATTTGTTGTGGAGCCCACTACGGGTCCCACACAAATGATCCGAGCCGTTCATTAAATGTAGAACAGCTTTTCAAGGGCCCCCGCGAAAAATTAATTCAATCCGATACTTATAGATGCTTGATCCAATCATCTAACTTTTGATTTAGATTCCCGGATAATAAAACATTATATGATTGGATCGGCATCTATAAGTATCGGATTGAACTAATTTTTTGTGGGGGCCTTTGAAAAATTGTTTTACATTTAATGAACGGTTCGGATCATTTGTGTGGGACCCGTAGTGGACCCCCTACAGATTTTCTATACCAGTAGACTGGTTCTTGTCATATACAGTTTTAGGGTTGCTTTTACCGGCGGTATTATTACTGGTGTTAACGCGGGGAATGCGTTTGTCATATACAGTTTGAGGGTTTGAATTCAAAACAAATCAAATCCACCATTTTATGTTCATACATAATGACAAATAAATGATTGGATTTCGCCATAAATGTGCCTTCCCAATATCATAAGATGCAATTAATTTGTCCCTATAAATACCAATCCAAGTTGGATTTTGCCCATTGCAACACAAGTTGTACACATCTAGTTACCTCTATAAATAAGGCCTTGGGACAAGGAAGAATACCATCAAAACCTCTCTTTCGTTCCCCAAACCAAACCTTAAAGCATGACAAGAAGCAAAGTGAACCTTACTTACATTTCAAATGACTCTGCAAGAAGGGTCACCTTCAGAAAAAGGGAGAGTGGCCTAATAAAGAAGGCTCAGGAGATCACAACGTTGTGCGGGATCGACGCGTGCGCCATCATATTTAGACCTAACGATCCCGAGCCAAACGTTTGGCCTTCCCAGTTGGAAGCTCAACGTGTCATTTCGAGGTTCAGGAATTTGTCGCCGGTGGAACAAAACCGGAAAATGGTGGACCAAGAAAGTTTCACCCGGCAGAGGCTCGAAGCGATGAACGAGAAAGTGTCGAAGCTGGCGAAGGAGAACCAGCATAAGCAGCTGACTCAGGTCATGTACCAGTGCTTGTCTGGTGGAGGATTCCAGCATTTAGGCATTGAGGATCTGAACAACTTGAGTGTCTTGGTTAGCCAAAACTTAAGAGAGATCGACCGGAGGATGGATTTTTTCCAAAGGCATCACAATTAATGGTTGACGAGAAAATGGTTTTTCTTGAAATTGAGATTCTAGCATCACACAGATCATGTACGTAGTGGCATGGGTTCTGCCTAACTTTTCTCTTGTTGACCCGCACATTACTGTTATCATGAGGAATTTTATTGTTATTAGAATGAAACACATTCATATTATTAGCATGCATTATCGTGAGTCATCGCTAGATGTGGCGGTCTGTTTGTCGTGGTGGCGAGGGGTGGGTGGCTTAGATTTGAAATTGTATAGATGATTAGGGTTGGGTTAGGATTTTATTGGACGGGGACTAGCCCACTTGTTTGGGTTAGTCTTTTTCGCGCATGTATTGTCTGTATTATTTTACCGATAAAAAAAGTATTTTCCAATGGCGCGCTTTTAGATTTTTGCTTAAATAAGTTGTCTTGTACTCCCCTTGTCATACAACGCGAATAATTTTCTTGCAGCCTCTTGTATTGTGATTGCATAACTAGTTGTCTTTGTGTTGGGTTGCAAGCACTTGCTGCGCAACGGTACCCGTTAAAATCAATAAGGTCTAGACACAACTAGTGAACTTGTCGATCTGTAGCCTACGTTACACGTTGCCTTCTCTGCTAATTCTTATCGATCAAAAGGTTGATTCCGGTGACTTAAACTCTAAGTCTCTCGCGCAAGAAGTCGATGTTGACATTCTCTATGTTGAATATTAATTGTAGGCTGAATAATGCGAAAAATCTGATCATGTCAAGCAAAGCTAGTAGGCAATATTCTAGAAAAGTCACTAACAGTACTACTGTGTCACTCATTGATTTTCTTTGGATGACGCTACCAAAGTAGTATTCCCAACATGGCTGGCCTACGATCGAGAATCTTTTCCATTTCCTCTCCCTTGCATATATATTGTGTATGTGATCCCGGCCCTCAAATAAATCTTATGGAACCCTAAAGAATTGGCTTTAATTACCACTCTGGACTGCACTTTTTGGGACACCACCCACATCTGAGGAAAGCAATTCTAGTGGGCTCAAAAAGGTCTCATCTTCACACCCCCTACCAGTATTAATTGGAAAAGTACTTTTGATGATGGTAAGCAAAGATTTCTTGCTTTGCCCAGGTGGGATAAAGAGAGAGAGAGAGAGAGCATTTCCAAGAAAGAAGAACCAACCAAACATCAAATTCAACATCCACTTTCCATATATATGTTAGTAATTTGTGGTTGCAACAATTAATCACTTGGGTGAATTGAGTAGTAGTAGTAGTAGTAGTTGGATACCCGGTATATGGTGTTCATACATGATGGTACAATTCTCACTGGACGGTTTTTAAACAACTGTTCGAACACAAAAGTTCTGGTTCTGCTCGAGTTGTACCCGTATAGAAGAAAATGTGGTACCGGAACCTCACGGGAATTTTTCCAAACTTCTTCTTTCCTTCACAGATTCAACCCCTACACTTATTTTCATTCTCTAAAGTTAAAGAATACCCAAACACCCCCCCCCCCCCCCCCCCCCCCCTCCCCCAACTAAACCAATGGCAATATCAAAAACTTCAAATTCCAAATGTAGAAAAATCTAGATTTTCAGTTTTAATGCAAAATACAAAATTGCACATTTTTTTCCAAAGAAAAAGAGACAAAACACCACCTTGCCCCTCACGTACGACTGAAAATTTACAATTTCTCTTAGAATAAATCAAGGAACAATTACTGCCAATTTTAATTTCGTAAATCGATACTTTTTTCGGAAAGTAATTTTTCTTATACTTAGCTAGATTTTTGAGAGACAAACAAGCGATTTAAATCCCGATCAACACTAACACATTAATTCACCATATTCTCAAACACTACCACAACATCGAAACACATAATTTTACTATTCTCCGAACATCCGTACGCATACACCGAAGCATAAAAAATCCGGCTCAAACCAATTATGTCGCACGTAAAATAATTAAAGAAAAGGAAATAAAACACGGGTCTCTACACAGTTAAATGTTACTATAAGTGCCCGGCAACAAAGTTTTGGCCGCCCGCCAAGCGCAAAATTTTTTTAGGACCTAGACCTCGTAACTCTGATACTATGTTAAGAAAAACGGAATGATGTATTATTAACCATAACTATATTTAAATCATAATCCTAATATGCCTTTATATAGCTTAGAGAACTTTATTTATTTATTTATAATAAAAGAAAGAAAAATGTGGAGTCTGGAAATCTAATCTTTCTGCTAAAGCTGCTGGTTTCTATCTGAAGCTCATAAGCTTTTGTCGCTGCTGCTGGTATGCTATGACGTGATGCTGGTTCTGGACTTTGCTGCTACGTGATCAAAATTATGCCTCAACACTAGTTTTGGTCCATACTGAATTTCTCCAGATGAAGTGTGAAGATGGTATGACTGCAGTAAACGCTGGACGAGTTCTGAAGCTCTTTCAAGATGCCGTACTTCGCTGGATGTTTATCTTCCTTGTCATATATTTGCTCATGGCATCTAATGTAGCTTATATTTAACTTGGTTCCTTTACTCGATGTACCTATTGTCGAGTTATTAAAAAATAAAATTGAGGTAAATTTGTTCCATGTGATCCTCACAAAACATACTACCTATTGCTAACTGAACCAGGTGATCATAGAATAGACAACTTTTGAAATTTTATTAATCAAATAACCAAAGTTACAAAGATTAACAGAAAACGGAAAAAACGACATCACAAACCATAACCTGCATCCCAACTACGTAAGCACCTAGGTCGGAGGCAGTCAGATGCCACCCGCCACCAAAAGAAAGAAAGAAAGAAGTAGGAATAGACAACCATTCCTATGTAGTACTTAAGCCTAAAAAATATAAATTGACTGAAAGATCAGTGACGGTTCATCTTTGGATTTGTCATTCAAAGGCCCACGCATTCTCCCTGCGGACCTCCTCCTCCTCCTCCGGCGTATAGTCGTTCACAATGTGGAATTTTTTCCGGATTTCATCGGGAGATTTTCCCTTCATCATGTTCGCGACGGTCTGGCAGGTCAGGTTCAACAAGCTCTTGATATCCAGGTAGTTTGCCGCGAGAATCAAGTCGAACAGGAGGCCCTGATCGACGTCGACGAACTCAGCATCGAAGGTCTTGAGCGCGTCGTCGGCCGCGCGATCGTCGTCATCGGGAGCCGCCGGCGACTCGGCGTGCTTCTTGCAGTACTCGATCACCTTTGACAGGACGCCGCTGGTGACGTTGGGCAGCGGTATGGCAGTGCCCGCGCAGTCGTCCTCGATCATGTGCTTGATCGTCTGCGACTGGAGAGCGACGGCCTCCTCGACCTCGAAGGTCTCTCCGTCCGAGCTCTTCAGGACGATCTTCTTCTTGGTCACTGAAGAAGCAGAGGACAACATTGTATCGGTGTTGGTTGTGAAGGATTGAGAGGAAACCCTAACCCTAGCTTTTAGCAGAGGGGAAACAATAGAAGGCAAGAGCCTAACAACCTTTATGCCTAAGTTAAGAAAAACGGAATGATGTATTATTAGTTGTATTTAAATAATAACTTTAACATGTCTTTATATAGGCTATAGGATTTTGTGACTAAAAAATTAACCCATTAAAAAATATGTATGATAATGAAACCTAAACCAACTAGGAAATACGCATAACAAGGAAATATATATATTAACATAGCCTAAATAGGAAACATAATATTGAAACCTAGAAAACAATGTAACATAATAATTTTTTGGTCTTGCTATTGTCAGCCCACGAGGCTGACGATAAGCACACTAAAAGGCAAGAAAATTATGTATTTCTGTTTATTTTTTTACACCATTTAATATACATTCACATACCTACTATTGTCAGCCCATTGGGCTGATTTTAGAATTTTTCATATTTTTTAATATTATGCTAAGAGCATCCACAGTGGTATAATTAAAACAAAAAAGGTTTATAAATTTAACAACATTTACTCAAAAAAAGCTCACATTGGAATAACCAAACTTAGAAACATCTTAGCAACTCATCAAATTTTGGCCCTTGGATAATCAAAACGACCAACCTTTTGTCAATAACCAAATTTAATTGTCTTTCACATTTTCTCAATCAAGTACACCATCATTACACAAAAACCTTCTTTCTTCCAATTTCAACATGTTTATATCAAAAATACTTGTAAAAATAGTTTTTTTTTTTTGAAAAAACAGTTTTTTAATGTTTTTTTTATTAAAACTGTTTTTCCCAAATTTCTTTTAAACAGTTTTATTTCAAAACAGTTTTTTTTTATTAAGACTTTTTTTTTTCAGGAATTGTTCTTTTGAAAAAAAAAAAAAACTCTTTCTATTCAAAAACTGTTTTTTTTAACTTTTTTCGGAAAAATGTTTTTTTTTGTTAACGAAGATTTCAAAAAACTATTTTCTCTTTTTCTAACCTATTTTTATTAGTTTTAAAACTATTTTGAAAAAATTGTTTTCTATGTCACAATTTCTAGATTTTATAAGTTAAAAAAGTGATGTGGCAAGTTTTGATTATTCAATTTTGATTATATCATTGTAGACCTCTATATTGCTAACTTTAACAACCCTCTAAATAGATAACCAAACGATAATGTGGCAACTTTTGATTATGCGCTTTTGATTATTCCATTGTGGATGCTCTAACACACTCCGTAAGGGCTATTAGTTGGGTTCAGGTAATAGTAATTGCGAACTTATTTCCAATTTTGATGTAGTTCAGATACTTGTATTCTTCTTTTACTTGTAACTAAAAAAAGAAACTTACAGTAATATCTTCTCTAAAGCAAATCTTGGTTCGACCATTTAGCTTGCGTTACGTGGTGCAAGCTTACTTGCTTAACTTGTTAATTATTTCATGCATGAGAAAATCTTTTTCCACTTCTGCCGTGATTAGTTGTTTACAAAGTCAATTAAGACTTTTCAAAAGTGTTTTGCATGATTCGGATGTTAATGAAATTTTTCCCGCGAAGAATTAAAATTTTCATTTAAATCCGAACCTTCCGAAACTGAAACGAATGACCGAGATCGCGTGGTTCCATAAACAGCATGTTTACAATTGCTCCGTGAATAAATCTCTCTTCATGTATTGCAAGTTACTGAGGGAGACCCCCAAGTCGTTGGAATACCTTTTCATTATATTATTGACTTGCGTGTACTTTATGTAATCTTTTGGCAAAGTAAGTTTGTATTGTTCTAACAAAATACTACTACCTTTTATGAAGCTAAGAAAGAATCTCCTCTTTGGTGTCAAAAGAAGATTTTTTTTTTTTTTTTTGAATATGTCAAAAGAAGATTCATTCAACAATTTTCAAAGCTAAGTATGATCTTACTTTTTATTTGTTCGGTTAATGATTTATGATTTGCTTGCATTAGTATTTAAATTACCGGGGTTAGAAAAGGAATTATGGGCATTAACTTATGGACGAAGGGAGAGTTACCCAAATATCCCATCTTAAAAACAATCGAAAACTTTTTAGAGCTCGTTAAGAAAATAGAAACCGTTGATTACCTGTGCATAAACTTTTAGGTTTTGCACAAATTGAAGGACTGATTTTTTTTGCTCGGCAAATTTAAGGACTAATTGCAATATTTAAATGGGTGAACTGATCTCTTTTAAAAAATTTATAACTTTATAATATGAAAAATTATAGTACGATTTATTTTGTAATGAGGTAGAATTAACGGAGAGGTATATAGCAGAGTGCATTAATGATAGTTTATCATCTTTAATCAAGATCAGTTCTTCAAATGTCCTGTCCTCGCTTTTTATTTTTTATTTTTTAGGTAGTGATAATACCAAAACTGTTTTTGTTAGGGTCAAAACTTCAGCGCATAAAAATCTTGTACATTGCACATGGTACAAACACTTTGTGTACTAGAATTTTGGCACCAACAAAAACAGTTTTGGCATTATCAGTTTCCCCCTTTTTTTTTTTTAAGGTAATGTAGGGTGTCCTGAGCCCGCTTGCGCACCTCGAATGAATCCACACAGTCTCTTTCACACTTACACGTGAGGTAAGGTGAGGTGATTCAAGAGTTACTAGCAAGGAGAATCAAACCTGAAATATGGAGGGAAGTACATCCTAAATTTCAAGCCAAGACACTAGGCATTGTACTTGGAGTTTAGGGTGTGTTTCACTAACTAAAATAAGTACGGAGTACATATTTTTTAAATTAAAGGTGATGTATTATAAAAGAAAGACTTATCTTATTAAGTGAAAAATAACAACCTTAACAGAACGGGACTAATTTCCTAGCCCACTTGCCCTAGCTTTTTATGCTGATCATGTACAGAAAAATTAAAGAAAAGAAAAGGATGCAATTATCAATTGATGGGGCATGCATGTGCCACAGCCATCGCCATTGCAATTGCCATTGGGCAATCTTGTTTTTGTGTCATTAATAATGCTTCTCCCTTACTTTAGTTTATTTGTTTGTTTGCGGACTGTATTGCTAATCTGACGCTATACTGCTTTTTATCTGAGTTGGGCATGTCATGAGTGCAACCCTGATTACACTTTGCCACAAAACTGCAAACAAACAAACTAGCTAGTAGTAATTAACAAATGGGTTAGACGATTTTGATGATTTTGAGGAAGTGGACATCTCGGAAGACAATGTTGGTTTCGAGGAAGATGTCTCTCTCTTTATGGCTTTTTGAACTCAAGATTAGGCGGGTTTGAGGTATTTTGATTATTTTGGTTTTGCGTAGTGGCTATGTGGTTTTGGTTTTGGCTATTTTTCTTTTTGTTCGACTCTTTGGTTTTTCGGCTTGTTGTGGATGGGGGTTTAGATTTTGGGTGTGAGGTTCGTATTGGGTTGTTGGCTGTTGTGGTTTTGTGATTTTCTTTGGTATTCAGTTGGCGTCTTGCCTTCTTTTAGGTCTCGGGTGGTTTTTGCTAGTATGCTCTTGATTCTTTTAATCTTTGTAATCCTTTATAAAGATTAATAAATTCTTTGTGCTTATAAAAAAAAAAATAACAAATGGGTTGTAGGAATTATGGGCTCCTGTCCCAGTTTGTAACTCATGCCCTCCTATGTGGGAGGCCAAGATTCGAGGCCCGGTTGTAGGTATTTGGAATTCAGAGTTATGGATAGTCTCTAAAATCCCATGTGGACTGAAACCTACTAACACTCTACTAACCCTCCCTTATGTATACAATATTGGAGGGAAAAAATAAAAAACAAATGGGACAGAGCTCCTGTCCAATATAGGGATGGCAATGGGGCGGATCGGGTCGGATTTAGCATCCCCCAAACCCGCCCCGTTCTATATCGGATCGGAGTCGGAGCGGGGGAAATCAGGGAGTTGTCGGGGTCGGGGAAAAATCGGGTCCCCATTCACCATAATAATTTGACTAATTTTTTTCTTTTTAGAGTGTTTTGAAAAAAAATAAGATATTGATGATTGATGAGAGTTAATAAAAAATAGAAATAAAAAAAATAAAGACATAAATTAGTGTTTTATTAATTGATAAATTACTCTTATTATATTAAAACAATGAAATTTATTTAGACATATACATACAAAAATTAAAATATATATAATCGGGTTCGGATCGAGTTAAATCGGGGCGGAGGAAGCAAATATCATACCCGTCCCATTTGCCTATCGGATCGGAGAATACCCGCTCGGATCGGGCCGGGGAGGTCGGAGGCGGGGACGGATCGGAGGTAATTGCCATCCCTAGTCCAATATTTCTTTGGCCCAGTCCTGTTCAGTTTTGAGCTATTGTAGGCGAGTCCATAATGATGATCGAAATCGTTCATTTTGTAAAATTCGTCAAGAATGTCATCACGTGAAAAATTAGCCTGATGGAACATTGATAGGTATAAGAACAAAACAGATTTGTACAAAAAAAATTGGATGACAGAAAATAATTTGAAAATTTAAAATTTCCATTTTTTCCTTACTTGACGAGCTTTACAAAACGAGCGATTCCAGTTATTGACGTGGGCCAAAAAAAAGGTCCATAAAGACTCAAAACTGGACCAGATTGGACAGAGAAAAAACTGGACAGGAGCTCTGTCCTAACAAATGAGAAGTCTAGCAGAAAATTTAGTAACAGAATTGGATTGCGAAAGATTGAATAACAAACACCAAATAGAACTAGTTTTTGAACTTTCAGTACTCTCTTATACGGTAACTAATTAAGAAATTCATTTTCCTTTTAATTTGTTCACTCTCTTATACGGTGCCCAGGCTGCAAATGAACCGAACTCGAGCTCGAATTTTTGACTTGTTTAGTAAATAAGCCGTGTGGAGCTCGGTTCATTAAGGATGCTCGATTCGATTAAAGAAGCTCATTTAGTAAATGATTAAGCTCAGCTCGAGCTCAAATGCTCGTTTGTAGCGAGATAACGGTGGCTGACTTATTATCTCTTCTCCGACTAGTCTTCTGTTTCCTGTGCTACGGAGATAAAGACTAGTTAAAAGTAGTAACGCGGTCTGATTTAAGTAGAAGGCCCTAGTTTTTACAAAAAGTAATGTCGGAGGATCAATGACACAAGTCACACAGTGAGAATGTGAACGAAAATGGAAAGTGAGAGCGTAAAAGTGCTTTTTGTAGGATGCGTTTGGTAACACTTTCAGTTTTAAAAAAAGGAACAATTATAAATGAATTACACACAAAAACCCAAAGAGATGGAGAATATCTAGAGTTTTTCCCGCGCCCAGAGAGAGAGAGAGGGGAAGAGAGAGAGAGAGGGAGTACCAGACGCCATCACTAGAGACCATCGCGCGCGCGAGAGAGAGAGTAGCGTATTCTCTGGATCTGTTTGAACGTCGGGGCTCGGGATGAGTTATGATCAGGATGGAAGGATGGAAAAAGCCCTGTGTAAAACACCTTTTTCTAGTTTTCAAAATTTACAAAAACTTTGAAAACATTTAAGAAAAACAAAAAAATAAAAAAACATGTTACCAAGCAGGTTTTCTTTATTTTTTTTTTAAAAAAGTAAAAACAAAAACTAAAAATAAAAATAAAAAGATTACTAAATGCCCCGGTAAAAATCCCAAACTAGTAAAACTCATGAAAGCGATAATTGTAAACAAAAGCGAAGAGCCTGACTGAAGATATGTGACCTGTAGATCGAATTACTCGTTGGAGGGGGCAAAAGGAACTTTAGAGATGAGCCCCTTTTTTTTGAATAATTATTAACACAATAAAATGAAAAATAAATTTGAAAAACTTTTTATCCAGCTCCAAACTACTCTACCGTAATACAGAAATTTAAAACAAAATCGGTTTGTATTTGGTGTTCAGTTTGTTTTTTCTTTGATAAATACAGTATCTCATGATCATTAACTAATGAGCACCAAATATTGTAGATATTTGGTGCGCCTAGTCCCGTTTTATGTTGTATTAACTTGTGTTTATTTAGCTTTTATTATGATTTTGCTCGTAAGGTTCGTTTGAGGATGTTTCAGGTTTTACGCCCTAACAAAGGTGATTTTGACGCCATAAACATGCCTCGGGGGAGTCCGAGCTTCCAAGGCCAAGTGGCGGAGTGCCACCGTTCTCCAATGATTAAGATACTAGGCATCGGGTGAAATTTGGAAGCGTCGGGTGCCAAGCCTTGAAGCTAGAAGCCAATTCTGCAGTTAGCAAGGCTGTATCCATACAACCGTTTTGGTTGTATCTATACGGTGGCCTTATCTTTTGTTCAGAGAACATCGTATCCATACAACCGTTTTGGTTGTATCCATACAGCTCCTCTACGGAGCATTTCCAACGCAGGCTTAACAGCTCGGTATCCATACAACCGTTTTGGTTGTGTGGATACAGATTGCTTACTGACAGCTTTTCACAGTTTTTCAACCTTCCATATTTGAAAACTTGCTACTTGTAGTAACTTTTTGGGATATTTGTAGAGAGGGAAATGTGGTTTTCTATATATATCCCTCTCCTCTCTCCTAGGAAAGAAGTAGTTAGTTTAGGTTAGTCTTTTTCCATTGTTGTTGCTCAAGTTTTCAAGCTTATTTTCCTTAGAACTCTGGTAAGTAATTCTCGTTTATTATTTTCTCGTTTATTAATGTTGTAGCTACGCTCTAGATCCTTCATAATATCAAGTTTATTTCCGTGTTCGTCGTTTAAAAATGTTTTCCATGTTTGTCTTCCTTTCTAATCTTTTCAATATGAATGAGTAGTCGTTAAGGCTTGGCCGTGGGGCGATTATCGCCTCGTGACTTATGTTAATCTTGCTTTTCTCAACTCATGGCTTGAAGTTTAGTAAGAAAAATGAGGAAAGCTCGCCTTTTATGTAACAAAACTTGCCGATGTTAATCTCCGGTGATCATGTGCTCGCTCACATGGTTCCGGAACGATGTCTCGGTTTGTGTTTGCCAAAAGATCGAAAGAGCTCACTTGTTTTCCATACTAAATTTCTAGCCCTTTAATGGTTTCATAGCTAAATCCTCCGGTTGATAGCTTAAGCCGTGCGATTCAATCGTGTTTTCGTTGAGATTGGTTCGATGGCTTAAGTTACGGGCGTTAATAGTTCCATTGCCATGCCGCTAGTTTAACTTAGTCAAAAACTGATTTTCTAGTCTTTTATCACCATTCAAAGCAAAACCAAAAGTTGGCGGGCTTAAACGCCGAAAACCTTACATAAAGCCTATCATCCGATTAAGCTATATTCAAGCTCCCTGTGGATCGACTCGGACTTTCTCGCTATATTATGCAAATCGTTAGTCGTAGTCCGGTTTATAAATAATTGAATTTGACGGTCGTTTGGTAAACTTCAACGACTACCGATTGGGCGCATCATTAACTTACCTATGATTGGCTAATGTGATTTTTGTCGAATGTTTTTCGATCTATACGAGCTCTATAATACAAACGGTTCCAATCATTAAAGTCAGGTCGAAACCTAGACTGGCCCAGTTATTTGGTACTTCAGTACTCACTTTAAAAAAGAGACAAAACCGACATAAGAAAAATGAACATATTCTCAAAGGAAGGAAGTTTTTCCCCAATCCAAGGCTCATGTATTTGGAAAATCTCCTACAAAGTTTAGAAATAATCAATTTTTTTTGACAGATAGATATTTATAGTGATGAATTCAAAACGATACCTGACAACACATTGATACCATACATACCGTACGAAGAAAAAGAATAGTTTCATGACTGGTACGATATTCAGAAAATTATAATTGCATATAACAGGGCTCTCCTCTGGTTAATTTGTGAAGCATGAGTCGGTTTAATTTGCTTTTCGGTGATTATTGGGGATTCGACGTAGACAGAGGTATTACGGTAGTTCACGAAGTAAACCCTAGGTTTACAGATACTTACTATAAGCAACCGATGTAACCCTACTACATCCTTCACTCGAACGATAATAGCGAAAATTGATGTGAGCCATGAATGTAGTATACTTTGTAACGCCCCGATTTTCGGACACGTTAATGAAATCATTTTTAATTGATTTAATAATTTATAAAACTGATTTAAAAAATAAAATTTTACTAAACAGAGTTTAGCAGTGAAAATCTCAAAAAATTCAAAATTTCTTAATACATCCAAAAATAAAATAAAATTTGACTAATGTCATAACACTTTTGAAAATTCAAATAACAGTATTTCAAACTATCAGAGTTTCTAAGGGTAAGACATCCAAGATGCGACAAACTTCCCTTCCTCAGCTGGGAGGTCCTCACCCTGGTACTGATCAACTTGCAGAGGATCCTGTTCTTCGGTCTCCTGGTAACATGCACCCTCTGGCGAATTGATCGCTAAAGCAACCGATTTACCAGGATACAAACGTATCCGTGAGTGATAATTCACCCAATAGAATAATCCTAACCTTACCAACCCTTACTCTACAATTAGCAGTTTAATAATATAACCATTGATAATATACAGAAGGTACAGAATAATAGCACATCATATTTTTTTTTTACTATCCATCAACTTACATGAAATCTAAGGATTCTCTCCACGAGATCCTTTCCTCCCACATCCACCAACTTTGACCGTCCCAGGAATAACTCTTCCTTTATTTGTCCTGCACCAAGGTTCTAAGCGAATACTACTAAATTATGTACTCAGTCTGGATTCACCTACAACCATAATAAAGGAACAACTCACCATGACAACTCAGCGTTAGCGGTCGCACTATCTCATTACCAGGATCCTTTACCGTCTCCCAACTCTACACACTGGGTACTTTACCGTACCCCTAATCTACACACTGGTACTATACCGTATTCAGGGATCCGTTACCGTTTTCCAAAATACTGTACCTGAAGTCCTTTATCGTCCTTCACACACACACACAGGGTACTTTACCGCATTTAGAATTCTTTTACCATATCCCAAATCCTGTACCCAGAGTCCTTTACTGTCATCCACACGCTCCGAGTACTTTACTGTACTCGGAGTCCTTTACCGTTCCCCAACTCAACTAAAGGTATTTTACCGTACCAGGATCCTTATCGGCACCCAACATCCTCAATCAACTTTACCAATTCATCCTTTACTTAAACATCGTCTATGCATTCACTACTCGAAACCATCCCATGAACCTAAGTCCATTCTAGCACGTACAACTTGATATAATCAATCAACAACTCAAACATGATACATTTTAGTGATACAACAATATAACAATTGATATATGTAAATAATTAAACACATAAGGGTTTTGGATGAGGTCGGTGCCTTTCGAATATTTAAATTTTATTGAATAAGTATATAATTTTATTAACTTTAAGGATTTCCATTAATATTTTCGAAACTCATAGAATATTTATAATCTGGTGAATTTAAGAATCCTAGTGTCACTGTATTTATAATTTTAGGATCGTATAAGTAATTATTTATTCTTTTGTCCAACTATACTAAACATATTTCCTTTCCCGTAGCATTATTATTAGACTAGCTAGAAGGAATCCTAACTTTCATTTTGTACTAGAGTCAAAGTCTATAGTTCTTACTACTAATTAGTTAGGTTAAATTCTGACTGTAATTATCTTACTATCTTATCCTACTAAGTATCATATTTTATACTTAACTTGTCATATTTTAATTAATGTAGTACTTTAGGTGAAAAACAGTATTTTGAAACAAAATGTTGTAGAGTTTTATCATTCTAAATATTATAATAGTCTATAAATATCTACTGATTGACTAAGCCTTTGTCAATTAAAAAAAATAACGTACTAATATTTTCACAATTTGTCTTATACATTATTTTATTATAAACTATACAATTCATTTATCATTATTCTATCAAAGTCATTATTTTATTATAATAAAGTTTAATTAATGTTTATCCTTCTAATTAAGTGTTTATCATTCTAAACAGTGTAAAGTAACAAAAAGGGTAAAATAAATAAATAAATAATAATAATAAAGTTGTAACTAGTTTCTTCGGTTTCGTTCCGTGGTTTCGATTCATTCGGCTATAGCTCATTTAAATCATCATACACGAACTAAATATACTTAGGAGAAAGTATGATAGAGATTAATCTACCTTAAATCCGGCTGAAAAAGTGGGTACTAGTTTGCGGACGATTTTGGTAAAATGAAAAAAAGAAGGCAGCGGCAGCGGGGGACTCGAAATGATTGGAAGGTGGTTTGTGGATGCTTGGTGATGTAGTGGTTGATTAAGAACCTGAATATGATGTACAGAGGGGTGTTATGTAGAAACTCGTTTCTCTTTCTCTCTCTCTCTCTCTCTATAAAACTCCATTGAAAGAGTTCAAGTTTTTTCTCTCGCTCTCTTTTTTCTAGACTCAACAGTATGATTGGGAGTGAAATAATATACTGGTGTTCAATTTTTGAATTTATGTGGGTATGTATAATGAGAGAGAATAAGATAATGAAAAGATGAGAGGATAAGTGTCGAAGTGGTGGAATGGGGAAGGAGAGTGAAGGAGAGGATATTGATAATGATAAGAGGGATATGTGACAAGTGCCACATTTGGTGGGGTTTTCAATAATTCTAATGTATGTGAACGCGTGTATGTATAAGGTGAGAATGTATGTAGACACGTGGATGTATAAGGTGAGAATGTATGTGGACACATTTATGTATAAGGTGGGAATGTATGTGGACACGTTTATGTATAGAGAGAGAGTGTGTGTGTGCAAGTTTGGAGGTGGTGAGAGTGTGGGAGGATAAGTGGAGAGTTAAGTTGAATAGAATTCTAGTTAGGGTTTAGATAGAAATGATAAGTGAGTATGGACGAATGTATATCTAAAGTATATATCTCATATACATTTAAATAGGTAATATTAGTTATATACGTAAACATGTATTTTAATTATTCAATCTAATTAGTTATTGAATTAAGAATTTAATATTATAAATTTGTATTAAAAAAAATAGGACAAAAATCCGGGTCGTTACATACTCACCTGCACAATTGGGAACCACGTAAAACCTACGTACATACATTGCGTTCTCTGCTTCTTTTCTTAATATTTCTTCTCACGCGTTGTGTATTTGTTGGCGTTGCCGATTTTTCACCACTCCTTTTCTTTCAAATTCTAGTTTAATTAGCTGCCTAGCTCCCCTGGCTAAAGTCCAAGGTTCTGCCACATAGAAGTGATTGTCATCCCTTTGAAATGATTTTGGGTAACACATATTTATCTACTAACTTGTTGTCAATCCGACACTAAAGTGCCTGATCCTTGTAAACATAGCAATTTGGCAAACCTTTATGAGGTAGAAACTAAGATCACCCCATGGCCACCTTCTTTTGAGTCATGATAGAAAAGCATATATAGTGTCCATTTTCTATTCCAAAAGCTTTGGATAAGTAAATGGGTTTCAAAAGTGAGCGAGCAATCCCAGGATTTCTTTCGTACACAATAATGTCTGTCTCCCTAGAAGAGGATGGCCAGAAAACAAACAGGACCTTCTTCTTTTTTGGCGGATTGGTGTGAATATGTGATCATGATGAACTTTCAACTATTCTAGATCATTATTTCCATACATTATTAAAATAGAAAAAAAAGCAACTAGAAAGCAGCACAAGAATATTGTAAATATGTGGTCTGTTTCAATCTTGAATTTACCGAGGGAAAAAGGATAGGGAAACTGAGAAAATATGGTGGGAAATGACTATTTGACAAAGCCCACTAATTTAAAATTTAGCAAGGGAAATGGAAAGGACATAGATTTATAGTTGTCACAAATTTCATCCTTTTGAGTTTTGCTAAGTAGAGCAGCAACTCCATACATTGCCATTTTGGGTGTCAAAGTCATAATTTGGCAACCTTTTTTGGGCAAAATTTTAGAGCAAGTATATTTGTTGGTGCCAAAATGACTTATACAAAATCAGTTTTTGGCTTGTTAATGTGTCAAAAAAAAAAAAAAAAAAAAACAGTGTACGTATTGATGCACTAGTTTGGTGTCATTTTGACATATTCAAATCAAGACAGTTGGATCAAACTCTTCCCATATTTCAATGCAAATTAGATGGCTTGGATGATGTGAGAGAACGACAGCATATTGTCCTTTTTTGAAATCAACAAATACAAATGGTTAGACTTGGATTTTGCCAAAATATGGCTCTGGCACTGTAAATACCAATGGGTGGTAATCCTAGTTACCCACCCCTCGCCATTTGTATCAGAAAATGAAATGAGTTCAACCTAACGATTTGAGATTGTGGCAAAATGAGACAGATAAGTGCAATAACATTACTATTTTTTAGTTTTTTTAACACTGTTATAACTACACCATTTTTCTACGAAGATATTTTGACACCAACAAAAAACCAAACTACACGAGGACGAGGTGTTTTGCAGAGTGTATGTAGCCCATTGAATGACCAAGGTGATTTTTTGGTGCTCTAAGGATTTTTACCATCATACATTTACATGGAGTTCATATACTTAAATTTGAGCTCCGTGTGAATGTATGGTGCATGGTAAAGGGTCTTGGTCCATCATACATTTAAGTGGGGTTTATATATATACTTAAACTTGAGCTCCGTGTGAATGTATTGTGCATGGCAAAGGGCCTTGGAGAGCCAGGTGGCTGAGAAAATATAGTCCCACATTGGTTGAGAATGAAATGAAAAATATAGTCCCACGTTGTTTAGGAGTGAAATGAGTAATCATTATTTTCAAAAAAAAAAAAAAAAGAAGAAGAGTAATCATCTAATAATATGATATTGGGATCCCTTCACCCATATATTGCCCGAATTAGATATAAAGTTTTCACATGGTATCAGGGCGGGGGCATTCCGTGTGTCCGTGTGTGTGTGTGTGTGTGTGTGTGGGGGGTTGGAATGCCACTTAAATCCTTGTTGAACGGTGTGGGCTCGCCCAGTCTGCAGAGATTTCTACCGAGCTTGGGGTGGTTGTTGCCGAGCCTAATACCTGCAAACCGAAGGGGGGGTTCGTCCCGGTAGAGCCTCCGACGAGCTAGTTAGTACCCGGGGGAAATAAATCGAAACATAAAGCAAAGGAAAAATAAGTCATTTGTGTAGGAGATGAGTGGTTTAGGGGGGGCACTGTTTCAGTGGTATTTTGAGAGCAGCTACTTTGTGCATATATTGCCAAAGGTTAGGTCTGTCTCCAATCATCCCCCGCCCATACCCCCAATGATTGGGGACTAGATGGATTATGTTATGTTGTTGTTATTGTAGGAGATGAGTGTTGTGTACCTTAGGAGAAGGAGAGAGTTTTACTTATATAGAGAAAAAGTGAGTGAAACTTAATGACTAAGTAAAGGCTATTAATGGAAAGTTACTATAAATGGAAAGTTACTACAAGTGGAAAGGAAGATTCTAGAAGATCACAACTTGTCGCGTCCATGTACCGAGCAACAGCAGTACGGGCCGAGCAACATAAGGAACCTTCCGAGCGATACAAAAAGCTGTCAAACCATACTAAGAACTGCCGAGCAATAATAAGAACCGCCTGTTGAACGATAATAAGAGCTACCGAGCGATAGAAAGAACCCCCGAGCGTACTTAAGACAAATGTTCGGCACTACTTGTGGGATAATACTTGTTGAAATCGTTCGACTTATGGTTCTTCCGAGATATGGCAATACCTTTTTTGGACTTTACGAACAGAAGGAAATTTAGCCCCCTAAACATTCTATCCCACATTTTAAAGATTTTACAATCCACATTCCACGATGACAGACAAACAAAAAAGCCTGCTCAATGATAGACCTAAAAAGAGACCGACAAATGCGATTACACGTGAGAAGAAATATTAAGAAAATATAGTCCTGCAAGTTACTCCTCAACAATGGCAGAATGATGTCTCCTAGCTCAACAAATTGGGGTTGTACGTACACTTGTACTGTTGAAGTGGAGGAACACGTGAGGCCGTTCCATTTTCTTATTTAACCTTGTTTTTGAAAAAGAAGGTAATTTTAAAGTAAAAAATTATATGTTTACGTAAATAATTTTTCTACCAATATGAATCTTGTTTGATAGATTTCATTTAGATTTTTTAAATGGTGTAAAAAAATCAAAAAATTATTTTTTATTTTTATTATATTTGAATTTAAAATTATCTTCTTTTGAAAAAAAAAGTTATTAAATAAAGCGGAATGGGACAAGTAGTAGTACAACATAAAAGTACTACCTTATCATTCCGTAACAGTTTTGCAGTGCAATATTTCGCATTCCGTAGTAGGAGAAGATTTTCAGTACCGAGCGGGTACTACGTGGTGTCCGTTTGGCGTATTCGGACCATCCATTTCGGTTTTGGACAGTTCGGATTTGGAGAGAGAAAGAGGAGAGAGAGTGTTGGGGTGAAAGGCTACAGAATGTTTCAATTTAAGCCATCTAATATACTTTTGGACGGTCCAAATGTGTTGCTCGGGCACCACCTACCCGGCACCGAAAATTCCTCCCGTAGTAGCCGTTCTAGGAATTATTCCCTTTCGAATCTTTTTAGTGCAAAAGGGTATCTTCCAGCTTTGACTGCAACTCTGCAGTGAGAGCTTAAGAAATGGAGGTTGTGTTTTGTTGGGAGTTTAGTTTAGTTTAGTTTTGGTAGTAGGTGGAGAGAGAAATAGAATAATGATTGAAAATAGGGGTAATGATTCGAGAGAGATAGAGAGAGAAATGAAATTAATAATATAATGATTGGAGAAATATATAGGATAATGATTGGAAACAAAACTAAAACTAAAACTAAGTTAAGAACCGAACAAAGCCCGGAATAACTTGTCTTCAGTTGCCTAGTTTGGGCCACCCTGTATTACCGGAAAAAAAAAAAAAAAAAACTTGTCTTCAGTCTAAACATTAGATAAAATCATGCCTTGATTTGGTTCGATTTGGTCCGAATTAGACGGTTCGGTTTATCCGCTGAACAACCGTAGTTGACACTATTATTAAGAGCATTTTCAGCAGCCTCTTCTACTCAGATTCAGAGGTTTTGTTGCGCTGGCAGGCTCTAGAGGGGAATCAGCAGCCCCACCGAAACCATTGTTATTCCACTTTGCCACAGTGACTCGCCACGACCATCTCGACACTGGCACTCACAGGAGTGTTAGATTTTACTGTAATTTCTTTGTGGGCGGGGGGTTTGGGTTTTTTTTTTTCTTTCTTTTTTTCCACTTAATAGATATCTGGGATGAAGAAGGGGTATCACTAAGTAGCCCGCACTTCTGACGAGAATCGATCTATCACCTTTTATGTAGAAGATGTGAGAAAGTGTTATTGAACTATAAGCTCGTTGTGGTTGGGGGCGGGGTTGGGTTGTGGACTTGTGGTGGTTTCGAAAGTCACTTTGGTTAGGCTATTGGAACTTTAATGTATTTTGTGGTGAGGTAAAATAGAATTTGACATTTTCAGTGGCATTTTGGTTAGTAAGGCTGGAGATGTTCTAACCATCCTATCAACACTCCTTCTCCTCTCCTCCTTTTAATAATTTATGTGTTTGGGTTAGCTGTGCACCTCGATTATCTTAGGTACAATTTCGCTGTCTATTTGCGATGAGCTCAATAATAGCTGGAACAAAACTCTGTATAAACTGACTCCTAAAAAATTGACAGCACTTTTAGAGGTTTCAGACTTTATGGTCCGTTTAATTAGCAAGAAAAGTATAATGAAAAATAAAAATGAGAAAAAATGAAGTAAAAGAAAAGACGTGCATCCATTTTATTAGGATGAAAATTTTGAAAGAAAATAAGAAAGTCAGAGTAAATGTTTTTTACTTGTAACAAAATAAATTGTCCTACACTTTTTGTGAGTAAAAAAGTCAGACAAGTTCTCTAGTTATAGAATATTGTATGAAAAATTTGCTTTCTACCATTTGATAGGACAATTTTGCTAGTGAACACCAAAAAAAAAAAAATTTTACTACTTTTTTTCACCTTCTATCGTTATCTCGCTAATCAAACGTAGCGAGAGGGAGCAAACCCCTAAACATGAGATTTTGAGCACTAACCCCTCCTCCTACTACTACACATGTATTGACAACAATTATGCTCGCTCGGTCGCTCCTCCGTGGTTCTAGCATTAGAGTGCTTAACCCCACATCTCCGGCGACCATTCACGGCGGCCGCCGCCGCAGCAAGGGGTGGTGAAGTTTAAATGCCGTGTAGGTAACTAGGTACAGGACGTCGTATGAGCTGTTGCGCATTTTCAGAGTTAAATACTGCCTTAATGAAGATATTTATCTTTATCTTTATCATATTATTGCCGATCAAAAAAGTAAATATAAGTAAATATTTATTTTTTTGGGTATAGAAAACAACATCAAAGTTGAACTGTTGACTTTAGCTTTCCCAAAAGCAGAGACCTCTGCTCCCTTATTTATAGAACCAATCATTCTTGATTCTTCCTGTTTTTTGCTACCCTCCATTGGTTTTCTATTCCTCTTCAAAGGGATTCTTATGGTTTGGAATTTCTTCTGGACTGACACTGTTATGGGTTTCAAATCAATGGTACAGTATTGAAGATTTCTTTGATTGCCAATGGAGTACTAAACGGATTGCAGCTTTTTGGTTTCCTGATCAAAATGATTTGGTCAGTCTCCTGATTCTTTATCCCCTATCATATCTCTTCATTCCCTCTCTCCCTCTTACTAGAGAATTTTTTTTTCCCAATTTTTTTGTTTTGTTTTCGTTATTGGGTCACCAAGTTCTTCCTTTATTTGTGTTCTTCGTACTCTTTTTTTTCCTTTTCTGCAGCGATTGATTTTCTGATACATATGTTGGTTTGTGCGTAGAGATTGGCTTATTCACGGAGAAGCCGTGAATAAGCCATTTGCAGAGCTGAATGATGTCAGTCGTCCGTTTCAGCATTGGACAGTCCGAATTTTGATAAAATTTTTACGTGTTAACTCTTTCCCTGGAAAAATTTTATTAACATCCGGAAAGCTCCGTGAAAAAGTGTTCCCCTTGTGCATACATATTCATGCCTTTCAGCTGAATAATGAACCCCAAATTTCTTAGTCCACAGTGGAGTTGTTGGTGACTAAAGTGGGTTTTAAGCCACTAATCAAATAGTAGTAGTAGTAGTAGTAGTAGTAGTTAGCCTATTACTTTTGACCTGTAATCCATACGTATAATCTTTACCACCTCCACAACGGCATAACCACCACTCTCTTGTCAGGACCTTCTCTGTTTTTGTTTTTCTGGTTTAGTTTTGCTTTGTTTTGATCAGCTCCAAATTAGTACTCATCCTGGGTACGCATATGTGTGTATGCATGTAGTGTTCGGGTCAGGGGAAGCCTGATTCGGTTTGGCTTGCCACTCGGGTGACTATGACGGGGTTCAACCTAGTGTTTATGGGTATTATGGTAATTGGTGAAGTTAACCATGGGATATATATTTTTCCTCTATATGCAACAGCCGATGTGTTTTGCACTCTCTTCATTCAATACACGGTGGAAAACTAGTGTGAGCAATGGATTTACCCAATTAGCCGATTGGCGAACCACGTAAAACGTTGTCTCGTGCGTTTGTTGTTTCTTGCTTGATTATTTTTCGCAATTTTTTGTGTTCTAGTTTGGGTTTACTCCACATGTAGATATGTTTGCATGTAGTATGGATGTTATCAGTACAGGCATATGTTAGTTTGCTGGCTTGGGTAGTTGATTTTTGCTAGCTATCGGTCAACAACATACCTTGTTCCGAATTTGTACAGACCATCAAGGATTGTTACCTTCCCAGTCTCCTAACTTATCATTGTGTTTTTGGCATCTCTGAATCTACTAAAGAAAGTAGCTCTTTTTTCCCTTTCCCTTTGTTTTTGTTCTTTTTAGTTCTGACATTAGTGCAGCCCAATACTACCATGGCAAATAAAAGTAGGTTCATAAATGTGAATTTTGCCCGGAATACTGTCATTTTGTCCAGGGCTGAGTGTCTGAGTATTTAAGCTGCACATAAATGTCATTACGTAACCAATTGCCTGTGAACTTTGATTGGGGATTCTATTATCTTGTCTTGCTTTATTTCTTATTTTCTTCTTTTTTGGTGATGGGTTTTTGAGATACATGAAATTATATCATTTGTGTGATGCTGCAACTGAGTTGTTTTACTGTTGCCATGTTGTCAGTGAATAGAAAGTATGAGCTCTAGATCAACTCAATTTGCTAATCCAGGAAGCATGGCTATATATGAGCCTATCCACCATGTTGGCATGTGGGAGAGCACATTTAATCGCGAAATTATCCCAAACACGACAGTTGTTTGTATAAATGGACAAGTCGATGCAAAACTAGACAACAAGGTGAAAACGCACAAAAGTCAGAATATATGTCTTGTTGGATTCAGAGTCATTTTTCGCCTCATGGGTATCCCCTAACTGATTTTCCTGATTTGAATACTTCAGGCAGAATATATGTCTTATGACTCAGTAGGCCCTTCGGGAAACAATCAAGAAACCAACAAAATGTCCGAGAAGGTACTCCTTCACCTTTATCTCTACTTTCTCCTTGTGTCAACACAGTGTTGCTATATCTTGGGAGTTAGAATTAGTCAGGTTTGTTTGTATAGGTACAACGACGTCTAGCACAGAATCGTGAAGCTGCCCGTAAAAGCCGTTTGCGAAAGAAGGTACTGAGAAATGCATAGTCACAAGTTCATGGCATGGAAGTCTTTTAGGTTTATGACATTTAGCATATTCAGTTCTGTTGTTATGTCTTTTCCAGGCCTATGTTCAGCAATTGGAAACATATCGTTTGAAGTTAACGCAGTTGGAGCAGGAACTTGCTAGCATTAGACAGCAGGTGAGTGGTAGACTATTTATGCCTTTTCTTGTTGACAAAGCTTTATCATTTACTCACTCCGTCCCAGTTTGTTGTGCCTATTTTGACTTTCATGTAATTTAAGGAAAGATCATAATTATATTGACTTTATGTCAATTTTACCATTTTATCCCTTTGTAACTTATGACTTTTGTTGACTTTCTTGTCATGTCATTAATTTGCTCCACTTTCCTTTCAAATCAAGTTCAAAATTTGAATTTGAGAGGGAGTGATGAGGGGTAATATGGTAATATGGACATCCAAAATTGGAAAGTTTTGAAACAAGCATGTCATTTTGGGACATCCCAAAAAGGAATAAGAGCACAACAAAGTGGGATGGAGGGAGTAGTTGTCTAATTGATCAGTGGAATACTTATTCGCAGGGTGTGTATATCGGGGGAGCACTAAACACAGGTCATATAGGATTGTCTGGACCTGTAAACTCAGGTTCTTTCTCTCTCTGTGTGTGTGTGTTAACTCAAGTTCTTATTTTGAATATTATTCATAATTATTCGTGTATAGCTACTTATAATCTTTAATAATTTAGGTTTGATTTGATAAGAAACCAGTTATTTTATATTCTCATTTCTCAATTTCTTCCATAAATAAAACATAAGCACGTGACAGTTGAAGTAGTCTAAAAAAAAGCAAAATGATTGGTACAGAAACTGATATAATAAGTATACGTTCCAACAAATTAAGTACTAAAAGGCCTTCCCGGGGTCAAAATCCTGGCTCTACTACTGGTACCTGTTGTCTGTATCTTATTTATCTTCTCACGTCCAAGATGGTATGATGCTCTACTAGTGGACTTCATGACAATAGACAATAGTAAAATCATTTACCTTCGGATAGTGCACCTTCCTTTTGTACTTTAACTAAATGCGTGCAATAATCAACCCAAGTATCAACAATAGGATACACAGAGTCACGAAGTGCCGACTCATACACAAAGTCGACACTGTGAGGATAACCAAGACGTTCCTCATGCTCTGCATGCTTTTTCCAATCTAAGTGACACAGAGGAAAGACTTCGAGAGATGCCTCATACATTTTCTGTATTTTGATGAAAATATTATCCTGCGAGAGTAACAGAAATTAGGTTAACCTTTAGCGGAAAATAATAGCATTATACACACAAGCATGGAAATCAAATTGCATGTATCTCTCCCAGCCTCGATGATCAAATCATTACACTTCAATATCCGTAGGATTGCTTCTGACCATGCTCCATAAGTCTTCTTCCCTAGCATTGAGTGCTACTAAAAAAATTTAACCAAGGAAGAATGAAAATTTCATAAGCAACTTTATTGTACATTCCAATAAAGTTGGAATAACTACAAGACAAAAGTTTGAGTTATACTTGGCAATAAACCCAAGAGATGGTAAGAAAACCCATAAAATAATTCATGTGATACCTTCCCATATCCTTACACCCCTCAATCCGAGCCCCATGAATTTTTTACCACATAATAATCACTCTTATCCTCTATTTCGTAGCCCACAATCAGTAAAGCATGATAGTACACAACTGAACTTCATGCTTTACTGATTGTAGGCTATGGAATAAATGACAGGCGTGATTATTATGCGGTAAAGAATTCATGGGGCTCGGATCAAGGGGTGGAAGGGTACGGGAAGGTATCACATGAATTATTTTACGGGTTTTCCTACCCTTATATCTTTCAGGTTTATTGCCAAGATATAATTCAAATTTTTGTTTAATGATTATTCCAACTTTATTAGAATGTATGATACAAGCTGCTTATGAAATTTATAATCTTCCTTGGTTAAAATATTTTAGTAGCGTTCAATGCTAGAGAATAAGACTTATGGAGCATGGTTAGAAGCAATCCTATAAATATTGAAGTGTGGAATGATTTGATTGTCAAGGCTGGGAGAGAGGCATGTAATTTGATTTGCATGGTTAGTTGTATACTGCTGTTTTTTTCCGCTGAAGGTTAACCTAATTTTTGTTCCTCGCGCAGGATAATATTTTCAAAATATAGAAAGTGCATGAAGCATTTCTAGAAATCTTTCCTCTGTGTCACTTATATTGGAAAAAGTACCCAGAGCATGAGGAACATCTTGGTTATTCTCATAGTGTCGACTTTGTGTATGAGAAAGCGCTTCGTGGCTCTACGTATCCTATTATTGATATTTGGGTTGATTATTGGGTTTAATTGAGCGGGTTGTTGATCGCTTATTTGTCTTTATTTCTGGTTCATATAAAATGAATAGGTTGATTTCTTTTTGAAGGATTTGTGATCTGATCTTTTGTATTGAAATTCACACCATACCAACCACATTCAATGGTTTGTGCTTTGGCTATCAATTACCAACCTACCACAGATCTCTCAGACTATCAGTACCAATAATCACTTTAAACACATGCTTGCAATCTGGATTTTAAATTTGGTGCAAATAATTTGGTGTGGCTCAAAAAGGAACCAATATACTTTACTGGGTCATCTTTTTAAGTACCACAATTTACTGATGGGTTCTTATGCTTTAGTTATCAAATGCACTTGCATAGTTCTTCTCTTGTTTTCTGGTGAGACATTTTGTGCCCACATCTTTTTCACTTTAATTTTTATTTACATAGTCCTGAATGTGGATCTACAGCTGTTACTTCATTTGAGATGGAGTATGCACACTGGATTGAAGAGCAACAAAAGCACAATTGTGAACTAAGAAAGGTGTTGCAGGGTCATATAAGCGACCTAGAGCTCCGTATACTTGTGGACTCTGTTTTGAGTCATTACTGCAATCTCTTCCGCATGAAAGCAGATGCTGCAAAGGCTGATGTCTTCTATGTGATGTCTGGCATATGGAGAACATCAGTTGAGCGCTTTTTCCTTTGGCTCGGAGGATTCCGCCCGTCGGAACTTCTAAATGTAATGCTTAGTTCCTTAAACTCAGTAATCGAAGATTGGAGGTCACCCATCTGATAGTTTTTGCATATCATGCTCATGGTTGTCTATGTTTCCATTTATCATTTGTGAGAAAAGTTTAAACAGAAAACCACCACACTAAAAAATGCACACCACACTCTCATGGGTTTGTGCAGGGACGGAACTAGGAGAAGACAATTGGAGGCCCTGGTGCCCTGTTAAATCACCATTGTCCTAAATTCTTAAACTGTTAGGAAAAGGGCCCAACAGTATTTATGAAGCCTCACTTGCATCCCCTGCTTTCACTCAGAGATGCAAACGTGCATACATAGAGTGAAACATGATGCAAAGAGGAGAATTATGATGCGAACACGAGTACAAATGCAAATGGAGAGACTTAACTCAAGATCTCCCAAAGCCAAGGTTTTGTTTAGCATGTTGAGTCACCAATTATCCCAAAAACGTAAGTTGCTAGGAAATGTGCCCAGCAAAATGTATATCATGTTGTTCAACACCTTGCTCCTTGGAGAGAGAACCATTTTGTGATGCACAATGTTAAAATGATCAAATTTTCATTTTCTCCCCTTAATGGTCCCCCGACTTACCAACAACCAAAGGTCTGATGCATTTTAGGTATTTTTATTTGGTTTTTGTGCAAGTGCATAGCATCTTTATACTTAATTTAGTTTTGTTTGTGAACTCCCAGTTTTCGTCTTAAATTCAATTTGTTTTAGCTGATAACTTTATGTAACTTCTTTCTCTATCAGAAGTTTCAATATAGCACTGTCTTTCCTCATCCCCTATGTATTGGCCTGTTTGCCCACTGCTGGGTGTGGAGCCTCAAATTGTGGAGTCTGTGGGATCCACACCTGTGTGAATACTCTGCATAGTTAGAAGTGCTGATTATTTATCTAAAAGATGAACTTTGTTCTTGTTTTCAAAAGTATGATAATAAAATAAAATAAAAAAATCAGACTCCTATTATGAATGGTGTAATTACTGTTGAGATACTTGTTACAGGTTTTAATGCCTCAACTTGAGAACTTGACCGATCCACAAGTTGTGGCTGTTGGTAACCTGCGGCTATCATCTCAGCAAGCTGAAGATGCTCTCTCACAGGGAATAGATAGACTTCAGCAGACATTGGCCCAGGGCATTTCAGCTGATTTCACTGATGTGGGAAATCATGGTATTCAGATGATTGCTGTAATGGATAAGTTGGATGCACTGGAGAACTTTGTGAGCCAGGTAATTTTCTCAGTTCTCGCTGTCAAGTGATTTTTCCCACATAACTGATACTATTCCTTCATCGTAATTGTGTTTAAGTGGAATAGACAACTACTTAAGTATTTTTGTTTGTTGTTGTTTTGAGATAGTTGTGGGTTTCATTATCATGATTGAGAAGGTTTTTAATATATCGTTTCATGGAAGAAGAAGTCAATGTAAATGCATTTTGGCTGTATTTGGATTACGGATTCCATGGTGGAAAACGACAAGGAAAAGGAAAACCTTATATATATAATGGTCCAGATTTAATCTTTCTCCTTTCCCCCCACGAATTCTTCCCTAAATCCTATATCCAAATACAGCCTCAAAGGATCCCTCTCTTGAGCATCTGTAAGCCTTCTCTATCAATTTTCTCATTCTTTTTTGGGAGAAATGGGAATTGAATGTCATCATTTGAACCCTCATCCTGAGATTGAACGTTCGAATAAGAGAGCTGCCACTTTGTGGTGTTAAAGGTACAATACGCATTATACGTACCGTTCCTTGCAACATTCATTTTTGAGACCAGAATTAGTAATGTCCTATTAGTAGTTATCCCCTACTATACGATACCATCAATTGGTAAGAAAGATTAGCGGATCCAAGTTATTGGCTTTCACTGTAAAAGTTGGTTTCCACTCAGGCTAGGCTCTGCTTAACTGTGTAAAATATTAGTTTTAGGAAACACATCTAAGCTTTTGCTGCATCTTTTGCGAGGACTCGCAATAGCGGAAGGTGCCTTTGGCCCTTCATACAACAACGTGGAAAAAGTGATTTTAGTACCAGAAGCTAATAGCTGGAATTGGCCCAAAATTTGGGTTTAACATTTTCTGCGCTTGCTTAGGAAACAGGATCTTGGTGAAAAAAGCTCAATTCTTGCTTTGTGTTGCTTCGAGGAGGCGCAATGGCATTTGCAAAGCCATATAACATAGTTCCTCCTCTCCTTGCTGTCTGTTTTATTAACCACAAAACATATTTCTAGAAATAGAAAACTTTTATAGTGATCTCTCCTTGTGCTGATTAATACATAATATTTATCGGATGGTAGTTTAAGTTCTAGATAGGCTGATTAAAAAGGATGAATGAATTATACTTCGCAGCCCCGTATTCTATGGTAAAAGTGACCATGGTGACCCCCTAATTTCAAAACTGCAAAATTGCTCCATATCCACAAACTAACCAAAAGTCTACACTCCTACTTACAAGAAGCACTTACAGGTTACAAAACCGAAATAAGCTATGGACGTAGTACAAAAAGGAATAAGCTGTTCTCTCTACTAGAATTTGAAGTTGATGTGCATGGATCAATACATTTGTTACCTTGCTAATTACAAGGGTTTTTTTTTTTGGCGAAGTGGCTAATTACAAGTGGGCGTAATTTGGTTGCTGCTTCCTTTTGTAGATCTTGTGAATCATACTTTTGCGTAATGGGTTAAAGCTCAGTTTTGATGTGGTGGCCCTGAAGTCGGCAACTTGCTTCATTGTTCAAAGGGGTTCAAATTTTCTATAGGCTTGGCACTTGCAGTAATACTTTCAATGTGTATGGATTTATAGTGACATTGCGTGTTGATTTATCCATTGAGTAATTATTGTATGAAAATAAGCTTCCCATAGAACTATTTATCTTTCGTTAATGTTCTTGTCTTTTCTAGGTTGAGAAAACTTCATGTAGAACTTGTATGCATTTATATTTATGCCCAACACAATGTTTTCAAATGCAGGGGATAACTCTAAAGGCACTTATTTCGTTACTTTTGATGCCAAAAGTAATTGCAGTTTGAGATTTAGCAAATAGGTTTTCTTCAAAAATAAAAATATACTTGGAGCAATGGATCTTTGAAGTCGTTCTTGGCTATGATAATGCACTAAAATTAGATAATGAATTCTGTTTGACATCGTCATTGCATAGTTTCTAATGCTATTTGGTAACATTTTGATCACATCCACTGAGTAGTTTTAGGATACGTCTCATCAAAGTAAAATCCCTTCTGATTGTACTTCACGTGCAAAGCACGTGCACACTTGCTAGTTTTACAAAATGTCTGAGATGTTGCAACTATAGTGTTAATAACCGTATGGATTAATTGTTGGATTCTTGTTTCCTTTCTTTATCCAACAGGCCGATCACCTTCGCCAACAAACTCTGCAGCAAATGTCTCGCATCTTAACAATCCGCCAAGCAGCTCGAGGCTTGCTTGCCTTGGGAGAGTACTTTCACCGACTTCGCGCTCTTAGCTCACTTTGGGCTGCTCGTCCCCGTGAACAACCTCCTGCCTACAATTTTTAGGATCTCATCGTTAGCAGCATCGGATTTGCAGAGTATACATATATATATTCGTAGTTGTAGCTTCCGTTCATGTATTGCAGACTTACATTATAATCTGTTTATATGTGTAAGGTAGCTTCTCAAGTTTGTAGATGTGAATCATAATAGTGTTTCCATGTATGTAGGTATAGGAGATCAAATTGAAGTTTTATATTGAATTCCCCCGTTGTAAAATGAAGTGTATTGAAGGGATCGGTAACACTTCATGTGGAATTCAGGCTTCAGATATAGTGGATTATGGATATATGCTATTTCTCGTGTAATGTTGAGATAATACTTACTTTTGTTTGCTGTTTTTCACTAAATACTCAGATTTGCTTGTTATGATGTGTTTCTTCAATGTTTTATGTTCTTAGATGGTCACGAAGAAGACAATATTCTGGCAAAAGAAAAAAAATCCCCAAGAATTTCAAGTTTCAACAATACAATGATGGTTCGTTTGTTGGAACAGATATGAGCATCGTATTGGATTATATATCTAAGGAGACTTGGAAAGTGCGCGCTCTCTCTCTCTCTCCTTTGTTTATGTATTGTCAGACTTGCATTTAAATCTGTAAATATTTGTAAAGTAGCTTCTCAAGTTTGCAGATGTGAATCATAGTGTTTCCGTATGTAGGTAGAGGAGATCAAATTGAAGTTTTTATATTGAATTCCCGTGTTGTGAAATGAATTGTGTTGAAGGGATGGAGAACACTTCATGTGGAATTCAGGCTTCAGATTTAGTGGATTATGGATATATGAGATTTCTCGTGTAATGTTCGCAATAATACTGACTTTCGTCGGGGGGGGGGGGGGGGCGGGGCGGGGCGGGGGAAGCGAATGTCTTCTATGTCACATAGTAAACAGTGTGAAAGACACTAGTTTTGTTTTTGTTTGCTGTTTTTAACTAAATACTCGAAAATGGTCGCAAAGAAGAAACGATTCTGGCGAAAGAAAATTCACACATAGTAGACCCCTGGCATGCGAAATTTGACTGGTGGTAGCAATTTTGAATCCTCCCACCTGTTTTACACAGCATTTGAGCAGGCCAGGTGAACTGCGGTGTTTCCTCAAAACACATAAGATAAAATAAAAAAGTAGAAGAATAAATGAACTGTGTACTGTGATCAGCCAATCAACAGAAAGGGAGAGCTAAACACTAATCAAACAAATGTAATTGCAATAACCCCTTTGCAGATAACATATATCAGAAGACAACAACAAAAAAAGTTACCATTACAAGGAACAAGCTTTTGAATCTCTCAAAATCTTTGTATAAATAAAGAGAAAAAACATGAGGAAAAGATACTTTGGCGCTTCTCTCTGGACTCTTTGAAACCTTTGTATCAATTCAAGGAATCAAAACATGTCACAACTTTCGCAACATTCTTATATAGGGCTTTGCTTGAAGATTAGAGCAATAGCATTATTTGAACAATTTCGCAAGAATCTGTCACCTTACGCTGTGTAAGCTGAGAAATCAAAAATCTGGACCTTCAATGTAAGATGAATGTTTCTCCACAAGGAGTTTGATTAGAGGACTCTCTACATCAGCACTGGCTTCATTTTTGTCCCGGTGGACTGAAATCTTTTCACTACTGGTGACAACTACGACAACCTCTTTCCGAGTCTCAAGCTCATTCGCTACTACCAAGTGCATCTTGTACTTTTTAAGGGCCATTTCTGCCTTCTCTAGAAGAATCTTGGAATCTGTCTCTAGCTGTTGAGCCAAGGGGGGAACAGAGGGGAAAAAAAATATGAGGAAAAAAAAGAGAGGGGAATGTATCCATGGTCAGCGTAGGAAAATTTGGTTATCTAAATGGGCTAGAGTCAGAGCCCATCTAAATATAGCAACTTTCACTCGTATAGCACCACGTTTAAAACTCCTGAAGAAGAAGATAGATTGCACCATTTAGCAGAATCAATATGTTCGCCTACAAGTTGTAACGAATTTTTGGATCATATGACAAATGGAGAAGGCCATTACTTAGGATTAGCCCCATCATTGAGAGGTGAATTAGGTATAGCGCGAGCCTCCAAAGACTCCAAGATAATGAAACTTTTATCTTTGTCAAGAAGTTAGGACCACCACCAGGTAATGAACCTTTAATGAAAAATAGGAGAAGAAAATAGAAAGTGAACCCTCTACACTGACTTCTTTGATTTGTTCATCTATGGAGGCTGGGGCTTTACCCTCCAAAGACTCCAAGACAACTGACTCCTTCGTTGCTTTATACCCTCATTCCAAATCTCTAGTCCATTTTCCATCTCTGGATGTCACAAACCGATAGTCATTTTGGAAAAGTCACAAGTATAAAAGTATAAGGTTTTCAAAAAACTAACCGGTAACCACTACCGACGACTATGTCTTCAAAAAGTGAGAATATGATTGTAATGTTGGAAATTACAGTCCTCGAACTAGAATTGGAATGCTTCTTAAAAGCAGGAATTCCCAAAAGAGACTATGGGATGGAGGGTGTGAATATATATTCTGTATCTTGAATATATATTCTGTATCTTCTTGTAATCAAATCATAGCATAATCATAGGGTAATCATATTGTAATCAAATCATAGCATAATCATAGGGTAATCATATCGTAATCAAATCATAGCATAATCATAGGGTAATCATATCGTAATCAAATCTTGTAACCTTCCTTTCTTAGGCGTAGCTTTTCTCTATTTAAAGGTGTACTCACCTCATTGTAATTCATTCAGAAATAAGATTAGTATTTTCAGTCTCTGTTTCTCTGTTTTCTATCATGGTATCAAAGCAGGTTCCGAAACCCTAACCCTGTTTTTTTTTTTTCGATCAGCCTTCTATCATCAGATATCTCTCTCTGTCAGCTACTATCGATCCCTCTCTCTCTATTTTTCAGCAGTCCGAATCACAAGAAACACCCACAGCAGACCCAACCCTCTCCAACCGCCTGTGACCTACCCACACTCCGACAACCTCCAGCAGCACTCGCCGACACTGTAGCAGCTCCGGCAACCTCTGTTACAGCTCCGACGAACCAGTCTAAGGCAGATTGGTACTCCGGTATTCTGTTTTCTTTTCTGTTTTTGACTGTGTTTCTCTGTTAGCATCATGTCTGGCGATAAAAATCAGGCTATTAGTGTTCGTTTGACCGGTAACAACTACTCCTACTGGGCTCATGTGATGAAAAATTTTGTTGTTGGTAAAGAAATGTGGGGATACGTAGACGGTTCTACACTACCTCCTTCTGATCCAAAAGACCCAGGGTATGCCACTGCCTTGGGAAAATGGAACACATGGAATGCACAGATTTTGACTTGGTTTCACAACTCCGTAGAACCAAGTATTGGCATGAATTTTTTGAAATATAACACAGCAAAGAAAGTTTGGGATTATCTACAAGCTCTGTATCTTGAATCAAATTTTGCTAAACGATATAAGCTTGAAATGTCCATCCGAAATACCACCCAAAACAATAAATCGATTCAAGAATTTTATAACGAAATGACTACATATTGGGATCAGTTAGCTCTCATGGAACCTTCAGATTTGCAGCTACTTGATAGTTATGTCAGATTTCGTGAGGAGCTACGACTTGTTCAGTTTCTCATGGCCCTTCGGACTCAGTTTGAGCCTCTTCGTGGGGCTATCTTGCATCGGTCTCCATTGCCCTCAGTAGATGGTGCTGTTCATGAGCTTATCGCTGAGGAAACGAGGTTCAAAGTGGCTAATCTTGCACCTCCCTCACAGTCTGTCTTTGCTGCTCCATCTGGTCAGTATCCGGCACATCACTCGCCCACTCCAGCATTTCATCCTGTCCAATTTGCAGCCAAGCCAAGGCCTCAAATTCCTGAAGATGAGTGTAACTATTGCCATCAAAAGGGTCATTGGAAGCATCACTGCCCTAACCGTCCCAAGCCAAAGGGACGAAATGTTACTCAGTCGACTGGTTCTCACGCCCCACATCAGTCTCGGGCACCACAACAATATCCTCGCCCTCCTACAGCCTTGGCAACACCGGTCTCCAGTAGTGCACCTCCAGAGTTTGATTATGAGCAATTTCAGCAGTATCAGGCTTACATGGAAGCCATTCGAGGGGGTTCCCTTCAAGCTTCTGCCATGACTACCACTAACTCAGGTTTGCGTGGTTCTCCCACCTCAGGTATCCAACCCACCACTTGGATCTTTGATTCTGGTTCTTCTCACCATATGACTCCCGATCTGTCTCTTCTTAGTAATTGTGTGCCACCTGCTTTTCCTATTAGTATTGCCACAGCCAATGGTTCTCCCATGCATGTTACTTCTATTGGTTCCATTCTATCTTCTACTGCACCGTCACTATCTATTCCTAATGTCTTTTATGTTCCTCAGTTGTCTTTGAGCTTACTTTCAATCATCCAATTAACCGACTCTGGTTTTGATGTTGTTTTCTCTTCCTCTGGTTGTGTTGTGCAGGATCGGGATTCCAAGAAGCAGATTGGGGCAGGCCGTAGAGTTGGTGATCTCTATCTTTTGGAGCACTTCTTCCACTGCTGCGTCATCTTTTTGTTTAGATCATCAGTCATCTCCATTTTATCTTTGGCATTCTAGATTAGGACATCTGTTTAGTGAGCGTCTAAAACTTTTAGTTAAGTCAGGTCATTTGGGTCATATTTCAGTCAGTGATATTTCAGAATGCAGTGGTTGTAAGTTTGCAAAAATGTCGGCTTTACCTTTTAATAAAAGTACTTCTGTTTCTACTTCGCCTTTTCAGCTTGTTCATACTGATTTATGGGGCCCTTCTCCGGTTGCTACTAAAGGTGGTTTTGTCTATTATGTTTCTTTTGTGGATGACTTTAGTCGGTATACTTGGGTTTATTTAATGACACACAAATCTGAGTTTTTTACGATTTATAAGAATTTCCATGCCATGGTTCAAAATCATTTTTCTACATCGGTTAAAATTCTTCGGTCTGACTTGGGTGGGGAATATTCACTCTCAGAGTTTCATAAATTCCTGGATTCGCTTGAGACTATACACCAATCGTCTTGCACTGACACTCCTGCCCAAAATGGTAGAGCTGAAAGAAAACATCGTCACCTTCTTAATACTGCTCGGTCTCTACTTCTGTCTTCCTCCGTCCCGTCGTGTTACTGGGGAGAAGCTGTTCTCACTGCAGCCTATCTCCTGAATCGGATGCCCACCCCTCTTCTCTCTGGTAGCTCTCCTTATGAGCGGCTTTATGGTCAGGCTCCTAATTACTCTCTTCTTCGAGTGTTTGGTTCTACTTGTTTTGTTCTCCTCCCCAAGAAAGACCGCACTAAACTCAGCGCCCGCTGTGTCTTAGGTGTTTTTTTGGGATATGGCATTAATCAAAAAGGGTATCGGTGTTATGATCCTGTGACCAAAAAGCTTTATGTTTCAAGGCATGTTGTCCTCTTAGAGCGTCTTCCCTATTTTACTCTTCCTCCTCGCACTGCTCTTGTAGCCAAAGAAGACTTGATCCATATTGACCCCTTTCCTATGGATATGGATGTGCCTCTCGAAGAGTACACCTCCACTCTTGAGGTATCTGATATTTCTACAGCCCCCTCAGCATCACCTCTTCGTGCCCCGATCACCCAGGTCTACACCCGCCGTCCAACTTCTACAATTGCTCCTCAATCTGCCTCCACGGATCCTGATCCGCCTGCCCGCCGGTATCCCGTCCGCGACAATCGTCAACCACCGGTAAAATATGGCTTTACTAATACCTGTTTCTCATCCTCTTATCAATCATTCCTTTCCCGCATTCACACTTATTCTGAGCCTAGGTCCTATAAAGAAGCTTGCAATGATCCCAATTGGGTGGCTGCCATGCAAGCTGAACTTACTGCTCTTGCTCACAATCAGACTTGGGAGTTGGTTTCTCTTCCGGATGGTAAGAATTTAATCGGTTGCAAATGGGTCTACAAGGTTAAGACTCATTCTGATGGTTCTTTAGAACGGTATAAAGCCCGCCTAGTTGCTAAAGGATTTTCTCAGGAGTATGGGATTGATTACGAGGAAACTTTTGCCCTGTTGCCAAAATGACCACTATTCGCACCTTGATCTCAGTGGCCGCAGTGCATCAGTGGCCTCTTTCTCAGTTGGATGTAAAGAATGCTTTTCTTAATGGCAATCTCTCTGAAGAGGTTTATATACGGCCTCCTCCTGGCTTCTCTCATCCTTCCAGTATGGTTTGTCGCTTGCGTCGTGCTCTCTATGGCTTGAAACCCTCGCGCTTAGTATTCACGCTTCCAGGATGTTGTTCTTCAGATTGGCTTCACACCTAGCATGCATGACTCTGCTCTATTTCTCCGTCGCACCTCTCATGGCCTAGTACTTCTCTTACTTTATGTTGATGACATGATCATCACTGGTTCTGATTCTGCTGCTATTGCTGAAGTTAAAAGTCATCTCTTCCGTGAGTTCGAAATGAAAGACTTGGGCCCGTTACGTTATTTCCTTGGTATTGAAGTTGCTTCCTCTCCTCAGGGGTATCTTTTGGGACAGTCCAAGTATGTTACTGATATCCTTCACCGTGCTCATCTCACAGATACAAAGACTGTTGATACTCCCCTTGAACTTCATGCCAAGTTCTCTGCCTCTGATGGTGTCCCCCTTGAGGATCCTACGGAGTATCGCGAATTGGTGGGCTGCTTGGTTTATCTTACGGTTACTCGGCCAGATATTTCTTATGCAGTTCACATTGTTAGCCAGTTTGTCTCTGCTCCTCGGACTACGCATTGGGCTGCCCTCTTACGTATTCTCCGTTATCTTCGTGGTACCCTTCATCAGTGCCTTCTGATTTCGTCTACATCAAGCTTAACCCTCCATGCTTATGCTGATGCTGACTGGGCAGGTGATGTCAATGACCGCAAATCTACCTCTGGCCTTTGTGTTTTTCTAGGTGATTCTCTTATCTCCTGGAAAAGCAAAAAGCAATCTGTTGTTGCTCGCTCTACCGCGGAAGCTGAATATCGTGCCATGGCCCATGCTACCTCTGAAATCGTCTGGCTTCGCTGGCTTATTTCCGATATGGGGGTCTCTGTTACTACTCCTACGCCTCTTTACTGCGACAATAAGAGTGCTATTCAGCTTGCCCACAACTCGGTCTTCCATGAGCGCACGAAGCACATTGAGATTGATTGTCATTTCATACGCCAGCATCTCCAGTCTGGCACCATTGCTTTACCCTTCGTCTCCTCCACATTGCAGCTGGCAGATTTCTTCACGAAGACTCATACTGCTGCTCACTTCTGCTTTCTCCTTGACAAACTCTCGGTGCTCTCTGCCCTCGCACCTTGAGTTTGAGGGAGGGGGGGTATATATTCTGTTTCTTGAATATATATTCTGTATCTTCTTGTAATCAAATCATAGCATAATCATAGGGTAATCATATTGTAATCAAATCATAGCATAATCATAGGGTAATCATATCGTAATCAAATCATAGCATAATCATAGGGTAATCATATCGTAATCAAATCTTGTAACCTTCCTTTCTTAGGCGTAGCTTTTCTCTATTTAAAGGTGTACTCACCTTATTGTAATTCATTCAGAAATAAGATCAGTATTTTCAGTCTCTGTTTTCTATCAGGAGCCTGTGTTTATTAGATACATTAGTTGGTTCTCATCAATCTAGATACTTCATTAGTTGGTTCTCATCAATCCCATCAGGATGGTTTAGCTTTAACCAATTCAAGTAACCATGGATTGGGATAATCTAAATCATGGGAGTAAATATCTAACCTTGAATGATATGCAGAAGGCCATGGGAACCCAATCTTTGCGGAGAACTGAAAGCATCTTCGGGACTTGAACCAGTCGCATATCCAAAGGACCAGATGCAGACTGAATTTTATGCTCCACCTGTTACAAAATCACCAATAAGGATATAAACTGGGGAGAAGTAAATCCTAGCACAAGTGATCTTCAATTCTGTAATGTTTCCACAGAGTAATCATTGATGATGCAGAAAATGGTGTGGAGTCCCAACGTATAGAAGGGAAGAACTAATTGACCACGCGGATTATGTCTGCTATTGCTCTGGGCATGGAAGAACTAATTTGTAAGAGAGATATCAAGAGCGTATCAATCCACCATAACCATTTAAAAAATATTCTTGCACACCTTTTTTAACAAGTACTTTCTAGTACATTGAAAATATGCTTTCAGCGACGAATCCATTTCTCCTGTGTAAGATTGCCAAGTTGATGATGTCTGAAATCATTTCCAGGTGCATCTGAATTTATAGATTTCATTTGCACTGACTCAGAATATAATTAGGAGAGGGACAAAGCTAAAAGGTGAGATGCATCCTGTAGGGCCATATTCCCAAACAGGCATAACTGTAAGCCGAACACGTGACGGAAATGTGCAATGAGAAAAGTGATGAAAGGCGCCAATTGTAATAGCCGATGATACGAGATTTATGCCGAACAGGGGATTATCCAGGTAAAGGGACATGAGGTGTCCCAGAATCATACCAGTTGTTTGGCGGTATAGGTTTGTACCTAAAACAATAGCAGTTAAGATACAGTCTGTTCGGCAAATAGCATGCCGGACAGATAGAGTCATCTTAAGATAAACAGCCTTAAGAGATAAAGGCGAGGATAGTATTTAAGGAGGAGTGTCCAATATCCAGTCAGGATAAGCGATGGGACAGTCCCATTACGGAACGAATTCCGTAAAGACGAGAATCCTTATGAGAAGAGGATCTCGGCTGATTGGGCAAGAGAGTTCCTAGAGAGCCAGGTTTCTTGTACGGGATAGGAATCCTGGGGCAATGAGGATGCTTGAAGAACAAGCAAATAGACGTCTATATATACGAGGTAAACCTAGAGGCAAAAGGTACACAATACGTTGCATTCATTATATACTTTCCTACTGATAATTAGGGTTTCACGCCAGTACGAGATACTAACTTAGGCATCGGAGGGCCTTTGCCACAAGAGGTAAAGGTGCGCTCACCCCTCGTCTGTTTTGCAGATTAAGGTTCCGGCGGAGGCATAGGGGTATCAACTGAGGATCACGTGAATCTGTTGCGAATCAACAGTGTTCCAGGTACGCTCTGTTTTTCTGCACCTACACATCCTGATACAGTGCAGGAGCTAGAAGCACGGACCTTCTAATGTTTCCCTAGCATGTCCCCAGCGTGTCCCAGCATGTGTGACAAGAAAAAATATACTAAACAGTTGGAAACATATTTAAGCGTAGCCGACACGTGTTCAGAGTGTACCAAATTGTGTATGTGGTCGACACATGTTGGACACAAGCAGGTGATGTTACTAAACATGTATGTGCTTATTAGTGCAGGAGCATCAGATGCAACATTCCACAGTGACCGACAACTACAAAAGTCTCAAGGCAACCACCACCACAGCAGGTATCAATGTTTCTGTGCTCCCGGCACCAGCAGTAAAGGGATAACATACATAGTTTAAGTACCTTTTCACTATGAACAAGAAAAGGAAATAAAACACAAAATCATTACCATGCTCTTCCACAGAACACAAAAGTCTACATCGTTTAAGTACCATATCACGATGAAAAAGAAAACAAAAAACTAAATCATTACCATGCTCTTCCACGGAACATAAAAGTCAGATACTGCAGCAGCAAGATAAAACATTGCACATTTCCCAAGGTTCTTCATCGACATTGCAATCAACTGTAAAATCTGCCCATGGAAAAACGATGAAAAATCAAAACAATTGCTTCACCGAATCAAGCAAAGCAGCAGAAAATAAAGAGAGCCAGGAGTTAGGCTGCAATAATATGCATATAAGGAAGGCCAGCTATCCACCCAAAAATAAGAAGTCAAGTTGAAGAAACTTGCATGGAAGAAGACTATTACTTAGGTGAAAAATCGAAGGCAAGCTTTATCAAGTAAAAAGCAATTTGAGCAGTTGTATTTGCAAAACATGTTAAAGTTCATAAAATGCATTTCTTGTGTAAAAATATTGCCAAAACAGTACAAATCCACATACAACTACTAAACACGAGAACTACTGTCATTTAAGTAGTGAAACACGCTATCCAAGCTCTTCTTATTTGCACCAAGAGAACAGATTATCAACTTGATTGCTGTGTGCCTGAATACTGAAGAGGTAATGAGGTGGTCAAGTTTTCTGGTCCTCCTACATAATTAATCATGTAGGCTTGCAAAATTCTCCTTCCTGCTATTGGCCTTTCTGGTAATCCAGCCAACACGATAATGGAACTTTTCTTGCTAGTGTATGAGGAACATTGAAGTGAGAGGATTAATCGACCAACTTTCGCTTCTTGCACATTATACACCTGTTTATGTATGAGAATAAGAACACTCTTATATCTGAATAATCATTTATTATGAACTAAACAAATGAACACTAACGAAAAGGAAAAGAATTTTGATGGCAAGAATACCCGAAATCGTTTTCCTTTTGCTTTTCCTTCCCTTTATTGTCGATAACCCTTGTTACACATATGAAACTGGTTGGTAATAAACATATATATGCACAAAATGGGAGGAAACAATAGTCTGATTTCATTGGCAGTTGCTGCCAAGTGAACATGTTGCGCGAGGGAGGGTGTTAAGCAAAGTACCACATTGCCCGGGTACCTAAGTATATGAGGTATCTAAGCATGAGGACACCCTTACCTCAACAACTAATTTTTGGGCTTGAGTTCTACCCAAGACCGTGTATGCATGAACAGTTGGCATAATGAAGAAGCAAAAGATGTCAAATGATTTCATCATTGTACATAGGCAAACTTCCAAACCGTCATATGGACGAATGAAGTATAAAATGAACCGCAAAATGTCAATCACCGCATCAGTCAGAGTTCAGAGACATTTAAAATGCCAATGGAGGTAACCTGGAGATACTCGAATATTGTAGTGAAGGGAAGTTTCAACAAATGGCCTTGATCTACAGCCTGCAATAAAATGCAATCCCTAAGTGGCTCAGCCTTTACAAAGCTAACCCTTATGCCATTGGAGTGAAAACTTTGAAACCACTATATGCAGAGTTACGATCCATACGGCACAATGTTCACCAATGGCCCTCTTCACTGCTTCAAAATGTGACTGGCGTGCTGAAATGTTGAACAAAATACTTAAATAGTCACTTATTGAGTAGCATTGATGGTTAAAGGATACAACCACAATCTAATTCATGATAAAATTGTAATAAACTTAACAAACTACTGTTGTCATGAAGATCCTCCAGCATAAAATAAACGATGAAAACGATCAATATTTACTGAGTAAGTCAGTAACTTCTGATGTAATGTACAATGAAAATCTCAAGATTCTTAAATCAAAGCTGATGGGTATCATGGGCTTTGTCATAGTCAAAACAACTTCAAGCAACTTCAAGCAACTTAGTTATTCATATTTCGTAGTGCTCAGTTCAGTCAATCAAGTCTCTGTCTCTGGCAGTATTCAGCCTGCTCTCCAATGGTTTCAAGCAGGAAAACAACAAACCACTTATATAGTGTCGTACTACAAAAAGATACATTGCTACTTAAAAAGAGTTTGCGAGCACATAATGTACTTGTCAAAAGTACCCATACAAAAAAACTACCTTGGACATTAAGCTCCTTGCTGACCTCAAAACATTCAAGCAATGGATCTTCTGGAAGAGATCTACAAAACGGCTGGAAGGTTCCCCTGCATACAAATCCATATAGTATCCTCTACTATTACTCTAAAACAAATTACAAATGTATAAACGACGTCCTCATGGATCAATTATGTATTTCTGGGTGAGTAGAAGCCAAAAAGGGAAGAGCCAGAATTCTATTTCCCTTCTCGTTAGGTATAAGAAATGCACCTTCGGTAGAGAAATATAACAGAATACCCAGCCTTCAGAAAATACCTGCAATTGACAACAAAATTCATCTCGGCATAAAAAAGACTAACAGCCTAGAACAACATAATACACATATAAGATACAGCATAGTTACTCTGTGGACGCTGCCCCTCTGTGACCTGAACTAAAATTGTCGATATAACGAACACATCGCTTCTCCAAAGGAACTGTTGTACCGCCAGATGTCACACACACAACCCGGGTAGCTCCTCCACCTCCTGAAATATGCGCAAAACATCAGTCAATTTAATAATCTCCAAAGCAAACAGATAGTGTAGAAAAGGAGAAGCAGTGACGCAAGAGGAAAACAACTCTCAGAAACAAACTTGCCTGTTGACTGAGAATCCCTCGCAATGAATTCAGTTAATTTTCTACTGATATCTGCGCCATCTTTTAGAGGCGGTGCTGAGTCGAAGAAGGACTCAATCTCTTCGTATACAGTATCTTGGGGAGTTTCTGAGCTGCTTGTTGCATCCATAGGCAGTGCCTGATGTAATACCCCGTATTTAACAAAGTTTAATTTGATGATAAGTGGTATTCCACCATTAATATGAGAGATAGTTGTGAGACCTGTATTCCATTTTTCTACTGGGTCGGGCGTGGTGGTGGTGGTGGTGGTTGACACGTGTATTAAAATTAATCTTTTCATTTATAATCCGAAACCGTGAGGCTATGCACGTGGACCGTTGGATGTGTATGTGTGTGAACGTAAAAATTGAGCTGAAAAGTGAGACCCATTATTGGGACAAAAACAAAAGAATGCTGGTGGTGCATGCTTGTGTACCTGTAAAAGTTTAGTTATGGTACCTTGGTTATTAAGAAATTTTACATTTAATTAAGTGCATAATTTGTACTCAGTATAAAGAAGTCAAATTAATGGAAAAGAAAAATATCAATTTGAGTGGTGGCTGGTTAATGGTGGGGTGTATGCACGTGACATGCTTGAATGGCATGGCATATGGTTTTGTTTCCTAGTATTGTCAAGGAAATGGTTAAGAAAGAAGAAAGAGGAGAAAACAAAATAAAGGAAAGACAAAGGGCAAGGTGTTAACCTGGGAACCCATTCTAGTGACTCATGAATTTGTATAAAACAAGAAAAGGAGGATTCCTCCAGGAAGGGCTTCTATGGATTAGCTCCAAAAAAAGGGTTTTGTAGAAAAAAAAAAAGAAGCGAAGGAAGGGAATCGGATTTGCGAGGAGAGAGTGGGGCGGTGCACAGGTTGAGTTGGGTTTGTGCTACAAAGTGAGCCGTGTGAGAATTTTTATTGCTTCCACTTGTTTCTTTAGTGAAAGATCGCATATGAAAAGTATGTAATTGTCTTAAGGAACTGGTTTGGTGATTCGTATTTGTTGGTTTGGGTGGGTAGTATTCCAGTCAAAAACATAATTGACAATGCAATGGACTACAGTCTATGGGTCTCAAGAATTAAAACCAGCAAATAATAACTACAACACAAAACAAGATCATAAACAAACTCAACTTTTAGCTGAACACAATATCAGGACGATTTGTTCGTTAAACGGTTGATGTTTAAAAGAATTGAGTCGCACGAGCAATTGTCTATAAAGCAGCACAACCCAATACAAAGAATCATTTCAGACTGTATGGGGCAGAGAGAGAGAGAGAGCAACCTAGGAATTGGGTCGTCGACGGAGAGGGAATCCCGATTGCCACCCGGAATTTTCGCCGGAGAAGGGAAAACGATAATTGGGCAAGTAGGGAATCAATTGGCTTCCAACTGTTTGTGGGCTATTTGGTGCCCTAGGAAACTTTATCCTCTATGGGGCGTTGCCGCGTTGGTACTATTTGTATATAGGGAGAGAGGGGTGACTTTAATAGCTTTCAGTTCCCGCCAACAACGCACAGAGGGTTAGGTAGATGATGATGATGATAAAGAAAGGGTACCGCGTTCTTAATCCCCCCGCACCCACAAATTTTTAGTCTTTAGGGATATTTTTCAGAAACGCTTTCGTGCTCGTACTCGTACTCAAGTAGCCGCCCGCTCATGGAGAAATAAATATAAGGATATATAGTCGACTCAACTGCTAATGTGTAGAAAATTTCAACACAAGATATAGTAAACAACGTACCAAAATCCAGCAATTATTGGTCAACCACCCAATGCAAGCAATTCTTAAATTTTGTCTCTAATTGAAAAAGAAATGGATGGGAGCAAAAATAGCGTGCGAAATTCATACCTTTTGCGTTTTCAATAAGTTTCGTTTCAACCAATTTTCTTCTCACCAATATTCTCATCCCAACAAAACACAGGGAGAAAGCTTTAGTGCAAGTCCAATGGAGGGAATCCGAGGGGTGGATAGTCTTTTTTATTCTCAAATGCAAAGATCTGGTCACCAAATCAACTACTCTACCAGAAAATGGACGCCCGGAATTTAATTGATAGTTGCTAAAAAACGGCCGGAAACTAAGGAAAATGAAGAAAAGGGGGCTTGTTTGGAACCTCGGGAAAAGAAAGGAAATGAGAATAATTATTCCTTGTTTTGTTCGAGAAGAGACGGAGAAGAAAATAACAAAACAAAAATTAAGCACAGTGAAATTGTTTTGTTTCATTTTCAATGAAAAAAATTTCATTATTCGTGCATGTTTCCTCCCCGATCCTCTTCTTTTTCCGTCAACAAATCGAAGATCCAAGAATGGGCAGGAGAATCTTTTAACTGGTGTCTGAGAGGATCAATTAATTGACCTCATCAAACTGTTAGAAATTAATTCTTTCTGATTTATATATTATCAATTTTTAGGATTTTACTTGATCAAGTAAAATCTTGAAATGATTTTGTCACTCCCTTTTTTGTTAACGCCACCCCCCTACGATAATTTTTGCACCAAAAATACACTTGCAGGGGAGTGACGTTAACAGAAAAAAAAGTGGCAAAATCAGTTGTTCAATCTTTACTATAAAACAAAAAAATCTATGATGTCAAAGGGTTAACAATCTATACCCCAAAAAAAAAAATTATATATATCTATCATGTCAAGGGCGGAGCCATATATATAGGAATTATAAGTGGGCCAATTGATCCACTCAATTTTGAATGTTCTAAAATTTCTATAAGGTTTGCTCGTGCCTAGAGCACTACGCACCTCTGTTGAAATTGTCCGTGCCTAAGGCACTTGTTAGTTAGTGGCTCAAACACTAAATCGATTCATTAGTGTGTACTATGTGATCCTCTTTTTAGTGGCACGAAAGAGAATTATACTCGTCCTTACGATACTCCCTAACAAAACTTTTAAATTAGCTACAAAGAACTATCAATTTGCATATAAGGTTTTGGAATTAGAAGATCGGTGGCATTTGTGCAATTACTACAAAGAATGTGGGCAGTTAGAGCATCCACAATGTAATAATCAAAATCAAAAGATTGCTAAAGTTAACAATGTGTGCTTAAAAAAGTGCTCACATTGTAATAATCAAAGGTAGCAACCTCCTGATCAATAATCAAATTTAGGTATTTGAATAATCAAAAGTGACAATGTGGGACTTCACATTACTAACTTTAGCAACCCTCTAAATGAATAATTAAAAGCTGACGTAGCAAGTTTTGATTATTCACTTTTGATTATTACATTGCGGATGTTCTTATATTACATTTGTAAAGTTCTTTTGCGCAATTATTACAAAGAATGTGGGGACTTATATTACATTTGCAAAGTTCCTTGTCAACTCTGGAATCAAATGAATCACAATCATTCTTTTAATTTGTGTTTGTGTGGTCCGCACACCCTTGTATTTTATTAGGCAGATGGATAAAAGTCCGTAAGTTGATTAGAAATTTTGACCCCATTGTATTGTAATATCGCCCCAAACTTTTATTCCATAAGGTATGAAATTGCCCCAAACATTCCATCCAAATACAAAAAAATATACTTCCTTTGTTACTAATAAATGTTCGAACATGTATTTTTTCGGTTAAAAAATTCAAAAAAAAATTCATAACTTGAAAGAATTCATTGATATCTATTGATTTGTGAAAAAAAAATTAACCAAAAAATTGCATATTTTTAGAGGCCTAGGTTTGCGGTCCGGACATTTAATTAGGGACGCAAGGAGTATATATTTCTATTATTTCACATGTTAATCGAAATTAATTGATGAAACATTTACATGTCTATAATGAAAAGAAATTACAATGTCATGATGAAAGACATATCATTTGATATATATCATAGTTTAAATATGCTGTTCAAAAAAAAAATCATAGTTTAAATATGAAAAATCATCGATGGTTGGTTTAACTTTAAACTAATGTGTAGATCTCGTATTATTCTCTTACAAAAATTAGTTCTATTATGAAAAAAAAAAAAAAAAGATACTATATATATACACTTTATGGTAATGTTTGACTCGCACCGGCTAAAATTTCTAGATCCCCCGAATGTTATGTAATCCCGATGTGATGCAAAATAGAGTCCACTCCAATTAAATTCAATGATCCAAATTGTTCATTTTGTAGGTCTCGAAATGTTTATATATATTTATGAAAAAAGAATCAGATTGGTTTAGGTATTACTCCTTGTCTGGGGCGCAAAACTAGACCTTACAAAAGATGCATGTTCTTCGTTAAAAAATCTAATTTTTTTCCACAATCTAATAGAACCTATTGCCATCTATTGATTTGTGAAAAAAAATTAATTTTTTTAACAAAGCAAATGCATTTTTTTAACGGCCTAAGTTTGCGCGCCGGACACTTATTTAGGGACGGAGGGAGTATCAAATTGCACCAGCTTTATGAATTTAACGACTAAGGAAAAACAACTTTTGGACTAATCAAACTGGAACGTTTTTTCCCAAAGAGAAATCACAAAGCTATGAAAGTGAAAGCGGTCAAGCAGATCAAAGGATAAATGACAGCATAAAAGGAATCTGCTGATCACACTGACATCTATTCATAGATTGTGAAAAGATTTTACTGTGGGGTCCTTCATGGGGTCTCGCACAAACGATTCGAGTTGTTCATTAAATATAAAATAACTTTTTTAAGGGTTCTCGCAAAAAATCAGCTCAATTTAATACCTATAGGTGCTCGATCCAAACATCTAAATTTTCATTCAGATTTCCGGATGATGAAAAGTTAGATGATTAGATTAAGCACCTTAAAGTATCGGATTGAGCTGATTTTTTGCAAAAGATCCTTGAAAAAATACTTTACATTTAATGAACGGCTCAAATCGTTTGTGTGGAAACCATGGTGGGTCCCACAACAAAATTTGTGCTCAGATTGTCTGTGTGGACTCAATTATTGCCAAAAAAAACCTGAATGGGGGGATTGAACCCGACGTGAATCGAACACGCAACCTTCTGATCTGGAGTCAGACGCGCTACCATTGCGCCACGGATCCATCTGTTACGTGTTGGACAAAACATTATACTTAAAAGAGTTGGAACTGTGAAGCCTCACTTTACATGCAACTTTGGCTGCTCAAGAACATTCACAAATAAAATCTGAATTCAATTTTGCTTTTCAGTTTTCAAGTTTTAAGTCGGGGTACGTTCGGCATGAAGAATTTGAAAGGATAATGCTAGTTATCCAATTTTTTGTACAAATTTGAACCGTTAGCAATGGTGGTGTAGCGGCACTTAAGTGTATGAGGTCGTGGGTCCATCTTCTTTAGAGAGGGAGTTGATACATTTGTTAATGGATCGAATTGGGTTAGGATTAGAATTGTAGAAGTCTTCTAGTGTGTGAAAAGAAAAGGACTAAAATTCTTATAAAACATGTGACAACTGATTTTTGTCAATTTTTTGCTACAATGATGAGATTTTTTTTTTTTTTTTTTTTCAATGGATGCATACCAAGTCTGTTGGCGTAGCATTATTCTTGTGTAAATCTTATTTTACCACTATTGAAGGTATTGCAAAAGCTTCTATGAGGTTTGTCTTTTCGAAAAGGAATGTGGCTTTACACAGATTCAAGCCAGAGACACATAAGAAGCAGATTTTGCTCACTTAAATATAAAACACTGATTAGTAGACATTCCATATAGATTCAACCTGGCAGTACGTGTTGTAGGCCATAGAAATTGTGGTAGAGAATGATGTTGAGATACCACGTCGTGGTGCACCAAGACCATCTAACGATTACTCAGATTGAAAAATTATTAGGTGGTCTTGGGCTGTCATTTTCTATGGTTTAATTTTGATTCTTTTGGACCACTGTTGATGAAGACAAACACTCATAGATTCATAAACATTCAAAGTTGCTTGAGCTTGCATTTTAGGCTAAAAAAGGAAGATAAAGAACACATTCTATTCTAATAACCAAATTAACTCACAAGTCACAAAACTCATTCTATCATGCCTAGCTACATACATATAGAGACTTCCCATGTCTCTCTTCTCTTTCTCTTCCTAATACCAAAAAAGAAGGTTTTGGCCAAAAGGGAATCAAAGCTCTGCCTAAATGCTCCAACAAACTACAAACTAACACTTTAAGTCATCACCACTAGAAATCAGCAGCTCCATTGTTACTCTGTGGCAATTTTGTTCAGAAATTTGAAACCACTTGGTCAGTTGGAAGGCACATGATAGTATCTGCCTCTGCACATGCATCTGTAAACAATTGGGCAAGACTCGGTTGAACACTTGAAGCTGATCATCACCCTCTTGCAAGGAAAGCATGGCCCACATGCATGGGAGCAGTCTGGCAAGCTTGAACCTGTTGGGTATAGTTCCATCCCAAGCTCCACCTTTGCTCCATTCTGAAATATTTCTCATATTTTACAAAGCCAAGTAAGTATATACTTATAAATGAGTTATACATAATTTGTGTGCGTGACACGTTAAATTTTGGCTTGAAGGGTCTAGTTTAAGACAGAGAGGTGAAGCTGACTTAAAAACAGCGGACTCTAGTAAAACAACAAATCAGAGAGGTCTCAACTTTTGTGGTTTGTATTTGGCTTATCTCGATGTACCCTTTGAAGAGTTTTCAATAAAATTTGTTGCAGGTTAAAAAAAAATGTTCACCCCTTTGAAGCGAGTGAGCGAAATTCGACCCCATATGAAACAAGTCATTTTGCAAAGGAAAAATAATATATTCACTTGAAAATTCTTACAAAAAAACATGACCAGAATGAGTGGAATTAATGGCTGTTTCTTTTCAATGCGACCATTGACCCTTGTGTGTTTCATTTTAAAGTTGAATACAAACATTGAGTCACATCATTCTGTACACACACAAAAAAAAAGAAAAAAAGAAACCCTATATGCTTATTAATTATCTCTTTTTAAGTCATTAAGCTGGAGAACAAACCTCATGGTACTTGTGACTGTCATCGCTGGCATAACTACCTTTTTCGTTGGATGTGCTTGGAATATCTAAAGGAAAAATCATTGAAATAAGTAATTAATGGACCTAAATATGCATGGTAGTATACAAACATATGGAGCTAAAAAGAAATATAGAATAGATTTCAAAGGATAACAATATCGTACTTACAATGGTGGGGCAAGAGGCTTTTAGTGACAGTTAGTACCATGAAGAGGATTAAAATGGTCAAAAATGTGTGAATGTTCTTCATTCTCTCTCTCTCTCTCTCTCTCTCTCTCTCTCTCTCTCTCTCTCTCTCTCTCTCTCTCTCTCTCTCGTATCAATCCTTAAAATGATGCAACCACACAAGTGGTTATGGACAAGGTGAACAATAAATTATATGAGCTATAAATAAAGGAGCCAAGGGGGGCATGAATTGAATGTGGAATGTACATCTGAGGCAGTTCACAAGATCCACGGCCACTTTTTGAAAGTTTTTCACAGGTATTGGTGAGCCCTCCAAATTTAACTCAAAAGATCTATTTGGGGGGAAAATGGCTACCCATAAAATAAAGTAAATTTAAATTGAGGACATTTTTTGGCTTATTCAAAATTGTTAGTACTTCTCACGGACCCCTTAAGTGAAAAAAAAAAAAAAAAAAAAAAGAAGATGAAAAAAACACACCAAGAAGACAAAAATAGCAAACAATAATATAAACGCGCAAAAAAGTTGTTGCTAAAGCAAGTGACACGGTTGAGACAAGGGGAGTAATTTGAGTTCTAGAGAGCGGGTAAGATCTCTCAAGTATCTTCTAAGAGGGTCAATGAGAAACTCACCATTGTAGGGAGAAACTAGTAGCTTCAGAGATTAAGTTGCATAATTCACTTGCGGGTGCGGGAAAAGGTCTTTCAAACACATCTCAAACTAAAAAATTTGCGAGTGCGAAGATTGAGAGCGTGAACGCATGACATTTTGAAGGATTATGTGACTAAGAATTCGGAATAAAAGATGACAAGATTCACATGATAGTCCTGATTTAGGTACGTAAATGAAATAAGTAATCTAATTTATTAACCCTACGAACATTAACCTTTGTGTGAAAATATTGAAATAAGGGAAAGGGGTTAACACAATTAATTGACATTGGAAAAATGAGAGAGTTCACGTGCCCAGACAATAGATGAAGAACACTGTAGGGGGGTCAATTGAAGAAGGCCTGCCATAAACGTGAAGCTCAGATCTTGGTTTAAATGAGCTCTTTCTTCACTTGCTTCTTCCATGCCTTTATATTGATGGTGACCACTCTGTGATGTTTCCATTTTGCCCATAAGCTATAACAGTACAGGAGTTTCGGGATATTTTGTGGATAATGCTATGGTATCCCTTATTGTCTCGGGATACCGTACCCCCTATAATATAACCATTCGAAGGCATAACATTTTTATTATTATGGTGTCCTCCTAAAAAAATGTTAGTATGTCATTGACCACTCAGAGACATAACATAATCACTCGAATCATTCGGAGGCATAAATGAGGACACCTTAGTTTTTCCCTTGTATCTATCACCTAAGTAATGGCTTGAAAGCTTGAATATCTTGGCATATTGACCATAAGGGCATAGATCGATTTCGAACAACTATGGTGACCAGCAAGGTTGTTAATATCGGTAGAGGTACTGTTTTCCTATTGGTACAGTATGTACCAGTATTGTTATAATTTTTGGCAATGTGTAGATTGCTACTAAACGAGCCAAGTAAGGACTAGTGGAAGTGTGGAACTGGGTTTAAGACTTGAAGAACCAAAAAAAAAGGGTACCGAGCTCGAAGCTTTTTATGTTTCTTGAGAATAGCATGTTCTAAACCAGCCAAGTAGTAGGTTGTCCAAGATTGATTTTAAGGTTTAATGAACTTCAATAAAATTAATGTTTGGCTTCGGCTTTTAGGTACAAGTCAAGCTTGTAACAAGTGTAGCTTCTTCTTTTCTTCGAAGAAGTATGTGTAGCTTGTATATGATTTTTTTATTAATATAAGCAGAGCCAGCACCGGGATAAATCGCACAAAACCTTGGGCTTGGACAATCCTCCACCATAGCGCAACGAAAAAAAAAAATGTAAAGCCAATGTAACATTGATTTTATTTGTTTTTACTTGTAACCTTTGAATTTATTGTCACCGCGATGTATGGACTATGGAGTGACTTTGACGTTCCCTGACGATTGCTGCAGTCACAAAACCACCTTACACAATAGTGCTGAAAAAGAAAAAGAAATTATATTGGACGAGGTTATATAACTGAGCAACATGGTTACAAGTTACAAGAAAATCATATTGGTGTTACCAAATTTTCTGGTTTCTGTTCAATCGACAAAGAAATGCCAATTGACAGAGAAATGTTTTGTGATTGCTGGAAAGTGGGTTGATTGTGAGATGGTATTGTTTGGTTCTTTGTCGTGTTTCAAGACTTCTCTGGAAGCAAATATAGTAATATGGAATGAATGGGGATGAAAATTGAAGATTAACAAAAGAGACTTTTATTAATCTCCAAGTAGAAACACAGAATCGACATAGTATAACCTAATCGATAGAGTACAAATTGTTAACAGTTACTCCTACTCCTAGAAAAGAAAAGATAAAGGCCTGTTGGCCTTGTGAGTGGGTCTTGACACTGCCACTAATTCATGCTTAAATAGGCCTTTCTAGTTTTGAATTTGAATCTTCCCTCCAATCCAAGGTAACGGTTTTTTCTTTCTTTCATCCCTTTGTAGAAATAACTTCCACAAAGAAACAATGTAAATAACTTCCACGAAAGACATGCAAACACGTTGCATAACTGCTCTTTTGATCATGGGATGCTTGAGTACACCTTCTTTTGCCCCTGTAATTCAATCAACAAAGAAAACCTATTATATATTAGTCAATCGACAGAGGAAACAAACTTCATACTGACTGATCGACAATTAATTAATCCATAAAGCCTTATCATGGCTTTGTCATAATTAATCAGATTAATTAACCAACCATGGCTTTGTCATAAGTCCCTTTGATTTTCCAACAATACCCTTTTATTTATGCCACGTGTCACTCAATCGACAGGAAAAACGAAAATCACAGATATGGAGCAAATAATTGGTCGAGGGTAATGTCCACATACCATTAGGTAGGATATTCATTCTTGAATGAAGGCCGGTCAATACTGGACAAGATCCGCATCTTACTTGAATTCCAAATCGAGTGGATTCGATCCGAATTCGATTCCTGCAAACCCGTTTAAAGGCAATTTGGATTCGAATTAAGGCTCTGTTCTTTTAGACTTAACTTAAATTTGAAAATTTTGTCCTCATTTGAATTTTTTTTTCCGCATTTATTAGTTTTGCGCAAAAAAATTTTGGGGTATTGATTTGTCGAGAGAAGAATCAAAAAAGTAAAATTTTGGCACTTTTACCCAAGTAAAAAGTGGTTATTTCTAAAAATACTAGGGTAAAAGTAAAAAAAAATTTACTTTTCCAATTTCTCTCGTCGAGACGAATCAATATCCCAAGAAAAATTGACGCAAAACTTACAAATGCAAAAAAAATTCAAATAAGGACAAAATTTTCAAATTTAAGTTAAGTTTAGGAAAATCATACTGGCTTTAGTATCTCTAATGAAGCACTCTTTCAGCCCCAAATTAACGAGGGCTCTTTCACCCCCTAAATTCTGGGAATTCAAAGCCCTTAAATTCTTGTATTTTCATGTGTTCAGGGCATGTGCAGAAGCCTACATAAAAATGAAATATTTTGCTACTTAAGCTAGCCATGCATTTGAGTTATGGGTACGTAATTTTATTTTATTTTTTGATAAGTATATCCATACTTCTCCAAATCCAGCGAGCTAATATTGCCTATGTACTCCCAATTTTGCTGTTGCCATCAACGGTTCCCACTTCCCTCCTCTCTCTCTCTCCTCACACCAGAGCGCATAAATCAAATCTTCCAATATTTCAAATGCTTCCTTCTTCCTTATTACTACTAAAATTAGATCAAAAAAGTTTTGGGCTTGAGAGTTTTTGCCCATCCTCCGACTAGAAAATTTTGGGTTTGAACTTTGAAGAGTTCTCAACCCATCTACTCCGTAAAAATTAAGGGTGTGAGAGACTTCTGTAGATATGAAGCCTTTATTGCATAATTAGATGAAGAATTTTTGAGTTTGGAGAAGGCTTCAAACATCGGCGGTGGTGCCTGCACACAGTGGGATTAGCTGGAACACTAGTGGTGGTATTTTTGTGGAAGAGGCAGAGTTTAGAGCTGATTGTTTCATTGTGAGAATGAAACATTAATGACTTTTAAGAATTTTGAGTTCAAATAGAGAATATTGTTGGAGTGTGGACTTAAAAGTTAAAGTAAGTATTTTTGAACAGAGCAAATCATATTCTACTCCCACTAATTCAACAAAAAGTCATGTGATTGATGGGGGGTTTGACCTCTTGCCTAGTGTAAGGGTTACAGGGCACTTATCACTTTGTTACTACTCCATTTGCCAGTAAACTAGAAGATACGTCTTTTAACTAGCTATTATATACCCTTGTTTTATCAGTTTCGTCCCAAATCACATAATTCGCGTGCGGGTGTTTTGCTCTCTATCTGTGATCTTTCTTTTCTTTGTCGATTGAGTGACACATGACACAAATAAAAGGGTATTATTGGAAAATAAAAGGTGTTTCTGATTTGCCTAATAGAAAAATAAGTTTAAGTTAATAATCCAATTGATTATGACGAGGCCATAATAAGGCTTTATGGATTATCTAACTATCGATTGGTTAACGTTTGGCATTTTCCCTCTGTCGATTACTTAATCTATAGCATGTTTTCTCTATCGATCGAGTTACAGGTGGCAGAAGAAGGTATTTTTAGTTGTCCCATGATCAAAGGAGCAGTTATGCAACATATATGGATGTTCCATCGTGGAAGTTATTTGCAAAGGCATGAAAGGAAGAAAAAATCGTCACCTTGGATTGAAGGGAAGATTCAAATTCAAAATTATGAGAGCCTATTTATGCATAAGTTAGTGGCAGATTCGAGACACACTCAAATCACCAACAGACCTTTATCTTTTCTTTTCTATGAGAAGGAATAATTATCAGTAAATTGTACTCTGTCAATTAGGTCACACCCTGTCGATTCTGTACCTCTAATTGAAGATCAATAAAATTCCCTTTTATTAGTCTTCAATTTCCATCTCCATTCATTCCATATTACTACGTTTGCTTTCAAAGAAGTCCTGAAATACGGCAAAGAACAAAACACCATTTCCTAATTCACCCACATTCCAGCAATCACAAAAACATTATTCTGTCAATTGGACAGAATCCAGAAAATTTGGTAACAGCGGGTGCATAAGTGAGAGCGCGAGCGTGAAAACATATTTGAAATCTATCATAAGCTACGAAAATTCGAGAGAGTGAGGAATGAAAGAGCAAACACAGTGCAAGAATTGAGAGCGAAAATGCATAGCATTTCGAGATTAAGTCATACGTCCCAGTGCCACTGAAAATTCTTCAAGATAGGGACATTTTGGTCCAAAAACTTTTTGCCAAAAACGCAAACCCTCCAATGGCAATCACACACGTGTCGTCTCTCCATCTCCTCTACGGCAGATAAGACGCCATCGGCCCATCCTCCACCAAAATCACAAAAGATAATCAATCTCTTCTCCACCGTCCATCACTCTCCACTCTCAAATCCCAACCGTCCATTCCCACCAAAATCAAATTCCCCCCAATCACCACCAAGACCCTCCCCTCTCTCTCTCCTCCTCTCTCCTCTCTCTCTCTCCCCCCAAAATGGCAGCAGCTCTACAACAAACCCCGATCACATTCCACTCCAGATTACCCCTATCCACTCGAGTAATCACAGCCAAATTCCACACCCACAGAGCCACAGGGGCAGCCGCGTTCAACGGCGGCTTCTCGTCCGCGGTTAGAATCCCCAGGCCGGCCGTTAAGACCGCCGGGAAAAAATCACGGGGCGGCACGTTGAGGGTCAGGGCGGCGGACGTGGCCTCCGAAAGCTACGCCTCTGCGCTGTCTGCGGTGGCGGTTGAAACCGGAACCCTAGAAGCCACCGCCGCGGACGTGGAGAAGGTGGCCAAGCTGTTTTCCGACCCTGAGGCCGCCAAGTTCTTCAATAACCCCATCATTGAGATCGAGGAGAAACGAGAGGTACAAACGAGTCTTCTACGACCACACCCACTCACAATCATGTGTGGGTCCGCACACACTGGGTCTGTAGCGTGTGTGGGTCCCACGTGATCGTGAGTGTGTGTGAAATTGGATGTGTTAGTAGATGTGTGGTTATAGAATTTTTGGAAGCATAAATGTGATTGTTGAGATCTTCTGTTTGGTTTCACGTAAAATTGTGTGATTTTGATCTTAAAAACAAGACGCTTCTGAAAATATGTTTCCAATTTTTTGACACTTTTGAATGGTGGGAAAAAAATTCAATGCCACAGTGCGTGCCCAAGGGATGCCTTCTTGTCGAGAGGTTTAGCTCGTATTTGGCATTGCACTTGCAATAGGCGACGAAACTGCTTGTCACAAAAATTATTTCGAAAAGAAATGACACATCTCCCGTAGGGAGCAAACAAAATGGGACGGAGGGAGTAGTAATTGTGACAACTCGAGATTGAAACAAAGAAATTGATAGGCTAAGTCATGGTGATTGGTGGGGCTGTTGTGGCATTGCCCAATCCAACACACACAACCTCGTATTCGACACTAGTTTTCATTATTCATTGCATATCTCGAATGATGCCTTTGTGTAGTTACATCCGTCACGCGTATGATCCATTATACTATATTCTGTGTTTCACATCACCAATTACAATTGCTGAGGTTTTGTGCCCCCGAGCCTCGCCAAAGGCAATGTCTCTGGACTCCCCCACACAGTTTTCATAGTGACAAACCAAGACCAGATCAGGCTTCACAAATTGAACGGGGGCAAAGTGATTACACTTGATTAGAATTGACCCAGAAAGTTTAAGATAATAAAAGTTTAGATACAATTGATAGAATTTGTTCTAAGTTGATCCGTAAGAGTTTTATATAAAATGTTCCCCCCGTCTCATTTTTTGTTTATCGGCATCCTCACGTCTCAAATTGTCAGTTCTTATAACTTCATATTTTCATGTCGAGATGTCCCAAATCAGTAGTTCTCTTAGAAAAATCAAAATATAAATCTTGCAATTAACACTCGTTTTATTGTTTTCTTGCATTTCTATTCTTCATTCATTCGCTCTTTCTTCCATTTTGATCTCCCAATTTTCCCATTCTCCTCTATTGTGTAGTGTAAAAGTGTGAAAACTGGAATTTTGGACAGTGGGGTGAAACACCTATAAGTTGTCTTTGTGAGAAGGGAAAAAATCAGAAAGGCGTATCTAGCTGCTAATTCACAAATGCCACATGTTCTAATTTTAGTGAAGGTTCTATGGGCAATTATTTAGAATATTTCTTCTCGGTAAGAGTGGAAGGGCAACTTGCTATAGCAATCTGTCATGGCGTGACCATAGGGGCTCTAGAGACTCGTACAGCCCTGCGAGGGATCAATGACCCATAGGTTTCTACCTTCGCACCGCAAGCTAGCCGAGCCAGTAGGATTGCAAAGCACGGGAGACATCGTCTGTACCCCTTGAACCTGCAATCTCCTGAGGAAGTGAGCTATTTACGACTAGGTGGTAAACCACTAAACCTCCAGGCTGCCACTCGTGGTAATTTTTCAACATCTGTGGGATTGAATGGGTATCAGACAATCAAATGAGAAATTCTGCAAAGTAGTTCTGTTAAATGACGGTGTCAATCTATTTTCATTTTGTCTTGCAGTAGTTGAAGTTGTAAATATCAACAAGCTTTTCGGATGTTTTCTCATAAGCCTGTCCCTAATCAAATTTCGTGACTCCCCTCCGATTAGGTTGTTGACCAGTTCGCATCGGAGAACAAACTACAGCCCCACACCGCGAATTTCCTCAACATCCTGATCGATAATGACCGGATCGAGCTGGTCGATGATATCTTGAGCGAATTTGAAATCGCTTACAACAAACTGACTGATACGGAGGTGGCGGTTGTTTCGTCCGTGGTGAAACTGGAGTCGCAGCACCTGGCCCAGATCGCAAAGGGAGTGCAGAGACTGACGGGGGCAAAGAACGTGAGGATCAAGACGGTGATTGATCCGTCTCTTCTGGCAGGGTTCACTGTTAGGTATGGACATACCGGGTCGAGCATGATTGATATGAGTGTGAAGAAGCAGTTGGAAGATATTGCTGCTCAGCCCGACTTAATGGACCTTCAATTTGCTCTCTGAGTTCGTAACGCCATTCTTTTAGTTGCCATTTTCGGTTCGAGGCTTGTCATTGTATTTGTTCAACTGGCATGTGGTTTTACCAGTATATATATGTGTCCAGCAATTCCGAATTGCTCAATGTGAATGTTAATCTTCTATTGTTTGGATATTTACTTCTAGTGGAGGGGAATAATGCAGAAATTTTGTTTTATGGTATTGGATCACAGGAAAAAGATATAACTTTGAAGTTGAGAATGTATGGCTCTATTTGTTTTTTACATGTTAAAAAGTATTTACACTACTTCAATTTTTATTCAACCCATAGACGAAGGTCTCAATTTCTTTTTTCGAAGAGTTGAACTCACAATCTTGCCAATTTTTATTCAACCCGCCAACGAAGGTCTCAATTACTTTTTCAGAAGAGTTGAACTCACATTCTTGCTGCACTCGAAGTGCAGCTATAAAACCGTTGGGCATCCCGGTTGGATGGCTATACTTCGGAGGAGTTAAAATTTACTACTTGGGTGGTTTGAGTTGAACCTGTACTTGACATTTTTCTCCCCCTTCGGAGCAACTCTCAAAATTAAGGTCCAATAAATTACCACAATATGGGAGATATGGCAACTACATACACTGAGAAAATATGAGACATGGGGAACATTCTAAATCTTTGGGCCACTGAAAGGTTTGTTCAATCGTTAACTTTAGATCCCAAAATAAATCGAAGAACACGCAAGCCGGCCCAGACATAAGGTCATAAAAAAACAGATTACTCAAGTAGTACATCTATAAGCTTCATGGAAAAACCTTTACTTCCTAGGGTGTTCGAATCTCCGCCCTATAACAACCCAAAGAGCGGAGCTTGGGGATCCGGAATTGGTAGCGGAGGCCCCAATACCAAATCCATTGATACAGCAGAATGACCACAGATTCCCATCATGTACCACATTCTAAGCTACAGTTGCAATCAAGCACAGATGAAATTCACAATCTACAAACGAAAACACAACATAAATAATAATGCGACGGCCAAAAAAGGCACTAATTCGAGTATCACCACAATGTATCAGTTTGGGTTACAAAAATGCCCGTCAATACAAATTTCTATTCACAATGTAATGAATATAATTCAGGAAGAGCTTACAGTAGGCTCACAGGAGGACTATGTTAAAACAAGGAAAAAAAAAAAAGGAAAGAAAAACCAACAAAAAGGAAGAAAAGCTTTATATCCAAAAAGAAAGAAAAAGAAGTTTTCAGTAATTTCTTTGAGAGTGTCACCTCGGGCCAGATAACTCAACAGCGTGTAGATTTTCTGTGGAGTCAACGATCCAATCGGAGTTAGGGTGAGGTGCTAGTTCAACCTCTTGGCGAAGGACTTCACCCTTCTGCCACTCATCCCACTTCTCTGCCAAGCCATCTCCCTCTAGCATTCTCACCACCTCCGACATCTTTGGCCGGTCCATCGGGGAACCTTGCGTGCAGAGCAGAGCAACTTGGATGAGCTGCTCCACTTGCGACTCCACGTAATTGTTTTGCAGATCGGGATCGACAAGCATTTCGAGTTTCTTCTCCTTCAAAAGACCTTTTACCTGAATATATAAGATACATGAATGTAAGATGTTAGAGCTGATGAATTAGGATGCCCTCTAAGTTTGTGTTCGGATCATTGATGAGTGAATCCAGCTGATGAATCAGATATAGGTTGATTCACTAGAGATGGGTAAGAAACTTGTGGTCCAAAGAGGGCAAGTATCTGTGGAAGGAAAGAAATAGCTAATAGCCCCTTTGGATGGTGAGAAAGGGTGAGAAAAGAAAAGGAGGAAAATCCTATCACTTGTTTGGACAAATAAAAGAGGTTAGAAATGGTATATTTATAGTCTTCTTCCTTTCTCCCCATAAAGGTGAGATTTGATGAAACCCAAACCCTTTCTTTTATCATCAATCCTCGCCATTCAAAGGGGCTCTAAAATTACACAGGACCAGGTTTGATAAAAACCAAATCATTTCTTTTATCATCAATCCTCGCCATCCGAAGGGGCTCTAAACTCTACTATTCACAGGGCCAGGTTTGGACAACAAAGCCATTTCATCAGACCAAGATTCCAAACAGCGAGCCTTGCCCTTAGCAGATTCCTATATCAATCCACGCACAGCCCGAGTAATACAAAACTAAGTGGGTACTCCAGATTATCTCCAGGAAATTAGTGCACAGATTGTGCCATTAAACTAGTAAATATTTAAAGTAATCGTTTTGAGTGCATACCCAATCAAGTAACATGACATCATCATCATTTGCCAAGCGAGCAAGATCAAAAGCCCTTTGTCCTGTTATTAGCTCCAGAAGCATGATTCCATACCCGAAAACATCAGTTTTCTCAGATGATTTACCAGTGGAGAGGTACTCTGGAGCTATGTGCCCAATTGTGCCACGTACAGCAGTAGTAACATGGGTATCCTTATAATCCATAAGTTTAGCCAACCCAAAGTCTCCAACAACGGCCTCAAACTCCTCATCCAACAAAATATTAGCAGCTTTTACATCACGGTGAATAATCTTTGGATCACAGTGATCATGCAAATAAGATAGTCCTCTCGCAGAACCCAATGCAATTCGTCTCCTTGTCGGCCAGTCAAGAGGCGGTTCGTTTGGGGGACGTTCTACAAATAGACCGATAAATGACAAAATTATAGTTGAAAGATTAAGTAGAATAGTCTTTCCAGTAAGACAACCTAAAGTACAAACTCATCACTGAGCCTAGAACTGATATCATTTATGTTCAAAGCATGAAAGCAAATGGTGGTGTAATGCTGATCCCTGACACTAATGTTACAGCCTAAGAAGCATGAGATACAGCACTTCTAAAAAAACGGACATACGGACACACGGGGGTCATGGGAGAAAAACACATGATATATACCCTACATTGTGGTAAGTTGTTAAAATGGATATTGTCTCCACTCTCCAGAAACAACCGAGAGTAAAATTTTAAGATGAAATTCTTATCTTTTGCTTTCAAATATTATAAATTGAACAAGTGTTTATCATGTTTGATTTTTCACTTACAATTTTCTTACTTCTTATGTATCCCGGTGCGTCCATGTTCCCGATTGTCTGTGCTCCATAGGTTACAGCCATCGAAATAAGGGAACAATTTGTGCAAAAGCAATTTGTGCAAAAGCAACAGAAATAAAGCATCAACAAATGTTAAAGAAATCCTATGACAATTACCTCTTAAACATGATGCAACACTTCCGTTTGCCATATAGGGATAGACAAGAAGCCGTTCAGTCGGTGTCATACAAAATCCCCGTAGTCTAAGGAGATTCCGGTGCACAGCCATGCTAATCATCTCCACCTCTGTTTGAAACTGCAACTCCCCACCAGGTGTACGCTCCTCCTTTAGACGTTTTACAGCCACCAGTGTACCATCCGCTAACCGTCCCTTGTACACCTTACCGAATCCTCCTCTACCCAAGATATTCTTATTGCTAAAGCCATCTGTTGCAACTTGTAATTCTCTAAGGGAAAACCTTTTGAGCTGCCCCAGATGAACCTCTGGATCCTCTTCAGCTGCAACGAAACACAAACAAGTGGTAATCAAAACTCAAATGGTAAGATAAGTGATCAATCGATTCAATGCAAGCAACTTCTCTAACAAACCACTAACCAGGAACATCAAAGAAATACTCTTGTGGTTTCCTGCGATGCCACCATGCGAATGCAAGTGCAGGCACAGCAAACAGAAGAGCAGCACCTGCAGCAACACCTCCAGCAATTGCTCCAGTGGCACTATTCCCTCCTATTTTCATAGTTTTAACAAAAAAAGAATAAGTGAATAACTGGAATGAATCCTGCATTTTATTTTATTTTGACAAATTTCAATGTCGAGAATATGATAGTTAAAGAGTGGGGGCGGGGGTCCTGAAATTGGATAGTAACATGAAAGCCTAATTTGGTTAGCTGATACTTTAAACGCTCATGCAAGGCCTACTTAAAATAACTTTAAATAGTTGATACCAATTCATAGATGAGTTCATGCAACAAGTAATGAGACTTGATACAGAACAATCACCTGGGGCTGAAATTGGAGGTGGTTGGACAAATGGAGGTGGCGGAGAAAATGGAGGAGATCCTGGGCAAGGGTGTCCAGTAACCGGCCCACAAAGATCCAGGTTATTAGCAAAACTGCAATTGGTAAAGCAGATATTCAGCACTATCCTTGAAACCAGTCAGTCAGAAATGAATTGCGGGTCCAATAATCAGCAGGAAACCTGATGGGTGTAAATAGCGAAAAGGAACCATTATCTGGAACTGCTCCTTCGAGACGGTTGTTTGATAGATCCCTGCATAGCAGTGCAACACAAAAACATGACTGAGAGAGAGAGAGAGAGAGAGAGAGAGAGAGAGAGAGAGAGAGAGAGAGAGAGACGTCAAGATAAAAATAAAGCAACTCGGTACTCACAGGACTTGCAGTGATGAGATATTAGTCAACGAAAAAGGAATGGGACCCGACAAGCTGTTGTTGTTGAGCCGGCTATCCTTACATGGCATTAGAAGAGGATGTTAAAGTCCAAGATCAATCACAATAAATTCAAATTCTATAAATCACAATAAAAGCCTCCTAGAACTAAAAATCCTATATGGTGTTGAGTGTGGACGCATGTTGGTACACGCAGAATATTGCAAAGGCCATTGTAGCTGAAAGCCAAGCCCCAGGGATAGCTCCAGTATTTTCTACATCATGGAAAAATAACAAACATGAATCTCAAAAACGAAGTATATCCAGTTTGTACTATTTTCCCTTGTCCTAGACTTGCCACCGTCTTGGTTTCATAGGCATCACAATCATGGCTCAAATGCATGATTGAAATATTGGTATGGCAAGAATTTATAGGCATATTTGGCTTCAGATATGCCAGTAATGGACATAGAACCTCTTTTTTTCTTTCAAAGTTGACTTGAAAGCATTTTGGACTCAAGTTGGGGAAAAAGCCGGGAGACCCAATTCTAATAGGAATGTTTTCTTGTTTTGGAGATAATTAGTGCAAGTGATTCAAGGTGTAACTAAAAGCAGCATACAAATCAAATGAAAGGAAGAAGAAAACAAAGAAGCCTGATTTGAACATCACTATGTAACGAAAGACATTTCCCACCACCATCGCTCTACTCAACTGCAGTAGCTGGACAAACACCACCACCTAACCACTAGCACTATAAGCCTATAACTGCAATGTCAGCGTTGACACCACTGCAACTTGCAACGCCTAAGATTTGTAGCCCTAGAAGTTAGTTGATTAGTCAACTACCAAAGAAAAAGGTGCGAATGAGGATTTTTCTAGAAATCAATTTATTTCTTTCAAGCAATAGAGATATCCTCCTTGTGGAAACTTTATATCCATCTCAAAACCAAGAGTGGAGAGGTCCCAAATATTATTATCGAAAAGAAATAAAGATTTTCTATAAAAGCAATCTTTTAGTAAATGAGAGCGGGCGGGGAACTCACACAAGTAAGTGAAGGACCCCGTGGGGCCTTGATCTCCCATTCCTTACCCAAGCAATGTGGGACTACTCTAACACTCCTCTTCCCCTTCATCTCTCATGGAGGCAATTCTTCCCCTTTTTTCCCTTCTAATTAATCATTTCCCAGTGCCCTTATCCTTCCTTCCATCCTCCCTTCTCCTCCGACCGTCTGTTTCAATAAAAATTGCAACCCTATGGGTGCGTTTGGTATCGTCTTTAGCTTTATACTTTTACGCATTACGTTTATGAAACTTACGAAGCTGAATTCCACTGCTTTTTTTCTTTTTTCTTTTTGCAAAACTGAAAAGTAAGAAAAAACTCTTTGGTAAATAGATATTCTGTAAACATTAGAAATCAAAATGAGACATGTTTGGTAATGTCTCTATCTTTGTCGCGCAATAGCACCAGAATAACAGTTAACAATACCACACTACCACTACGCCCTTTGCCACCATTAAGTCCTTAGCTATCAGTCTGTCACCACCAAGGTACTAGTCACTTGTCAAGTCTCACACCAGCTAGTAACTTGAAAAAAAATAAAAGCAACAACAAAACAAAATATGAGACTATATAACTAACAATAAAGAAATGGTGGTAGAGATATTGGGCAGAAAATCAAGTGGAAGACGAGAATACACACAGGAAGCGCAGTTTCGACAGCTTGCCCAAAGTGTCTGGAATGGGACCAGAAAAACTGTTCAAGTAGAGATCCAAGCTCACCAAGTTCGTCAGATTTCCAAGGTCACTGGGAATTGGTCCACTGATATTATTACTGTAAAGTTCCCTGTCATTAACCAACTCATTCGTTTAATGCAGATGGTGAGTCTCAAAATATCACATACGATTCCAAATAAATTCGCCTAAAAACATGCATAAAGCCATCTACTGTCGAAGTAATTAGCCCCTTGAAGTGCGGTGGTCATGCGAATTATAAGGAGAACTAATCAGAACTGAAATGAACCCAGTATTCTAAATGCATCTAACATTTTTATGTGATACAACAGTGGGCTAAAACTTCTCATAATCAGCCCCTAGAAAACATTTAGAATGCAATTCGCAGAATATAAGTACATTGAAGAGCAGGGCATTAAAAGTTCTTCTGGCATAGTATTATCAAGTTCTCACAAAGCTGCACTGCAAGGTTTTCTTCTAAGGTTTACTTACTCTAAATCAAGTTATACAAATTCAAATGGAAAATTAGCAGCAAAGTTGCTACATAGCGTTAATTCCAATGAAATCTTCCACTTCTATACAAATCAGAATTTCTATTTTTCAAGATCTTTAAACATATAGCTCCGCCTGGTTCGTGCTTAAAGCCATATTTTTCTTTCCCAGTGGGTCCCAAGCCCGGATAAAGGAGGAGGATTGTGCGTTAGGTAGCTGATAGCTAGCACGTAAAAAACCCTTCAGATCTTTATGACATGAATCCAAATATGATAACAAGAAGATATGAGTATAATGGGTTTGTGTGAACAAGTGGCCCTTGACAGAGCTCAATGGAGGAAAAGGATTCATGCAGCCAACCCCAAGTGATTGGGACATAAGGCTCGATTTGGTTTGGTTTGGTTTGGTTAGATCTTTAAACATATGTGCAAAATATCATCATGCACAGTCACCGAGATGTCAGCCAAGTACACTGTACGAAACACCACAGAATAAATGTTTTCGATGCAGACAGCTCAATTTTTCTCAACAAAATTAAACTACTTAACTAGTTGGTGAAGCCTTAGTAGCCTACTACAGAAGATAACTGTCATTTGAGGTTACATAGAAACTAACAGTTTGCAGTATGTACAAGTGAGAACACGAAACCAGTAGCCAGTCAATACCAGAAAAGGGTAATAACTTTTTTTCTCAGGAGAAGTGCGTACTTGATGCCATTGTCTAGTTCAAAACCAAAAAGAAGGGGATGGTGTGTCAATTTAACATCTTGAAATAACACCAGCAACAAAAGAGAACTTACAAGTACTGTAGATTTTTCAGCATGCCAAGCTGTGGGACTAACTGACCAGATAGAGCTGCATTGCCAAGATCACTGGAAAATATATAGAAAGAGAGAAGGGTATCATACACAACACAATGGCTAACTCATTAGGTAACTTTGGAAAGTGCTTATGGCGAAACTTACACTCTAATAACACTATTATCATTGTTGCACGTAACATGAAACCATGTGCAGGGATTGACAAGGGTAGGATCCCAACTCTGCAGCACATTATTAGGATCACCCAAGTTGGCCCTCAAGCTATGCAAAGCATCACCTGTGTATAGATGCCATCCAAAGTAGTTACAGCCAGCTATAATAAATCGACAGTAAGATTGTAACACATGCTACACCAAAATTATGGACCACGTAGATCAAAGAGATCATTGCCTTCTTCAAATACCACAAAAAGAAGCAAATTTAACATACACGAGAGACATAAGTCTCAATATATGACACTGCAGAATTGGTGGAAACAGTTTGGAATTTTGGCAAGAAAGAAAAAGGGGAAAAAAATTCCTTTCTCCTTCTATTGGTTCCTATCTTGAGACAAAAAGAGAAATCTATGAGAAAATTTTCTTCTTCATACTTCTCTGAGTTCTCTGTTTTTCTTTACTCATTCTTTTTCTCTTTCTCCTCAGTAGTTTGCCTTCTTTATTTCCTATTGTTTCCCAACATACTCAAACAAAGAAAACTTATTTCCTTTCTCATTTTCCGTAATGTTCTTCGCAAGGCCTATCATAGGCAAAATAACCAACTTTCTCTACTATTTCTTTCTTACGTCTTTTGTTTTATTACTATTTCTTTCCATGACTTCCAAACACTCGCCAAGTAGTCCATGTTTAGTTGGACAACAAAGTATGAAGGCAATACACGGGCACATTGAGAAGGGACTTAACCAGTGATAAACTACAGCATGTTCCAAATATAGAACACAGTCATTGTTCTCCGGGTACCACCCATCCTGTGCGGATCGGACCACTACATTACAGGGTCCAGGAACATATTCACAAGTCATAATAAAGGAAGAGGCACACATCAAGATAAAGGAAACCATCAAATGTACCGAAACGGGAATCCAGAATATCAATTGAATCCAACATTTTCACTAATAGTTCAAGAATTCAAAACAATGAATGCTGAAAGGAAGAAAAATGAAAAATACTTCTACACATTTTCTTTCCAACCAATAGAAACTTCACCTTTCCAACCTAGTTTCTTTCCACTCCAAACATTTTGACAAGTTAAACAGGGAGCATGTAAGAAGTCACAGACAAAGAGGATCAACATGAGATAAATGCAGATTTCCTGTAACACTTCAAGAAGCACAACCACCACCATAACTACTGAAATTCCCCATTTTCTTGTGATTCAAACTAATCTCCAGTCAAGAAACAAACACAGATTAATCATTGGCAGAATGAAAATAAATAAAAGCACAAACTTTTTCCTTTCCAACTAAAAATGGACAAAAAGCTGAAAATCCAAGAAAAGAACATCAACACACCTTCAGTATTGGCATAAATGAACCTCAGTGGATGACCCAACAGTACCAACCACAACAGACATGATTTCAACACCACCTCTCTCTCCATCGCTGTACCTTATCCACCTACACACACATATCCATATCCAAATGTAGATCCAAATACCCAACACCCAGAACCCGCATTTCAAAAACCCACAAATCCTAGCTCTCAACTCACCCAAATCTCCACCTTTCTCGGCCCAAACCAGAATCTAAAGCAGATCTACGCACCCAACACCAGCACCCAACACCAACACCCAGTAAAGATTAAAAAAAGTAAAAACTTTATTTGTCTTTGAATTTATTTCCCTAAACAGAACCCTTGCTCTCTCTCTCTTCTCTCTTTCTTTCTTTCTCTCTCTAGCTCGCCCTGTGTCCAAAAAACCTTTTAGGCTTCTGTATCGCTATGCTTTTTCTCTCTCTAGGGGTATCTCGACCTCTCTTTCCCTCTCTACTCATATAAGTTGTGCGCCGAAGAGTGTTTTTAATGGGTACGTGTGTGAGTGTGCTTATCTATCTAACCTTTTTGGGTGCGTGCAGTGCTTTTCTTGAGGCTGCCCCAACGGTGGAGTGGTTGACCGAACTGCCCCATTTCTGCCAAACGACGTCGCGATTCGTATGAAGTCTCACATAGACATAGCGTTAATTACACTTTGCCCCTAGAAGTAGTATCACTTTGCTACTTTACCGTAAAACGAAAGGAATTAGCGTTGGCACTTCGAGTTTTTAATTGAATTTCAATTTGATCCAATTATTGGCTCTGCCCAATGTGACTCAAGTGTGTTGGGAAAAATGGTACTAATTGATACTATTATTGTAACAGTTTTTTCCTTGTTTTTTGAAATTTTATGAGATTCGTGTTCAATTTTAGATTCAATCATTCGGCTTGACAAACAAAATTTTGAAAGCAAATATTACGGAAAAAAACAACAACTAAACTTCACAAAATGAAAGAAGTTCAAAAAAATAAATACTTTTTCGCTCTCTTTAGACTTATTTTACCCTCTCTCTTTTTTTTTTAAAAAACTTTGATCCATCTTTCATAATATTTTGGCTCCTATTCTATGAGATTAATAGTAAATCTCAAAGAATTTGATAAAAAAAATAAACTTCAATAACACTAATTGTTTCTAGAAAAACAATATTAAGTTGTCCAAGTCTCACTCCACATGGATAGATGGACTCATTGCGAGTAAATCTTAATGCTGTAGGAATTGTTTTCACTATGTGGTTTCTCTTTGGATTACAATCCAATAGGACATGTAGTACCATAGGATGAATTGTGAATAAAATAATAGTAATATTACACGATCCACTCTAGGGATCATCGGATACAAGATTTAATTCGACTATTAAAAAAATTTAACTAGAGATCATTGGATACAAGATTTTCTTGAATATATAGTCCAATCTTATTGTACTCATATCTTCCCGAATAAAAGACCTTTGCAGGTATATATAATCCATACACGGGGATCCACCTTCGGAGATAAGCGCAATAAAAGTCCACAGCGGTGGACATAAAGGTGAAAATAATTTTTGAAGGGCAAACAAAGAAACAAAAAATACTTTGTAAGTGTAATTCGTGGGGGGAAAAAAACAAAAAAAAATAAAGTGTAATAACAAACCTTAATGCATACAACGGTAGGACCCCCAGATATGGGCCTCAAATCCTAGTCGATATTCTGTTTTGACATGGATTGGTTACGGATCGGATCACCTGTCCATTTTTATTGCACGCGGAAGAGAGAGAGAGAGAGAGAGAGAGAGAGACAGAGTCAACTAATTAGGACCACTTTTGAGATTTTGAGACCATTTTTGTCTAATTGTGTTTGTTGCTTTCCCTTAATTTGAAACAAATTTACAGTTTTGTTGTATTCAAATGTTGGACTTGTTTTTTTTTTTTTTTTTCCCGGATGTTCGGGAGTGTGTAACAGCTTTTGCGCACCTCAATAATCCCCTTCTTGATCGGGTCAAAGGCGGGGTTATTCACGCTTTTGTACATCTCAATAGTCCCCCTTCTTGATCTGGTCATACGCGGGGTTATTCACGCTTTCATTTTGGCATTTTAAAGTTTTGATTCTTTCTTTTTTTTGTTTTCCCTTTTATTTTTTGTTGTCTTATGAAATATTTTCTTCTCGTATGGACATATTTCCCATGTTAAAAGGAAAAAGAGCAAAAAAACATAAAGTTGAACTTGTACAAAATTAAATCTTTAACATATAAAGTTGCTTTTGCCTTATCAAACCGAAAGAAAAGTAAATTTAGATCTCGTTCCGCCAAGATTTTTAATTTTTAGGTACTTATTTTTCACTTTACGAGACAGATCATTCTTTCATCATACATCACCTTTAATTCAAAACATGGATCGAAATAAGATGGTTCAACAACATTTATACTCAACAATGCAATTAATACGAACCCAACCAACCTATTTCACCAAAAATGTTGCAAATTAAGGTTGACAAGATCTCAAAGAGTGAGCAACATTAAAAGCAAGATAACTTGTAGATTCAACATCCATGATGCTATTATACAAACAGGTAATCGAGAAACCGCAAGAGTTAGTCCGGTTGGTTGGTGTGTTTGTTTCTCTTCACACAATTGAACAGGGTTGGATTCTTGAGGTCAAGTCGTAAGAAAGAAATTTCTTTCTTAACTGGCCCGGAAAGAGGATTAGTCTAGGTGCGTATATATTGACCCAGATACCCCTGGCAGTCGAGAAAAGAAGAAAGAAAAGAAAAGAAAAGAAGAACCCGTTGTATGCCAAACCCGTAAAATCACTGGCTGGCCTTTATCAAATACCAATCGGGTAGATAAGTGATCAGGTTAGATTGGCCCAGTTAGAGCTCAAGGCCCAAAACAATTTTGGGCTTCAATCCTATGGACCTCTAGATCAAAAAATTCCCATGGACCTCATAATGGGTAAGACTTCATTTAGGAAAAGTGACGGCTAATGACGTATTTTGATAATAATACCTGTTAAGGACATTTTCAGCATTAACAAATGTTCTCAGCATGTCCTTGGCGGGTATTAATTATTAAAACACATCTTGGGCTGTCATTTTCCCCTTCATTTATAGTAGCAATCAGTGTTAGGGCTGATAGTTTTGAGATTTCGAAGAGTTTTAAATCACCATCTTTAGGGGGTGTTTGGTTCAGTAAGTTGCAGGTGTGACACAAATTAGAAAGAAAGGCTAGAAACACTCATTGAATTGTAGTGAAGGAAAATACCTCTCCCTTTTTTAATCTCTGTCAGAAAGCCCTTCACCAATCTGTGATCCAAACACGGCCTAAGTAAATCAGATATGTTGAAATTAGGAAAAAGTCACTCAATATTCAAGACAACTATCTATCCAATGACGAAACCATGATTTTACCCTAACAGTGGTGAAATGTATACTAAAAAAATCTAGTGGTGGGGAGACTATATTAGTTGGGCATAATTTTTTTTTTACATATAATAATTGCATTTTCTAAAATTCTTGTCGTGGCGGTCGCCGCAACTAGACCCCGATCCCATCCTTGTATCTATCCAAACTTGATGTAAGGCTCGACAAACTGTTGTGAATGGACCCTATTACTGAACTCACTTTAGTCCTTGCCAGGCAAGCTCCTGAGGTGAAAGTTTCAATTTTCACCAAAAAAAACATATTTATTTTTTGGGAAGTGATTTTGCCACTTCCCTTTGTGTCTATGTAAGATGATTTGTTTTATGAGAGAAAGGGAGTGACATTAACAAAAAGGGGCGTGGCAAAAATCAATTCCCTATTTTTTTTTATCGGCAAAAGTAACAATTTATTAAGAAAACGTGACAAGGGTACATCAAGTTGGGAGAAGGGGGAGGAGAATCCAACCAAAGGTTGGATAAAAGAAAAACGCCCAATTAGCCGAGTCCAAAACTCCTAAAAGGGCAAAGCCCACGCACCCAAATGGGCAAGGGTCAAAAAGGGCAAGCCAAGCCAAGCCCAAGAACCAAAATCTAATCCTAATTTGTGGCGAAAATGACGGCCAAGGACATGTTTTGATAATTAATACCCGCCAATGACATTTTCAGTATTAACAATTCATTTGATTGTTGTGGATATTAATTTCACCATCTAAACTGTTTACTTTTTAGGTCTGTCTGGAAAATATATGTTCAAGATCAAAAAATTCTAGTCAACAATTTGGACTACATTCGGCTCACAACAATAAATCACTAAGAGCATTTTCAAAGGAGGTATCAAATTTCTACACAAAATATAGATTTGGAGATACAAGTGGGAAGTTGAAGAGCCACTTGCAACACAAATTCTCCAAGAAACTTGCCAAACTTGAATTTTTTTTTTATACCCCTTTGACTTTATGGGTTCCACAAAATTTTTTTTTTTCGGAGCAAGGCAAATTTTATGAAGGAACCGAGCTCAAAGAACTCAAGGAAGTAGCCCACTTTGTCAAAGAAATATATTAATTCACCAATCACAACTCCTATAATTGATGATGTGATAAGTTCAATAGGAGACGGTTTCCTAGAGTTTTTCTTCCCAACTGCAGGGATGCAATTTACTAATTATTGGGCCTTTTTTTGGGCTCATCTCACCCAATCTGAATCATATTTATTAGAAATAGATTACTGCATGATCCGAAGACATTTGATTTCCACCCTCACTACATCGGAATCCAACATAGCCCATTTTTCAAGAACATATGACTTTTCATAATCTAATACTGTAGTGTGTATTCGATGCACAATTCAGATGTGAGATAAGCCCAAAAAAAAAAGGCCCTAAAATAAGCAAACTACAGGGAAGCCATCTCCATGCACCAATATGTATGTCACAGGAGGATTAAAATTGAGTTTTAAACAAGACCCATATGAGATCTAAGTTGGTTTTCCCATATGTATTTTACAGCATGGAGAGCAGGTGTTTATAAAGACAACTAGACAAGGAAGGAAAAGCCAGAAGTTATAGTACCTGCCAGTTGAGATAAAATTATTTCCACCAGTGGTGGAAACCAAGGGTTTTCCACTACGGCCCATTATGGGCTCCACAAGACATCTTTTGTTATAATCTGAACCGTCTATTTTGTAGGGTCCGTAGAATAGTATATCCACACAAAAATTGAGATTTATCGGACGTCAATAGGTATATTAAAAATCTACTTTCGATTTAGGAAATGGACAATCATGGATAGTTTAACTTCAAAATCTATGACCATCCATTCTGCAAACCAAAATTCAATTTTTGATATATCTATCGATATCAAATCAAGCTGATTTTTTTCATGGATGTACTACTCTATGTACCCTATAAGATGAACGGTTCAGATTAGAACAAAAAAAAATTTATCGGACACATAGACAGTGGTGGAAATCCCATGATTTCCACCAGAAGTGGAGAGAACATACTCTCCTGTCAGTTTCCCCTCAAGCTCGAGCAGGTAGGCTACTAGTTTCGATGTTTATTCCTATGCACATACTACAATTGTGTTTATTCCGAGCTGTTTGGCTATTAGAGAGAACCAGTCTCAAAAAACAACGAAAAATGAAATACAACTAATAAATGGTAGATGCAGAAACTGTACTTAGCGGGAGTTCGAATTGTACGTATTTCTTACAAAAATTTTATACCATAACTATACATGCTTCCTGTTAGATTTGGACGGAGATCGACGAGATACGTACTCCTGCTTACCCTTATTCTGCACGACAAAAAATTGCTTGATACCATAAAATTTTAGGATTATAAAGTTTGAGTTCAATTCAATTTTTTTTTTTTTTTTTGGGTGAAGTGGAAAATGTTTGAGTTCAATTCAAACCTAGGCAAACTTGACTCGACTTCTGCTCATCAAATTTTCAATGAGCTCGAGCTCGGCTGAAGTTCGCATTCAAAGTGGCCGCACCAAGTGTCCGCCCCTAAATATAACTGTATGAAACTTTGACAAATGTAGAAGTCTTCCACGTGATTAGCTGACTTGCTGATGGCATAGAAACGGAAACCCAACGTAGAAATTAATCTATCCACCGCAGGTAGGAAACAATACTTTTCCACCTCCGCCCATTGTATGCCCCGCCGAGTATTTATTGGTGTAATCTAAATCATTCATATTGTAAGACCTGCAAGGTAGTATTCCCATGCAAAAAATTAGCTTGATCAGACATCAATATGTACAACCAAATTTGAATTTTGGTTTATAAAATGCACGGTCTGATTCTGTAAATAATTATAAAGATAAACAATCCATTTTACAAAATAAAATTTAATTTTTTTATATACCTATTGATGCCTGATCAAGTTTATTTTTTTCGTGGATATACTATTATGTAGGGCCTACAAGATAAATGGTTCAAATAGTAATAAATACACAATAGACCCAAAAAGGCGGTGGTGAAAAAATAAGGTTTTCCACCATTGGCGGGAAAAAATATGATCTCGTATTATTAATGTTTTTTTACATAATAATACTATCAATAAATGAAGTGATATAATACCCCAAAGTTAGAGATAATGATACCTTTATCGAAGTAATTATTTAATGCTCCTAGGAGTACCGGGTGGAGTATCATGGCCGTGCGTTAGCCATACACTTGACAGTGGAATCTTTTTTTTTTTTTTAAATCAGCAAAAGTAACAATTTATTAGGAATAGAGAAAGGAATTACAATACAGCCAGAGGAACAAAGCTCACAACTACACTTGATGGTGAAACCTAATGAAAATGACCCCCGAAATATCGCATGGCTTTGCAGTTTGCTCTAGGATCAAGTGATAATTTTTTCCTTTGTCGGGGTGACTATAATACAAGGAGTGATATGGGCTTAAAGATTCATATTATTACCAAAAAAATTATAAATTAAAAAATGTTTTTTTTAGAGATTCAAAATACTGGTTATTGGGAGGACAGAGGGGTAACATTTCCCCAAAAAAAAAAAAAAACATTTCTAGTGACATGAAAGACACTATAGAGGAGAGAGGTGTAGTTTTGTTGAATACTTCATTTATGGTTCTACTGAAGACCGAGGTAGACTGCCAACAACCGCTGCAGAGTCATTCATTACAAAAATTGAATTGAATACAGAAATGATACGGTCCTGAAAACCCAAACCATACGGCGCAGAAAACCCAAACCAAGGAAACCCTCAAGGAAAATAAATGAGCGGTTAAGATTTAAAAAATTCGTTCAAGATAGAGTTCTAGACTGTTGATTTGTTTGTCCGGAGGGTTTTCTGTTTTGGGTGTCATGGACTTCAATTGAATACTCTAGGAGGAGGAGGGAAGGAGACAGCTTAGTCACGTAATACTTTAAAATGGCTTTTCCTCTCCTCTCAATCATCGCTTTGCACTTATGCTTTCAATCCTCATACTCCCGATTTTAGTTGTTTAAAATGTTTTTGAAAGACGCTTACCTTTTAGCTATGCGTGCTTACGCCCCTGCACCCACACTCGCATTATGTGACTTAGGGAGAGAGGCATATAAAAGAGGAGGAGGAGGTGACAAGATGTCATCAGAGAACCTAGAAATAATGGAGGATGCTACATCAAAAAAGGAAGTGAAAAACAGTACAACAGTTATTGATAATACCCCATGGTATTGTTATCTTGGAGAAGCTATAAGGGTTTTTCTGAGGTGCTTGGGCTTTGAGAATCACGAGTCTACAAAATCTAGGGACGAGAAGGAGGTGGTGGAGGAGGACTCTTTTTCTTCTATAATAAGTTCAGAAAAAGATGGTGAAAATTGTGAAGGAGTAAATGAACCAAGTCATGCTGTCCAAGATTCTTCTGGTTCAAACGCTGGAGGAGGGGGATCAGGAGCAACGGATCCAGCAGCTTCGACGACTGACGACCCAGATGCAGCTGATTCACCTTCCACACCAGACCCTGCTTTAGCTTCTCCTGCTATAATATCACTTGTAAGACCATCTCTCTCTCTCTCTCTCTCTCTCTCTCTCTCTCTCTCTCTCATGGAGTCATTCTTATTATCCTGTTCAATTAGGGTTTTGAGAGAGATTTTTTGAAAGTAATGAGTGAAGAGAGAGATAGAAAAAATTTATTAGAGATCACGCTCAGGTTTTGAAACCCAAAAACGAACAGGGCTAATTGTGGGAGCTATAAACTTTGTGATAGAGCACATACCGATGTTTGATTGTGTATTGACAAGCTCCTCTCTTTCCTATCATGTGTGCAGAATCTATTCATAGAATTTTTCGTAAGCAATACTATTAGATTGCATAATGCGTCCACCCCGTATCAAATTCTTTGACCGTTAACCCCAACAGGTTAATCTGATGGTCAAGACTTTAGAATTTAGGGATTTACTTCCTCCTAAGATATCAAGTTTGAAATTTCTCAGATGCTAACAATTCCTTTGGGCCTATTCTTCGTTTTATTTCGGCCCCCACAAGTGGGCGATGGGATTGAATCTCCAAAATTAGTCGAGGTACGTGTAAGATAGCCCGGACACCTGAGTTATCAAAAAAATTATTTGACATTGATATAAGTTGTTTAATTTCCAAGTTTTTTTGTTTGTTGTGGTAAATCAAATTTTATACCAGCAAAAAGAACCTTTACAGTGGGGACTACAGGGGTATGCCCCCGGGCAACAATATCATAACTTGTTTCTAATTTGATATAGCTGTATGTAATTTATGTATGTACTTTATTTCATGGATTTTATTATGAACTTAAATGTTTTTTCTGAAGCGCTCGCATCAAGTTTTCGAACATAATATGCTGTTTAAAACATTCAAGCTACTCTAGATCGATCGGCTTGATCAAAGCTCATTTGTGATCGCTTTGTCTCATTAACAAGCCAAGCTCGAATATATTTTTAAAATTCGTTAAGTTTCAAACCAAACTTCAACAGTAAACTATTTGACTCTTTCGGTACGTTTAACAGCCCTGGGTACAGTACTCTGCATGAGTAACCAGATTTGTTTTTTCGCGTAGTAGTAACTAGAGTATTTGATGTTGTATTGTAAATGAATGCAGGAAGATACTGCAACAACAGCTGCGAGGAGATCTTCACGGCCACCTATTAACTCTGGAAGTGGCCCTCAAACTAACTGATCGAACCTGTCTCTCCGTCCGTCTCATTTTGTTTGCTTTCTATAGGAGACCGTGCCATTTTGAACTTGAAAAATAAATTACTTGCCAAAATAATTTTTTGAATTTTTCTTTGCATCATTCGAAAGATCTCGAGTATTTTGACTGGTTTCAAATTAAAAGTTCGGAAAAAATATGCTCGAAAGCACGTTATTTTTCAAGGTCAAAATGACACGATTTTACGTCACAAGCATACAAAAAGGGACGAAAGGAGTAATACATTTCCCGTATGTAGGTTTTGATGTTGTTAATTTGTGGTTTTCATTTTTCTTCTTTGGCTTCAACTTCCCGTTTGACTCAGAGACTAGGCCTTGTGTGATATAGCAAGGCATGTGTTTAGAAAGAACTCTGGATATGTGAATTCTGATGGCGAATTTTGAAGCCAGGCTTGTTTATTTGCTCATAGCGACTCTATACAATCTCTACAGATACACTAAGCGCGCCTATGGCATACAACAGCGAAGTCAGGATTTATCAGTCTACTCGAGCAAATCTTTCGATTTCGTTCAATACTCCGAAAATTAGGCAAAGTTGTGGTGAAAATTAGACAAAGTTTTGGTGAAATTTAGAGAAGATGGTAACCACCTCATGCACAGAGTGCAATTTTGTTCACCCTCCTTAAAAGAGGGTGAATATTACCTTCGCTGTCATTGGTTGAAATGGTGTAGACCCCACCACAAAGTGATGTCATGCTTACCATGAAATACATTTTTTGGTAAGCATGACATCATTTTATGGTGGGATCCACATCGTTTCAACCAATAGGAGGAAGGGTAATGTTCACCCTCTTAAGTGAAGGGTGAACAAAACTCAACTCTCATGCACATATCCCTTTTCAAAAGCTTAATAAGTTCCCTGCAAAGTAGGGACTTCTTGGGGCTCAGATTGTTCTAGCTCAAGTCGTAAGTAGCGTTAATAACTTGGTTTGTATCGAGAGTACGTTGCGTTTGGACTCTCCTCAACCCCCGCTAACCCATTATGTATACGTATATGACTGGAATGAGGAACGGGAGAATCCATTCACCACAACAAACTTTAGAGAATCTGGATACGTTCGAATTTTAGAGAATTCCAATCAACTATATTTTCTACATGAACGGCAAAATCAACAGGTCTCATATCAAACCAGTGGCTTCAAAATGGGGCCGGAACGATCTGACATAAGCTAATCGAAACAAATTATCAGATTGCATAATCTACACAAACCGCAACTTCATAAGATGATGAATGCAATTGTAATTTTTTCACCAGACCCCAATCACCCTCCGTGTGAGAGAGGCTCAGTAAACTGGGTCACCTGCGTCTTCATCTATTTCAGTCCATTCACATAAAATTGGGAACTTGTTTTGGGTGGCGCACTTCAGTCCATTCACATAAAATTTGGAACTTGTTTTGGGTGGAGTGCGCCAGGCCAAGACAATAGTGCAACACCAAGGCGACACGCAAAAGACCCCAATAGCAAGCTATTGTGATGAGCCTCTTCCCCTTAAAAAATTAATTTAATATCATGTGAGCCAATAACCCACGTATCAGATATTAAACTGATAAGAACAGATACTACACTTGATCTTAGCCAAAAGGCCGAGAAAGGTATGAGTTTTCCCTCTTTCAACTGCTTCTTTTATTAGTCTGCTCACCTCTCTCTCTTTTGGTGCTTAGACGATGTGGGAAGCAAAACATAAAACTGGAGCCTTCTTCCTGGGGCAGCTCTCTCTCCGTGTAAGCACTTCCTCCCTAATTGGGAAGGCGCCAGTTTAGATAGAAGTACATTGGAGCATTGACATAAGTTATTGGGAATGAAGATATATAACATAGCCAGTTTAGAAAGGACTCCTGGATATGTGATTTCTGAATTCAAATTTTGAAGCCAGGCTTGTTTATTTGCTCATAGTTACTCTCTACAATCTATCTAGACATGCGTTTCTGCTAACCTATATGGTTTAGAGCTTATGTTTTTACGAATTTTTAGACAGATCATTCTCCTCACATACATTAACTGAAGTATCATTTAGGAAAAATAATTGAACTTTTACCATTAGCCTGTAGTCTATGCGGAAACGCACTCCGATGGACCGATGGCACGCACCAGTGAAATCATGATCTTTTCGAGCAATATTTTCGGAAATTTTTTTTAAAAAAAATAGTTTTTTCCCAATAAAAAAAGTATCAAAAACTATTTTCTATTTCTAGATTACTTTCAAAACTATTTTTTGAAAAACCATTCCCTACTATTCACAGTTTTTAGTTTTTTGTAATTTGAAAAAATGATGTGACAAGTTTTGGCTATATAATTTTGATTATGTCATTATAAATATCTACATTGCTAACCTTAGCAATTTCTTAAATGAATAATCAAAAGCTGATGTGGTAACTTTTGGTTATCAATTTTTGATTATAGCATTGTGGATACCCTTAGACCCCATTTCCTCTTTTTTTGGTTTTGCCTTACTCAAATTTTTTTCGCAGTTATTAGTTTTACGCCTCACTTTTTTACTTTTTCAATTCGTCTTGTCAGGCGTAAAATTAACAAATGCGAAAAAATTCAAATAAGGACAAAACCCAAAAAGTCCAAAAAGTTCCTATTGGAACAATGTCTTATTTATGGAGAGTAGGTCGATGTGATTTTTATGAAGGGTGGATAAATAAGATGAAGGGTGGATAAATAAGTACTCTGTTGGTTTGGATGAGAAGTTAAAAAGAAAGGGATAAAATAGTAATTGGATTGGATGATTATTAAAATGGATAGATAAGATTGTTTTGTAATTAAAATAGAGGGATAAGGTGAGGGGAGGGAAGGGGGGATGAGGAGGGCGTCATCCACCCAGACTAATTATAGACTGCTTTGAATACCCACTGAGTTGGATTAAATCGTTCCACCAATGGAAAGGACAAAATAATCTGGATGTCAAGTTTCCTGCCAAACTAAGACAAAAATGTCCAATCAAGCCCTTATCCAACCAGGCTCTAAGGATAAGTTTGGATTAAAAAGTCAGGTGACTTATTTTTGTCTTTATTCATTTTTTTTTTGCATTTGTTTATTTTGCGTTAAACTTTTGTAATTTATTGATTCATCTCCTCGAGAGGTAGCGAAAAAGTAAAAAAGTATGATCAAAATATATACTTTTTTGAATAAAGAAGAAAATAAGTCAAAAAGACAACTTATTTGACTTATTTTTGTCTTTTTTAAAAATTTACGAGTTTCAATAAAAAATTTATACTTTTCTGATTTCTCTCACCAAGACAAATCAATAAGTCACAAGAGTTTGATGCAAAACTAACAAATGTGAATTTTTTTTGAATAAAAACAAAAAATAAGTTACTATTTAACTTCCACCCTAAATATACTACGTGACCTACGTTTCTTTTTTTAAAATTGACAATTTCTCAAGTATCATTTCTTTTAGTTCATGAAACAGCAATTTGGAATGAGAGAATCCATTCACCACAAACTTCAGAGAATTCGGATGCATTCATATTTTATAGATATAGAATTGCGATTGTAATTTTCCATAACATAAAATTTGGAGCTTGTTTAATTTTGGGTGGGATGCGCCAGGCTAAGGCTATAGTGCAACACCACGGCGACGAACGAGAGACCCCAATAGCAAGCTATTGTGATGGGCTCTCCCCTCAAAGAATTAATTTAATATCATTTGCTTGGTTTTGCATATATATGAAAATATTTGCCAGCATATATGAATTCATGCTCCGGATCTTGATATAGAAAAAATGGATTTTTTTTTTTTAAATCTGGAAATCTAAATAATAGCAGCAACTTCATGAAAAATTAAACAGAACCACCAATTTCATGAGGAGAATAATAGAAACCCCTTTAACTTGCAATAGTCTACTTTTTAAATTCTCCATATATTTCTCTTGCCATCATACGTACGAATAGCAATGGCCTAGGACTTGCACGTAACGATAAAGAAAAATCCACACGTAACCAAGAAAGTATTTGAACAAAATGCAGCTTCATATACATATAAGATGATGAAGCATGTGTCAACCCAATCACCCTTTCATATAAGAGGCTCAATAAAATGGCCGTTTGCGTTGAACGTTACATAAGTCCCAACTTCCAAATTACGAACGATTTAAGCAAATGGTCACAACTATCACAGTGGCAATAAAACAGAGCCAAAGTTTATGAAACTTGAAGGATGGGCTTCTATGTGAAGTAGATTAAATTCCCATCTAAGCAGCCTAGCATACAACGCTCACCACCAGTATCTTTCCTGTAATTGCTTTGATCTTGTCCTTGATCACCACCTAACCCCAAAAGCAAATCCTATACGTTTTTTTTTTTTATAAAAGAGAAATCAATTATAAGATTCTGTGGAAAACTTATATCAATCCTCAAAAATCCAAAACTAAGGAAGTCGGTTTAGCTCTGTATTTAGAAGACTCTAGCTTATCTTAAATCAATATTTCAAGTGGTCGGTAGATTCGTAGAATGACCAGCTAAAGAAACTCACGTGTTGAATTTCTGAATCTCAAGCTATTGAGTAAAGAGGCAAACATGGATATCAATTCATAAGGTCTGACACTCTATGTGGTTTGTAAATTGTAAGTTGGTATATCTCTCTGTATGCTTACATTTTGGATGGTTAATCAGCTTATTTGATGCTGTAAATTAATGTAGGATGATGCAGCTGCAGGAAGAACAGCTGGGAGGAGACTTTCAAGACCACCTAGTAAACTCTGATCTGGAAGTGGCCCTGCATGGGACTAACTGATCCAACCCCAGCCCTCCTCTAGCTTTAATTACTTGCACCCCATAATTTCATCTTTGTAGAACAGGGCTAAGCGATCTGCCGAAGCTGTGGGATGTAAAAATATATCGGTAGGTGTTAGTAATATATATGTTGGTACATATATTACTAGTACATATTAAATTCATTTCTTTTTTTTTTTTTTGGTTTCTTTTCGTTATTTTTTTTCCCCTGGGCTTCGACTTTCTGCATGATTGAGAGACAGATTAGGACTTGTGTTGATATGCCAAGGCAAGTGTTTTAGAAAGCACTCTGGACATGAATTTTCTGAATGTAAATTTTGAAGTCAGGCTTGTTTATTTTCTCATAGGTATTGTCTACATACAATATATATTTAATGCAATAAACCAATTTTCACCAGTAAAAAATCATGATTCAGTGTCGTTGGGCGAATATTTTGTTTTCGTAAAATACCCCCCAAAACTATACAAAGTTATGGCAAAATTTAGGTGGCTTGAGTTAGCTTTAAGGGGTGAGATGGTAAACTAAAACTTATGCAATTGTAACCACCTCATGCACATATCCATTTTTTAAAGCTTAAGATGTTCCCGTCAAATTAGCAACTTCTTGGGGTTCAAATTGTTAATCTCTTAACCTTAGATCTGGATCAGGTGGTAATTAAAGAGCTAGCGTTGATAACTTGGTTCATGTTGAGAGTTTGACTCTCCTTATCCCACGCTAACCCACCAAGATGGTAAACTTAAAAACTTAAATCAATCTTAACCACCTCATGCACATTTCCCTGTTTGAAAGCTGAATGTGTTCCCTTCATAGTAGGAACTTCTTGGGGTTCAGATTGATAATCTCCGAACTTGAGGTCTAGCTGAAGTCGCAAAAAGAGCGTTAATAACTTGGTTCATGTCAAGAGTTAGATAAATATATGATGTACTTTTCTTCTTCATAATTCGACACTTTTCGAAGTACCATTGGTTCTATTTCGTCAAACAACAATTCATAATTTCTAGCCTAGTACTGCAAAGGTAAATGGGAAATGAGAGAATCCATTCGCCAAAAGTATTAAGAGAGTCCGGATGCATTCATATTCTAGTGAATCCAATCAACTATGCTTTCTTCATGAAGGTGATTGTATTTTCCTTTTTCTTTTTGAGAACCTCGAATCTTCGAAATCTGGGGAGGAGAAGGAGGTGGTGGTGGACTCTTCTTCTTCTTCTATAAGTGCAGAAAATTGTGAAGTACTAAAATGTAGCAAGTGCTGTCCAAGATTCTACTTGTTCAGACGCTGGAGGAGGAGGGGGATCAGGAGCAACGGATCCAGCAGCTTCAACAACTAACGACCCAGATGCAGCTGATTCACCTTCCACAGCAGACCCTGCTTTAGATTCTGCTGCTGTATCAGTTGTAAGACCACCTATCCCTCTCTCTCTCTCTCATGGAGTCATTCTTAACTCTTAAATTCATTTATCCAGTTTGGTTTTGAGGGAGGTTTCTTGATAGATAGAGAAAATTTATTGAAGACGTTTTCAAAGGTTTTGAAACCCTAAAACGAACAAGGCTGATTGATGTGGGAGCTAGCTATATACTTTGTGATAGAGCCCATACCGAAGTTTGATTGTGTATAGTCAACCTCCTCTCTTTCCTATCATGTGTGCAGAATCTACTCTTAGAATTTTTCATAAGCAATATTAGGGTCGTTTCCACTAAATTTTTGGTATAAAAACGTAGGCAACTTTACTATTTTATTCACACTAATCAATAAGTTTTGACATTTTATCTTGTTATTCCCATTAACTAACAACTTGTCAACAACTTATTTCTCAATAATTTTTTCACTCACATATCTAACTACAACTTATTCACTATCGGAAACAACTTGACATTTCTCAATAACTTATTCACTATCGAAAATAACTAGCAACTTGATTACAACAAATTCTTTCTCAAACCTTTTCACTACCGAAAACGCCTCCTAAGATTGCATAACGCGTCCACCCCATATGAAAATCCTTGACAGTTAATCCCAACGGGTTGGCCTGGTGGTCATTGGTTAAGACCTAAAACTTAGGGGTTTGCTTCTTCCTAAGATCTCAAGTTTGAAATTTCTCAAGTGTTAACAATTCTTTTGGGTCATGTCCATATGAAGCTTTGTTCTGGCATTAATTGGGCCCCCGCAAGTGGGCGTGAGATTGGCTCCTTAGAATTAGTTGAGATGCGTGTAAACTTGACCGGACACCTAAGTTATATATATATATATATATATACATACAGTCAGGATCCTATGAGGAATCCCTTACAGCCTTACCGTAAGGAACTCCCCTTTTTTTGTGTATTATGTATATACACGAAAAAAATGGGTTTTTGATCCAACCATCTTACACACATCAGATGCCATTAATTTTCTCGAAGGCCCCCCTCGGTTTTCTTTTTATAGAATTTTTGGACTGCTTGAATCGATCGTCCGGTGACCAGAGACGGCCGACTGAAACCGTCGGTACGATTTCGATCCTCATGGGTCGGTCCTCATAGCAGGACTCTCTAAGCAAGAAGATAGACGGCCAGTGTACAACCGAAGTAGCCCACAGAAGTTCAAACCTCTTGACTTGCAGTTCTGACAGCCCTATATATTCTTGCAAATATTAAATAGTGAGCAACAAGCATAAAGTTAGAAGTGACCGTGACACCTACCATACTTCGATGTAGCCATGGCAACATCGAATCAGCTGGGAGATAAACATGAGTAGCCTTGGCAGAGTATCTGCAAAGGCCTCCCACAAGTTGAGCTTGAGCAATAGCCATAGTTTTAAATCTCGGTATCGGTCGCCGTTGCGGTATCGATCACGGTATATCGGTATCGGGACGTATCAGTGATACGTTGCGGGAATCGGATGTCGCGGTCGTGAATTTTTAAAAATCATCAGTAATATATATAAAACTTGAAAATATACTTTTGCCCCCAACATTGGCTTAAATTATCACATTTTAATTAATTTAAGACATGTAATAGCCCATTCTCTTCATGTGAAATATCCGATAATTTATCAAAACCCGTAAGTCAATAAGATTTTAACTTTCAACGGCAGGTAAGCATTTGGGTTTCAACTTTCAACTTTCTTTCGAAGACAAGATCCACAATTTTTGGAAAAAAGCTGTGAAAAGTGGAAGATGCTCTGTTTTTTTTTTACCGAATCGGGAACCGGTCCAGGCGAATCGGTTACAGACCGATACGTATCGGGTATCGGCCGGTTCGGTTGTGATTTTCAATCTTCCCTTTATATCAGCTCATATCCGAATCGGCGCCCTCAAATCCCGGTACAAACCGGCCGATACGGTTTGTACCGGCCGATTTTCAAAACTATGGCAATAGCCTGAGCTAGCCCCTCTAACAGCACAACTTCAGGAAGAAATGTCAAACTTAGTGGATCATTGTCATACCCTAAACTACCAAGGCCATAAGAAGTGAGATAATAGGGTCAACGCATATGGTCTCAAAACGCCATGTTGAAAATTTTCTAGGAGCACATCGAGTTTTCAATAAGCTAATTACAATCCTAGTAGATTTATCACCTTGATATTATGAAATAGACCAAAATAGATACTCGAAAAACTGATTTGTTAATGAGGTGGCAGTGAAACATAATATCTCGAGAACGTAATAGTACATGTGTGTTGAAATTCGTCCCACATGCGTTATTTATCACCTTGAAAACTAGTATAAAGACTGGGCTGCCTCCTCATTGCCAATTGATTTTAAATTAGATGCTTCAACATGGTATTAGAATTAAGTTTTCAGAGGCTTTTCCCCTTTGTTTTTGCCATAACTGCACTTTGTTTCGCTGTGATCCATATGTTCCGAATCCTTTCTTGACCTCTCTACATGCAAGTTGGGAGTCGCATGTGCGGGGTAGTGTTGGAATTTGTCCCACATGGGTTATTTATCACCTCAAAAACTAGTTTATCAGCTTGGGTTGTCTCTCCTCTCATTGCCAATTGGTTTTGAGTTGATGCTTCAACATGGTATAGCAACATGGTATAGCATCCAACTCAATACCAATTGGCAATGAATAGAGAGGCCGCCCAGACTCATATACTAATTTTGAAGGAGATAATTAACCAATGTAAGACAAACTCCAACATTTCCCCGCATATGCGACCCTTGACTCGCACGTGGAGAGTTAATCAAACGATCCATAACACTTGGATTAGAACAAACAACGGTACACTTACGGCACAAACAAGGGGGAATGAAGTTTTTAAAATCCTAGCTTTGATATCATGTTATAGCATCCAACTCAATACCAATTGACAATAGAGAGGCCGCCCAGGCTCATATACTAGTTTTGCAAGATAATTAACCAATGTGAGACAAACTCCAACAACGTGCAACTTTACTGTGATTTTTTTATTTTTTTGGACTTGAAGTATTAAATATACCAACTGTCCAACAATGTGCAACATCTGAAGTCTCAAAGAAGAGAGACATACCTGATCCAGCAGCATACCGGCGGAGCTCCAACATGAGAGAGGAAAATAAACATGATAGCACGCACATCCCAAGGAGTAGCGATTATATCATCTTGATTCCGAACCAAGTGGGACCCAACACACGCAAACATCCCATCTTTTCATCAAGCCGAGAAGAGGCTTCACTTTCACAACATGGATCCATCGCCCATGTGAGTGGAATCACCAAATCACAAGTCACACTTTCTCTTGGGTGGCCAACAGCCAACCTTGAGTGACTTGGACAGCAAAGGCATGATCATCCAACAGCAGCGAAGCCCAATTCTATAGGTGACTTGGGCAAGTAGCTACGTTTAAGGACCAACAAATACAGACAAAGTAAATAGCAGACAAATGATATAAGCCAACACATATGACATTATCAACTAAACCCAACCATGAAACTTGCAGTAACAAAAGTTCTATTTAAAGCACCACAACAAACACAGTCTCACTAATAACTTATTGATTACACTAACATCAGCCTTTACTGAAAAATGCCAACAAATTTAGACGTTCAACACACTTTTTGCACTTCAATTCACCTTCATATGCTTCTATACAACTTTCAGATACTCCAACACTGTTATGAAATCGTAACCACAGCCCATGGCTAGCATTTTCTATCGTTTATTCAACAATATTGTTGGCTTATTTTTCTTATTCTTTTTCTACTTCTCCTTTGCAACAGCGCAACACAAAGGCTGCAAAAACCAAAGATGGTACTCTCATGCAGCGCCAGCAGCTGGATCAGCAATGCATTTTGCTTCAAGTGTTTTTTCATATTCCTCAATGGATTTGAAGAGCTCCGAGAAGTTTCCCTTGCCAAATCCTCCACAACCACCCTTTTGATATGCCTTCCCTTCATCGTCCTTGAGCATGCACCCTACTCTTTGAATTATCTCTATAAACAGGGTTGGCCTGCTCAAGAACATACAGTACAAGGATCAGAGCACACATATCATGTTCACAAACATCTACGTAGTAGATCATATGCAAGGAGCAAACTTGAACACTTCCCAGCATTTCATCAGAAGATTGTGGTAACAAAGGAACATGATATGCATCTAATTACAAATCTTAGCAAGATTACTAAGTTACAATTACATATCTGGAATGCTTTGTTGGCGGTGAATTATACAGAAGCATCACATAATTGGAAGCCCCAAACAAACAAGGAATCTTGTACAAAACGGTCAAGCCTCCAAACAAGAAATACATCATACATCAAACTCCCCATTGCACTGGTATATCCACTTCTTTTTTCTTTTTCTCTCTTTTTTTGACAAGTATTCCACTGATATATCCACTTCAAAATAGGCTGAGGGTGTCCACTGTCCAGATAAAAGAATCCCTAATAATTAGATTTGACTGAGAGCAAATCATCGTCCTGGCTGCAACAGTTGTCTTCCCTAGAGAAGGAATACAGTAGTTGCCATCTGTTGTCACAAGGTGCATAATACCATGCTCACCAGGCAATCGTTCATAACACAGCCTCCTGTCTAGCGTGCCTATCGTTATTGAACTTAATAATTAGACTTAATCCGCATCAACCATCATTCAAGATCAACTTGCATGGGTAGAGATTTTTTTCCAATTGGCCATTACACGAAGAGAATATACCTGAGTGTGATGCGCAGAAAACTTAGCGGGCTTGTCCTGTTTGGGTTTTGAGGGAGGTTTTAAAGTGTAATGAGTGGAGAGAGAGATAGAGAAATTTATTGGGGACCGTGCGCAAGGGTTTTGAGTATCCCAAACGAACAAGCTCAGCATGTTTCGCTCCAGACAACAATTACTCCAAAATACAACTGCTTCAAGCTATTGGATACCAAAGCACAAAAAGCTACAAGCCAAGTCTGCTTTCAAAACATGACCAATATCGCTTAGATATAAGTTTGAACCCAAAATCAACAAAGAAGAATTAAATAGAAAGTCAATAGTTCAAAGTTTTGCTCATTCAACAAATTGGGTTTCGCCTTAAACCAAGATAGATTGATTCACATATGACTAAAGAAAGACACAAGGCTAGGTTCGAATGCCTTTAATCTTTCAGTAGGAAGAGGAATCTGATTAATAGGAATCACAATCAGCCATAGGGTAAGCTTATGGCTGAGATAATTCCAACGAAATGTTTGGATTAATTCTGGATATTAGCCAGTGAACATTTTTTAAAGAAATTAAAGTACTTAGTTTGAGAATGTGGTTCCCTGTTACACAGGTCATCAAGAATCACTTTTCTACTTCAATCCGTTTCAAATGATGCAGGAATCATGAGAATCTTAGAAAAATATTAGCATCTCCTTCAAGATTCTAGTCATAAAGTAAGCTAAAGGTTTTCCGCATTCAGAAAATCTGGCTTGACCTTAAACCATGATGTATGTACTCCCTGCAATGAGCCAAAGACATAACCGATAATCATAATTGTGGTCCTTAACGTACCTATCTCCAACAGGCTTGGTGAATATCTGGAGTAATGTCCCCTGATCATCCCTATCCACCAAAATCCCCAACTTCTCGCATTCCTTAATCTGCTCATCACTCAGCACATCCGCCACCCTGTTCTTCAAGTTTTGGTAATAAGTAGGCGGCGGTGACGGCATAAACTCAAACCCACCAACCCCACTCCGCTGCCTCATCTCCCGCAACGTCCTGAATATATCCTCGCTGGCCAGCGCCAAATGCTGCACCCCGGGGCCCTCATTGTGCTCCAGATATGTCTGTATCTGGCTCTTCCTCTTAGTCCCAAATACCGGCTCGTTCATCGGCAACAACACCATCTCATCATTGCTAGCCAGCACCATAGAATTCAACCTGTTGGAACATATTAATAAAATTATATAACATAATTCATTCATTCAATTTACCGTTCCAAATTTAGTGACCTGCACCATCGAGTTTTCTACATCTCGTTCTAAATTTTTTTACTATATGTGTTCACCCCCACAGTTAAAAATTATGTGTCCATTCTCTGAGGTGACTGAATGGGTTTTGTTCAAGTAACTGTCAATTTATCGTAAAGAAATGTTTGCAGCTTTCTAGTTTTTTGCTAACCACAGTTGGAAATGTTTTATAGTAATTTGCAGCTTTCTAGTTTTTTGCTAGCCACAGTCGGAAATGTTTTATAGTAATGAGCTAGTTTATTAGTATACCGATGCAATAATACCAATGTCTCCAAAGAGAGGAACGACATCCAGCATTTTGTGGGTACTTAATGGAGTATTTATAATTAAACCATGCCTGTTGAAAGCACGGCCAATGGGCCATAGTACCGTGATTTTTGAGCACTTTTTAGCAGTTTAGGCAGTCATTGACTCGTGACTCGTTATACGCTACCATTAAAGATCATGTCAGAATAACACTCCTTGACGATGTAGATTGTATGTCCAACACGCAACAATTACGGCTTTTTTTGGTTACTTTTTTCCCCAAAAAATTGGAACATATAGTATACAAGTTACATATTTTTTCAAGACTCAAAGCACACACCAGCTTATTTGTTATTGGGTATTCTTTTCTTTATAAGTTTTCCAGTTCTTCTTTACAGAAAAGGGATTTTTTTATTTTATTTTATAAAAGCAATGGAAAATGCTAAAAGAGTCTGAAAGATACAGGTAAAAATAAAAGCATGAAGTAAAAAAATCAAACAGGCCGAATAAATCCATTTCGGTAACATAATTAAGTAGCAAAATTTTATTAAACTCTCTCGTTGGTCCCCCATCTTCGGCCTAATAAATCATTCATCTATTTTGCTTATTGATTTTTTCGCATAAAAGTTTTCCAGTTCTTCATTACAAAAAGGGGAAATTTTCCATAAAAGTAATGGAAAAAGGCAAAAACCAAATTTGAGTTTGTCTACTTGAATCCAACGGGCCCAACAAATCCTTTTCCATCTCCAGCCCTTGCTCTCACTGCAATCGTTGACTCAAACACATACTTTGCTCTTCACAATTTACAATTACGCCTTTAATGAAGCTTTTTCCTCAAATTTACACTTAAATTTGAGTTTGTCTACTCGAATGGTACATGCCAAATGAAGCTTTTACTCAGATTTGTACTCAAAATTTGAGTAAAAAGAACAAAATCAACTCCCCTATTGGACTCCAACTTATATCAAAGTGAGTTTTGCTCAAATTTCTACTCAAATCAAGGTAAACTCTGATTTCAAATTTTAAAAGGCTATTTTGTGCCTCTCAAATTTTTAATGAAACATTTACTCAAATTTATTCTTAGATTTGGGTCACCCACTCGGGTACAAGTTTCATACCAAATGAAAGCTTTTACCCATATGCTTAGATTTGAGTTTATCCATTCGAGTACGAGTCTCCTATCAAACAAAGCTTTTACCTAAATTTGATTAAGCGCAGGAGATGCTCTAAAAAAATTAACCAGGGTTAACCCCGAGGAGTTGGCTTGGCAGTCTTGGCCTAGGGTCTGTTCCATCCTAAGGTGTTGATTCCCCTTGCCAGCTACTCTTGGGACCATCTCACCCGACGCGTAAGCGTCGTGAAACGGCTGTAGGGAATAGTCCAAGGCGCACAAGCTGCCTCGGGACACCCTGCGTTACCAAAACAAAATTAAAAAATTAACCAGGGTTTGATACAACTAACCCGCTCTCGTTCGTCCCCACGTCCTCCGCTGTGAACTCAGCAAACTCATGAAACCCGGTGAACCCCTTCACATACTCCACCATCGGCGCCAACTCGTGCACGTTCCCCACCGCATGGTCCAGCCTCCTTATCCCAAAATCCAAATCCGGATACGACGCCGTTCCGTCCATCTTCTCAAACCCGGGCAAGAACCCATCCGGGTCACGGCTAGGGTTTCCAAAACTCACGTACCTCAGGACGACGTCGCCGTACAGCTGCACCTCGGCAATAACGGCACCGTCTGATGACAGGGAAATCGGTGGGGCCGAGGGCTTGGCGCCGTGGGCGAGGCTGACGGAGTAGGCCTGGGCGGCGTCCTGGACTTCGAGAGCGATGGAGCGGACGGCGAGGCCGTGGGAGGCGGCGAAGGAGCGGCAGGCGGAGTGGTCGAGGGTGGGGATGGATGCAGTGGAATTAGCGTTGTCGGAGGCAGCGGCTAGGGCGGGGGAGTAGGGGGCGGTGAAGAGGAAGTTGAGGCTGCCGGAGCGGAGGAGGTAGGAGGCGTGGGAGTGGTTTCCGGTGGAGAGGTCGGACTTAAGGACGATGGGCATGCCGAGGCCCCAGGAGAAGCGGCGGGCGGCGTTGGTGGCGTCGGTGCACCAGAACTCGATGTGGTGGAAGCGGAGGACGGTGAAGCGGTCGGATCTGGGATTGAACCGGACGAAGTTGTTGAACCCGACCAGCTTGAACTCGTCGGCGCTGGTTTTCGTGTTGGAGTCGGATTCCTTGCCCATTGTTGTTCTGTTTTTCTGCGTTTGGTGCTTGGGTGTTATATATACTATGAGATTGTGGGTCTTGGCACTTGTGAGTGTGGATAAGAAATTAATACCGTACTTAATTCAGAAAATAGTCACCTTGTTTGGTTCTTAGTTTAGTTTAGTTTTTTAATTATCATCTTATTTTTTTCTTCAATTATTATTTTGTTATTTCTCTATCTTTTTTCAATCATTACACCTATATTCAATCATTATTTTATTTCTCTCTCCACCTACTATCAAAATTAAACTAAACTGAATTCTCAAACCAAACAAAACCAATACTTTCGTCTGTGTTTTTTTTGACCCTTTTAGAAGTTTGTGTCATTTTCAAATGTTTATCTATCAAGAGAATGTGTTATGTTTGGATGAATCCACCACGGCCCATTATAGATCCTATCGAGCATTTTTTATAATAATTTGAACCGTTCATTTCGTAGGACCCGTAAGTTAATATGTCTACGCAAAAAATCAGCATGATCGGACATCAATAGCTATGTCAAAAATTGAATTTTGGTTTATAAAACAAACGATCTGATTCTGTCACTAGTATTTCAAGTTAAACTATTCATGACCATCGATTTTACAAACCAAAATTTAAATTTTGATATAGTTCTTAATGTCCGATCAAGGTGATTTTTTTGCGTGGGCATATAACTTTTCGGGCCCTAGAAGATGAACGGTTTAGATTACTACAATGAATGTTCAGTAGAGCCCACAATGGGTGGCGAAAACCATGAGGTTTCCACCTCATCCGTAAAGAATTTAATCTCTCATCTTTCAATACGAACTTAAAAAATATGCAATATGAATTTTATTTAATAGTTCTCAATTAATTTTATTATTCTATGTTTTCAAAGTTATGAAAAATATTATAAATTGAAAGATAAAAAGGTTTAAAAATGACACGAATATTCAAAATGGACCAATAAATGTGGACTAAGGGAGTAATGATATTAGGAGGGCGGGGCTTAAATTCTTTTCACTGATATGATTGTGCAACTGGTGGTTTTTCCACCACCGCCACTATGGATTCCACTGTCCATTTTATTAATATAATTTGAACGCGTTCATCTTGTATGGCCTACAAAATACTATGTCATCGCAAAAAAATCAGTTTGATCACACATCAATACATAATATATTAGAAGTTGAATTTTAGTTTATAAAATGGGTGAGCTGATTCGGCTAATAATTCTAAAGTTAAACCATCCATTTCATAAAAAAAGATTCAAATTTTGGTACACCTATTGATATCCAATTAAGCTAATTTTTTAAAAGAAATTGCTACTTTAAAAGCTCTACAAGATAAACGTTTCAAATCACTAATCGACACACGTTGGGGCAATAAAACTGCTACTTTGAAGGCCCTAAATTTAGTAGGTGTTATCGTGATTTCGTTTGAATGGCAGGGAGACGGTTTGAAGGGCGTGCAGTTCCTTTTCTCTCTACGTACATACAATTTTCTCTTTCTTGATCATTTTTGTTTTACATTTGTCATTGTAGACTAACTCCGTCTGGTTTGTGCTTAGAGTCTTATCTTTCTTTCCCAGCCGGTCCCAAGCTCGGATAAAGGAGGAGAGTTGTGCGCTAGGTAGCTGACAACCAGCACGTAAAAAGCTCGTTAGATTTTTATGACATGAATCCAAATATGATTACGAGATATGCTAGGGCGTTGAACGAATGGCCCTGGACAGAACTCAATGGAGGAAAATGATTCATGTAGTCTACCCCAGGTAATTGGGAGGCTTGGTTTGATTTGGTTTGGTTTGGTTTGTGTTCGACAGTTTGTCATTCTTGACTGTTCCATTTTGGCTCCGTTTATGGTTTCGTGTTCCATTTTGGCTGATTTTGTATTTTTGCTTGGAATTAATCTTATCCTTTTGTTTCATTTGTATAAACTGGGACACTTGGGATTCATTTTATTTTATTTTATTTTATGAGATTAACATACTTTTTCCATTACATAATCCACGCCGACATTCTTGGTTTATGTCAAAAATGGTAAATGCTGATTTTTTTATTCCATGCATTGCAGGTTTTGTAGGTAAAATTAATGCTTATCGGCGTTTCCTAAAATGCTTTTGGATTTGGGAGTAGAGATACACATTCATGTTAGCTCAACTCCTTTAACAAAACTAATATACAAAAGGCTAAATTTTATCATTTTAACTTATTTTTTCTATTAAAATATAAGAAATAAAAACAATTTTTTCTGCTAAATTTTTTCGTTTCAATTCTCATGCATAGTACGAATTTGCTGCTAGTATCTAAGTTAATTGAATATTCCCTGCTCACTAGTGAGCCAAGTGACTGTGAATTTAATAATATTCCATCACGAATATGAGAATTTTTCAGTTCACTCGAACAAAAAAGACTTCATTGCCATCGGAAATAAGAACAACTCAACTCATTAATCTAAACTATATTGCAATAACTTCGAAGCAATAAAAACTACTCCGTATTGCAAACCCCAATGGATTGGCCTAGTGATTAACGTTTGAGACTTAAAAGTTTGATTTCTTTTAAGGTCTCGAGTTTGAAACTTCTTAGGTTCTATCAACTCATTTGGGTCAGTCTATGCAGAGCATTTTTACTCCGGCTTCAAATGAGGCCCCCGCTTGCGGACGGTGGATTTACAGTCACCCACGATTAGTCGAGGTGGGCATAAACTGGGTCGGATACTTGGTTATCACAACCAATTTTTTTTTTTTTATTATTGCAATAACTTTATGTAAATATGAATAACGGGAAAAAGTCCTTGTCATTCTTGTAATTCTCCCTAGGCCAACCCCATCCTTTCGCCCTTAATTTGTACCCCACAAATTTCTTTTGGCCCATTGCCGTTTCGTTTCCAATCAAGGTACGTAACTTCCTCTAATATCCTTTGTCTTCGACACTTGCTCGTCTTTTCTTGTTATACCCCAAATTCAGGAGCATAATTGGCCTGTTCATGTAAGATGAAATAATTCATGAAACACCTAAACAATGTTTTTTTTATTTATCTAAAAAACTCAAAATAAATAAAAACTAAATGCAAGTTGAATTAAAACATGTGAAACTGAACCAAAATTGTTGTACGAGTTGGGCACAAACATCCCAAGCATCCAAACTTCAAATCTAACAATGAAAGTGCTAATAAACAAAAGGGAAATTTATAGAAATGGTTCTCCTAGTTTCACTTGAGTCTCATTTTCATCATTTAAGTATCAATTGCAACTCTTTTGACCTTCAAGTTTGATTTTCGTACCAAGTTGGTCCCATTGATAACGTTTGTCAGCCAAATAGGATGGGAAAAAACAAATTGAGGGCATACGTTATCAATTGAACCAACTTGGTACGAATTGCAACGTCCAAACTGCCATCAATTTTATTCTTACCGTCCAGTTTGGCTGACAAAAGTTATCAATTGGACCAATATGACACGAAAACCAAACTTGAAGATCAAAAGAGTTGTAATTGATACTTGGAGGGCGAACATGAGACTCAGATGAAATTAGGAGCACCATTTCTATAAATTTCCCTAAACAAAAGTTCAAGAAAATTGTTTGACACGACTAGGAAATAAAAATGTAAATACCCTAGAGGTCCAACGGTTGGTCGCGACAATGACTCAAAGTCCACTACTCTGCTCAATGAACTAACATATAAAAATGTGAAATAAGTCCGTTAATTGAAAGCTCAGTGATTAATCAAGCATGCTGAGGGCAAAGAATAAAACGTGAAATATGTATGAACGATTGATAACTGAGGATGGCAAATAAATTATTTCAAAAACTACGGATTGATGGCCCAACGAATAGTATCAACAAACGAAGTAATAAATGCAGTCAACGGCTCAACAAATAGTATTAACGAGATGATTCACTGATTGATGAAGTATCATAACAACGTATGTATGACACCTGAAAAAATTTTCCTAAGCCAATCTGGAGTAGAGTCACATGGTTAATTTTTCACAAGTCTTTTTCCTAATGAGCACTAGAATCATACGGTATTTCACAAGTCTTTTTCTTAATTTGTTAAGCGACCAAAATCACCATGATATTTCATGGGTCTTTTTATTAGACTTTCACAAATATAAATATGATCCGGAAGACAAAAGAGCAACAACAAACCAGAGTCAACGGATAAGTACATGCTCCCGTGCCACTGTGTAGTTTCAACCGTATTTATAAAGCAAACGGATAAACATCAAGAAATTAAAAATAAAGGCAATAAGTCAATCGAAGATACATTACTCAGCAACTTTGTATGGCATCTTGTAAGTCCATCATCAATAAGTATGAGGACAACGAATAAACATTTATCAATCACAACAAGGAATTGCCAAGAATAGGGACTTCGGGTTAGTGCTGTGCAGTGAGTGCACAACATTGTAATTAACACCTCCGAGCCGTCGGATCATGTATCCGACGACACGGATCTCATTTCGGCAGCTAATAATCGAGAGCCGTTCATTGCCGAGATCAGATCTGAGCCATCTGATGCATGATCTGACTGTTCGGAGATGCGCAACATCATACTGTGCACACCACCATCCCCCAATTTCAAGAATAGATAAACTCAAGGAGATTCCAAAGAAAGGGGACACTTGCTAAACCACTCACCTTGATCGGAACAATATATCGCAAAATGCAATGCTAGAGTGTTCTTCTAGTCTGAATACAAAGGAAAGCGCTCAGATTAGTTAAATTAAAAACTACTAATGAATGCTATTATTATTTATTACTACCATATAATCCTTGATCTATTCCCAGACCCCGTTGCTTACATGACAGTATTTACCTTAATCTACTAAAAAAAAGTGTAGAAACACAACTGTATCCGGAGTCATTAAGGTTAGGGTTTTTATAGCTGACTCAGTGCAAAACGATGTTGCCATTGAACCTGACCTCAGCAATCACTAATCGATGAAAAAAATTATATAACTGCTTGTTTCCTTCTTGTATTCGTACTAGGCTCCAGCATCGCACCAAGAAATGAAGTTCATGCATGCCAACGCTATTGTGGAGAGAGCTTAAAGACAACGAACTATATATTGCCATAATGAGAATTGAGTTGACATCTTTTAGAGAACAGGAAAAACATCTTCAAGTGGAGAACAGAAAGACTCTGAGGATTAACAAGAAGTTGGTGTTAAAGAATGAAGTTCTTAAAGATGAGCAAAAAAAGAGGTTAATGAGGAATTAGCCCTAGAGAATGGAATTCTTGAAGAGCAGCAAAAGTATATTGCAGATAGTTAAGGACGTCAGTTTGAAAACCCATAAAGGTTCTTAAATATTTTTGAGATTTCATCAAGGTATTTTTGCTCCTCTTTAATAAGTTCATTCTCTAAGGCCAACACCTTGTTATCCATCACGGTCTTCTTTTGCTCAAATGTAAAAACTACGTTTTCTAACACCAACTTCTCTTTAACCTTTGGAGTCTTTTTGTGCTCCACTTCAAGATTTTTTTCCTATATATTCTCCAACAGATGTCAACTCAAGTCTAATGATGGCAACATAGAGCTCCTTTAATTTCTTTAAGCTCTCTCTCATATGATGCAATAGCGTTGGAATCATGAGCTTCAATTCGTGGTGTGACGCAGGAGCCTCGTACTTAAAACAAGAGGAAATAATTAGTTAGCCTTTTGTCGATGTAACTCCCTAGCAGATTGAAGGCTCCGCTATTGATCGGATCAAATCAAGCAAGAACCACAAGTCATCAGGGTTAGGGTTTTTATAGCTGACACGGTGCAAAACGACATTGCCATTGAGTTGGAGCTCGGCAATCACTAATCAATGAAAAGGCTTATATAACTACTTGTTTCCTTCTTGCATTCGTACTAGGCTCCAGCGTCGCACCAAGAAATGAAGCTCATGCATGCCAACGCTATTGTGGAGAGCTCAAAGACAAGGAGCTATCTATTGCCATAATGCGAATTGAGTTGACATCTTTTAGAGAACAAGAAAAACATCTTAAAGTGGAGCACAAAAGGTATCGAAAGATTAACAAGAAGTTGGTGGCAGAAAATGGAGCTCTTAAAGAGAAGCAAATAAAGACTCTGAGGGTTGATAAAGGAATTGGTGTTAGCGAATGGAATTCTTCAAGAGGAGAAAAAATATCCTGCAAATAGCCAAGGATGTCAATTTAAGAACCTATAAAGGTTCTTAAATATATGTTTGCTCCTCTTTAAGAATTCCATTCTCTAAGGCCAACGCCTTGTTTTGCTCCTTTTTAAAAACTCCATTCTCTAACACCGGCCAACTTCACGTTAACCTTCAGCGTCTTTTTGGGCTCCGCTTTAAGATTTTTTCCTATTCTCCAATAGATGTCAACTCAAGTCTAATAATGGCAACATAGAACTCCTTATCTTTAAGCTCTCTCTCATATGCTGCAATAGCGTTGGAAGCATGAACTTCAATTCTTGGTGCGACGCAGGAGCCTCGTACGTAAAACAAGAGGAAATAGGTAGTTAGCTTTTTGTCCATCAGTGACTCCTTGGCAGATTGAAGGTGGGATGGAGGCCGGCGGCGGCTGAGTGGTACAATACACGTTTCAGAAATTCTTGTAAAATTAATTACTTGAATTTAATAATTGTCAAAATAAATTTAATCTAGTTCAAACTCGATAACATGACTAAAATAATTATAACCGTGTTGTTGAGTGTCGCATCTGAGTAATTTTTATATGCTTTTGTCAGACTTTTTTATTCAAAAATTCATATACTACCTTTTAGTTCCCTGTCCAAAAAATACTACCGCCCCTTTTTAGTTTCTGCTGACGAGATGAACTAGAAAAAAACAAAGGTAACAAGGGAATGTAATATATATATATACTAGTGTTTGTCCGTGCCTACGGCACTACGCATCCCGGTTGGAATTGTCCGTATTTTGGTAAGAAAAGGGCGTCCTCATTAGATGGTTAGTGTGTGTGTATATATATATTAGACAAGAAGAGTAAAAAGAATTTAATTGGTTTTTAAATTTTTTTTGAAATAGTTTATCTGAATATAATATTTAGGATTTTTTATGAACTAAAAAATTAACTTTCTCTTAACAAAAAATAGAAAAATTATTCATGCCTCAAGTGTTCTTTTGGTAATGGGTGAACGCTACTATATATATACCCATTTCAGTCTTTAAAACTCTTATAGGGGTGATTCGGCTTAATTTGATTATTAAATTAGTTAAAGAAATTTGCCTTTATTAATTTTAACTATTTAAGGAAAAAAACTGAACCGACCTCAAAAAAGTTGAGACAAGGAAAAAGGAGAATGGGAGGGGCTATAGTGCATCCGTCGCACTACCCCACATAGTGCGGCCAATCCGATCGTCCATCTCGGTGCGGACGGTTTGGATTTAATCCAAGCTCCTACAATCTTAGTCGTCCGTTGTTCGGATGAAAATCCGAGCCATTTATTGCCGAGATGGACGACCGAATCGACCGGGGGTGCACGGGTCCGGAAAAAAGGAGACTTGGAAATGGATTTTTTGTTGTTGTTCTTATTCAATTTTTTTCGCATTTGTTAATTTTGCGTCGATTTTTTTTTTAGATTATTGGTTCGTCTCTACGGGATAAATCGAAAAAGTATACTAGCAAGCCTAGCAAGTTTGCCCACTTGTATGATAAAGATTGAACATACCACCAAGCCTCCTTGACCCCATGTGGTTGGTGTGAGTATATCTCAAGATTGAGCATACCAAATGGAACTCTGATTTCATTTGGCGAGTGATGACGTGGCAGACAGCGATAGCCCCGTTGGCGTGCATATCCCCTGTATCAGGAAAAACAAACAAAAAAAAAATTTTGATCAGGCATCCACATCGATAAATATGCAACCATCTTGTATTTTGCTTACAATAGTTGAAGTTTGAAACTTAAGCCGTCCCTTTAACAAACAATAGTAATAATGTTTTCGGACCGTCTTATGTCCGATCAAATTGATTTTTTTTTACAGTGATTTTCTTCATAATTCATCATGTGAAAAACAAGCAGTTCGGATAATCAGTGCGGACTCAGGACGAAACCCACAAAAGAGAGTTTGGAGAGGCGTAGGTGGAAGAAAGGACAAAGCAAGGAGCTCGATCGACCAATCTTTTGGGCCTTGGAGAAATACGACAGACCAACGAAACGGTGGCGTGTAAAACCTGCATGCTTTGCGATAGGGACGCATAGGACTTTGATATTCATGTACATCAGTTTTGAGTCATCAAAACATGAGCAATTATCAAGTGGTAAGATGGTACCGGAGCGGTGCACATATTTGGATTTCGGGGTTTTCTTTGGAGGGCTCGTCACGAGTTTGGCGTCTCTATGATCCGCTCAGAGACGGGTCACTACGCTAGGTCGTCTCCTCCTCCACTCTTTCCATTAGCCGAAAAAAGAGGTAATTTAGGTTGACTGAGGAACCTAGGCCTCCGATCGAACACAAGTGTTTGAAGATAATTGATGATTTCCTTCACGAGTTGCCATATCTTATATAGGGATTGTAAACAAACCTGCAAGGAAAAATAGGAAAGTAGCTACAAACTTGGATCGAGATCCTTAAGACTAGGAAAAATAGCTACAAAATAGGATATATAACGACTAACCACAAAATAGGAGACCCGTAACACGTGGACTCTAAATCCCTACAAAAGCTATTTAAAAGCTAGGACCACTAACAGATTTGTCCATTATTTAGAAAATAAAAGATAACAATACGTAAAATAAAAAATAGAGGACTTTAGCAAATACAGTACTATTTATCAATGATCAGTCATTTCTCAGGTCAAAAACTGATTATGTCATTTCAAAGCCAAATTTAACGCAACAATTGGTAAAGTCATCGACAATCACGTCAATATATGTGTGTGTTGCCGTATTTTTATTCAAATATGTGACATGATTCAATTGATCAAATGGCTGTGATCGATGAAGGTAAAAATGATTTTGACACCATTAGAGCAACTTTCTCAAATTTCGGCTATACACCTTTGTTGTACTCGCAATTAGTCAAAAACTATCTGTTGCATGCTCGAAGAGAAACTAAAAACCATTGAAGATGCTGTAATGGAATTCTGAGTACTGAAAATGCAATTTGAATGACTTAAATCGATGCAAGTAGGATATGTTATGGTGAGCGTTGCTTAGTCCTTTGACATGCACACATGTCATGTCATGCCTTGTTTAGTCCAGAAATAAACACATGTCGTGTCATGTATCGCCTAGCCCGGTGACATGCCATTATCAAGTCTTGATACGTAGGGCTTTGCTCACTTCTATGGTCTCATATTCAAATAGGGATGGGGTGTATAGAGGCGGGTGTGGCATGAGCCACCCCCAGTTTTACACAAATTGAAGTCTATTAGGTAATTATCAGTTTCCAACTTTATTTTTTTTACAAAAATAATGAAAAACAATGATTATAAAATGAACGATTCCATTTATAAAAAAAAAAAAATTTGGTGTATCTCAATATGGCTTCATTTATAGACTACAAGAGAATTGAATTAACTCTTTATTATATCTCTATATCTTTAATCTAAAAACAAAGTTCGGGACAAAATCTGACTTTTAGCATTTTTCTTCATCTTCTTACTAACAAAATGTAACAATAAAAGTGGATTACCATGTGTACGTTTTGCACAAAAAGTTCCTCGAGGTGCAAAGATTGAGTGTGGGTGTGCCAGGACTTGTCGTGTCCAACATAAAGAATTGGATGTCCATTTCTCACTTCGTAACTGTGAAAGCAAAAGTCTTGTGATCTAAGGGCGAGATCAAAATGATGGTTTGTGGTTTGCCATAACGGTTCTGGATCGACTTAAATATTTCCTAACCGTGTAGGAAAGAAAGAACAACGTAAAATATTTTATTATATATGGGAATAATAAAGTTGGCGTACAACGAAAACGTAAAAATCTGAATTACTTGATGAAGTAATTGGATTGGATTGATTGAAAAAGTAAAGATAAGCAAACTTGCTGGAATTTTGTGTTTGAGTTTAAGCGTTAGACTTGATCGGTGTTGGAACCCGACTTGATTGGTGTTGGAACCCTCTTTCTGGAGAACTAGTATTTATAGGCTTCAAAGGGTCTTCACGGAATTGGAGGGAGATTTCCTGCCTTCACCTTATCATGCCAAGTGTCCTTGTAACTTCCCACTTGTGCACTTCATGAAGATAATGGGTGGTTATTGGAGGTTTAAAGGAAAACCCACATATTTTCTTTAGGATTTTGATAATCGCGCTTCACTTTTTACTGATGACGCTTCACTTTGTTCATATTCCCGTTAAAAATGAAGCTCTATCAATAAAAAGTGAAGCGCGAAAAATCAATTTCCTTTCTTTTATCATAGGAAGTTACTGAAAGTTAATCAAGAGTAAGAGCCACCTCACATCCTTCTTTCTTGGGAATTAAACGATGATGGGCCGATGGCCAATTAACATGTATCTTCCACGAGCCCACTTTTCCTTTTATATGAGAGATTCTTCCAGAATACTAACTAATCAACATGGTCATGGGCCTTTGAAATTATTTCTTAATAATAAAGCCCAAAAAGCATTAAGCCCCTGACCCAACTAAATAAAAAATAATCGGACCCAATTAATATTGTCTTGGCTCATAAATTTTAACCCAATACATTTCTATTTTTCGGCTTAATATAATTAAATAATAATTAAATGACCTTCCAGTGCTGATTTAGGATTTGGTGCAAAAAATAGGTATAAACACCATGTAATACTGATACTTCTCAATTCAAATCATGGCTATGTTAGAATTCGCTGGGCAGTCCATATGTAATTTGGTTTCAATTTTAATTGGGATTTCCTGCTAGTGGAAGAAAAGATTAGTCACATTTAGGAGGCTTTTGCTAAAGAATTTCATTTTTTTATTTAAAAAATCTCATTTATTAGTTTTGTGTCGATTTTATGTGGATTATTGGTATGCTTTAACTAGAGGAATCTAAAAAAAATTATACTCAATATCTTTAAAAGGTTACTAAAGACAAAAAACAATGCAAAACAGAAAGATATTTTAGATTACTTTTGTCCTTAATAAAAAACATTTAAATTTGGTTCACAATTCTTTATTTTTTAAAATTTCTGTGTCAAATTTTGAATCAATAAAAAAATTAACTCAAAAATAATAAATGCGAAAAAGGTTGATTAAGGAAAAAAAATACTTTAGACTCAATTATTTAGTCAAAACACCCTTTATCGAGTAGATAAAAACTTTTTTATGGGGTGTCCCGTAAAGAAGACTTTGGATGATTTAAATTGAAAATCGATTTTGACCGGTAAGTCAAACTTGAAAACACATCACAGCTATTATTGCGTGAATGAATAGTTGAGATTGAGAGGGATGGAAAACCACACTGGTACTTTTCCCTCCCTGTTTCATAGGGCAAATGGAAAACCCGCTTTTATTTCCCTCCCAAATGAAGAACTAGGGCGGCATATCAGAAGTTCTCCAGAGAGTCCAGTCCTAAATCCGCACAAGAAACCCTTCAAAAATCAAGGTAATGTGCCTTCACATTCTGTATAATCTGTCAAGGGATCCTAATATATGTGGGTTTTGTGTTGGAAACAGTTTGTTAAATGTCGTAGTCATCTCAGTTGCAAAGTGTTGATTTTCCAGCGTTTTCTTTTTTGTTGACATCCTGGTTATGGCTTATATTCTGGATAGTTTGGTGATATTATTGGGTTAGAAAACTGGCATTTTGGGTAGACTTAAGGGTAGTTAGGGTTAAGAGTTCGTATGAATAAAATGCTTAAAGAAGAGAAAATATCTCTGTGGAAAGTGGGAGAAAGGAAAGGAAAATAATCAAGAGGGAAATTGGTAGAAAAAATAGAGGGAGAGTTTTACCATTTTCTCTGCGCTTTTCTCTCAAACCAAACAAGACAATGGGAAATTTTTAACCTTTCCCTTCTTTTCTTTTCCCTATGGTCCAAAGTACAAACAGAGCGTTTGACACTTTGTGGGGATGGTGGAATGTTGTGTTCAAAGGAAACGTTGAATGATTCATTTGTGCTAGCTAAACTGCTACGTGAAATGGAGGGCATATAATTTATGTAGGATTTCGAAAAGCCCCATCAAGAATTCTGTATTTTATTTATATTTTGCTGTGTATCTATTTTTCTGACTTGCATATACATGAAAACCTCAAAAAAAAAAAAAAAAAAAAAATCTTTTTGAACAGACATATCAACTTGGTGGATCTTCCTGAAGATCTAGGACTACGACCTTGGATCATGGATTATCATCCCAATGACCGAGACCAAATTTGACAGGCATATCTTCAAAGGGGCCCTTGTCAACCTCGTAACCAGGTGTATCCTCAGAAAAGAATTGGACAATCCCTCCGACGGTTCAATCAGGCATGGTTTAATGAATATCCTAACTGGTTAGAGTACATCATTGCAAAAGATGCTGTGTTTTGTCTATGTTGTTTTCTTTTCAGACCAGATAATAGAGGTAAGGCGGGTGGTGGAACTTTTGTTAGTGTGGACTTCTCATCTTGGAAGAAGAAAGGCAAGTTGCAAACTCACGTGGGAGGCCATAATAGTGCTCATAACCAAGCTTGGTCTAAATGTCTAGACTTGTTGGGCCAAAAGCAGCTTATTCAGGAGATTTCTCCTAAGCAATCAGACCACGCTCAAAATGAATTCCGAACCTTCTTGAAAGCATCAATTGATTCAATTTGGTACGTTCTAAGGCAAAAATTTCTCTCCTGTGATCCCGATGAGTATTTGTTCGATGTAAGTAATGAAGGGTTATTTCTTGAACTGTTGAAGTTTGCCGCCGACAAAAATGAACATATCAAAGCGGTACTTGCATTGGACGATGCTCCTCAAAATCTTGAATTGGCATCTGCTGATCTTCGGAAGGATATAGTGAGTGTGGCTGCATTTGAAACAATCGGAGAGATTATTAGAGATCTGGGTGATGGACCCTTTTCTATTTGGATTGATGAAACCCATGATGTCTCAAAGGAGGATCAAATGATAGTTGTGCTAAGGTATGTGGACAGAAAGGGGCAGGTGATTGAACGCTTTTTGGGTATTGGTCATGTTAAAAGTACTGGTGCTTTCTCGCGCAAGATAGCAGTGGAATGGACTAAGTATTTCTAGATTGCATGGGCAGGGTTATGGCATGGCTGATAATTTGTGAGAATAATTAAATGGTCTCAAAATACTTTTACTTGAAGAAAATCCATGCACATATTATGTTCCCTCTTTTGCTTATAAACTGCAATCAGCTCTTGTTGATCTGGCAGCAACTGATTGTAGAGGCCCGTATTTTTAGAATTTATTAAAAGGTTGGATTGATGTTGGAATATAGATTAAGTGAAGGATTTATTAAATTATTTGAATTGGGTTTAATGTGTTAGGATTGTTATTTGAAGGAGTGTTTGTGCAATTTACATATAAGCTAGTATATAGGGTGTGTGTGTGTGTGTGTTGTAGGAGATAATTCTCCATCTCATTCTCTCTCTCCCTCCCGACGCTTCTCTCTCCCTCTCGGCTCTCTCTCACTCTTTTCCTCTCTCACTTAAAAATCCACCAAAACCCATACAAACCCACCTCCATTTGACCTTCCATCGACGTTGTTGATCTTGAATTTCGTGGGTGTCGCTCGGAGGAGAGTATTCGGTTGATTTTGAAGTTTTCGAAGTCTAGGGCTTGATCAAACGCTTGGGTTTCGATCGAATCACTTGAGGTAGGGATTTTTTACTCTTGTTATGAGTTTATGTGATGCTTATGTGTTTAAATCGTGCCTTATTTCGTTAGATCTTGACTTTGTGCTCGTTCTTCGTTTTCTGCAAAATCGCCTGCTGTCAGGCATTGGTAGCGCTACCACCTTTTTGAGGTAGCGCTACCTTAGGTAGCGATACCTAGTTTTCTAGGCTACCCTGATTCTTGTTTGCTCACTGGATTGGTTTGGTAGCGCTACCACCTTTTTGAGGTAGTGATACCTTGACTCAGAAAACTGTTTTGAATCTCATTGACCATTCGTTGATTGTGTTGATCACCGACCACTTCTAACACTTCCCAAACACATTCTAATCATCTCTAAATTTGATTTCTCAGGTTCCGATGCTTCGTTAATCGTTCCAATCCCTTCGATACTCGTTGAATGCAATCTTAGTGTCATTACAAATGGAAAACGTGTAGTAAGGTTGTTTAAGAGTACGGTAGGCTATATGGGGCTTTGAGATAAGTGTAATAGGTAGATATGAGCTTGCCTAGTGATCCGAAGGGTATCGTAGAAGTTCGTGTCCTCATGATTCGTCTTGTTGATCCCTTTGACGATCATTCTATAAGATTCTAGTCTAAAACCTAGTGGGTGGTGCGTCGTAGAGTTATTTCGTGGGTTCGGTACATAACGAAGGGCATCATGGTACATTTAGAGGAATAAGTGATCTTAGGGTGTTTATCAATGTGTGATACGACATGCTTACGAGTTGTATTACATAGTGAATTTGGAAAATGGTATCCGCTTATATATTGAACGATGTTTTGTGTGCATGATTGAATTGAGAATTCGAATGGAGGGTCCCGCAACGCAAGGTGTGGTAATGTGGAAACCCCGGTGGAGAGAATTCACCGTAACGCAAGGTGTGGTAATACGGTTGAATGTCTCGCATGATGAAGGAAGTTATGATTGGTTATAGAAGTTCGTATTGTTGTTTGAGATGTTCATTGCCTGAGATTGTAATTGTTGAAAATGGGAGCAAACAATTGATTTCATCAAAATTTTGAAAATGAAGAAATTTGGTTTTGGAAAAAGGATTTTTACGAAAACCCTCCGGTATTCCTGAGCGAATCAACGGTTCCGGTATTTGAGCACAAATCAACGGATTCCGGCTATTCAAGCTCGAATCAACGGAGTTTGGCCATTAAGGGTCATGTCTTTCTTTACATCACATCTATTTGAAAATAAATGAATTTTTTTTTAAAGAAGGAATAAGATGATGAATGAAATGGATTTGATGACGAGTGATACGGAGATAAGAAATGAGATTTTGGTGACGATTTGAAAAATGAGAGAGATTGTGGATTAAGATGAGATGTGGTAAACGGTTGAAGAACCTCTTATTGGTTTGTTATGATTGATGCGAGAATGATAATGGTTTAGGCTTGGCAATGAGTTGATAGATCCTTGACATAGGGTGTCTAGAACCTCTCGTTCTCAATGAGTTGTTTGTTGATTGTCGTATGTACCTTGGGCATATCTGTCGTAGTTCACTCATTTTGGATGCATAACTCATTGTGTTTTCTTATAACTCGAGTATAGAATTCTCTACTGGGCTAGTATAGCTCAACAAAATCCTCTTTTTCAGGTCCAAATGCCAGACATTAGCTTGCATTGCATCGTGTGTTCAGTGTGGAAGACATTCTTGGAAGCTAACGAAGTCTTGTTATTTTTAATCATCTTTGTAAATCACTTACTTTAGTTAAAGATGATTTGTTACTAATTCATTCTTGAGTTATCTTTTGATTTAAGTTTGTAATATTCTAAACACTTGTACTTGTATGTATGTTAATCTAGGCCGGTGTGCCAATGTTGTAATCTTTAAACTCGGGGACTTGGTTTGTAAATGATCATTTGAGAATTGAATTATCTTTTGGGATATGAATTGTAACTCCGGTGAGGGTTTTAATTAACAATGTTATTATTATTTATCTTGAAAATCGAGGGCGTGACACTAATATTGAGATAACTGTAGTCTTTTACAGTGTCTCTAGAATTGTGAATGTTGTTGGAGCTCCATGCAAACATCAAGATATTCTTCGGGAGAAACAAGTTGCAAAAATTGTCGAGGCACTTAATATTGGAGAGCTTTCAAGTGGCCAAGGCTTAAATCAAGAGAACCGAAACGACTCTTCTGGTGATATGTGTTGTGGCTCACACCATAGTGCTTTGGTTAACTTGATCGGTATGCTGGCAGCTGTGAAGACCGAGTAAAAGTAGACAGCTTATTGGGCGTAATGCTCGCATTTGACTTTGTATTCAGTCACCATCTGCTGAAAACAATATTGGGAATTACAAATGAGTTATCACTGACATTGCAAACGAGGAATAGTGATATTGTGAACGTTGTCGAATTACTTGAAGTGTGGGGTGGTGGCTTCTCGCCCCTCCGATGAGCAAGTCAGTAAACAAGAGAGAGAGAGTATTTTTAGTGCGTAATGTTGCATACCTTCTTGTGGGCACACGCCCCGGAAAAATTCCATTTTTGGTATAAAATGGGGTGCGCCCTTTTGGAAAAGCGCGACGAAACGCTGAAAATTTAGATTCGCCACTCGGGTTTTGCGGAAAACACCTAAGGAACCGAATTTTGAAAAACGTTTGGAACGCTTATTTGATTTGAAAAAGGCTTGTTGACTGGGCCGTCGTCACCTTCGATATCTGAGGTTCGAGAGCCAGGTTACGAGAGGGGAAGGGTTTTATGGCACCCTTTTCGCCCAATCCGGAGATCGGTCTCTACTCGGGCATTTTGTAAAACACTTGCGCTTTTCTCTCGTTTGATCACTTTTTAGCCAGTTAGAGTGGGGGAGCAGTTAATGAGGATTAAAGCTATAACAAGTTGCATTTATATGACAAAATGGTTTGGATGATTTATTAAAGCAATAAATAACAAATATAGATTGAGAATAAGCACTTGTGAGCATTTCAAACAAACTCGAGTACGCTTTTTTGGAATGACACACATAGAAGACATACCAGCATGCACTGGCCAAGCCACAGCATGCTAGCATGACTTGCGTACGCCACATTACTACTGGCATACTTCAGTGGGCTAAAAGCTCACAACTCTTGTTATCAACCCTCTGGGCTCTGGAATGGATCAGTGCACATCCAGGACAAATCACACAATTTATAAGCAGGGATTATACAGATACAGACAGCAGAGATGGATCTAGAGAAAAAAAATGAACAGAACACCCCATAAACAGTGTGGGGAAAAATATAGGCCAGGAATTAGCTGCTATGCAAGGGCTAGCCACTGGACCTTGACATAACTGCCGTACGCTAGTTGTATCATTCATCCCGTGCTTGGCTTTGCATCATCTGGGCTCTGGAATATGACCAGAAAGATCCCAGTGGCCTTTCAAAGCAGAAATAACAGACAGATAACTACATGATTCTAAACTACAGAAAACAGTAAACTGGTTATTAGCATGCAGCAAGGTAACCAAAATAGAAATAAAACAGGAAAAGGGTGATCAGTGATCCCCACGCCAGTTTTACCACGCAGCCAAGACTGGCGTACGGCTATATATAACTGGCGTGCGCCACTAACCACCTCACACGATCTTTGAATCTTTGCCAGCGTTAGGGTCAGGACTGGTATTGATTACCAGCCTTGACCCTGCTAGCCCCCCTCAGGGGTCAGAATAGATTACAGAATAAAGGTGGTATACCTTTGGATTAGGTTTGTTGATGGGTTTAAGCTTTGAGCTTGAGGTTTAGGGGTTGGATGAAAAGTGTGAGGGTGCTGTGATCAGAGATAGAGGTATTCCTTGCTTGTTCTTTCAATGGATGAAAGAAAAACAAAGAAACACAAGAGAGAGAAGGAGGAAGAGAACTTGGGAGTCTTAATGGTGGTAACCCCTTGCATATAAATGCAAGGGGGTATTTATAGAGGGTGGAGGGATTGAGAGAAGGCAATAACCAGCTGGTTAGGGGCTGGTTTAGTTGGCAAGGAAGTCTCCATGCATTAAATGCATGGGACTTGGCTTGACAGGGCTTGTAGGAGAGAGGGGGAGACAGCCTGCACGTCCACAATCATCAGGGAACTGTAGATTATGCTGGGGTGGCCGCAAAAGTCTTGTGCACATGGCTGAATAAAGGTGATTTGACTGGATTTAACCAGCGTACACCACTACTTGACTGGCGTGAGTTAGTGGAAACTGGACCAACGATCGATCACTGATGTGGTAGCTCACTAGCGTACGCATGAAATGTACCAGCGAATGCCATTAGGGTTTTACTGAGGCCATTTGGTTCTGACTCGAAGGGTTTGAAAAGGATTTTGACAGGGTTTGAAGGAGGTTCAGGACGCTCGAAGCTTAAACACACCAATGATCTCGGGATGTTCTTGTCCTTAATCATCACTGGGGAATCAAAGACAGTAAGTAAACCAATCCGGACAGTCCAGAATAGGGTGTCTACACTTCGTTAGGGTTTATCCCTCTCCTTATATAGGCGTCGTACTTGCTCCCCAAGCTAAGAGCGATCGTGACGTAGAGCACATGTTCATGACGTCACGAGTAACCGCTTCCCTTTTTAGACATTCCATCCCTTTCTGGAAACAACAGGAAGACGCTTTACGTGGTCTCTGCCCTGGTCGAACCAACTCGTCCGTCTGGCTCGATCCGCGAAGACTCACCCGAAGCTTCGGTTAGTGGGTCAACAAACTGGGCCGTTAATCGGTGAGTCGGACCCTTCAGTCCGGCCCACCTCTGCTTGGCCTTCGTACCTAACAGGCTGGACTCTTGCCCAGTCCATTCAGACGAGGTTAGCCAGGGGAGCCCAAACTCTGGCTCCGCCCATTTCCCTTCCTAGGCCTACCTTGGGCCCACTCTCGGTTTGGCCCACCACAATAGCCCCTCAACTTCTTGCCTTTTTTAAATGGAAGGACGGGGCGAAGAAATCGGGCCAAGAACCCTTTAAACCGACTCGACCTCTCGAAAAAAACGGACGGGTCTTACATCAATCATAGCACTTCACTGGTGTACAGCCTTGATAAGACGCTTCAACTGACACTTAAATGTAAACCGCCATGTGTCAACGCCATAAAGGCACAAGCCGATGCTACCGCTTCGTACTCTATGCGCCTCTTCGTTTCCCGCGCACACCTCTTTTCGAAAACACCCCCACCCTATATATAGGTAGGTGAGAGGAGAGAAAATCACACTCTTAAACTTTCTTCATACTAGAGCTCTCGTCGTTGCAACTTCTTCAAGGCAATCGATCTTGTCCTTTGTACCTTTCCAGATTTGCACCAAGGACTCCTATTGCCGTTATGTAAGTACTTTAGACTCTTTTAAACCTGCCAAACTTTACTCCTTTTTTTTTTTTTTTGCTTTTTGAGGTATTTTTAGGCCTAGAACATGTTTTTCGAGTTCTGAGTTCGAAAAGTGATGTCCCATCGGGCCTGGGACGATACACAGTTGACCGAACGTCCCTCACACCATCGAGTCTTCATAAATATAGACCGAGCGTCCCTTGTCTTGTACTTACCACAATCCACCAGATTCCGAATGTTTCTAGAATAAGACCGAATCTCCCTTAGCCTTGCTCGAACGTCCTTCTGAGGTTGTAGCTACTCGAAATCCCCCGTTATTGTCCTTCTAGGTCTTTCTCAAAGGCTGACGACTACAAGTTTGCTACAACCGATGAGGAAGAGATGGTCCACGACTATGATGACATGGGGTCGGTGGATGAAGAAGATGATGATTTCTACGCCGAACTCCTTGATGCGGCCATAGATGAGGCTCCAGTGGATGTTGATAGCCACACCCACATAGATGTTGGAGGAGACAGTCTGGAAGATGACAGAGCCGAAGACACTGATTCTGACGAACACTTAGGAATCGAACATGATAACCGACAAACCGGGCCTGCAGCGCCTCGTCCTGTAAGGGGGCATAGGGTAAACTATCGGGCACACTTTCGGTCGACCGCGGCCCTTGTTGAGTTTAGGGATACTTATCGGGTTCCTGACAACATAACTCCCCAACTCGTTCCGCTTGGCGTCGAAGCCAAGCCCAATCCTGCAAAGATCGTGGTTCCCCTGGCCGAAATCTATATCGGGGGGATTTCGTTTTCTTTCCCATGGTTTGTTAGAGGTTTCTTTAATGCCTTGAGCATCACCACCACCCAACTCTCCCTTAACGCATACTGAGTCATTTTTTGAGTGGCCGAGCTGATCCGCCGACACCAGCTCGACTTTTGGCTGGAGGACTTCTTCGGCATATACTTTGTTGGGCAGAACGCCTAGTCTAAGAAGTGTTACTTGTCGTGTTGACCCAAGAAGAACCCGCTGATCCTCGAGCTCTATGAAGCACAGATACTCTATTTTGACCTCCGTATCACGTATCGTACGCGTATCGGATACAGATACGCTCCAGATACGTATCTGATACGTTTTTTTTAAAGTATCCGATTTTCAAATTTATTTTTTGGGGTTTCGATATGTTTTGGATATGCTCGGATACATTTAGGATACGTTGGGAGACGTTTTGGATAGTTCGGGGGTAAATTTGTTATTACTTAAAACATATGGGTTTGAAGTGTAATTAGGGCTATATAACCCAATTTCTCCTTACTGTCGAGAAGAGAAAAGGCTGGATGAAAAGAAAAAAGAAGCAAAAAACGAAAAGGGGGAAGAAAGCGATCTGGACCATCTCTGTCGGCTCTCATCTCTTATCTCTCGATCTGACGAGTAAGTTCTCTCTCATCCCTCTCATCTCTCTCTTCTCGTCTCTTTCTTCTCCTCGATTCTGTTTTCTCTCTCTCTCTTTCTCTCTCTCGTCTGTCTCCTCTCTCTTTCTAGTTCTCTTTCTCTCTCTTGTTCTCTCAACTGTCTCCTCTCTCTCTCTCTCATTCTCTCGTCTTGCTATATATATATATATATATATATATATATATACACACACATACAGCAGAAGCTTTTCCAGAATCTTTCTGTTCCTTTTTTTTTTTTGGGTCAATCGGAAATTGATACTTTCTGTTCCGTGTGAGAAACACACAATCTTGTGAATGATTTAGCTATAACATATGGTATCGAGAAATGTGGGATTGCTTGTTGCTAGTAGCCACTGTTGTCGTCTGATTTTTTTTTTATAACAGGATATTGAATCCGAATGGATTCTGCTTCTGCTTCTGCTTCTGCTGATACTGGACCTACTGGTAGTAGCTCTGTTTCCTCATTCTCACAAACGAATGCAGTGGATACTAATAATCCTCTTTGGAGTTATGTTACTAAATTAGAGAAATTTAATGATCAAGGGGGAAATACTTAGTGGCAGTGCAATTTTTGCAGTGTTCTCAAAAAGAGTTCATACACTAGAGTTAGGGGCCATTTGTTGAAGTTGTCGAATGGAATTGGACCTTGTCACAATGTTACAAAGGAAGTTCACTATGAGGAAATTAGATGAGGAAGCTAAAGCGAGAATAAAAGAAAATGCGCCAAAGAAAGTACCTCTACCCCCTTTTACTAGATCGTCTGGTTTTGTTCTAGAAGGTTATGAGACAAAGAAACAAAGAACAAGTGGGAGTAGAAGTGAAACTATATCACCCGTTGAGAAGGCATTTGACAGGGGTAAACGTGATCAATTGCATGCGGAAATTGCTAGGATGTTTTATTTCGGGGGTGTGCCATTTAATTTGGCAAGAAACCCTTATTATGTGTGCTCTTATCAATTTGCCTCAAACAATCCTTTGTCTGGATATATCCCATCGGGATATAATTTATTGAGGACAACGTTACTTCAACAAGAAAAGACAAATGTTGAGAGATTGCTCCTACCGATTAAGGGAACATGGAGAGAGAAAGGTGTAAGCATTGTGAGTGATGGATGGAGTGACTCGCAAAGAAGGCCTTTGATCAACTTTATGGCGGTGACGGAGGGCGGGCCTATGTTCCTCAAAGCCGTGGATTGTTCCGGTGAGACAAAAGATAAGTATTTCATTTGTGAGTTGTTGAAAGATGTAATAGAGGAGGTTGGCCCTGAAAATGTGGTTCAAGTAATCACAGATAATACTAAGAATTGTGCCGGTGCGGGACTTTTAATTGAAGGATTATATCCTAACATCTCTTGGACACCATGTGTGGTCCACACTCTTAACCTTGCCTTGCAAAATATTTGTGCAGCAAAGAATGTGGAAAATAATCAAGTAACTTATGATGAGTGTTCTTGGATCACGATCATTGCAGATGATGTTTCATTCATCAAGAATTACATCATGAACCATTCCTTGAGGTTGGCTATCTTTAATGACTTCGTTCCTTTGAAGTTGCTCTCGGTTGCAAGTACTCATTTTGCTTCTGTAATGGTTATGCTTAAAAGATTCAAGCTTCTTAAAACTAGTCTTCAAACCATGGTTATAAGCCCGAGGTGGAATTCTTATAGAGAGGATGATACGGGAAAAGCAAAGTTTGTGAAAGAGAAGGTCCTAGATGACATTTGGTGGGACTCCATTGATTATATACTTTCCTTTACCTCTCCCATGTATGATATATTAAGGATTTGTGACACGGATAAGCCTTGTCTTCATTTGGTCTATGATATGTGGGATACAATGATACAGAAGGTAAAGGTTGCAATATATAGGCATGAAGAAAAGCGGCATGAGGACTCATCTACCTTTTATGAAGTTGTTCACGCAATTCTCGTTGATCGATGGAACAAGAACAACACTCCACTTCATTGCCTAGCTCATTCACTAAATCCGAGGTGACTTCTAACTTCATTAGTTCACTTCACAAATAGTGTGAACATTATGTACTCTATTATTCATAAATTAAACTTCAACTTTTCTTTGTATTACGAAGGTACTATAGTGATGAATGGCTTCATGAGGGTCCTAGTAGAGTGCCTCCACATAAAGATGTTGAGGTTGCACGAGAAAGATTGAAATGCATGAAAAGGTATTTTCCTAATTCGGCGGATTACTCAAAGGCTAACATGGAATTTGCCAATTTTTCAAGCAAGGCGGGAGAGTTTGGGGATAGTGATTCCATCCAGGATCGCTATGCAGTGGACCCTAACAGTTGGTGGGTTACTTATGGTGCAAGTGCACCTTTGCTTCAAAGCGTAGCTTTAAAGCTACTTGTGCAACCTTCTTCATCATCATGTAGCGAGAGAAATTGGAGTACTTACTCATTTGTGCATTGGGTTAAAAGGAATAAGATGACTCCAAAACGTGCAGAAGACTTGGTTTTCATTCATAGCAACCTCTGCCTCTTATCAAGAAGAACTCGGCAATACATAGAAGGACAATCGAAGATGTGGGACATTGCCGGAGATGCTTTTGAAACATTTGGGGATGTTGGAGAGCTTGAAATTGCACAACTCTCTCTTGACGAACCGGAGTTGGAGGCCGTAGTTTTTATGGACGATGGTGATGATGGTGAAATTGGCGATGAAGCAATGGAGGATTAGTGAAATGCAATGATGATTGCAATATTTTGGATAGACAATGAAAATCTTTTGACTTTTGATGATGTTAAATGAACTCTCTTTTTTGCTTGGCATGTGAATGGTGAACTTGTGGAATGGATAACTTTAGTTGCCAATGGAATATTATTTTTATTTATTTTTATATTCAATGTATCCCCAACGTATCGTATCCTACTTTTCGGAAAATCACGTATCCGCGTATCCGTATCGTATCCGTATCTCGTATCCGTATCCGTGCTACTTAGCTCGAGCTTCCTGATAAGATGACTTGAAGGATGTCTTTGTTGTCGGGGGTAATTGGGAATTCGATCTTGGAGAAGGGGACCGGACCGCAGTACCCCGAACCAAGAGTGATGCATGTAGTAAACACTTTAGCTTTAATTTCATTTTTATTACCGTCAGTTTTTTTCAATATGACTCATCTATTGATGCTTTTAACACATTGCAGATTAAGGAATTGTTGACCATTTGAAGGCCGGGGCAAATCTTGAGAGACAAAACTGAGCCCTCGAGCGCAATGCACCGAAAATCCTTGGCTATATCCCCTCCTACAACACCACGCTTGCTGCCCGCAAGAAAAGCCGAGCCGCCTGTGCCAAAAAGATTGCCGAAGCAGGCCCATCAGCACAGGCACCGGACACCCATCGCTCTTTGCAAGGCAAAGAACACCTACCCATCAACCGAACAACCCCGGATCCCTTCTCAGAAAGCAGCACCGAGATGCCTGTGGGCACACGCCCCTGAAAAATTCTATTTTTGTTCATAAAATTCAGGTTGCGCCCTTTTTGTTTTGGAAAGCGCGACGAAATGCTAAAACGTGAGAGTCGCCACTCGGGTTTTGCGGAAAACACCCAAAGAACTGGTTTTGAAAACGTTTTGCCACGTTTGCTTGATTTGAAAAAGGCTTGTAGACTGGACCGTCGTCACCTTCGATATCGGAGGTTTGGGAGCCAGGTTACGAGAGGGGAAGGGTTTTATGGCACCCCTCTCGCCTAATCCGGAGATCGGTTTCTACTTTAGGCATTTTGTAAAACATTTGCATTTTTCTCTCATTGATCATTTTTCAGTCAGTTAGGTTGGGAGAACAGTTAAAGGGGATTAACATGGTGACAAGTTGCATTTATATGGCAAAAATGATGTAAATGATTTATGAACAATTATCATAGATTGAGAACAAGCACTCCTGTGAGCGCCTTGAACAAACTAGAGTACGTTGCTCGGAAATGACATGCGCAAGTGACGTACCAGCATGCACTGGCCAGGCCACTGCATGCTACTACGACTGGCACATGCCACTCCACCACTGGCGTACTTCAGTGAGCTCAAACTCACAAGTCCTGTTACCAACCCTCTGGGCTCTGGAAGGGACCAGTGCACACCCGGGACAAACCACGCAGTTTATTGAGTAGATATTAAACAGATACAGACATATAAAATGGCTTTGAAGCCATAAAATTAATAGAACACCCCATAAACAGTGTGGGGAAATAAACAGAGGCCAGGGCCTGGCTGCCATGCAAGGGCCAACCACTGGGCTTGATCTAACTATCGTACGCCAGTACTATGATGTCATACACTAGTTAGATGCTTTTGTCCAGTGCTTGGCTTTGCATCTTCTGGGCTCTGGAACATGACCAGAAGGTTGCCAGGGGCATTCCAAAGCAGCAGAAATGAATATTAAGAAAGTAAAACTAGCAACTTTAACTATGGAAAGCAGTAAACTAGCTATTAGGCATGCTCACAGTGATGAATAGACAAGAAACAAAACATAAAGCAAAGATCCTGACCCCAGTTCACAACTGGAGCACACGGGTTCCGAAGGGCTCAGAACTGGAGTACGCCACTCGTTTACTGGAGTACTTCAGTTGAAGACAGATTCCAGACAGACCAAGTTTAAAGTTGTACGTCCTGTCAAGGACCGGCGAATGCATGCTTATGACCGGCGCACGCCGATTCTAGTTAGAAAACGGTTTTTGAAACCTTGCTAGCTTTAGGGCCATGACTGGTATTGATTACCAGCCTTGACCCTGCCAGCCCCCCTCAGGGATCAGAACAGGAAAACAGTACAAAGGTGTATACCTTTGGTTCTTGAGTTTGATGGTGTGTTTTGAGCTTGAGCTTGAGGTTTGAGGGATGGATGATGAGAGTTTGGGTGTGGGTGATGTATAAAAGGGGTTGCTTGCTTACTCTTTAAAGTGGTGGAAGAAGAGAAAGCAAGCAACCAAAGGAGAGAGATAGAGAAAGAGACTTGGGAACACTCTTTTTTTGTAACCCCTTGCAAGGATGAAGAGTGGGGGTATAATAAGGGGGAGAGAGAGGGGGTAATCAGTCAAAGGGGCTGGTTCCTTAGCCCCAAAGGCTTCCCTCTCATTAGATGAAAGGAAAAGGTGATGGGATGGGTGTGTAAGTGATATCCCTGGGCGAAAATTGCTTTTTCATCGGATTAAAAGGTTCCCATGTGCTGTAGACCCCTAACCATGGCTTCTGCATGCTGAAAAACACAAGTTTGACCAGAGGTTTGACTGGCGTACGCTACTGGATGACTGGCGTACGCCAGTCGAAGTCTGGTCAACGGTCAAAGTTGACCGATGACTGACAAGTGGCAGATTACTGGGGTACGCCCTTTCAGGACCAGCGTATGAAAGTATGGTTTTGTTGAGGCCATTTTGTTCTGGCTTAGAGAGTTTGAGAGGGATTTGAAAGGGTTTTAGAATGCTCAAAGCCCAAACATACTATCATTTCCGGGGTGTTCTTGATCTGTTTCATCATCGAGGACTCAAATACCGTTAGTAAACTAATTTGAAAGGTCCAAAATAGGGTGTCTATAATGCCTAGAGCTCCCTTCAAACCAGTGAACCTTGAGTACGACACTACCCCCGGGGACGCATCCCAAATGGCGGCTCCGACGAGTAAGGAGACTGAAATAGTCGTCCTGACCCGCAAATGCCATCGAATGGAGGCAGGCGGAGGTTCGGGAGAGGGATCGCGCACCTCAAACGTCCCTGAGAGACCAACCGGAGGGTCCCCTCCCTCAGACCAAGATTAGACCGAGAACCCGGTGTGGAACCCATCAATGTCTTTCGCCGGGTTCTAAGTTCGTCGAGGCCATAGAGTAAATGACGATCTGAAGGTGGCCCATGCGCTGCTAAATGGGACGCTGTTGCCCTGAGATGCCCAGGAACTCCCCTAGGATGTGGAAGCTACACTCGGTTTGGCCTGCCAGCTCCACGTTTAGGTACCAAACTTCATCCATTCAGGCTTTCTTTTCCTTTTGTGAGCCAATGCGGACAAGCTAAAAGCCGAGGTCACAAATTTCAAGAAGGAAGCCTCGAACGCCAATGCCGCATTGCTGGCCCTTAAGCAGAAGCTGGAGGAGCTGAAGGTTGAGCAACAGAAGTTGTGGATGCCGCAGATGAGAAAGGCCTCTAGGAGAGGACGACCGAGGCCATCAGGCATTACAAGCAGCAGGTCGAGAGTCTCCAGCATAAAGCGCATCGGCTTTATTCTCGGGCTAAAGGCAGCTGGCATCCCCGAGACGTCCGAGCTATACAAGTCCACGCCCAAATATCCAAGACAGAGGTCTGGCCCTGCTCTTACTGCCACGCCATCGGACGCTGAGACACTTGTTAACGTTGAGAAGCCCGACTCCCCTACTGAGACTAAAGAAAATATTGTCCCGAAGCCTTAGGGACTTGTTTCCTTTTGAACATTTGACAACTGTTTCCATGACTAGTGCCGGACATTGGCTTAATACCAGCTCGTAGTTTGTAATATTTTTTAAATGGTTGGTGCCAAACTTTCAGCATTCACCGTGCCTCGGTTTGTTTACTTTCTAACTGCACTTTGTTTCTTTTATGCTATTGTACTTCGATTCTCTTACATGCAGGCTTGATCATTATGCTTCATTATTATGAATGTCGTATGTCCATCTAGCCCCCACTTCGGGCCCAGGCTTCCGAGGCTGGGCTCAAAGTAAAGCTTGGGAACTTCGGCCTTTGTACCAAAGCCTTGGCTGTATGATTGAATTATACAGGCCGAAGCCGCGAATTCTTTTTTAGTCCACCGAAAACCATTCTTGCAAATAAATGAATTAAACAGGCCGAAACCATGAGAGGTTGGCTATTCCACCAGAAAAACTTAATTAATTTGGCAAATTAATTAACTAAACAGGCCGAAGCCACGAGAGGTCGGCTATTCCGACGGAAAAACTTAATTGATTTGGAAAATTTATTAACAAAACAGGCCGAAGCCACGGGAGGTCAACTATTCCACTGGAAAAACTTAAATAATTTTGCAAATTAATTAACTAAACAGGCTGAAGCCACGAGAGGCTAGCTATTCCACTGGAAAAACTTAATTAATTTGGCAAATTAATTAACTAAATAGGTCAAAGCCACGAGAGGTCGGCCATGCCACCGAACACTAGTTCTTCAATTTAAACGAAACAGGCCGAAGCTCTAAACAAGCTTAATAAGGCGCAATCGTTAGGAATAGAGTGCTTTATTCCAACCGGTCAGCCAAAAGTGCCGAAACCGAAACATAAAAAATGAGGGTTGGCCAAAGGTGCCGAACCCTAAACAAACATAGAACGAAGGTCAACCAAAAGTGCCAGACCCAGACTTACAAACAAGGGTTGGCCAACAGTGCCAAACCCGGATACACATCAACCGGGGTAGGCCAAAAGTGCCGAACCTGAGTACAGAATCGAGAAACTACATATAAGCCTTTCGAAGATTATTGGCATTCCAAGCGCGAGGGATGACAACCTCGACTTTATCCACTAGTCGGTAAGAATTTGTGCCAGATCTTCGTAACTTGATAAGGGCCTTTGATCTTCGTAACTTGATAAGGGCCTTCCCAATTCGGGTGTAGTTTCTTCTTTTTTCCACCGCAAACTTTTTGCATGACCTAATCACCGACCTTGAAAGAGTGAGGGCGGATCGACCTGTTGTAGCCCCTTTCTAGTTCTTGCTGGTATTTGGCAATCTTGATTCCGGCTAGGTCCCTTCGGCCTTCGGTAAGTTCAAGCTCCTTCGTGGCTGTTTTGGTGTTAATTGTAATGTCAAAATCCTTAGTACGCCGAGTGGGAAGACTAACTTCTGTTGGAATAATGGCTTCCATGCCGAAAGCCATGGCGTACGGTGTTTGCCTGGTTGCTTGGTAGGGGGTTGTCCTGTTTGCCCAGAGGACATGGTAAAGCTTTTCGGCCCATTTACCTTTCTTGGCCCTTAGATGGCGCTAGCTTGATCCTATTAGGAATGGTCTTGTTGGAAGACTTGGCTTGCCCATTACTTTTTGAGTAATGAGGGGTTGCCTTGAGGAGCAAAATGCCGTGCTCTTCGCAAAAAGCCGGAAAGACATTGTCTACGAATTGGGTGCCATTATCCACAATGATGGCATGGGGAGCGCCGAAACGTGATACAATGCTACGCCAGCCGAAGCATTTAACATCTGAGTCTTCAATAGTGACCAAAGGTTCAGACTCAACCCACTTGGTGAAATAGTCGGCCGCTGTAATTAAGAACTTGAAGCCATCCGAGGCTGTTATCAATGGACCGATGATGTCGAGCCCCCACTGGACGAAGGGCCATGGGGTTTTCAAAGGCTGGAGGGGGGCTGCGGGCCGGTGGATGTTTGGTGCAAACTGCTTGCAGTTCATGCAATGCTTAGCATACTTGACGACATCGGCTTCCATGGTTAGCCACCAATACCCTTGAGTCAATGCTCGGTGGGCGAGGGATCACCCGCTAGTGTGCATACCACAATTCCATGAAGCTCGCGTAAAAGCTCCCGAACTTGGTCGGGGTGTACAACCTTCAAATACGGTCCTTCAAAGGACCGACGGTAGAGTTCCCCTTCGGGGGATAACTAGAAATGAACGGATTTGTGCATCACCCGATGAGCTTCCCTTCGGTCCGTAGGAACGACATTACGGATGTATTGAATGATTTCGTCCATCCAGCTTGGCCCGTAAAAGGTGACATTCATCGAAGCGACGGGACTCGGCTTGATGGAGGGAAGGTCCAGCTCTTCGATGGAAACTGTCCTTGGGCCACCTTTAAGCAGCTAAGGAATCTGCATGTGCATTCTTCTCGCGGCCAATCTGAACGACCCTGGTATGTTGAAACCCATGTAAGAGTTCTGTGGTCGATGCCACATATTTGGTCTTGCGGTCATCTCTCGCTTCATACTCACCGGTTACCTGAAGTACCACCAACTGGGAGTCACTATATACCACCAAATCTTGGATGCCGAGCCCTCAGGCCATCTTTAGTCTGGCAATCAACGCCTCATACTCGGCCTCATTATTGGATGCTAGAAAGTTCAAGGTGAGGGCATGCTCGTGAATTTTCTACTGGGAGAGATAAGGACAATACCGGCTCCGGAGCCTTGGCTCTTTGAGGGGCCATCCACAAAAAGTTGCCAAGTGTTGCTGACAAAAAGGCGCTATGGCTCGGCTGCTTGAAAATTGGATTCTTCCTTAGACTGGCTCGGTCTAGTCCTATTTCGGTCGATCAATAACTGGGGAGAACTCAGCAATAAAATTGGCCAAGGCTTGACCCTTGATGGCTGTGCTCGGCTGATACTTGATATGGAAATTGGCCAACTCTACAGCCCATTTGGAGATGCGATTGGACAAGTCGGCCCGTCGGAGCAAGTTCTTGATTGGATGCTCGGTGAGGACAATGATAACGTGACTCTGAAAGTACTGTACGAGCTTCCGGGATGTAATAACCAAAGCGAGGAGCAGCTTCTCGAGTGGGATGTATCTCGTTTCGGCATCCGTAAGGGTCTGGCTTGTATAGTAGATTGGCTGCTGCTCCAAACCGTCCAGGCAAACCAGGACCGAGCTAATTGAGTTGGCCAAGACGGACAAATAGAGGTACAAGTCCTTACCATCTACAGGAGTCGTACGGGGGGGGGGGGGGGGACGAATGGAGACAGGACTTGAGGTCTTCGAAGGCCATGCTGCACTCTTCGGTCCAAACAAAATTTCGTCGGCACCCTTTTAAGGTGTTAAAGAACGGCCGACACTTATCGGATGACAGGTTAACAAATCGATTGAGGGCAGCAACCATACCAGTGAGCTTTTGAACATTCTTGATTCGGGTGGGTGGGACGAGGCTCTGAATCACTGAGATTTGGTTGGGGTCGGCCTCTATTCCCCTTTGGATCACTAAGTGATCGAGGAATTTATAGGACTTGACCCCAAATGCACACTTCTCGGCGTTCAACCGAAACTTGTGCTTAATGAGGATACTAAGCACCTCCCGAAGGTCATAGAGGTGATCGGTCGACTCTCGGCTTTTGACCAATAGATCCTCGATGTACGCCTCCATAGTCACACCGAGTTGTGCCTCAAACATCTTAAAGATCACTCATTGGAATGTCGATCCGGCATTTTTCAGACCAAAAGGCATAACCTTGTAATAGAATATTCCTTTCGGTGTAATGAACGCGGTATTCTCTTCGTCCGGACTGTACATCGCAATATGATGATACCCCCTATATGTATCCATAAAACTTATCCGGTCGTGTCCAGAGATGGCGTTGACTAGCTGATCGATCTTCAGGAGCGGGAAGCAATCCTTCGGGCAGGCGTCATTGAGGTTTGTATAATCTACACAAATTCGCCACTTCCCAGTCTTCTTCTTGACTACCACCGTGTTTGCCAACCAGGTGGGGAATTGCACTTCTTTAATCGCCTCGACCTCTTACAGTCGGTCTACTTCTTCAACCGCAGCATCGGCATGAGAAACTGTCGAACGCCGGGCCTGCTGCACCACCGGCCGTGCATTTTTGTCCATGTTAAGTTGATGAATAATAAACTCCGGATCCACCCTCGTCATCTCTTGGGGGGTCCAGGCGAATGCCTCGATATTCTCTCTTAGGAGGCCAACTATTTCCTTCCGTTCCTCATTCGTTAAACCGGAACCCACCAAGAAGTATCAATCCGACCCTTCGGCAACATGAACGGAGACTAGGTCCTCCACTACGTTCTCGGTCACAGGCTTGCCTTCTTCAACCTCTGGTTGATCAATGATCTGTACTTCCGAGGGCTTGATCTTCCCACAGATAGCCGAGACGTAGCATGACTTTGCGGCCATGTGGTCATCCAACACATCTTCTTGTCCATACCGGCTGATGAAACACACAACCTAGTGGTAGGTTACGCCTCCATTTTATAGCCAGTTATGGTTGACTATAGCATTGTAAGGGCTCGGGACCTTGACCATGACAAACTCTACGTCGATCGTTCGGGTCCCGGCTGTGACAGGCAGGGTGATTCACTGAGAGGCCAAATTGGTGCTCCACTGCAATCGATGAGTGGGACCGTGCAGGGCTAGAGGTCGGTCTCGGAGAGACCCATATCCTTGAAGAGGGAATAGTAGATTTCGGCTGAGCTCCCTTGATCAATTAAGATGCGCCAAACCGTACAATCGTTGATCTGGAGACTTACCACTAGGGCATCGTTATGGGGAAGAGTCAAGTGGCCAAGATCACTATCATTAAAGGTTATCCACCGAGAAGGGCTTCGGCGGAACTTTTTCGGGGCGGGGACGATTGACATAACTTGCAAAGCCTCGGTCGGAATGCGAAGTTCAGCTTTCAGCCGGGCTTCGGCCTCGGCATCCACCATTCCATGGATGACATTGATAATTTGAATAACAGGCTTGCTGCTCTGCCCCGTTTCCCCCGAGCCCCCAACTCTTGGAGTCTTCGGTTCACCAGCCTTATCCTTCGTCTTTTCCTGGTCAATGTACTGCGTCAAGTGTCCCTTACGGACTAAGTCTTGCAGGTATTCCTTAAATTGTGGGTACCAATTGGTTAGGTTCCCTTGCTTCGCATGACAAGAACATCGGTAGTTGTTGTCCTTCGGCTTCGGGCACGGGATGTTGTCGGCGGGATAACTAAAGTAGGGCTCGTTCTCGATCTTCTTGAGTAGCTCATGTAGAGGGTCTTTGAATACGGTGGGTTCGGCCTCAAACTCATGAGGTTTCGGTCCCCTGATATACTCCCTCTGATATCCACCGCCTCCTTGCTCACCCCACCGATCCTTCCCCTTACCCTTTTGGATGCTGTGCACCGCCTTGCCACCCATACCGGGTTCGGTTTTACCCAACCCTCTGGTGGATTTCCAACGTGCTGCCATACCTTCCGTCATTTGGCAGTGTTGGTCGATGCGGACCATTAAGTCTTCCATGTCCTTCGACGGGTGTAGGTAGAAATCCTGGTAAGCCTCATTGGCCGACTCGTCGAGCCCATTTTTGAATGAGCTCACCACCACCTTTTGATACTGCACACATCCTTCTATTTCATTGAACATATCTGTAGACACCCCAATTTGGCCTAACGATTATTTCAGGTCCCACCTTGGGGACCATCCCGATGATGAAATGGATACGGTGATTGCTGATTGACTTCTTGAGAACCTTAGGACTTTCGGTAAGAGCTTTGAGCCACTTAAAGGACCCAATCCAGAGCCAAATAGCCTTTCAGACAGAAATACAAAATCCTAAGAGAATCCATCTGTCAACTGTAACATTGATTTCACGGCCTTAACATCATTTCCTTACCTGAGCAACTTGTTGCCCAAAAATCTCCCTGAGAGATCAATCCCACGGCCGCAAGATCCATCCTTCGGCCGCAACATTGTTTCTTCGACCGCCAGATCCATAGCTCGGCCGCCAGATCATCCTTTTTCTAGACTCTGGAACGTTCTATCGATTGTTTGATCCAACTACACTACCTCTCCGATGCGTTCAGGCCACGTTTAGGGATCACAACGAGGAGTTTGCATTGCATTGCAATTGCAATTGCAATCGTGCATTTTGATTGGACGGAGTAAGTCACCAATTGCCTATATAAAGGGGCCTTTGGACTCCGAAAATATACACACGAAATTCATATCATTATACACCCTCTCTAGCCACGATACTCTGCAGAATTACACTCTCAAATCCCCTCTATAAAAGCCCTAACCTCCCGAAGGCAGCCATCAATCCGACGATCAAACCCCGAAGTCTCGAACCCTAACCCTTGGGTTTTTCAAGAAGCAAATAGTCAATCCCGATCAAATCCGAAGCAATCAAGCTAATAGGGATCAAGGTGGTGAGGCCCAGGGGCCTCTGGTTTGGTTTATTTATCATTTTTATGCTTAATCGTAGCGCTTTGATAATCTGCTAACTTTTCTGTCTGGTGTGAGGAAGAACACCGACCGGGGCTTCGATCCCTCGGCCGGTACATCAAACCAGTGGGATTACTCGGCCGTGACATCCATTCACCAGCCGAGTAATCGATTTCCTGGGACAGCTTTGTTTTATTGCTTTCTGATGCATGATTTACTTATCGTCTTGGCTTACCTTATTTACTGTTTAAAGGCATAAAAATAGATTACTTGTTTAGGATTAAATGAAGCATCTATATGTGTTATATTGAACGATTATGGGCTAGCCTCACGGCTAGGCAGAGAGGGGTGCCTAACACATTCCCCTTACTGTACCTTTGGCTTCTGTATCCAGAATCTCTATCTATTTTCCTAGTTTTAATAAACTAGGTGGCGACTCTGTTTTGATGATAACCGCTATCATGTGGCGATGTTCTTAGCCATGGGAATATCCATGATCTTGGTTTATGAAGCAAGCAACCAAACGAGCAAACAATGATCAATTTGTATGGCGATGCCCCGTTTGGGAGGTGTCTACAATAGCCCAATAGCGGTTTGCGTATTGCCGAAGGGTCTCTTCCCCGGTTTTCTTCAGACTTAAAAGCGAGTCGATATCTTTTTCTATCTTTTGCGACGTGATGAAACACTGTAAAAACAGAGCCGACAGGGCCATGTAGTCAGGGACTGACTTGCTGGGCAATTTGTTAAACCAAAGCAAGCCGAGCGTCCCAAGGCTCGACGGGAACATCTTACACATAAGGGGATCATTGGCATGGTGAAGCGACATCATCTGTTGATAATGGATTAAGTGGGCGACTGCGTCCCCCGTTTTCGGGTCGTATTGATTGAACTTTGGAGCCATGAAGTTCTTTGGGGGCCGAGCGTTCTTAATCGCGTCGGTAAACGAAGATGAGACTAGCTGCTCCAACACCATCTCGACCTTCGTCTGAGGGGCCTTCATGGTAGCCACCACCGAAGGATCTGCAGCCCGAGCGGGGCGCCTCTCGTAAAACTCCTCTCGGTGGCGACATTCCCTGTAGTCTCGGGAAGGAGAACGTTCGCGACGATAGTAATGACCTCGGTCTTGGTCATGACATCGGGCTCGCTCAACGTGCTCGCGGTATCGACGCTTCCTTTGTCGGTCTACAGTTGTCTCATGGCTTGCTGTATACGCTAGGTTGTAAAACGAACCAGTACTCTCCTCCAGGACGTCATACCTAAGATTTTTTGTAGGCCGGGCGAGGCGATCTCTGACATCGCCCCGCGCCTGAGACTAGTCCAGAGAGAGGCTCAGGACTCTTTCGTCGTACGGGGCAACTCACTTGCCCAGGCGCTCCTTCTTGTGAGCACGCTTTCCTTCGGCCCGTAGCCACCATATGAACATCCTTCGGAAGCTCATTGATCATTCGGTCCTTCTTCGCTATCCGGTCGTTGAGCTGGCGAAGATATTCTCGGACTTGAGGATTGCTCCTCAGGATCGCCAGGATCTCGTCTGAAAGCGTTGCACCAGATATGTATTTGCGTTCGAACAGACATTTAGATCTGGGTTTTGAAGGGGTTGGGTCGTCAAGTTCGGCGACTCCTTCACCGCCCAAAGCCTGGGTTGGCCGTTCACCATTGTGAATCTCCACCATTTTATTGCAACGAAAACCGAACATCTCTAAAAGAATACCGAACGTCTCTTAAACGAACACCGAAGGTGTCAAGAAGCCAACGTTTAGGGAAGTCATTCCCCTGCAACGGCGCCAATTGTGGGGTGGTGGTTTCTCGTCACTACTTCTCAGGACTGACCCTCCTCCGTTCTGCTGTGTACCTGCACCAAGGCGCTAGGCGGTTGGCCGCCTTTCGTAACTCCGATGAGCAAGTCAGTAAACAAGAGAGAGAGAGAGAGAGAGTATTTTTAGTGCGTAATGTTGCGTACCTTCTTTAGGGTATATCCCTCTCCTTATATAGGCGACGTACTTGCTCCCCAAGCTAAGAGCAATCGTGATGTAGAGCACATGTTCATGACGTCACGAGTAACTACTTCCCTTCCTAGACATTCCATCCCTATCTGGAAACAGTAGGAAGACGCTCTACGTGGCCACTGCCCCGGTTGAACTGACCCGTCCGATCGACCCTATCCGTGAAAACCGACTCGAAGCTTCGGTTAGTGGGTCAACAAACTAGGCCGTCAGCCGGTGAGTCGAACCCTTCAGTCCGGCCCACCTTTGTTCGGCCTTCGTACCCAACAGGCTGGACTCTCGCCCAGTCCATTCAGACGAGGTTAGCCGGGGGAGCCTAAACTCTGGCTCCGCCCGTTTCCCTTTCTTGGGCCTGCCTTGGGTCCACTCTCGGTTCAGCCCACCACATGAAGTGTCCAAAAGACGATTTCACATGATGAGGAAAAGTGGTTAGACCTCTTTACTTGATGAGGTTTCCTCATTTTGTGTACCATGAAATTGACATTCCTAATATGATATGGATGATCTCTTAACTGGGAAAGGGTGAAGAAGAGGTAAAGTTCAGGAGATTCCGAACTTGCATTTCTACAAGGTTGAGGTATTCTGTGATGTCATATATTTGCAGATTCAAGAACTAAATGCTTGTTTTCTTGACTCGAGCATTGAGTTGCTACTTTGTGTGGCAAGTTTGAGTCCATCTAACTCGTGCTCTAGGTTTGACAAGAAAAAATTGATGCGCCTTGCTGAGTTTTATCCCAAGGACTTTTCTCCAATAGAACTCATGGTACTTGACAATTAGCTGAAAACTTACCTTTTGGATGTGCACTCTAGCAATGACTTCTTAAGGCTGAATACTATAACGCCCTGAATTTTGGGTACGCTAAATAAACATTTTAATGATAAAACTAAGTAGAGTTCTGGCTCATTATTACATCATAACTCCCACAGAGTTCAATATTTACACAAGGGAGGGAAACTAAGGTTCCTAACTACAGCTCCGCCTACTCCTCCATCCTAGCCAGCTCTTCAGTTCCAAAGGCCTCCAAGGTATACAACTTGCCTTGATCATCTACAAAGTCTGACATATTATACCAGCGTCGCCACCAGTATAATATGTCAGGGTCACCAAAGGTAACACCATGAGCTACAAGAGCTCAGCAGAATAATTCTATACCCACTAACCATTAGCTTACACATAGCAAGTCATGCATATATTATAAATTCTCATAGCACATGCATATTTGATAAATCGATAACAATGACATATCCACATTCCTTAATCTAACGTTGGTGTCTGTGATATTTGAGTTTCTCCTGTGCGACTCATCGTAGACTGTGTCTCGTTTTCACTTTAACAAATCAACATTTCGAAAAGCATTTTTTTAACACACCCAACCTCAGTTTTGCTATTCCGGTCTCCCGAGTATCCTCACACGGGTTCCGCCGCACTAGGTTCCCATTGGCACACAATTTGCATTGGCTCCTCTCCGCGGATAACCAAGCCATACCTCACCATGGTTCCGCTGCTCCGGGTTCCCATGGGAACGCACACAACCTCACAATGGTTCCGCTGCTCCGGATTCCCATTGGAACACACACAAACCTTACAATGGTTCTGCTGCTCCGAATTCCCATTGGAACACACACACACACCCACACACACAATGGCTACCACGTTCCGCCATTATGTAGTTTCAAAAAGACTTTACAATTTCACACGTCTTTTCATTAACCACACCCTAGGTGTCATGTCTCTAACTTTTTGATTTCCGTGTCTCGTTTTCATGCATAGACTCCGCGGTAAGACTTTTCACGTAGGCATAAATCATTCTTTGAAATCTTGAAACTAAACTAGCAAGATCATCCAACTCTATATTACTTATCATGCTCAATTATCACATAAAGCATAACGCCACATGTACGGACGTTTTTGGAGTGGAAATCACTTATGCTTTCTCATACAACCACAAGTAATACAAGCAAACACAATAAACAAGCTCATAACCATCATTAATATCAAAATATGAATACTTCCTTTCAAGTGATACATTCTTATATTTCAAAATCCGTACTTTTCTCATTTTTAGGAAGTTCAAAACAACACATGTTCATTGAGATAAAAGTCATTGATTCAACATGCTCATATATCCTGTGGCAAAATGAGTATACTAGTTATCTTTCTTCATGCTTTTCAAATAACACAAAGGATATACGACGTCAATTTATACGTAGAGTAAAGAGTGGAAGTATTCTACATTCATTTCAACATACGCTCAGCATACGATATACTTAGAGGTAGAAAGTGTAGGAAAAGTCTACCGTTTTTCTTGGCGGTAGAGGGGCTACGGAAAAAGTAAGTACGACGGATGGAGTAACTTCCTACGGTGAGCCTCCGGTAGCTTCGAAAGAGAAAGGTTTCTTTCGAAATTAGTTCTTGACTAAACTACTTAAACTTTTTGGATCGAAAGGGTGGTCGAGTGGCGGTTTAGTGGCGGCCTAGGATGAGTTTCTTGAAGAACTTGGGAAGAACTCAAGAACAACTCAAGATCAAGCAAGAACAAGGCAAGAATACTAGACTTTCTAGAGAGAGAAGTTGAAGAATGGAAGGTGTGAGTTGAATGGTGAGAATGAGGTCCTATTTATAGCAAAAGTCTTGGCTTCCTTTGGCAAGACTAACTTCTTTATCCAAGGGATAAATTTTTCCCTAACAATTATTGTCTAATGGATAAAGGGCAATTATGATGGGTTTTTGGTCTTGTCTTGTACTAGGAAAGATTGCTTGCAAGAAAGAACAAAAAAATAAGGCTAGGTTTGGTACTTTAGATTAGGTTGCTTGTATATAAGGGTGAAAGAAAGCCTAGATTTGGTTGTCCTGTTGTACTTAGATTGTGTAAGAAGTTGGCCAAAGAGATTGACTAGATTGAGTGAGCAACACATGCACACACATCACTCTCTCTCTCTCCCTCTCTCTCGGATTTCTCTCTCTCTCTCTCCCTTGTACTTTGATTGAGTATGTATGTATATATATATATATATAAGTACATCGATGAATATATAATGTAGATACACCTAGGTACTATGCAATCTATTAGATTTTCAAGGCCAAGATTTTCTTAATAAACTAATCAAATATGCACATGTGTACTTTGTAGGAATATATATATATATATATATATATTTATAATATGTACTATGTGATCTAGATAGATTTTCAAGTCAAAATTCCTTATTAAAATAGTCCAATTTGGCACATGTTCTTATTATAATATTGTACTAGACAATTATCATAAAAACAGTTCTTATAGAGAGTTCTCATAGCAAAGGGTATTTTTTAATCTTAGATAATTTCATATTCAATATGAATCTTGTTTAGTAGCTATCGTCGAGTAGGTTCCAAAAATATATTATTTTTAAAAAATGAATATTTATAACAAAAGATATGACTTTTTAAAATTTAAACAATGTTTTAATGGTGCACCAATGCTCCCTGAGCATTGGATAATTTTTCTATACTAGATGCTCTCTAGTTTTGTGCGCTGATGTGCGTGAAGGGGCATGGTTGTAATAAAAAATATAAATAATTGTGCAGGACCAAATTAAGTCAGAACCTAATTTTTGGGGCTGGCTTAAAAATTCCCCTCCACTATTGTTATATCCATGCAAAATACATGTCTAAAATATGACAAATTAAATAACCTGATAACAATTTTTATGGTAATACCATAAATTGACATTTGCCAATATATGTGTAGAGTACTGTAACACAATTAAATAATATAACCATAATTGTTATAAGAAAATCATAAAAGATGTTACATGTTCACAACGTGATTATGTTATTTAATTTGTGATATTTTAGACATGTATTTGCTTTGGTATAACAATTATTGATTGTGGTAAGAAATATTTTGGTATTGTTACGGAATATTTTGATCAATTTCTTTTGGTACAACATGTTGTGGTAAGAAAATGTCAATTTTTTGTGTTATCATAATAATTGTGGTTATGTTATATAATTTATGGTATTTTACACATATATATATACAGTTTGGTTCCTATCCACATCTCTTCTCGTCCGCACCTCTCCTTTTTCGATCAAATTTCGATGATCCGAGCCGCTCAATGTGTTCAAAACGTGATTTTAAGGATACCCTCAAGAAATCGGCCAAAAAAACAACGGGAAGGACTTGATTTGAGCAGTTTTTTACTGAACCGTTCAATAAAATGCAAACAAAAACTGTTCAGATGAAACCCTTCCGATCATTTTCTTTGCCGATTTCTCGCGGGTACTCTTAAAATTACGTTCTGATCATATTGAGCGGCTCAGATCATCGAAATTCGATCAGAAAAGAGGAGGTGCGGACGGGAAGAGTTTTGGACTTAAACCGGACTATATATATATATATATACTAGCGGATGCCCGTGCCTGAAGGCACGACTCGAACGATCAGCACACGCAAATAAATAATAAACTCCTATGTAATATATCAACCCCTGTAGAACAAACAATTTTCTAATCCCTAGTGATTGTGTCAATGCCTAAAGGCACGACGCAACACCCTCGCAACACGTACTCAACAAATGAGCCAGTGCCTGAAGGCACTTATTAAAAAGCATTAACCTAATATAAAGGTTTCTTACACTATCAATATTAAAATTGCCTACTCTCAACCAAAGATATTACTTAAGGAATCAAAATTGTTTTGAAGCTGCTATTCAAATCAGAAAGCATTCATTGAGTCAATCAAAAGAGTCTTTAATATCACTAAAGATAATTGCATTCAGTACATAGTGGGCCTACCCACCAAAATTGAAGCCGCCAGAGTATAAAAAGAAAAAGAAGAAAGAATGGGAGTCAATCCGAAGACCCAAACGATTAGTAAGAGAATAGCCAATAGTATGACCGCCACCACCATCCTCCATCTCTAGATACCTGTATATTGAATCTAAACGTTGGTGGAACGGGATTTCAAAGGGTCAGTTGAGTATTATTTTAGGAGTGTTAGTGCTTCAAAGAGTTTCACCAAACCAAATCAGGTATATGTACAACAGGTAACTTCCCACAACCTATTCAACTAATCCATACTCCACAGATATACAAAACTTGGTTTTTAGTCGGATAACCATGAACCACATTACACCACTACCAATTGCATTATGCATGAAACTATAGAAAATGCCCAAAAAGATCAACGTCCAAAACATATGAAGCACCGACACGCTTAGCAAAAAAACAACACCACCACACTTAAGAAAGAATTAAGCCTGTCTAAGGTATTCTGAATTTCTAACTCTACAAAAGTAGGAAACAAAAAAGAAGAAAAACAATGGCAGCATACAGTTGAATAGCTTGGGGGCATAGCTTGGGGGCTTGGGCCACCCACTATTAAATCAATTTTATCAATTAGCTTTAACACAACTAACCCTTGCATATACCAATTTCAAATAATTTTCCTGCTTGGGCACAACCTCATGGTTGATTTCTCTCGGCAACTATAGCTACTGAACTTTGCCTACGGTACCACCGCAACCGTAAATCTTGACAAAAAAGAAAGCAAATCGAAGGTTTATATTTCCTCTTAGGAATCGGATGAAAACAAAAAAAAAAACATACAGTGTAAGAGGTTGACAATTGTCTCTCTCATAGAGCTAACGCCCCCTTTTTTTTTGTTCAAGGAAAGAATAGAAAGCCAATTTCATGCTTATTGCTTATTTCATGCTTATTGCTTAGGTTTAGCTAGTAACAAATACTTAAATGAACTAACCAATTAGGCACACAAAAAGAATACTCATTCAACTAAGAAGATTCGCACACATGAAACATGGATGGTTAAAAGGGATTACTTGAGGTAACATTGTTAGAAAAAGCAAGTCAATCAAGGAAGCATACTCGCTCAAAATTGGTAGTGCCCAAAAAGGTGCAATATCGCCTGTCTTTTGTCATCCAAGCAAACATCAGTAGCAACAAACTATTCTTGATTTCTCCCAGCAACCATAGTTAGTGAACCTTGCCTACAGTACCACCACAACAATAAACCTTGACAAAAAAGAAAACAAATCAAAGCTTTATATTTGCTCTTAGGAATCGGATGAAAACAAAAAGAACATACAGCATAAGAGGTTTGACAACTGTCTCTCTCATACAGCTCGACTTTTTATTTTTTTATTTTTGCTCAAGGAAAGAATAGAAAGCCAATTTCATGCTTGTTGCTTAAGTTTAGCTAGTAACCAACCAATTAGGCACACAAAAAGAATACTCATTCAACTAAGAAGATTCGCACATATGAAATATGAATGGTTAAAAGAGATTACCTGAGGTAACATTGTTAGAAAAAGCAAGTTAATCAAGGAAGCCCAAAATGTGCAGCATCGCCTGTCTATTGCCGTCCAAGCAAACATTAGTAGTAGCAAACTATTCTTGATCAGATAAAGATGAATAACTGATATCAGAACAGAACATCCGGCCTCATAAAACATGCAAAATATCAAAGTAGAAATTGGAGTTCGTAAGGAAGAATGAAGCTCACCAGAGCTTCGCCTATGGAGGTTCTCGATAATATCAAATTGATATGATATTCTATATAGTTATCGAAATTGATAAACGACACGTCGGTGGCCTTAAATCGATCTTGTAGATGATGGAAAGTTAAGTGTTTCCACACTTGGTAGCTTGCCATCGATCTCATTGGCCTCAAATTCAATTAAGCAATGACAATATTCAAAATTTGTAATTAACATTACCAGTCTACTAAGAACTGTAAGACACACAAACCGAATAGCCAGAGACGACAAATCCAACACAGAGTCACAAACAGCTTGAAATTCAAATAATTCAAGGCAAATATAATCAACACAATTATTAATTAAGGAATCTGGAAAACCATCTATGAGACTAAGTTGAGCCTTGCGTTTCCTTTATACCACCAAAGAAGCAAGGTATGATCGTGCGATTGGTCAAAAACAGCTAAGTTTACTTAAAACCGGAATACGTTACCATAAACAACCCAAGTAAGGTATATTTTTTTGACACAAAAGAGCAAAGAAGCAATGTATGTTGTCATACATGTTTCTGTCTCACATATTTTGCCAAACACGTAGAATGTAAGGAAAAAAAAAATCCCACTCATGTCTCTCACACATTAATTTTGTCCAACACAAAGGATACAAATAAAAATGGGAGCACACTCTATATGAATGCTCATTTTTATAATTCCAGTGAATAAATTTAACTTCCAAATGTTAATAAGAGGTCTGTATTTGGGTTAGAAAAGACTCACATGTGGCCAGACACAATCTTAAAATTAAACAGTAAAATAGTCCCAACAAACTAAACCAAATTTTGATTAGGCAGAAAAATGCAGAGAACCCAAAATACTGTAGTAAGTAAGGTTATGGGTACCAAACATTCACGACAATGGGGAAGGAAATTTCGCTAGTCTATATGATAAGGGAGATATATACACTGAGTGAGAGAGAGAGAGAGAGAGAGAGAGAGAGAGAGAGAGAGAGAGAGAGAGAGAGAAACCCACCAAAGCATTATTGGACACGGTCGCGATGTTATTGTATGGACGTTGGGAGAGCTACGATGATGGGCAAAGCTGCAATTAGGAGAAGGAAAACACACAAATCATATCATAAAATCCCTAGAAATAAAAAAATAAATAGCGCAAACGTGCTTTGGTTTTCCCACATCATCTCCATTTCAGGGAGAGAGAAGACGGGGCAAACGTGCATGGATTGATGAGCTTCGTTTGGATTTAGAAAATGCAGAGAGAAAGAGAGGCCGTTAGTTTGAGAGAGAGAGAGAGACGCTGAGACGCATATGGGATGAAGGGCTGGGAATAGGAAAAAAAGATTTTTTTATTAGTATATAGATATAGATATTTACATCTACCATATTAGCCATATATATTGTTTCCTTTTTAAGTACTCCGTATTTACTTATCTCCTTAATTTTAAGGTGTAATATTAATATATTGTACACCTTTAGATAAAAATCAGTCGAAGATTTGTAATATAAAAAAGGAATGAATTTTAGATTTCCTTTCCAAATACTTATCTTTAGATTAGGAAAATAAGGAAACAAAATTAGTTTGAAATTAAGATTTTTTATTTTAAGGGTTTAAATGATACTGTATAATTATTCATGTTGAAATCAACCAATTAATTGTTTCCTTTATGCTAATTGTTTCCTTAGATGATGACCGAGATCAATCAATCAATTAAGTCCTATAATTGTTTCATTCTCATGCTTTCATTTGATGACCGAATAATTGTTTCCTTAATATTAATAAGATTTCCAAATTAGGCACGGGAATATGTCAGTGAGAATGCTCATAAAATGTTAAGTATTTACGGGCCTGCCATTGTAGAATGGACGGTAGAAAATATGCGGGAGACAATTCTGGACCGTCGGTTGTCTTTCGGATTCAAATCCAGTCCTCCCTTATTATATAGATTCTATCAGTGCCCTTTCGTTGCGGACCACCCCATTTCTCCCTTTCCCTATTGAATTTTGATGATCCGAGCCGTTCAATGTGTTCAGAGCATGATTTTAAGGGTACCCGCGAGAAATCGGAAAAAAAAAATGACCGGAAAGGACTTGATTTGAGCAGTTTTTATTTGAACCGTTCAATTAAAAAGAAACAAAAACTGCTCGGATGAAGCCCTTCCCGGTCTTTTTTTTTGCTAATTTCTCGCGAGTACCCTTAAAATCACGTTCTGAACACATTGAGCGACTCGGATCATCGAAATTCGATCGGGAAAGGCAAAGTCCGCATTTAAGTTAGTTGCGGGCGTCCGCAACGGAAGCCCACTGCATATATATACTAGGTACTTTGCCACGTGCAAGGCACGTGTGGCCTGGTCGTTGAATTGATCGGTTTTAAATTTTCCTGTGATATAGCTGCATATAAGTAGGTTTTATTTATGCCTGCAAAAGGATTATCCAGAATAGGCTACATAAGTTGAGAAATATCAGACTATATATGTTATATTTACTTATAGCAGACTATAAGTTGAGAAATAGTAGGTTATAAGTAGGATCGGAGACTTGAACTTGAGAAATAGCAGTGATTGGAAAGCTAACAAACCATCAACAGTTGTGAGAGTACTTGTTAACTCCGATTCAGTAGTTTAAGCTTGGAAAGACGATGCAGTGATGAATAACAAAGTAAAGCAACAGCCAGAACAATCTGAGGTATATCTAAAAGAAAATATGCTTATAGCACCAAGGCATCCATATCCGAGTAGCAACATTTTTGACCCCATGACAGTATGACACAGACACAGCTACCTATTCATTCATTAAATCCCTTCAACTCCATAGATAATTCAATTCAATTCAAATCAAAATCAACAGGGAGAAAAGGATTGCGTTGTACACTTGTACTCACTCAAAAAAAAAAAAAAAACACTCAGTCGCCACAATCAAATCTCCCCACTTGCTCATCCCACACGTGTTGTAAGCTTTTTGCAAAAAAAAAAATCTTCTCTTGAGCAACTGAAGAAGGGAACAAAGAAAAATTTCACTGTAGATGCTTTACATGCCTACCGTTGAGGTCGCTGCCATCTAGGAAAGCCTTATTGCCATGACTGCTGTCAATTGCGGAGTGCTTGTTGATCCTAGCAATGTACTGCAGGAGTTTAGTCAGGATAGAGGAACAACTTTCTTTCAAGTATTCAAACCCCTCCTTCTGCATCACAGCTGAAAAAAACAAAAGGAGGAACATGATTCACCAAATTAGTCACACTCACAAGGTTTCTAAAACATTTCCAGGGGGAAAAAAAGTTTAACGTGATCATTCCGTCCCATTCATTAACTAAAGACGAAAGGATGGAGAATTGACCATTAACTAAAGATCGTTTGTATGAACTGGTGCAGACACACTTTCCCCATCATATTAACCATGAAGACTTGAATGTCAACCACTTAAAAAGAACCACAAGGTCATAGAAAGCACAATCAAATTAAAAAGAAATCAATATTTATCTTGATTTGGACCCTAAGCAGCCCTAAAGCAGGGTTGGACCACAAACTACTTATGTTGTCCAACACATCAAGATGGTCTATATGCTCTAATAGCTGATCTTGGTCTTGGAAATAGGTTTCGTACTGAACTAGTGAGCTCATAATCAAATACCCAACAAAACAAGGAAAACATTAGGAAACCAACCTGTAAAAGTTCAGCACAGCCATGATATGCCGAGGTATCTCTCACAAGGCCAGGATTGAAAGCAAGTTAAGGTTGGCCTAAAGCCCATAACGTATAATGAATCTAATGATGGATAACATGACTTTAAGAAAAGAAAAGGAAAAGGTGAAAAAGGAAATATTTATTACTTGATACACGAGTTAAGCGCACATTCACATAAATGTACAGAAACAAACAACCATTGAAAAACTCATACATCTGTATTCCATTCCCCACTTGAGTTTCACAATGACCCTCTTTGCAGTCAAATTGTTCAAGAAAGGTTAAGGATTGACTGAGAAAATTGTTCTTTTCATGAGAAAATTGTTCGAATTCATGAAAGGACTTTGTAAAAGGCTTGCTCTTGTTTTTCAGTATCTCACTTGGTCAAGAATTCCAAGTTCTGAATTCTAGCTAAAAAATGTCATGATATGTTCTTTCCTTTTTCCTCTCTCAACTTACAAAAATCATCAAAAAGTAGCAAACATGTTATCATGGCGAAAAAGAATTCAAAGCAAACTCTTCAACCGGCTTAATTAGTTAAATGATTTGGTAGCAGTAAGTGTTACCATAGTCCCTGTCTTTTTCTGCTCTTTTCGGGCCCAATTAGTTGCCTTCCTTATTCGCTTAGAAGTTATAAGCGCCTATGTAGTAGAATACGCGAACTTGTTTGAAAACCACTTATTTACTTGCTTATTCGTTGTTAATTAAGCATAAAACAAATAAGCAAGCCAACCAAGTGGGTCTCTTTGTCATAGTTAATTGCACAAGCAAAAGGCCAAGTTCCTACTCAAACAGAAATTCACAATAATTTCAGACACTTTTCAATGACATCAATATGATTTTCATAAATAATCACCTTACAATAGTTGTTAGCATATTTCATAGATTAAGTTCTCTAATACATGCATCAGTATTTCTTACTACACTGTCTTGACCTGCACTATCTACTTAAACCCCTTAAACTTTGCTGCCTTTTTACCCCCCACTTAAACCTCTGCTTTGTAACTCCAAGTAGCTTTGGTTTCTCCATAAACAAAAGCATCACTTTCTCACTTTGTAGATCTGCCACACATGGCTTTATTTCCTAAACTATCTATAACCTTTAAGCCATGCAATTGCAAAGTGGTAAGACCATTGACAGCAGGAGTTGTTTCTCTTGCACTTTCATTGTGTTACTGTACTTAATAGGTCAGTCATGTTGATTTTGGAGTTCGATGTCTAGGCAGAATAATATTGTTACATTATCACTTTAAACTAAGTTACACATTCCTGCCCCAATGAAATAGCTCTTTAAAAAAAAAAAAGAAGCAACAAAAAAAACTCTTAAACAAGGAAGAATCAGAGATAACTTAAGAAAAACAAAGATTGTACCGACACACGTAAACGGGAGGCTTGATTCCATGAAGATAACCACCTGGATGCAACATAAGAACATTCACCAAAAATCATTGGCTAAGTTACCTACACAAACGAAAACCATGCAATTTGAAAATCAAACAGTATCAACTTACCTGGGAATATGGGGGGCCAAATCAAGTGTTTTCTCCACTTTTAGGATTACCAAGCTTGGTTATTTACGGTTACTGAAAAATAAAAAAATAAGCCAAAACTCATCAATTCTTCCTAGACTACGGAAACAACTCATAAAATATATCCCTACCTCCAATTTACTGTATTTATAGAAAAATAAGCACAAGCCCCATCAATTTTAACAAAACCCAAATGAAATATGACATTTACGGTTGATTGAGAGTTTTAGTCATCAATAGGCTAAGGTTTTGGCCATCTGTAGTTACAACGGAAGTCGATTTAGGGTTTTGAAGTCTGCATGGAGTTCGATTTAGGGTTTTGAGGTATGGCTGGAAGTCGATTTAAGGTTTTTAGGTATGGATAGATGTCGATTTAGGGTCGCGCGAGATATAGAGAGAGAGACCTGGTGGAAGAACGGACCTGGAGAGATCTAGATCGAAGTCGTCCTCGATGGCGACTCGCTTCAGCTTCCCCATTTTAGAAGCTTCGGACTTGGAGACTCGTTTCTTCCCGCTTGATTTGGCTGTCGACATTCTTAGATCGTGGAATTGGAAGGCGAAGCCCTTTGAATGAGAGAGAGAGAGGGGCCATGGGAGGAGAAATTGCAGAGAGAGAGAGTGAGGCCATGGGAGGAAAAATTATACGTGAGGGAGTAAAAGAGGGCAGGTGGCTTAGACGTGCCTGCTTGTAATCCACCCATGTGGGCCATTAACAATGAGATAAAATTACCATTATGGGCAACCGGCTAAAAGTGAAAGCCCAGCAATTAAGGGATATAATTGCCCAAATTGAGCAAAAATGCTAGCGATCAATTCCAAAACTCGATCTTCTTAAGTAGAGGTAGGATATATTCTTTCGGTACGACACGTTGTGGTAAGAAAATATAAATTTTTTGTGTCGTCATAAAAATTGTGATTATATTACATTATTTGTGGTATTTTACACATGTATTTTTTTGGTATGACACGTTATAGTAAAAAATGTCAATTTTTGGAGAGGGAGAGGGAGAGAAAGGAGAGAACAACCGGTTACTTGTTAAGCCCCCTTTTTTATTTTATTAAATAATTTAATAAATGGATGGTCCGGATTATTTACTTTTAAATCCAAGGGTTTAAAATCATAGTGCGTATGGTACACCCCTTAATAACCTTAATAATAAGTGTGTACCATAAGACTTCCCGTCAATACTGGAGGATTCCCTTTTAATGGCAGCTGAGTAACTAAATTTGCACATAGGACGCGTTAAAAGAACCAACAAGGGAAATGACCGAAAACCTTCATAATTCGGATGTGTACATATAGAGCATCTGCCAATATGCTCCCCACTTCTACATGATATAAACTTGAACCTACAAACGTTTGATTATCTACCAATACGCTCTCAACTTCTATGTAATATAAACTTAAATTCTGCTTTCCTATCCCTCTTCATATAAATTACATGCATATGTACCCGAACAAAATCGTACGATTCCAAACCAACGAGCATGTTCTTCGGGCGTAGCATGTAGGCTATCACCTAGTCTCATTAAACCGCCACGGAAAAGTCGATGGTTGATTATTGACTGTGTCGTTTCTGTATTAAAAATAATTAATAAAACAAAACAATTACAGCCACTCAAATGAACAGTGGTAAGTATTCCGAGTATCGTTCCACAGGGATTATAAGGTTGAGTTACAGTTATTTCAATTAATTTTTATATTAATCCGGGAAAAAGATTGATTGATTGATTGATTGTTGGTTTCTTAGAACTATTGAACTGCAATTAAAGGCGACAGAAAAGTAGAGCAAAGTTAATGGGAAAAATGTCTAGGATTTTGAAACCACTCTTTCCCCTCATAACCTAAATATGTTTCGATTAAAGGTCAACTATTCGAATCAACCAGCTCGATACCTTAGGATTGCAAGCCCTAGCGATATTTTCTAAAGATAATTTATGAATCACCAATCGGCATAGACTATCTTTACATAGCACGAATCGTCTTACTAATACAAACCATCTCTAATCTTATCCTACCGTAGCCGACGGGTGCAATTCCCTGGTCTCGCCTCATTCAAAAGCTGCCGAAGTTAGTGGGATGAATAATAGTACATATATTAGGGTATTACTGTTGTAATCACATAGTGGGTCCCTTGAGTGGGCTTCATGAAATAATGCATCAACAATCCTTCTTTCAACACTTTTGCACTTTGAGCCCGAACTTCATTAAACTCTTCATTTTATCCAATATCTTAGACAACGAGCTCGAACAACCTACAAACAAAATAAAGGCAAAACAAATATCAAGTAACAAATATAGATGACTAACAAGTGTAGTTTGGAGGGCCAAAATATTAATATTTCGGCACTTATCAATTACAGTAGACAACAATTATTGATTGTTCCTATCGTTGAGTATTGTGTACAATTCTCCTCTTGTTTGTCAAAAATGGTTGCTTGGAAATTTTCTCTAGGTGCATGTAATGCCGAGGGTGACTTGGTCAAGATGAATTGTATTTTGTCTGACCACATGAGCAATGCAGGAAATTTCCCACCTTGACGGTTTCTCTTTATTGCCTGGAACACTCCTATCTCTGACAAACTTTGTTTGGTTTTGAAAAGACTTTTAGGCCCCGTTTGATAACAGTGATAGATGGATGGGATTCGTAAGGAGATGGGATTAGGATTGGGATTCGTAAGGAGATGGGATTGATAAGGAGATGGGATTGATAATGAGTATGTTTGTTTGGGATGGGATTAGATGATGGGATTATTAATATCATGTTTGTTTGAGATGGGATTAGATGATGGGATTGGATTGTTAGAAGAAATTGGTAATGAAAAGGGATTGATAATGTGAAGGAGTTGGGATTGGATTATTAATACCCCGTAATACCAAGTCCCACGGGGTATTAGCAATACCCCCTAATACCCCCTCAATTAATCCCATCGGACTACTAGTCCGAACCATTTTTGGTTACCAAACAAGGTATTACTAATACCATCACCTTCATAATCCAATCCCAACCTCCAATCCATTTATCAAACGGGGCCTTAAGTTCTTGATGATTCCCCTGTAATGTTAGCTGAGCAGTAACTAAATTTGCACCGGGAAAAGTCATCAATACACACCCCTTTAAGATGTGTATCATATGTATATATTGTGTGGTTCATATTGTGTCACCTCATAAAAATTACTTGTATGACTGGTCATTCATAACATTTTATTTCGTATTGTAACTTTTATACTAAAAATTCGTAACTTTTGATCAATATGATTCTTAATTTTTTAACAATAGATTCATAACATTTTGGGAATCATAATATATATTTTGGTTTGTTTCAATGGAGGTGCATATGATATATACCTAAATAAGGAATGTGTATTATAGCACTTCCCTTTGCACATAGGATTCGTTAAAAGAACCAATAAGGGAAATGACCGAAAACCTCGATAACTTTTGGAGTTAGAAATCGTTGAAAACCTGACAGGTTCAAGTTCAACTAGGGAATAGGCCACAAAAGAAAGAATGAATCACCAAATGCTTTAAAAAAAAAAACCTTCGACAGGTTCAACATGTTTAGCACCGTAGAAGTTTCGTTAGGCTTTTGGGTGGGCTTCCGTAGTTGTTTCCTTTATACAAGTTAGCGTCTGAAATCGACCCTCTGCTTTTGGTATTTCTTCCTCTTGCCCGTAGCTGACTTTGAAATTTCTCTCCTATTTACGACAACGACGAAGAAAAATGACTCAGTTAATAAAATAAACCCATTGTAGGTATTCTCTTTAATTCATGAATGCTCTATTTAACCAAAAAAATTGGGATAAAAGAACGTGAAACTAGATATTCCTCCAGTACTTGTACAATTAAGAAAAGCCTTTAGGAAGCATCATTCTTGAACTCAATTACTGATGGGCACTTTGAATTTGCTTGTTCTTCTTTCTTGTATACTCGCAACCTTTCCCCTGACGATTGCTCAGAGCTGTTCCAATAATTTCACCGCAAACAGCACGTACGGCGTAAACCGCAACCTAATTCTCTCTTCCCTCCCTTACAATGTCACCGCTAACCGTGGATTTTACAACGCCACTGTCACACTGCAAGACTCCGAGACTATCTACGCTCTCGCACTCTGCAGGGGTGACCTTACCAACGACAGTTGTTTTGAATGTGTCAATTCCTCGAGCCAGTATATAATGACGAATTGTCCAATCCAAAAAGATGCGCTTGATTGGGGATCATCTTCTCATTGTATTGTCCGGTTCTCTAACAAGTCGTTTTTCGCATCCGGGGACACGCAACCGGCCAGAGTCGTGTTTGTGGGAAACATTACAGAGTACATAGATGAATTCGATAAGACCTTGAATGAGTTGGTCGATGAGCTTATAGTCAGGGCGGCTGATGGTAATTCTTCCCTTAAGTTTGCAACGGGTGAGAAAAATTATACCCAGTATAAGTATGAGTACATTGTGTACGGACTAATGCAGTGTATCCCTGGCCTCTCACCCGTTGATTGTACCAGTTGTCTAAGGGGAGCGGCGGAAATTTACAAGACCGGTTTTTCGAGGAGGAGAGGAGTGAATGTTTTGACACCAAGCTGTATTTTTCAGTATGATTTGTCCCCTTTTGTGGAATCTCCAGTTGGTGATGCACCGCCGCCGTCGCCCCCTCCACCGCCGCCGTCGCCAGGTATGTTCATGTCTGCATGGAGTCTTACCAATTCTAGCACAAATTTATTATGAGTGACAAACCACATTGTAGAATGAAGCGCAAAAAATACTGTGTTGACAGCACTACATTCCTTTTGATGGGCCCATGCTGAACATAAGAAAAATGTAGTGCTGCCAAGACTGCATTGAGTTGACATATTCTTATCATCCCTGTCACACATGTATGTATGTGTGAGGCGGGTCGGTAGAAAACCAACTCTCCCAAAAGCTTAAGCTGTTAGGAAATAGACCCGACAATATATCAAGATATTCAACACCCTCCCACACGTGCAACCCCGTCTTGTATATGGAGATGCAAACATCCATACATTGAGCGAAGACAAGTGCAAAGGGTAGAAACATAATTCAAACGGGGAACAAATTGAAAACGAAGAGTCTAGAACGCAAGATCTTCCAGAACCTAAGCTTTGGTGCCATGTAAGAGCACCAACTCTCCATACATGTCTGACAAGGATACGGCGAGTCGTGACAGCTTAGGCCTGTTGGTTCTTCATAGCATCATGGCATGCGAGACAAGGTTTTACATGAGGAATAGTGCGCTGTTGGATCAACTTTGAAACAACTTTAGTTTTCAGGACAAATAATTATCAAACGAATATGATTGTCGTGCGTTCCTGAAAGAGAAACACTGATATGTGACGGACATTTTACATTTCATGGATCTAGAAACCTTCACGTCAATATATTACAACCTTATGGAACATTTTGAGTTTGGCTTATGTAAAGTGCTTTTACAAGAACGAATTTCTGGATTTTGCAGGAAAGGATGATAATACAACTCGAACAATCATCATTATTGTTGTTTCGACAATAGGTTCTGTGATAGGATTCATTGTCAGCGTTTGCATCTTTCTAAGAAAGAGGAAGCAGAAGAAGAATCCAAAACAAAAGGTTGAAGGTAAGCTTAAAATGGTTTATCTTGACGCTTAGTGGAGTTTGGCCTCCATTTACTACAGTTGAAATCACTTGCTCCTCGAAAACAGAGGTAGATAAAGAAAAACAGGTGAAAATTTTAGTATATTGACAAGGTGACAATCCGTATCAGTTGGCTAATCTTATGATGTAGAATCTCTGAAGAAAGTCTCCAAATGTAGAAATCTTCTGGGTAATTTTACTTTTAACTTACGCTGACACAACTATTAACTTGTACAGTTTCTGAAGCTGAGGATCGAATTAGCATTGTGCAATCTTTGCAATATGACTTTAATACTATTAGCATTGCAACGGATAACTTCTCCGATGGTAATAAGCTTGGACGAGGTGGATTTGGTGCTGTTTACAAGGTAATTGAATCTCGTGTTAACAAACAAAACATTCCTTCTAGGGCAAAATAGTTTGGTTTGGTTCAAATATATTTCATTACACTTTCAGGGTAGGCTTTTGAATGGACAAGAAATTGCAGTGAAGAGGTTGGCTAAGGAATCTTTACAAGGAGAAACAGAGTTTAAGAACGAAGTTATGCTAGTGGCAAAGCTTCAGCACAGGAATTTGGTTAGGCTGCTTGGTTTCTGCTTGGAAGGAATAGAAAGGCTTCTTATCTATGAGTTCGTGCCCCAATCAAGCCTTGATCACTTCCTATTCAGTAAGACTAATATAGATCTAAGTATATATCTTTGATGCAAATACCATTTCAGCATATGACAGTTTAGAGTTAGAATAAAGTCCTTGTAAGCAGAAGATTTAGATGTTTTTACTATTTTAGAAATATATTTGAGGTTTGATTCAACCATATGTATGGAAAAACATATAGATCCAAACAAGCGCAAACTATTGGGATGGGATAGACGTTACAAGATCATAGGAGGCGTTTCTCGGGGACTTCTATATCTTCATGAAGATTCACGACTAAGGATCATTCATCGTGATCTCAAAGCCAGTAATGTCCTCTTAGATGAAGACATGAATCCCAAAATTTCAGATTTTGGCATGGCAAGATTGTTTGTGGTGGATGAAGCTCAAGGGAGTACAAATAGAATCGTGGGGACCTAGTAAGTTTTGGATTCTGCCCCCATCCTATAACTATATCCACTGTGTTTCATTGTTTCTTACCAAATGGTTTTGGTGCCTTTGTGGATAAAGCATTGTGAAAATTTCTCGCGGCAATTTGATCACATAAATTCTAAGGAAAGGACTTCATGCAGTTTGAACATATTAATTTTTGTACTGATACCAACCCGTTAACCATTGCAGTGGATATATGGCTCCAGAGTATGCGATGCATGGGCAATTCTCGGTCAAATCAGATGTCTTTAGTTTTGGTGTCTTAGTTCTTGAAATTCTGAGTGGTCAGAAGAACAACTCTTTCCGTAATGGGGAGAACGTAGAGGACCTTTTAAGCTACGTAAGTATGAAAATTCCATGAAACATTGTTTCCCACAAAAAGAAAAAATGCATGACATTTACAAGTCATGAAAGAAGGTAGATTCCATGAAACTTAAGTCACATATATGTTGAATCTTGCAGGCTTGGAAAACTTGGAGGGAAGGAACATCTTCAAATCTCATTGACCCCGTATTGAGGGCTAATTCGGGTTCCATGCGAGAAATGGTAAGATGTATTCACATTGGATTACTGTGCGTCCAGGAAAATGTTGCAGAAAGACCGACTATGGCTTCAGTTGTTCTCATGCTTAGTAGCTCCTCCCTCAGCCTTCCGGTACCATCAGAGCCAGCATTTTTTCTGCATAGTGGTAGCACCAATTCTGAGCTACCATTGCTTCAGGAGCATAATTCGGAATTGGTCCGGTCATTCGATAAATGAAGTATCAATTATTGAGTTGTATCCTTGTTAAATTCTGAAGATGTGATTTCAGCTGTAAGCAAATACGTTTGAACTAGAATGTGATTGCAGCAATAAGCATATCTGTTAATTTCTATAAAAGGAATGCTAATTGAGTAAATTAATTGACTATTGTAATATAGCTCTCCTTGTTGGTAAAATTGCCTTGCTTTGATCCTTTTGGCTAATCATAGAAGAAAAGATGTTTCCAGCTTAAGCAGATGCACTGTCACGAGTCTCACTAGAAGTTAATTTTGACAAAACCCCCCAACTTCCTGCCTATATTAGGAAAATTGTAGAACTTGTTGTCTGGTTACTAAATGAATCCTATTTTCTCATCTCATTAAATCCCCCATGAAAAGGGTTAAAACTCAAATGATTCTTTTACGAGCCTACCTTCATTTTCTAGAATTCCCCTGTTTGACGAAAGATTTGTTGCTATACGCAATAATCACTGGTGCTTAGTTCTAGAGATCATCGATGGCAATAAAAATAGTAGTTCTAACTTTTGATAGGCTCAACAATCATGTGTAATCTTTTTAACTATGAAAAGATATATTGGTGATCGAAATATATTTGTATAGATTTTCCAAGCATACTTCACTTATTTGAGAGATAGAGAGTCCAAACAAACTAAAACTCTTGATGATTCCCCTGTAATGGCAGCTGAGTAACGAAATTTTCACATAGGACGCGTTGAAAGAACCAATTAGGGAAATGGGTGAAAATCTTGAAAACTTTTGGAGTTAAAAATCGTTGTTTTCTATCATTGCTTTCTTCCTTGCTTTCTTGTTTCGTTTTGGTATTTATTTTTGTTTTCGTTTGACTTGGGAAGTCGTAGTCTGCTTAGGGGATTGTTATGTTATCGGTCTTGCGATAATATTGCAAAACGTACCTTTGACAGATTCAACTAGGGATTAGGCCAAAAAAAGAAAGAAGGAATGAATCACCAAATGCTTTTGGAACACCACCCGGTCTGAGTTCCGAAGTTTGCATAGAATTTAGACTATACAAGTAAAACTAGCGGACATGATTGTCAATCAAGACTAACAGGTTGACCTACTGATCAAGACACTCTCGTTCAAGCATGATGGTTGGGTTCAAATTTTATAAAACTCCAGGAATTGTTTATTTCCCTTTCCTTATTCCCACCTATAGATTAGTAATTCTCAATGCTTTGCTAAGATTTGTGAGATTCTATTGTTTCCCGGGCCGCCTAGTGAGAACATGTTATGCACCATATGCATTTTTGTTGACACGCAATTGGTGGCAACGAAGGTGAAGATGGCCATGATGGTGAATCGACATTGGCATCAAAGTCGCAACAGAGAGAGAGAGAGAGAGAGAGAGAGAGAGAGAGAGAGAGTGTGTGTGTGTGTTGATGTAAGGGTATTCAAGTCCAAAATTAAATGAAATGTCCTTTCGAGTTCTGACCATTGAATTAGACAACGGTACCATAACTCAAAAGCAAATTAGGTGGGTAGCTCCACTCTGTTGGTAACTGTTTCAGGGAGTTTTGGCTAATTTTTCCTTTTTTTAAAAAAAATGAAAGAGGCTAGTTATATTTTTGGAGGGGGGACAAGATTATATATTTTGTTTTTTCATGTAAAAGTAGTATTTTTTAGGATTGTAGGCCATTACTAGCCGTCTTGACTCCATCACGACATTAAGAAAAGAGCACAAAACGACGTGTGTATCACGTCAACTGAACACTAGTTTGGGATAAAAACACGGTGAAAGATATTTTCACCCCATTTGTTCGTCCAAATTGAGGATCGGATCAAATCATAAATCAAAAGGGTAAGCATATCCCATGTCTGGTCGATCAGAACCTTCGTGGTTATGATAATTAAACATCCGTTACGGTCAACTATGATACCTTGGGGATGCGCTGCTATTATGAATGCCCATAGGCAAGTCTATGCGGGCCCAGAATAGACTTGACTGAAAGCTACCAGATCTTTCAAATGATTCCATGTTTCTTGGCTCCATATATGTAGGCCCGTTGAAATCGATCAATTTTGGCAACTCTTGCAAATTGTTCTCATCAATCATGCATCCCCTTATGAACCAGACAACTGCAGGATTTCTACAAATTGGAAGCATGTGTTGTTTTAGATATTACTGTAGAAGACTGGTACAGTACTTCTTTGAGTGGGGGAAAAACAATGTGACTCCGGCCTGAGCCCAACGTCATGAAGTCTACCCCTCCAGTTTATAAAAAAAAAAAAAAAAAAAGTAGTTTAAGGTCTACTATAGATGTTCGGACCAAAGTCTAGTGAAAAATCAAGATTTCCTAACAATCCGTACAGTGGCAGCTCCAGGAATTTATGATAGGGTGTCCAGAAATTATCTTAACTCTATTAGTTGATATATTAACCAATAATATATGTACAATATCTTATATTGATATAGCTGTAAAAATAATACGGTCAAAAAATATAACCTCTATTCTAAAAAAATTAACTATGAGACAAAATGAGAACTTAAAACTATATACCATTTTTTTTAACATAAATTTAATTTTTTTGAAAGTTGTTTTATTTCGTAGTAGACAATGTTTCGAGAATGGGAGGGGGTAAAATTTTAAAGTTGTCGTAGATTAGTTTTCATATTTTGTGCCTACATTTAACTAGCGTATTAATCTAGTAAAACTCTTTTGAAAGAAATTGTAGCGAGTACGTTGGGGTTAACCTTCTCGAAAATCTATTGCTCTTTAGGAAGACATGATGAGATTTTATATAGTAGTCTTCAATTCGGAATATTATTTAAGTTAATGGGATTTGCAATATAGTTGAATTTTTTTAAAATTTTATAAGCTAACTAGACAAAAAAAGAAAAATGAGAAAAATAGTTATTGTCATGAATGCAAAATTAATACATTTGACTATCGACAATAAAGATGGAGAGAGAACGCAAAGAATAATACTTATACACCAATAGATTCTTCTTTTGACTTCTTTTTTTTTTTTTTTTTACTATTTTATTTACTACGATTATGAGCTGTATTTGTTCCTCTTTCTTTTTCCGGAACAGGGCCCCCCATCTCTATCAAACTTTTGGCTGGTTTGGCTATTCTTTTAAGTTGTTGATGTCAAGACTTTACTGTCAACCAAAACTAAGAGGTCGGCCTGGTTCGAGTTTAACGCTCTTATAATTGATGACGTTTCTCCTTTACTTATTCCCTCGGCCTATACAATTGGCTAAAAGGGATTAATCCATCATTGTCAATCTTAGATAGGGTTTTGGGTGAGTTACCGTAGCTGTCTGTTACTTCCCTTGTCAGTGTCTGAATTGAAACCTCGCGACATCTTAATCAAGTTTTGACTGATCGACTTTACTTTGAATGTGTCAAATACGTTTACAGATCAGCTGATCATGACGACTAGTCTAGGATTGAGCTGAAATAAGCAGCTTAAAAACTCGTTCTTGTGCCAACTGAACTGCTACCAACTCATCAACTAGCAATGGGTGTGTCAGGTGACTCAGGTTTAGCTCTCCTACAGTCTTGTATAGTCATAAGTAGGGGTGGCAAACGGATGGGTTTGGGTCAAATTGGGCAAGTTGTTAGTGGGTTGGGTCTTTAATGGGTCATTGACCCATTTAGACCCATTAATTATTAGTCTAATTACCTATACCTATACCCAAACCCAACCCATTTATCTAAAACCCAACCCGACTCGCCCATGGCCTACAAACTGCATACCATGGTTGGCCTACAAACTGCATACCATAGATGGTCATGAGTCAGTTCTAGCTTCTCAAATGCTGCGGTGCATTCACATCGGTCTGCTGTGTGTGGAAGAATTAGGGGTGGTCCATTAACAAACCCAGACCCATCAACTAAAAAATAGATCCAACTCAACCCATTTATTAGTTGGATAAGAATGGGTTCAAACTCAGCTAACCCATTATTAGTTGGGTTTTAATTGGATATCAATTGAGTCAACTTAAATGACCCAATGGGTACCCACCAAAATTTCCGTCCCTTTACCAGATTTCACTGGAAATGAATCGGCACAAAGCGGATCAAAAAAAAAATCAGCACAAAGGCTCGGTAGGTAAAAAATTAAAACGTAAATCAAATTCTCTCTCTCTCTCTCTCTCTCTCTCTCTCTCTCCACTGGGAATGAATGGATCCGAAATGAATCAGCACTACCCGTAAATTTACTTATTCTTGTCTTTTTGAACAAATTTAGGAGTTTCGATCATAATTTTTTATTTTTTCGATTTTTTTCGACGAAACGAATCACGAAGTCACAAAAAATTTGACACAAAACTATCAAATACGAAAAAAATTTGAATAAAGACAAAAAAGAAGAAGATATATACATCTCGCAATGGGCTAGTTTTCATTTTGATCGAATGGAAATTTACGGGTACAAACAAAACAGATATATACATCTCGCAACAATTTATTATATAGAAAACTCTAGCACTTTATACAAGTCCCAAAATTTTCTCTCTACCTGCACCTTGAAATGTGTTTAGAGAGAGAAAATTCAACTTATGAATGGAAAACTGGCTTGTTCATGGCTTATTTTTTTGTTCTTATTCAATTTTTTTCGCATTTGTTTATTTATCGTTAATTTTTTGTGGATTATTACTTCGACATAACAGGAGGAATTTAAAAGGTAAAAAATTATGATCAAAACCTAAATTTTTATAATAAAGACAAAAATAAGCCAATTTTTTCGTCTTTAATTAAAAAAATATGAATTTCGATCGTAATTTTTTACTTATTGGTAACATGCCCATTAAAAGTAGTAGAAAACAAAGTGTACTACTAGATTGAGATTAGTACGTAGGACCACCATCACGCACTTCAATTTGGTAATTTTAGTGTACATTAATATTTTAGTCATTTAAATTTTTAGGGATAATATGGTCATTTTAGTATACATTGGTATTTTAGTCATTTTAATTGGGTTAATGGGCGAGTCGGGTTGGGTTTTAGATAAATGGGTTGGGTTTGGGTATAGGTAATTAGACTAATAATTAATGAGTCTAAATGAGTCAATGACCCAACCCACTAACAACTTGCCCAATTTGACCCAAACCCGCCCGTTTGCCACCCCTAGGAAGAATCCGCTACTGATCGGCCAACCATGTCAGATGTTGATTTCATGCTATGCAATGAAACAGCCTTGCTTCCCCCTAAGCAACCTGCATTCGTAATGAACAGCGTTCAAAGCGGTCCAGACTCATCGTCAACTGCTACTGGAGCTGCTCCTTCCCTTAACGACGTTACGGTTAGCTCAATCGAGGCTCGTTGACGGCTCCAGCTATATATATATATATCAAATTAAGTGGGTGTGGTAAAGGCGCAATACAAATAAGCTATACAAAGACTCAACTTTTGGCTCTCGATCCTAGGGATGGCATTCGGGGCAAACGGGGCGGATATTGGGTATTCCGTACCCAATATCCGAAACCGAAGTACCACCCATATCCGCCCCGATAACCGAACGGGGAGGGAACTGGGTAACCATAACCGAACCGAACGGATATCGGGTAATAACCGAACCGAACGGATAACCGAAATCAAGTAAAAAAATTGGTCCTTTTAATAAAAAAAAAACTGATCTTGCCAATTTTATAGTTAATAACACTTTTTAATCAAGCAAAAATAACCTTATAAACGAATAATTAACCTTTTCTTGACAAAAAACAAATACAATCACCACATGCACAAAAAACTAATACAGTGACAAAAAAAACTAATACAGCCATCAGTCAACCAATTTACACCCCAACATTCTCAATAAGTGCAGCCACCCCATTACAAATTTCATTAAGTCCAGCCACCCCATTACTCCAGTCACCACATGCAAACACTAATACAGTGACCACAAAAAACTAATACAGGAAAAAAACGAATACAGGCTATAAGTCCAAACCAATCAGTCCAGCCACCCCAAATTCACCCCATTACAAAGTTTAGTAAGTTCACCCCATTACTCCAGCCACCAAACCAATCAATCCAGCCACCAAACCAATTAATCCAGCCACTCCAGTCACCACATACACACTAATCAGTCCAGCCAAAGTTGAAAAAATACAAAGTTCAGTCACCACATCTCACCACATCACAAATCTTGAAATATTACAAAGTTCCATTTGCAGAATTAAGAGATGGAAAAACAAAATAATAGAATCAATTCTGATTTCCATCTTGAAATGCCAACTTCCATTTGCTAAGTTCACATCTGTTAAATTGAAGGGCAGAAAAAGTGAATTAATATCAACAAAAAAAGTTCAATTAATATGAGCAATATGTAATGTTAAAACCACGAGAGACGTAAGACAAATGCCAATTACCTCACGAGTAATGCACGAATCCCCCGTTTCCGCATCATCTAATATAGTGGCGTACCCTGATGTTGATTCACCTAACAAATATAAAGTAAAACATTCATAAGTACTAGTTTTAGTTTACCAAAGTAGAAAAATGCAAGATACTAAGTTCATTACCTTTCATTTCGGCAGCCCACAACCAACTTTGAGCACACATTAAGGCTTCCATCGTATCGGGATGAAGTCTACTACGATGTGGACCCACCAACCTACCACTCGTACTAAATGCAGACTCAGAAGCAACCGTCGACACCGGAATAGCTAACAGATCCCTAGCCATGGCTTGCAAAATTGGATACTTAGGTTGATGTGATTTCCACCAATTCAAGACATCAAATCCCGCGGATTTTGGCAAGACAGCTTCCGACAAATAATGATCCAACTCCAATTTTGCAGTATCGATTGTCCTACTTCTCTTAGACTCCCTAAGCATGTAGACATCATACTTTGATAGTGACTCTTCATCAATGGAACTTGATTGGGAAGAAGAGTCACCAATACCCTCCATCATTGAACTAGGACATTGATACTCCTTGAGCAATTTATAACAAAGTGAACGAACTTTCTCAACTTCTTCCTTGTAAGTTGTTGGAAACAATAACTTAAAGTAAAACTCTAGCACGTTGATCTTATACCTAGGATCCAACACAGCAGAAACCCCCACAACACCATGTACCACAGACCAATACTTGTCAAATTTTTCCACCATTCTTTTGGCCATTTCCCTAATCACCTGATTCTCAGAATGGAGCCAATCTCTCAATTCAAGTCTAATCTCACATATATTTGGGAAGTATTGATTAGTTGTGGGGTATTTAGTTCCAGAAAACAACTCTGTCACCTTAAAAAAAATTTTAAGCTTCTGACAAACATCTCTAGCAAACCCCCACTCACGTTCACTCGGTAAGGAAGTATATTGAGCATCCCGTTTGCTTAAGCGAATGAACGCATCCTTATAAAGTAGGGCTGTTTGAAGCATCAAGAATGTGGAATTCCACCTAGTCGAACAATCAAGTCCTAATTTCTTAGTACTAGTCACATTCAATTGGCGGACTGTTTCTTCAAATTTTTCCTCTCTTTTCTGTGATGCTGACCAATAAGCTACGCTGTCCCGAATTTTCTCAATACCCACCTTGATAACATCCAATCCATCTTTAACAATAAGATTAAGAATGTGTGCACAACAACGCATATGAAACAAATTCCCACCCAACATGAGCAACGTACTATCAAGTTTGCCCCACAAAAGATCAATCATGGCATCATTGGTAGAGCAATTATCAACCGTTATACTTGAAATTTTCCTATCAAGGTTCCAATCCATCAAACAATTCAACAATTGGTCACATAGAATTTCTTTTGTATGTGGACATGGCACATATATGAACCTAACATGCAATATTGATATTTAGTTAAAAATGGAAAAATAAAGATTTACATTGCATAAAGGAATAACTATAGCGATATAAGTTAGAAATACCTCAAAATGCGACTTTGCAAAGTCCAAGAATCATCAATAAAGTGCGCCGTGACAGCCATGAAGCCTTTCTTTTGATTACTCGAAGTCCACATGTCCGTTGTGATAACTAATCTACTTGCATTACTCACCACCAAACTCATTGTCTGCCCCCTCTGGTACTCATAAATCTTAAAAATTTCAGTTTTTATTGTGTTCCTACACGGCACCTTAAATAAAAGTTGAAGAGCATTTGAATACCTCCTAAATCCAACATGGTCCACAATTGAAAGGGGATACTCATGCATGATTATGGCACTTGCAAGTTCTTTCCGTGCCGTCTCATGATCAAAACTATATGAAGTTAGTAGCGGAGGACGGTCTTTGTTCATGAAATTGTTTGTTAGAACTTGTTGTCTCATGTTATCCTTCTTTTGGTGTTTCCTTATATAGTGTTCTTTCAAATGTGAAGTACCATTCCTTGTTTCTCCAGAAATTTTTGCAGGACAATACTTGCAAATGGCCTTGTAAACCCCGTCAATTTTCACCTTATTATAGTGAGCCCAATAAGGACTCCTTAACCTTTTTCCAGGATCATCATCGGATTTTTCTGATACAACTTCAACTTCATCAGTAGGATTGTCACTTGGATCAGTAGGATTGTCACTTGCATGGATATCAAGAGGGGATGATGATGGTCTGGGGCTACCACTTGGTTGTGATGGGCCAGAATCATCAATCGGATTTGTTGATTGAGCACTCGAACCGACAGGTGATTCAGACATAATTAAGCTAGTCCTAAGAAAACACAAGATTCAGACATGATTCAAGCTACAATTTGATATTTAAGCTACAATTACAATTCAAGCTACAATTAGATCACAAGCGTGCTCCCAATCAGATCACAAGCTACAATACCGAAAGACTACAATCAAGCTAGTTAAGCAGACTAGAGGGGCTATGCTGCCGCCGCGTTCTCAACACAATTCCATGGAGTTATGCCACCACCACGTTATATAACTAAAAGCAATAAAAGGCAATTGAAACTAAATTTAGCTTCGTTACACCTCAAGTCGAATTGGTGCCTCAGTTAGAGGTATCCACTAAATTGAACTCAATTGACCCACAAACAAACAAACATACAGCAAATATTAACAACTACCAACTGAATATTACACCAACTGAATACAGCAAATATTCTCAACACAATTCCATGGCTTTATGTACTTTGTCCTCGTTAGTTGTAAATTCACAAGAGTTTCCTACATATTATACCACTAAAAAACTTAATTAATGAGAGTTTTGGGGGCTTCTATGTTAGTAGTATTTTAGTGGCCACGTGGATGATTCTTACCCCGACAAAACACACAATTTCAGGAGTAGGAAAAAGTAAACACACACTTTCATTGGAAAAAAGTTACTTTACTACCTAAGATACATGGATACATGTTGTCCATCAGCATGTGCATGAGTTGTTCAATCACCAGTGCAAGTGTAATAACGCTTTTTGGCCCTGCAAAAAGAAATTTATAGATCTCTGAAACTAAACAGTTCAGTTACAACGATTAAACGGACCTAAGGCACGACATCATCACAACAGAAAAATCGGCATCCCAACCATCGACAATTATATTAACAACTACAGCAAACATACAGCAAATATTAAGAACTAACCGACCCTAATCAAACAAACAACTCAGCCTAATCAAACCATTGGTACACTAGTCTATGAACAAAATCAAACACTTGGCCCACATGCAGCAAATTCAAGCACATGAGAGAGAGAGAGAGAGAGAGAGAGAGAGAAACTAACCATATGCATTTCCAATCACCTCAGTGTCTCTAACGCCAATAACAACTTGCTGCAACCGATTTCCTGAAAAAAATCGAGAAATGAGAGACAAGATCGAGGGATGAGAGACAGAGAGAGATCGAATAGATTAAGCTCTGCCAGAAGTTCAAAGAGATAGAGAGAGAGAGAGAGAGAGAGAGATCTCACGATCGAGTTGCAGTCGACTGAGTCAGTCGATCGTCGTAGCCTGGAAAAATACCCTGCAAAAATAGAGTTACAGAGATTAGAGAGTCCAGATTGAGATCGAGAGAGAGACTACGAGAGATCGAGAGAGAGAGAGAGAGAGAGAGAGATCTCACGGTGTAGTCGCTGCTCTGGAGTGGAGTCTGGTCTGGAGAGGTCCGAGAGGACTGAGTGGCGGCCGAGTGAATAGAGATTAGAGAGACAAGAGTCCAGATTGAGAGAGAGACAAAGAGAGATTGAGAGAGAGATCGAATGCAGCAGTCGCCAATCGCTGCTCTGGTTTGGAGCTCTGGAGGAGTGTCTCGATCTGGAATGGCTGCTGCCCAGTGAAATGAAAACCCTAAGTGGGAAAGTGGGAAGTGGGTATATATATATATAAGGGTATTTTGGTAAATATCCTATTTCGGTTCGGTTCGGGTAACCGTTCGGTGAATGGTTCGGTTCGGGGAACGGTTCGGTTATCAGCTCCACCGTAGCCGAACCGAACCCGTTCGGTTATCTTCCAACCTCCCCCATATCCGCACCAACGGGGAATTTTTCGGTTATGGTTCGGAGAAAAAAAGCGGTTACGGTTCGGATACCCATCGGTTCGGTCGAGATTGCCATCCCTACTCGATCCCTGTTCTGCAGTTTCTTTTTTGAGAACCTGTTATGCATTTATTTCCTTTGTACTTTCGGTTTCGCTTTGTTAATGAAATCAGTTTCGTTTGCGAATAAAAGAAAGTTTGGGGAAAATTTTGGATTGAGGATATCTTTCCACTCACACGCACACTCTCTCTCTCTCTCTCTGCATAACTCATTTGCCTCTTCAGTTAACAGATGACTCCAACAAAGAGAAGATTCACGTCGCGAATCATGTACTTCTAACATCAGGGAGCAGCGTTAGTACTCCAATTAACCAAAGACGGAATCAGAATTTTGTTAACGGGGACTAAATTATGAAGAGTAAGTAAAAGTACCACCACTCCGTAGTCTCAATCAACCATTGATATAGCCTGAAAATACTTTCTAATTGTTTGAATTTCGGATGGCGAACGATATTATACTCAAAAATCAAAATGATTAAGCTTCGTTTTTGAAGATGTTGTGAACTTTCAAATTCCTGAAAATACTTCTGGTCATGTGAACTTGAAATATTTATATTAAAATTAAAAATAACTCCAACCCGCGGTTAGAGGCACTACAAATGAACTAGCTTCTACCTTTACCCTGGGGATGTGGTTATATTTATTTACGAAAAAAACTCCAAAACACAGTCCGTATAACTAAATTGGGAATGTCTTTGGTGTCTCCGGTCATTTTGGAGACACCGTAACTTTTGACATAACAAAACCATTATAAGTATAACCAAAAGTAATTACAAGCATAACAGAACCATAATAAGGCATAACTTGTTTGTTATGCCTTGGTTGGATTTGGTTATGCTTTCGTTGGTTTTTTGGATATTCTTTCGTTATGACTTGTTTGGATTTTGTTATACGTATAATGAGTTTTAGTTATGCTCATAATGGTGAAATTATGCCAAAAATTACGGTATCCCCAAAATGATGAGGGTCAATTTGTTGAGTCTTGCTTATCCAAAAATAAATAAAAAAAATTTTGTTACGTCTCACAATGGTTAAGGTTATGTCATCTCAAATGGTTAAGGTTATGCCTCTCAATTGTCTCAATGGTAAAGGGTGCATACGGTATGCACTTATTATGTATATATTATGCCTCTCAATGGTTTTGGTTACGCTTATGTTATACATATTTGTAAAATGTTACATCTATGCTATGTCTCTCAATGATTTAGTTACGTCTCTCCAGTGGTTTACTTATGCGGGTGCATATCATCTGTACTTGTGTACGGCATTGTCTTTATTTCCTCCATGATTATACAACTTGGCCAGTAAGGCTCTCTAAACTGCTTAAGAATTCTACTGTAACAAGCAGTCAAGCATCAACTAATACGTGAAGTACATATACTTTCCGTTTGCAGTATTAACCGACTTTCTCCTTCCAAAATATTTTAAAAGTTTCATTCTTCGACCAATAAAAATGCATCTTGGGGTGAGACATGGTGGTCCTTGATCCACCATATAAATTGCATACATGGAAGGCGAGAAAGGGGAAGCACCGAGGGTTAGTTTGGTCGGTGAATTGTTCCCCACACAATTAACTAGACTAGAGTTCGATGTTTAAAGTCAGGCCGCAAAAAAGTAATTTCTTGTGAATTTTCTAGTCCCGACGTAAATGACATGACACCAACAGGGACTAGTTTATAGCTCGTGCAAAACCCATACGGACTAGCCCCTCAAGAAGAGTTCATAGCATTTAAGAGGTTTCAAACCAAACCAAACCGAGCTTTAAGTCTCAATCAATTGGGGTCCGCTATATGAACTATTTTTCTCCATTAAACTCTGTCAATGGCTACTTGTTCACTTAAACCCATTAGACTCATATCTTTACACACAACAATATCACATATCAATATCAATTTAGGTCTTTCCTTCCCCGTAGGGTTGTTACTCAAAGTTATTGTATTTGCTCTCTTAACTACTGGGTCTACGGTAGATAACACCAAATCACCTTAGCCTATTTTCCCTCCACTTCTCCGTGCTATACCTACCATCTCACAAATTGTTTCATTTCCAATTCTGTCTCGTCTAGCCCTACCACACATCAACCTCAATATTCTCATTTCGGCTACACATTTAAGAGGTTTCAAACTAGACGTTGAATTAATAGGACTATTTTAAGTCCTAAACCTTAACCACCAGGCTAATCCGTTGGGTTTGAATTGCTGGGGAGAGACCATAAATATTATTTTACTACTAAATGAAAGGAAAGAGGTGAAGGGAAAGATATGCTAAATTCGATCGGCTTAAAATATTTGTTTGCCCCCCGAACTATACAACTTTTGTTTTCCTCCCTAAACTATCAATTGGAGTTAGTGCATCCGGCCGTTAACTATGAAATGGTTGTCTATTTAGGTGCATGGCTCACGAAGCAGGGTTATGGCAAGTCGTGGTGGTGGGCCTGACCAGATGGGAAATGCAGGAGAATTCCCATCATGTACCGGTTTCTATTTATTGTCTAGACCTGGACAACTCCCAATCTCTATCAAACATTAATTGTTTGGTTTTGGAAAGTCTTTTAAACGGGGTAAAATTCTCGCAGAGAACCCAGATCTGTATAGCACGGATTTTTTTCCGAAATCTGAAAGCTTTCCAACTTTCCTGTTGTTGGGTCTGGAGTGCCTCCATAAATTTGGTTACCCAATTGCGAGTGTGATATCTGTTGGACGCAATCGAATGTAAAAACAATTATGCCATCTATATTAAATATTGGAATTGATACAGAAAATATTATACAAAATATTTAGGGAGACTTAAAGAATAGTCCTCGGATTCAACTTTTTGTAAGTTTTCAACCAGCACTTTTTTTGCACTTATGTTTTCATCCTGTATTTTTTCTAATTCCAACAATGCCCCTAATATACATTATGTATGTATATATAGCACTGGAAAACGGGACCAAAACATAAACTTCTCCGTCCCATCTCGCAATTTCCATCCAATCAGTTGATTTAAATCCCAAAATTTTTGGGAGAAATCTAATCCTCCCAAAACCATTTAAACCCCCCCACCCCCATGGAGCCATGCAATCACTTGACGCAACTTCCGCCGAGGGGCTGCTGGAAAGGGAAACTTAATCGTTCTGGTTCTCCCCAACATCAAGACCACTACTCCGATCTTCCATTTCCATTTGCAAGGCCACCCAACGAGATCGTACAGCGTCCACCCAATGAGAAAATCAGTAAATCATGGTGACGACCACCCACTCCCAAAAAACAACTGATTTTCCGGGGAGATCACGGCGACGGTATATTCAGGGGATCGAGATCACGCCAACATCAAGATCGGGAATATTCCGGGGAGATCACGCCAACATTAAAATCGGGATATTCAGGGGAGATCACGGCGACGGAATGCCGTTTGACGGCGTCAGAGGGGCGTGCGTTCGCTCCATGGCGTCGGAGGGGTGTGTGGTTGCTCCGCCTGACAGGAGGTGCAACTTGGACGGGGCTGAGCAGCGGGCGGTGTACCACTGGTTTCAATTGGGTAGCCTTTGTTTTTTTTTTTTTTCTCCATGTTTTTTCACGTATTCTGATATGAATAAATACGTTTTTGGGCCACCGGTGAAGAAGTCATTTGTATTCATGTTTTTTTTTCATGGTGTATTCATGTTTTTTCATGTTTATTTATGTATTTTCATGAATAGAACATGGTGTATTCATATTTTTTCATAGTGTATTTATGAAAAATATGGTCGATTAATTTATTCATGTTTTTTTGTGGTCAATTAAAAACATGGTGTATTCATGTTTTCCATGTTTTTTTATTAATTAATTCAATCATGTTTTCATGAATAAAATATGGTTGCAAATTAGCTGGTTTTTCAAATTTGCTATGAAATCCTTTTTCTTTTTTCTTTTTGCCACGGAAGCTCTTGAAATTGTTGTAAGGTATGGAAATAAGTTAAACCCTTGGTTTTAGGAACATATCCTTTAATGATTTAAATATTTGAAAATTCAAAATTCCCCTTATTCCTTTCGCTTGAAATAAGGAAGGGATCGATGAAATATAGTCAAAACCCATGATTTTAGGTCCTAATTACATGCCACCTAATTAGGAAACAATATTTATGCATATTTATATGTATCACCAAATAAGGGTAGATAAGGTATTTCACAAGTGAAAAGGATGAAAACATAACAGTTCAAATTGACCGGGATGAATACTTACGTGGGATGAAGTCTGGGGATGGATATTTAAATACTCCAAATATTTAAGGATATGAACCGAGACCCGTGTTACACATGGTGCCCTTAAAACAGATTCGCCGCCTCACCGGGCTCTCCGGGGTGCTAGAGGTTGAATTTGACGTCGATCTCCAAGGGTTTACTAGGTTGAAAGTTTAAGTGTGCACCACATTTGAATTTGCTGCGAACAGAATTTATGAGCGTAGCACTCTCTCTGATGAAAAACGATTAAGCTAACAAGAAGTAAGAAAACTCAGATTTTTTAGGATATCTTTCAACTCATGCAGGGGCTTCTATATATAGGCTAAATTTTTGAGTTTGAAGCAAAATCATTGAGGTCATGCATGACCTCCATCTTCAACGACCTTTCCAGATTTGGAACAAAGGATGCAAGTTGAATTATCACATTTATTGCACCAAATTGAATGGAAGATCTCCACCTTTAATAGCAGATTTGGAGTAAAACGTCCAACACTTGCATCTGCAAGTTGCAGCAGCAGCTGCATTCAACAGCACACTGTTGAAGCCCAAAATTGGACTGGCCCAATTTGGATTGACGATTTCTCATTCAATCCTCAATGGTTTTTGTTCATTTCTTTTGTGGATTAATCTCCTGACAAAGGAGATCATAAATCCACTTGGACCCACCTCTTGAGGTGCTTGGGTCCCAATAAATTTTTGGCTTGAAAACGCCCATAAATATTGGGGTAAATTTACCTAGTCGTCCCTCTAGTTATACGATTGTCTTACTTTAGTCCCTCTAATTTCAATTGTCTCAATTTCGTCCCTGTAGTTTGTTTTGTGTTCCAAATTGGTAAAATCATTAACACCGTTAGTTGAAACTAACGGAAAAATATTATTAAAAAATTAAGTGCTCCAATTTTCAATCCGGTTGAACCGGTGAGAAGATCTTATTTTTCTGATCATTTTATCTTAAATGGTCATAATGGATTTTTGGTTCTAAGGCCTTTCATTGAACACCCTGAAATTAAATAAGGAGTTTTCGAGTGCTCGATGAAAGGCCTTAGAGCCAAAAATTCACTATGACAATCTAGGATAAAATAATCAAAAAAATAAGATCTTTGCACCGGTTCAACCGGATTAAAAATTGGAGCACGTAATTTTTAATCATATTTTTCCGTTAGTTAGAAACTAACGGTGTTAATGATTTTACCAATTTGGAACGTAAAACAAACTACAGGGACGAAATTGTGACAATTGAAACTAGAGGGACGAAAATGAGACAACCGTATAACTAGAGGGACGACTACGAAAATTTACAGTAACTCACACAAAAATTCGCGTAAACAAGAGAGAGTACAATGGATGGTTCCCGTAGATAAGAAGATAGCTTTTTGCTTTGAACCTTCCTTTCTGACAGCCTATCGAGTTTACTAGCTAATCAGTGAAAGCAATGTCTTGAACTGTTCCGCCGTTTGTGTAAACTGAGACAACAAACCTCACACATGAATTTCCCCTAACACGTTTATGTTCTCACCGTTGTGTTCGTTTTGGCCCTGAACAATCGCTTGGTTTAGTGAGTATTTTTCAAGATATTCTGCCCACTGAATTCTTTATTGAAGCAACCCCACTTCATACTCACATAGGTGACGTCTTAGTTAAGAGTATCCTACAATAATCTGCTTGGTAAACCAATGCATAAGAGTCATTAAAAGCATAGCTTAACCTTTACCCTTAATGGCTTCACTGTTACACCATAGGAATAGGTAGGAGTGTAACTCCTCAGTGAACATTCTATGTTACAATTTAGGTTGTCCCTTTGAACCTAGATCTTGGGGTCTCCAGTCAACTAGATTGGGTTTTCCGTCACGATAGCTTGAGCTTGAGCGTCATAGGCTTTAGCCCCATTCCTCTCGATGCTTTATCAGCTAGCTCCCGATTTAACCCTTTGGTTAACGGATCCGCTATATTGTCTATTGATTTCACATATTCAATTGTGACAATCCCAGTTGAGAGCAGTTGTCTAATGGTATTATGTCTTCGGTGAATATGCCTAGACTTATCATTATACATGTGACTTTGTGCCCTCCCAATTACAGATTGACTATCACAATAGATGCAAATTACAGGCACAGGGTTTGACCATCTTGGAATGTCTTCTAGGAAATGTCAAAGCCATTCTGCTTCTTCAGTTTCCTTATCTAAAGCAATGAATTCAGACTCCATCGTCGATCGTGCTATGCACGTCTGTTTAGACGATTTCCATGACACGACTGCACCAGCAATAGTGAAGATATATCCACTCATAGATTTCAAGTCCTTCATATCTGATATCCAGTTTGTGTCAGTGTACCCTTCTAGTACATCTGGATATCTGGTGTAATGCAATCCAAAGTCACGGGTGTACCTTAAGTACTGCAAAACCCTGACTATAGCTTTCCACTGATCCTTTCCAGGATTGCTAGTATATCTACTCAGTTTGCTGACTGAGAAGCTATATTTCGCCTTGTACATGTCATCAAGTACATTAAACTTCCGATTACTCTTGAATACTCTAGTTGAGAGACACTCTCACCGATATTCTTAGCTAAATGAAAGTTTATATCCACCGGAGTTCTTGATACATTAGTGTCTGACTTGTTGTACCTCTCAAGCATCTTCTTTACATAATGAGCTTGAGACATGTACAACACAAGTCCATTCGATGTTCTGGTGATCTTCACACCCAGTATAACATCTACAAGGCCCATGTCCTTCATGTCAAATTTTGAATTCAACATGTTTTTGGTAGATTTGATAACCTTATCATTGCTACCAACAATGAGCATGTCATCAAAGTACAGACACAAGATAACATATCTGTTATTTGTGTCTTTGACATAGACGCACTTGTCGCACTTGTTGATCTTGAAACCCCGAATAACATAGCATTATCGAATTTCTCATGCCATTGTTTGGGCGCTTGTTTCAAGCCATACAATGACTTCACAAGTCTACAGACTTTCTACTTTGCTCCAGAGCAGAAAAACCCTCAGGTTGTTCCATGTAGATCTCTTCATCTAGATCCATTTAAGAAAGCTGTTTTGACATCCATCTGATGTACTTCAAAATTTCTCAAAGCTACGATGGCTAATATCATCCGTATGGATGTTATTCTTGACACAGGAGAATAGGTATCAAAGTAATCTAGACCTTCTTATTGTCTATATCCTTTGATAACAAGTCTAGCCTTGTACTTATCAATAGATCTATTTGCTTTTCATCTTCCTTTTAAAGATCCATTTGTAGCCCAAAGGCCTACAACTTGGAGGAAGATCTATCAATTCATATGTATGATTTTGCAAGATAGAATCTATTTCACTCTTGATAGCCTTTTTCCAGAGAGGTCCATCTGGTAAACTCACAACTTCCTTGAAGCTTTGAGGCTTGCTTTCCAACAAGTATGTTAGAAAATCTGAACCAAAAGATGTAGATGTTCTAGCCCGTTTGCTCCGTCTAGGCTCATTTAATTTATATCATTGTCCTCATTGTCTTCATCATCAGTCTCGAATGAACGTTCGATTGACTGTCTTCATCATCAGTCTCGATTGAACATCCGACTGATCTTGGCTCTCTCTTGGATCTATATGGAAATACATCTTCAAAGAACGATGCATTCTTAGACTCCATAGTAGTATTCTTGTGTATATTCGGTATCTCCGAATCATACACTAGAAATTGGTATAGTAATAAACCAATTTATGGGTTTATGCAAAACAAATCGACTGATCCGAGAATCGATCACGGGAACAAGTAATCTATACCAACAATCAAAGCCTAATGCCAAGTTGTTTCTTTAGTACTGCCAAGTAACCCGTTACGAGTCTTTTCCAAAAAAATCTGTTCACAACAGTTTTTTCCTTTCCTTTGTATAAAACCACTGTTTCAAAACTATGATAAGAAACTATGTTTTAATATCCAAATAGAATCGAATCTGATATTAGTTTTATAACCATAAAATTAGAGGTGAGTAGATGAGTTCCAATTCTTTTTATTGTTCCGAAACAGAACAGAAAAATGACTTGATTTTGAAATCTACGCATCATAACCTCCTTTTCGTGAATTATCAACACAATGATAATTCTCTCTCCTGCATGACAAATTTAGTCCAAAAGACATATCAAAACAGTAGCCACACGAAGGGCCTAGTTGCTCTCATGGTATTGTTAAATGTTACTCCTTACTAATTTGCAACCACAGGCAATTGGAAAATATTATTCTAATATAACATTCTAATATAATAAGGGCAAGCATAAAGCCCACTGATTTGGAAAAAACAATAGTCCCAATTGCCTACCAGCTTTATGACCATTTTTTTTCCCCCAACAGTATAATCCCTTTTCTCTAACAAATTGAATTTGACCATACTATAAAACCCCACTCACTGTGAAGTAATCAAAAAAGTCATAAAATAAAGAATCATATTGCTCAACAGTGGATTACAAGTAGCAAAAGTCCAACAGACTTTATGGCAATACTGCTCTCCAGTTTCAATAGCGCATGTTTGCCAACCAGAGTTGCTGGTATAATATGCAAAACTTTCGTTTAAAGTAAAGATCTGATGCCAACTTGCATCTTTCTTGATAATTTATTATATTAGCAACTTGTTGGCCATGACTAGAGAATACCATAGTTTACTCCAGTTATCAAAATCAGTTTTTGCCTTCACAAAACTTTTGCCACTTTCTTTTTTTTTTTTTTCCCCTTGTACCAGAATAGAATAAAAACTGAAACTGTTTTTAACCAAAAAACCGAATCTGTTTTAAGATTGTTGGACACAATCGAATGTAAAAATAGTTATGTGATTTTTATTCAATACTGGAATTGATACAGAAAATATTAAACAAAATATTTAAGGATATGAACCGAGACCCGTGTTACACATTGTGCCCTTAAAACAGATTCGCCGCCTCACCGGGCTCTCCGGGGTGCTAGAAGTTGAATTCGACGTCCGTCTCCCAGGGTTTACTAGGTTGAAAGTTTAAGTGTGCACCACACTTAATCGAGAGAGAGAGAGAGAGATTAGATAATCGAACCAGAGAGAGAGAGGGAGAGACTGTGAGCCGTTGGGTTTTCGTTCATCTTCGTTCGTCGCTTTGGGTTTTCTCCTCTTCGTTCGTCGTCGTTCGTCGCGTGGGTTTTCTGCTATGCTTTTCTCTCCGTCTGTCTGCGTGGAATGAAAGACCGAAGGGGGCAAGTGCAGGGTTAAGGGGGTAAACTGCAATTTCCCGAGAGTTTTTTGGCCTCTCTTTTCCTGGCCGTTGGATTAAATCCAACGGCCCACAGCTTGATCCCGCACCATTCTCCCATCCGGGATCCTGGAGGAGAACCGGAGTGTTGGTTGCTAATCCAAAGATCACAAGTAGCAGAGCAAACTTGGTGCTCAGCCCAGTACTACATTATTCTTCACCAGTCAAAATTTTCCATTGTGAGGCCCAACAAAATTGGAAACTGTCTGTATATGGGTTCATGGAGAGAGCTTTTATTCCTTCATCTCATTCTCGTAAACATTGTTAGTCTCACCGTTTCCCAGCCTGATTTCCTAAACTACACCTATATATCTGCATCTGGCAATTACTCACCTGATAGTAAATACCAGACAAACCTCAACACCCTCCTCTCTAACCTTTCCTCCAGCATCGATAGATATGGATTTTACAATTCCTCATTTGGCGAAAACCCAGACAGAGTTAATGCAATTGTGCTCTGCAGAGGAGATGTTGAGCTCGATACCTGTCGTAGTTGTATCAACGATTCCACTATTAAGCTCCCACAACTGCTTCCTAATAACAAGGGGGCGATCGGATGGTATGACTATTGTATGCTGCATTACTCGAACGAGTCCATAAATGGCATTGTTGCAACTGATCCGCTTTATTTAATGGTGAACGGCAGAGATGCGTTGAGCATGAATGATTTCAAGCAGACAGTGTGGAGCTTGTTTGACAATCTAAGTAGCCAGGCAGCGTCAGGTGGGGCCCACCGCAAGTTCGCAACGGGGAACACACCTGGTCCGGCTTTTCAGCCTATATATGGACTAATACAGTGCACACCTGATTTGTCCGAAACGGATTGCAATAATTGTCTCCAAGGGGCTACTGAAAATATTCCGCAGTACTTTGGTGAAAAGATTGGAGGGAGAATTTTGACGCCTAGCTGTAATCTTCGGTACGAGAACTATAGTTTCATTACGGAGATTCCAGCTGCTGCACCACCAGCCACTACGGAGATTCCAACTGCTGCACCACCAGCCACACCAGGTATAGCAATATAGCATATCTTTCCTAACATTTTAATCCTTTTGAGTTTTTCTTTCATTAGTTTCACAAATCATAGACCTATGGGTTAGACTAAATGACTAATCAAACAACTTACCTATAGATTTAAAAACAGGCTGCTACGTATCGGTTTTTCGAACCTCATCTGATACCGCTGCAGATCTTCAGAAATTACTCAGTTATTAAGTCGCAGGTTTTCGAAACTGCTCGCTTGATCTGATATGTTCATTTGTTTCCTCTCATTGAGACGATTTCAATGCTGCTTTTCCTGTTGAGATTCGAAATTCAGTATGCTCTTAGGGGCTGGTCGAAGGTGGCGCGTATATGAGAGTAGTCAAGCTGTGTTTTTCACGCTATGTCTGGAGCGCGTTAGTTTTTTTGAACAGCACATGGATTCAATTGAACAAAAAGAAAAAGGCGTAATTTCATGATGCCCCTTGACATGGTTGAATACGAATCTGGATTCCTTAGTAACTTGTGGTCTAGATTCATATTCAACCTTATCCCAGAGACAATGAATGTATTCTCACGGAAAATGCTTTCTGACACAAGATTCCTTTTCTCTTGGACTTGTGATCAACATCAAGAGTTCTTTTTTCCCCCTAAATTACACACATTTTTTCTCATTAGTCCCTAAACTACCAATTTGACGACTTCATCTCCTCAACTATCATATTTGACCAGTCCCAATCTGCTTTGACCTGCTGAGTCGAAGGAATCTCAATAACAGAAGGCACCACCAAATCTTACACCTATTATAAGGTGTTTGGATCCTTCATTTTCCCATTTTCCATTTCTCCTTTTTCCATTACAGGTGTTTGGCTGCTTGTTCCCAAAACCCATTCTTTCAAAACCCATTTTCAGATTTTGAGGATGGAAAGCAAAAGGCAAAAAGTGGTCCGGAGGAGCTTTTCTCATTCCCATTTTTTCATTTTCTTCTCTCAGCTGCCAAAAGACATCCCTACCCTCTCCTTTTTTTGGATAATTCTTCAATACCATTGGCAATGCCCACGCCTTTTTCTCTCCTACCCCAGCCCTCTAGTTAGCTAATATTGATCTGATTAATTTTCTCTTGTGCTTGTTCTTTTCCTCTACTGAAATGAAAGTATGTATGCAATTTATAGTGGGAAAAACGTTATTGGTGGAAAAGTAAGAGCAAAAAATTATTGAAACAATAAAAATATAATTAGAAAATAGTGTGACACTTTCAGTAAATGAAGAATAAGCAATTTCAAGAGAAAATTTAAAAAAAAATTGATTAAAACATTTATATACATTATACACCATTATTAATAACCAAGGGCAACAAGGTAAAAAACCAACTCATAATTCATTTTCATTCCATATCTCCCAAACAATACTCATGCTGCAAAATGCATTCTGTACATGTCATCCAAACACTCTATCAAAATCAAAATACATTCTGACCACAATCTAAAAAGCCAAAAAATTAAAAAGTTGAAAATGAAAAGCCAAAAAGTAGGCTTCCAAAAACTAAAATGGACGACTATAACACAAACAAAGTAAAAAACATGGGAATTGTAGAGAAACCAATTACATTTAGGGGTGATAAACAAGCCAAACAAGTTGAGCAGGTAGTTGATTAAGCTTGGTTTGCAGCTTAACAGGTTTTAAAATTTGTTTGAGCTCGGCTTGTTTATGCGACGAGCCAATCTCAAGTAGCTTGAATTGTAATCAAGCCAACCACTACTCTTGTTGTGGTCATAATCTAAAAAGCTAAAAATGTAAATAAAAAAAATGCAAAAAGTAAAAATATAAAGAAAAGGCTTCCAAACACTTCCCTGGGCGTTTGTAAAATGGGATTGCCAACCAAAGGGAAGGATGAGCTATGGAGCCAATACCGATCATGATTTCACATAATACCATTTGACCATCCAAATAACTTTCTAAATTCTAAGCATGCCCTGCCGTGTCTGAATCACGTCCAAGTTGTGCCCGGCTAAAACATGAAGGGGAAACTAGAAGTAAAAACCGGGGCTTAACCCTAGTGCAAAATTAAACCCAACATTTCTTATCTTAATTGTCAAGGATAAATGCAAAGCTTTCCAACTTGATAGGAATCTGTAGTTGAATGATGGGGTTTAATTTATCAAGTTGGAAGAATTCTTATCATCCATGTCACAAATGTATGTCTGAGGCATGCTGGTGTCCAACACATGACTGATATGACCATAACAATTATGTGCTATACATTTTTTTTGTCCATTGCAGACAATAAGAGTAGCAAGTTGCGGCCAACTATTGTTATGGTTGTTGTTCCAGTGAGTATCTCTTTGGTAGTCACAGCACTTGCCTGTGTGTTGCTACGATTAAGGAAGAGAAAGGATGTCAGAAGTAAGTTGACTTATGCTTTATGTACTGTTATTATTGTTGCTGTTTGCTTACGGGCTTCATATAATTCAGAAAACACTAGTTTTTGTGTAGACGGTTTAGCATTTCGACTCCATCCAAAAAATCCAACGGCTCAAAATACTAATACTCCAAACTAACAACTGCAATAAATCTAGCCAACTCATCAAACAAGCTCCATTCAGTACGGGATTAAGCAATTACCAACCAAATCAACACAGAATGAAAGCAAGGGACACAGAAATACTTGGAGAACCGGCTAATGGAAAAACCATAGTAGAGAGAATCAAATAGCAAGACCCATGTGTAGTTATAGAAGATCTTCCAAAATGTTAGGCATGCAGATATGGCAGGGGTACCAAGCAATCATAATCTATTTTTAATACTCCTTATGCACATGAATATTATGTCCACATAACAACTTAAGCTAATTTCTTACACTCCTGATAGTGGTCCACAAAGTACCGTGCTGTTAACATGAGAGAGAGAAAGGGAAAGGTACAAGGACAGAGAGCACAAGACGATTCATTTTTTTACTTGCGAATTTCAACCTTAAGTTTGTAAATGATATCAACTGACCCATGCAACAACTTTTTCAAATTCTAATACATGTTTTGTCGTGTTCCATGCCATGTCTAAGCAAGACAAGTGTCCCAGATGTTCTATCCAAAAAAAATTGTCAAGCCACATTTTGTGTCTTGTATGTATTCCGGATTGTCCAAGACACCTCGGCACCCTATGCATCTCCGACACAGATACGGTGACCAATAAGCTGTGTCAATGTGTTCATGTTCAGTGCATATTTAGATGTGTCCAACACAAGACCATTGAGTTTACGTTGATCCAATTGACAATGTTAAACCACTGGGCTACCTTGATGGGTTCTGTCATTGCTTTCTTGATTGTTTATTCATCTTCCCATTTGCTAATACTAACCAAATACCTGACTTGATAGGCTTTTTAAAAAATTGTGTTAGCCTAATATTCACAGTTGACAGGAAAAAGGAGGACTACATTGCAGCTATTAGATGAAAGAGGAGCGGATGCAGATTTACCATTGTTTGATTTGATCACCATTGTTGCAGCGACGGACAATTTTTCTCTTGCAAACAAGCTAGGTCAAGGAGGCTTTGGCCCAGTGTACAAGGTAGGGTCTTCTTCCCCAAGGAGATAAATCTCTGCCTTTGTTACTATGTGTAGTTGACAATGGAATAAGCTAATCCTTATCATGGTTCAGGGTCGGCTACTTAATGGACAGGAAATAGCTGTCAAAAGGCTAGCAAAAAACTCAGGACAAGGTGTAGAGGAATTCAAGAATGAAGTTAGCCTGATTGCGAAGCTCCAGCACAGGAATCTTGTGAGGCTGTTGGGATGTTGTATTCAAGAAGAAGAGAAAATCTTAATCTATGAATATATGCCAAATAAAAGCCTGGACTCTTTCATATTCAGTAGGCCAGGTTCTTTTCTACTACTTCAATCAAGTACATTTACATAACTAATCCATCATTAACCATATACGTTGCATAATTCTTTTCTGTTTTAATAAATTTAAAGGATCGCTCCTAGACTGGAGAGGGCGCTTTGATATTGTTTTGGGGATTGCTCGAGGGATGTTATACCTTCATCAAGACTCAAGATTGAGAGTAATTCACAGGGATTTGAAAGCAAGCAATGTTTTACTTGATGCTGAAATGAATCCAAAAATATCAGATTTTGGTATGGCTAGAATATGTGGAGGGGACCAAATTGAAGCAAACACGAATAGAGTGGTAGGAACATTGTAAGTATCCCTTGTACTAATCGGAGAGAAAAGTCCATGAGAACATTGTTTTTGTTATAAGCTGAATGATGTCTTGTTTCATTTTATTTCAGTGGTTATATGTCTCCAGAGTATGCAATGCAGGGCCAATTTTCCATAAAATCTGATGTTTTTAGCTTCGGGGTTCTACTACTAGAGATTGTTAGTGGCACAAAGAACAGCAGCTATTATCAAGACAACTGCATGACTTTGATTGCACATGTAAGCAAAAAATTTATATATTCTTGCTAGCTGTCTGGGAACGTTGGACCTACGTCGAATTTCATTTTAACCATATTGTCATTTGTAGGCCCTGGAGTGTAGATTGTTAGTGTAAAAAATCCAATTTTATCTGGCCATCAGTAGCGACACGATTACAACACACCTTTAAAAAGGAACGTCAAATATGTTATGGGTGGGGAAAAAAAGGAACGATAATAGAAGGCCATCTGTTTTTTTTTTTTCCCCAAGACGATAAGTGAAATCATGTAGCTACCATATTGGATCAATCTTATTTTATTCCTAGATGATCTACACACTAATAAAAATAAATCTAATCCTCAAGATAGATCCTAGTGGCCAACTGGGACTCACGGACCTGGAGAGAATGATCCAATAATGAACCGCAGAGAAGCCTAATCCTCGTGAAACGAAGCTATTACCTGTTGTTTGGAGGATGGCTTCTATCGACTGATATAAGATGTACCATTGTTGAAAGGCACCATTTTAATGCTTTTTTCTTTCTTTTTTCATGTTGCATTTCATTAAGGCGTGGGACTTATGGAGAGAAGGCAAAGCCTTGGACATAGTTGATCCATTTCTGAGAGATCACGAGTCATTTTTAGCTCCTCAAGTGCTGCGATGCATTCACATTGGTCTCTTGTGCGTGCAAGAATTTGCTACTGATCGGCCAACCATGTCAAAAGTGGCTTTCATGCTATGCAATGAAACCACCTTGCTTTCCCCTAAGCAACCTGCATTCATAATGAACGGTGTTAGAAGGCATCCAGACTCATCATCAACTAGTACTGGAGCTGCTTCTTCGGTCAATGATGTTACGCTTACCACCATCGATGGTCGTTGAAGGCTCCAGCTAAAGGACTATCAGAAAAATAAAGACGGGTCTACTGGTAAGATTTTTGAACATGGTTAGATTTGTGCCTTCATATCTTTTTCTTCCCTTTAATAAGTTGGAGGAGAAAAGGGCAATGGTTATTTGTGATTCTTGAAAAGATATTCCAAAAGGCTGTGGATACCATGACTATAATCAGGAAAATTGAAACTGCTTGTCATGGTTTTATTACTAGAGATCTCTGTGAAGTCCCAATGTATTTGTAGTTTAGAAGAATTGAACTTCCTTTTTACGTAGTTATTAGTGGATCCATATTTCTTAATCTCATTAAACCACCACGGAAAAGCTGACGCTTGCAGTGGCGGATCTAGAAATTTTCTACAGAGGGGTCACCTCTTTCGAACCAGACTTATATGTTTAAAAGTTATAGGCGAACTTACATCAATTTCTAATTTTTAATTTGAAAATGAGTATATATGTAAAAAATGTATAGTGTTAAAGAAAATAAATACTGTATTTGAAATTTTACATGGAACTTATAGTTATAGTAATTGATTTGCGTGACAAATGAAATTATTGTAAATGACTTTGTGGTACAATTGCTACACGATTTAGTTTACGTGTGGGTTTGAGTCTCAAGCACACTCAAAAATTCATGGAAGTTGTTCGTCAAAAAAAAAATTTTAAATTCATGGGAGGTGTGTTTTTTAACCATTGACACACACAAAAACGGAAGACGTTGGCGCAAGGATTTGAACCCGCATCTCACTTGAGGAGGCACAATATCTTACAGCTTGACCATCGTGTTTAGTAAATGTCGGGAGTAAATATATAGTATACTTAATTGAACTTGGGGGCTAGTAAAGTTCTCCATCATGTATAAGGCTCATGGACAAGATGGAATATCTACTCCTAGAACATACAGTAAGCTCACTCGTATTGCTAAAAAGATCACAGATGGGGTGCACATAAACTATGGTACAATTCGGCATAAATCGTACGGACTTGTGGAGATGGACTATGTACTCCCACAACATAGAAAGTAAATTATCTCCAATAGCTAAGAAGATCTCATGCGATTGCGCAAATCCTATATTACCAAGCAATGGAAAAAAGTCCCTGTATCAATGACTTTAAGTCTATGGGAGCAAAGAAAATTGGCTCAGGCATGATTGAAGGCCAGTAGAGTTTTCCCACCAATTTCTTTTGGTATTATTGCAGCAGCAAAAAAAAGATCGACCTGGTATCTAAATGAGAAAAAATATGGAATTGAAAGTGTCCCTCTTATCGGTGTCCCAAAGCCTAGTGGATTTTGCTACACTATTGCTGAAATTTTGCTGTTTTTGGAGGCCTTTCTCTGTTTTGGAGGTTATGCTGTTTCCAAATGGTCTGTTTAAATGCTTGAAGTCACCTCCGGGCTAGAGACTAGATGCTGACAGTGCCTTTTCAAATGGATTGAGAGTGATGTTATTTGGGTGTTTTATCTCAGGGCTCATTCAATATCCATTGAATGTATTTTTTTTCCCCTTTTTTTCTTTCTTTTGTAGGCCTTTTATGGTACCTCATTCTCTGCGGTCCGTAATTGGTCTCCTCTCGATGTACCCTTTGTCGAGTTTCTAATAAAATTTTGTTGCCCCATCAAAAAAAAAAAAAAAAGCCTAGTGGATTTTTCACTTGTGTATGTATATAAATATATACCTTTATGAGTGTAAAAAAAGTTGTACTTGCATATTGACAATTTGCATCACTAAATTATTTCACAAATGTAATCTTAAATAATGCTACTAATCTCCCTAGAACTAAGTTCAAAGTGCCCGTTTCTCAACTACAACCCAATATCCCAAATTGATCTGTTCTAGACTTGCATAGGTAGGAGAGAGGGAGGGAACATCAAGGTCCATCACATGATGGTGGAGCGGTCACAATGTCATTCAGCAAGGTGGGGAAAAATAGTTCTCTATAAGAACAAAATCCATTTAATTGATTGACCCACTAAGGTTGGATCTTTTTTGGAGTATACAACTAAAATTAAGAGCACAAGGTTATGTCACATTATTGATTGGTGGGTCTCTAGTAAAGGATTCATTAGATCTTATTAGCAAGGACAATCTCCACGGATTTTGGTTTTGGATTTTGATGATAGTTTAAAGTGCTATGGTTCAACAATGGTGGCAGGATATCAAAGGTTTGCTGCTCTTTTGCTACAGAAGTAAACCTAATCAGATCTCAACTAATGAAAATCAGACCACTTCCTTTTGAGGGAAAAAATCGAAAACCCAAATTAGTATTCTCGTGTTTTCTTGGGCAAAACAAAAGTCCCAATAATCATATCCGAATGAGACAAAAAAAAAACCCCAAATACAGTTAATTCAAACCCTTTAAGCGTATAATCTATACAGACCCCTAACCATTGAAAAACCCTAGTCTTGTCTTTGGGCAAGAATTAAGGAGAAAAATCAAATCAAACCTGGTGAGGGCGTCCCTGGAGAATGATTCTTTGCTCCAACCGGTACAGGAAATCATAAAATAGCTTTTGATTCTTCTCCGAGCAGGAAAGAGGGAGTTTGAATAAATGTGAATGTTAGTAGGGAGTACGTATGTAGAGATTTTGGAAAAGAGAGAAGAACAAACCTTTGGGTGGAAGAAGAACTCGCGCGAACGAAACCCTAGCTTAACTGGAGATGATGAATCCATTAAAGCATAGAGTGGGGCATCAGTTAGGTAATCGATTGAAATTTCATAAGTGTGCCCTAGCGAATTTTGGAGGCTGGGCTCTGTTTAGAACTCAAGGAGAGGAGAGGAAAAAAAAGGAAAACTAAAAAAAATTTCCTCCTATTTTTTGGTTGGGAGAAAAAGAAAGAAGAAAATAATTTCAATTTTAGATTTTAAGAATAATAAATTTTTTTGTACTTTTTTCTCTCATTTCCTTTTTTTCTTTTCCACGAGTTCAAAGTAGAGGCCTAAGAGATTTGGCCCTTGGATTTTGGCCGGAACACTGTGGTAGATTTAATGAAACGCAGGCTCTGTTGGAACAATGGAAAGGAAAGGAAAAGAAAAGAAAGGAAAATAAAGTAAAAGAGAAGGAAAATTAGAGGAAAATGAGATAGAAAATTTACTATTCACTATACTTGACATTCTTATTTTCTTCACTCTTTTTCTTCCAACCAAAAAATGTAAGGGAATTTTTTTTTTTAATTTTTCTTTCTTTTCATTTCCTTCCAATGGGTTCCAAACAGAAGACACCCTGTTATCACCACATCATGATTCCTCACTGGTCGATTAGACTTAGTTTCTATATCATCCAAAATTGTGCAATTAAATTCATCTACTCTTCCATCAAATAACCATTTGCCATTGAAGCCTCTGAATGAGCGTTGTTGCGCAAATCCTGTTTCAAAGTTGGAAGAAATCTCTCAATTGGATACATCCATCTAAATTACATTGGCCCAGCGATCTAAATTACATTGACCCAGCAATTAGTGCTACATCAGATAGACGTACACGTACAGACAAGTGCTCCATTATGTCAAAGAAAGTGTTTTAGCAATACGATCCTGAATATACTCCAAGTCTGATGCTCGATTTACCTTTGAGCACAACTGTCTAAAAAAATTGATCAATTCAATTAAGAGTTCAACCACATTCTTTGGCAACAATCCTCGTATAGCCATAGGTATAAGTTATTGCATTAGAATATGATTGTCATGGCTTTTAAGACCTGAAATACTTCTATCTTCTGTACGAACTCCTCGCAATATATTTGACACATACCCATTTGGTGATTTCACTTCCTTGAGGACTTTGAGGAATAAGTCTTTCTCATCCTTGCTCATTCGTCTCATTCATCAGTGACACCACTCAACAACCCATGCAGTTTCTCCACCTATTTCTTCACCATAACCAACTCTACACTTGAACTTTTATTCTTTTCAGCCAACTTAAGATTTGTCTCAATGATTTTTACACTCTCTTTATATAGCATGTCATATTTTTCTCTCAACTCAAAACTCTCAACCTCATCTCCTTCCTCGAAAAACTTTTTAAAGTTCTCACTAGCTAGTGTCGGAGTAAGATTCGAATAATGGTGCATATTTTTATTCATGTTCATCATAAACACTAAGGAAATACTCCCTCCGTCCCTTTTTAAATGTCTCGCTTCATAATTCCAAGTTATTTAGAAAGCATCATCATTACACCTTTTACATCAACTTTTATTTCCACTTTCCCTACTTACCCTCTATGGAGACATCATCATTGCACTTTTACTCACTAACTTTTCAAAATGGAATCTACTTTTATGGACCAAATGGAAAATATACCAATTTTTACTCACTAACTTTACAAAATAGATACTTATTAAGGGACGGCCCAAAATGAAAATACTGGACTTTAAAAAAGGGACAGAAGGAGTAACTTTCTTAATCAAACAGCGACCCACTCTGATACCAAATGAAAATTCTTGTTTTGCTATCTAAATACTCAACAAGCAAAATGTTAGGAATTGAAAAACAATAAATGATGAACACAAGGATATACGTGGAAACCCCCCTTAAAAAGGGTAAAAATCACAAGACGAAATCAAACCACTAAAAATAATTATTGTGCAGTTACAAAACAATCTTAACTAAATCAACTGTCAATCCTCACTGACTGACCGAAAATTGAATTGTTGAATCCATGTACACCGCACCAAGTGGTTGATTTACCACACTGACAATTTCCAAATTTTGTATGTTAACTGATTAAGCCACATTAATTGAAGTTTTTTTTTTATTTTTTATCCGCACATTAATTGAAGTTGATCTCTGGTATTTGGGCAAGTGCTTGGCATGCACTGGTTGGTTGTGGAGAATAATCACTGAATTAGTACCTGCTTTTGTTGCAGGGAATAGCCATGGTTGAAAGGAGATCTCAGAATGATAAAGAACTGGAAGAGAGAAATTGCATGGGTGCTGGATGCACTACACAATCCTGCCTGTATATTTATAGTAGTAGAGAAACCTAGGAATAAGAACTTGGGTTTTCAAAAAATTTAGCTGTAAAATTAAGTTAGGTAGATGTTTATATTGGCTTTAGTTTCACAGAGAATTATGATGTAATCTCACTCTAACAGGTTTTTTAGTTGGAAGTTCTCCATCTGGGTGGATTGAAATTGCAGAAAGCTATTCCAATTATCAATCGTACCATTTTGCTGCTGCAGTCGGTTCTATTTTAATGGGACTCGCCATACTATTCTAACCAAACAGAAAATCAACTGCTGTGCGAACAAAGGAGAACAAATTCAAATTTCCCCGGATGGGTAGTACTAAAATTTGATGGTGGTAATCGGACCAAATTAGGACCACGTCAATATATGCAGTTATTCATACAGAAAACCCTCTTTTCAAGTTGTTAACCAACTAGGAAATAGACTCTATATCCATCAGCAGCGCTCATGCATTATATGTTGGTTCATCACACCACTTGTGTCAGAAATATCAATGTCTGCTTGGCATACCTTACGGCGAAGCCCTGACACCCTCTTCAACCGAATAATATAAATTACGAAACCATGGCAATATACTTGGCATACCTACTTGCTATATACCTTACAGAAGTACATATGAACACTTGTAGCTCATCAAAAGTCATATACTCCTATACAAAGTGATTCTGCTGTCCAAATTTAGGTCTGAGACACAAACCAGATGCAACCTGAGGCGTGGCTGGCACCATGTTGGGAAAAACTGGCACCATCTACCACCAAGCGAAACGTTAGCTTTAGTGCATAGCAGAAAATTCAATCATACACCTTTGTCGCTTTATGCCTAGCCTTGTAGAAAATCTTTGTTGTCAGTGTCTCCTGCCAAAGATACTGGTCCTTCTCTAGCATTTGGAATGTTCAGTCTCTCCAAGCTATTCACCACTTGGCTATTCCCATTGTATCTTTGTGCAAATATTTTTTCCGTAAAAATTGGCCCTTGTTTTGGGGTCCGGTCCCGCTCATTTTCATTGTAGCCATTGGAATATGTGAATTGTTTCTGGCAAATGCAAGAGGAGGGAAATTCGTTAAACTCCACTCGTCCAGGTCTCAGTTCCTCCGGATCTCCCATGAACCCTCTCTGGCATGACTTAACCTTTCTAGCAAATGTAGCCCAATCCATTTGGCCTCGTGCCATGAACAAAGAACTGAGCTTTTTCGCGTTTGGTCGGATGGTCCTCTTATGATCCATGTACCTCCTTTGAACCATGAAAAGTAAGAGAAATAAGTAGTCTTAGGTAAGAAAGACCAAAGATGCCGGCACTTGGGGACAGCTATGATGAGAGCGATAAGTCAAGTACTACTAACAATAAGGTAGAAACACAAATGCAATACCTCCAAATAAACTGTAACAATCTTTCGAACCCGGGCAGTGGGTTCTGCGTGATAATCCTGGAGACCTAGAATACTCACAAAAATTGATACAATAAATTGCACCTTCACAACCTTTAGAACTTCTCAACCAAGTTTACCCCTGTGAACACAAGGACGGACAATCTGCATCACTTCCTCGTCTTTGTAATTTGCCCACAAGGCCCAAGAAGTACCATCTTTGATGCAGTATCACCAATATACCTTTTTTGTAAAGATTTTGACAATGCACCTAAGACTAGGTAGTCATTAAATCAGATGCCAACTGAAAGTGAAAATACTCTTTATATACTCGCTTGTGACTTAACAACCACTGCTCACATTAAACCAAGCATTCTATATGACCCGTTACTCGTCGAATACAACATCGTGCTCGTCTTGAGTCAAACTACTAAAATGCGAATGAAGTTAGATTAAGCTGTTTTGGACATATCTATTGTAGATCAGTAGAAGCGGTAGTCAAGAGTCATACGGTTATGGTAGATGATAGCATAGGGGAGGGATAGGCCAAAATAGACTTTAGAGGCGGTAGTTTGAACGTATATGGTTTTCTAGCTATCACAGAGCATGATGGGCTCAACAGAGCTCAATGGAGAAAACAAATTCATGTAGCCAACCCTAATTGATTCAAGAAGACAAGAACAAGGTGTATAGGGAACAATTGGAAGCGCATAATGGATGAGACGTATGTAAATCTCTGAAGTATACATTCTCCAATAAGAGAAGTTCCTCTTTGTTGTCAAAAGGAATAGCTGACACCTCATGGATTTTTGGGGGAGTTACAAGCGTTTAGATTGAATTAGGAAAAAAGCAGCTTCGGCAAAAATAAACACTACAGTTTCACCTCACCATAGAAGCTCATGTTATCTCACTTGACCTATATAAAAGCTTGGTTCCGTAGGAATGTTTATGCTCATGGTATGTCTTCTTTCTCTTAGCCCCTGCTTTTGGGTGGGTGCCGCAAATAGTTCCACAATAGACTCATTATGCAGCCAATTTTATTTTACCAGATGCATATTTCTCAACAACAAAAACTAGTATTTCCCATTTTAACTTCCAACAAAACTGTGTCAGAACCTAAAAAGATATGAATTCTTACCTCTGTCCTGCAAGAATCTTGGCCATGTTCCCATTGTTATTAGTGACAAATACATCACTCTCGTCACACACAAGATAGTCAATGGCAGCTAGACGAGAAGAAAAAGAAAGAAAAGGCTGTATCTCTTCACTGGCAAGTATCTCCTTCGTGTAGAAGTTTGGAAAAAGTTCTTAAAGGCTGCAGAGTCTTTTCTCCACCATATATTTCACCAGAAGCAACATAAAGGTGTGTAGCATTTGAGAAACCAAGTGCCCGGAACATCAGACCCACTTCGTGAGGAGTAAGTGGACATTTACCGTGCTGTCGCTCTCCCTCAGGGCTTAAATCCTATAGAGGAAAGAAAAGGGCGCTCTCAATAACAGGACATGGAAAAATATGTATTTCCTACTTTACCCCTCCAGAAAAGCCCAATTCTACAGATCTTTTATCTTCTGAAAACGTCACAGGAGTTTAGGAATGTCAGAGAAAATAAAAAAAATGCAGGTTTGATTGGGATTAATAAGCGGTAAAGATAGCAATCTCACAGGTAATGTTGCCCATCGTTTCCTTATTTCACCAAGCTCATATCTCTCTTTATCACCACCGCCATAGTAACATCCAGATAATGCTAGCATATCAGGTTCAAACCTGCAACACACAACAAAGGCAGTATTCTCTGTTACTGCTTGCTACTGGGGTCTCCAAACAAATTAAACTATAAATTCTTGGTTTTGCTATGTTTCTTACAGCTGTTCACAATATCCAGATTTCCAAACAATAGATAATATATAAGTTTCCAAAGGCACAGCAAAAAAAAATTTCATTGATTGGTATAGCAGAAGATACATTTCTCCAATCCCATCAGTTGCGACTTCTATATGGTTATATATGGGCCATGAAGAATGCACGAAGATATTGCAGACTGCAAACCTATCTCTGAGTTGCCGTGTAGGATGTCACCTGCCAAAACTGTGATACATCTGTCTAGAGTATTCTACTTGATATTCATGTCAAGCTCAAGTATTCGTGAATTGTGGTTATGAAAAGACAGGTTTACTGTTCCTCCGGCACATTTCTCCAATGCCTCGGTATAGTTCTTGGCTTTCGGCAGGCTCGATTAAAATTTTCTTAGCAGTTAACAATGAGGACTCGCCATACTGTGTTGCTTCAACAGGCAGTAAAATAGATATACTTCAATTGCAGTCTGCAGATGGGAGGGCCCATGTCATAATACAGGACGCTGTACTGCCACTTCATGGCCAATCAATTACAATGATTTTCCTGTGAGACACTCCTTCCCTCTGAACAAGTCATATGCCTGTTCTATTCCTTTACAAATATTCTCCAATCTTTTAGAACTTAACTCGTGCACTCTAAATATATCTTGAAACATTTACAAGATGAAGATATGATGTATATTACAATGTTGTGTTGTTGCATTTCTTAGAGGGAAATTGTACTGGAATGATCTAGATGTTTAAGTTATAAAACACATTAATGGCTTTGTTCGTTTAAGAGTTTTGGGTATTTTAGTTTTGATAATGAGTGGAGAGAGAAATATGGTAATGATTGGAGAGAGATAAGAGAGAGAAATGAAAGTAATAATTGCAAAACAAAACTAAAACTCCTCTAAACCGTACAAACGAACAAGGCCATTAATTTTTAAGTTCCTTCTGCATAAACTACTCATGCTGTAATAAATGTAACAAAAACTTTAACGTGCCCCCTACATTTTATTTTCAATTTTTGAAGAGAATCGGTGTATCAGCGTGTTTGTGCCTGCGGTGTGTCCGCATCGACCAGCGTGGGTGGGTTACTTTCCACCCCTTGGGAATGATTTTTTGTCCAGTGGGGGGCAAGTTTTATCTAGTCACATACATCATGTTTTACACCGAAGAAAATCAATTCGAAATTCGAGTTGCAATCTTTGCAATGGCCTCTTGAAAGGCACCCGGACTAGATGGACTCCGAGCCACCTTTACCAGAGTGTGGGGCACAACCCCTGGAGAATCCCCAAGTTATCGAAACCTATGTTTTTATTACTTGCTCGGGCCTTGGCTTCCTTGCTCTATATCAATCTAAGAAAAATAAGTGATACTGAAAATCAATCTCGTATATGAATCTCTAAGATTTGAATTTCGTTCATAAAATATCACGACGACTTTCAAATTTTGAATGCAATTAATGACCCTTTTTCTTTCTTCTTTTTTTTTTTTTTTTTTACCTTTTTCCCCTGTATGGGGTTGGGGGATTGGGATTTCGATGCGGGATAGTTGATTTCAAGAAAATTTGCAATTTCAAATATATGTAAACAAGTGATAGGTAGGTCGTTGTAAGAAAAAGCCTTATTGTTGTCATTGTCAGAGATGTGTTGTAAAGCGTCATGCGTGATCTAAATATGTGGGCAACTATGAAGCACCGCCGCCTCTAGAGGGCAACTATGCGTGACTGGACACAGGAACACGCGAAGACACACGTCCAACATGCCACGTGGCGTGTCCAATAATTTAATTTAATTTTGGAGGGGGACAAGGGTGGAGACACATATGGGACACGGCTGGGGACACAATGGGGGTGCATCTGCACTTTTTTTGAATTTCCCCAGGGGTAAATATGTTATTACTTAAAAATTTTGGGTTAAAACGTAATTAAACCTATAAAAGAGCATATCTCCAGCAAACTAAACCCTAATCTCCTTAATCTGCAGACGACTTCACATCTATCTCTCTCTCTCTCTCTCTCTCTCTCAGTTATTGATTATCTTAGGATGGCATTTTGTAGATCTATTTTTGACTCTTGCAATTAACTTAATACATGACATTTCTTATCTATCATATAAACTATCAACTAGCACAAATGATGCATCAATTTTGAAAATAGCCAATCTCATTGAGCATTCATTATGAAACTAATAATTAAATATACACGTGGTGTGTCCCCCGCCGTGTCCGTATCCTCATTTTTTAAAAATTCCTGTGTCCCCGGGTCCGTGCATCATAGGTGGGCAATAAATCAAAGAAATGAGTGGGTATGTCTTTATTCTTTAATTCAGCACAAACATGAGCGATCTATTAAAACTTCATATACATTGTTTTGAAGACTTGCGAGGTGAATTTTGAGCAAGTACTGGCTCGTTTTCTATTTTTTCAAGTACATAAGACGAACCTCAAGTGAACTGCAATGAAACGATTTGTCATCTTGCGCATTCTTGACACCAGCTTCTGACCAAGTTCTCGAATAGGTTTTGCAAATCTTAAGGCATGATAGTTGGCCCGGCAGCGCAACTTTTGCAGCTCTTCATCCAGGTTATTAGCAAGTCTATAATCGAATTTAGTCAACTGGACAACCTGCAAATTATGTTGGCATGTAACTGTCATCAACATGGAAAATGTGACAATGTTACGGCTTGACAACCAAATTAATCAGAGATCTAAAGTGACTTAATAGCTAGAACAAAAGCTGTATTGACTGTTCTTGGAAACCAGAGGTACTACAGTTCTCTTAACATTCGAGATTGTTATTCATTCAGAAGCAAGTGAAGAGAACAAACAAGTAAGCAAACATAGAAGCACACACAAAGTAGTTATATTTGTAAAACACAAAGTAGTTATATTTGTAAACTGGAACAAGTAGCATTACAGAAACTGACTAATAGAATAGGAAAGTGAAACTCGATTTTGAGTTATATAGATCTCTTACACGTCTCCTGAGGAGTATTGGCAGGACTTGCTCAAGATAATACTCAGGTTCTGATTTCTTGGGACACTCATAGTATACGGTGGCTTTTCCATGGATCTCATAACTTTATCCGGGATCCTTTTGACAATGGTTACATCCTTTGAAAGGGTCGAGATGAACCAATTAACATCGAAAACGTTGGGAAAGTCACTGCATGTCAAGTAATTCATCTTCATGACTACAAAATCGTAAAGTTAATTCACACTAACATGACTATAAGGAAAAAAAGCATAGAACTTATATTTCTGGTCTCTTTTCTTTCCCATTGGGTTACCACACGGCTTATAAAAAAAGTCAAAAATCTAAAATCACCTGTCATCCTTCCAGAATGAATGATGATCCAACTCAGGTACAACTAAAGTAGCATTGAGTATCCGAGCTACAACTACAGCATCAGTAATCTGAGAGCAGAAAATGGATTTCAAATTTCAACTTACTAAGTGGAGAAGTAAATCGAAATCAAATACCTCAAAATGCTAAAGGGTTCCACTAGAGAAGGAATATTTTTACTTACTCCTGTTCTTTGTTGGTTCAGCCCCCCACTTGTTGCGATGAGCAAATAGCCATTTGAAAATTGCTCACTTACCGCAGCTATGTTCATGGTTAGCAACATTAGGATCTTTTGTTTTCAAATAAAAATTGAATCAGGGCTCGAGTGCTTTGTTAAGCAAAGGTCAACAGAAAGTTAATTGATTACATCCGGTGAAGAATTTCTTCCATGCAAAAAAGTGCACAACTTGTACAATCAATATCATCCTACGCTTGGCCGATTACACATTCCCATGCAACTACCAACAGCAGATAGGAATAGTAGAAAGGCAAGGGGATGGAACGGTATTGACATCTGCTACCTTAAATATGCAAAACATGCTTGCTTTGGGAATTGAATAGCTAGACACATGATAATGTGCTTCAAGAAGCATTTTCGTTAAGTGGACCAACTAAAAAGAATTCCGTTTTAGGCAGAACCAAGGATTTCAAGGTTAGTTATACAGGAAATTGCCTTGCCATAACAACGGGAAACACCAAGACCAACGTTTGAATTTGATTTTAAGATAATTAAATAAGCAGAACTTTGGGTGCAATAACCACAATGCAATACTCCTCTGTGAACATGGACACAAGATAATCAACTACTGAAACATACTTAGAGCATCCGCACCAAACTCAGCAAATTTTGGACCAAATTACTCCTTAAAAAGTCACTTTATTACTTTAACTAGTCATCTTTTAAATATCTATTGCATCAGACTCTCTATTTATATTTATTAGACTCTCTATTTTAATTTATTTTATTTTGTTGGGAACAAATTGGGTACTAGCCGTTACCCAACCGTTGGGAATTTTTACCGTTGGATATGCCCGTTAATTGCATCTCAGTGCCAACGTTCCTTTGTGGCATCAATGGCAACAACTCCTCCATATATATTTGTTTATGTCTTCCATCTCCTATATACTACTGCTTCCACTCACTCTCCATCTATCTAAAAACCAGTTTACTCAGAAACACCACCTGTTCTTGTATTTCATCCAGAAGAACAATTCTAGCTTCATTTTCTTAACATGGATCTTGAGTCTCTAGATAATATGATTCTATATGATTCCGACTCCGACTCCGACGATGATTTGGAGATTATTACAATAGATGCCATGGAAGCACAACGATTGGAAGCCGAGAGTTCATCATCGTGACGAAGTTCTACTCAACCTCGCAATTTCATTCGGCGTGATCATTTGGGAGGACATCAGAGGGTCTTTCTCGACTATTTTAATGATCCACCAGTATTTCCACCCAAGATTTTTCGGAGGAGATTTCGAATGAATCGATCTCTTTTTCTCCGTATTGTATCGGAGGTGGTAGCTCATGAACCATATTTTGTCCAAAAAAGAAATGGTGCTGGAGTGTTGGGTTTGTCTTCCCTCGTGAAGATAACTGCGGCAATTAGACTGCTCGCTTATGGAATAGTTGCAGATGCTATCGATAAATATCTAAGGATCGGAGAAAGCACCGCACTAAAATGTCTCAGAAAATTTGCCAAAGCAATTATTGCAATTTTTTTCGACGAGTACTTGCGATCACCAAATAACAATGACATCGCTAGACTACTTGCGATTGGCGAAAGTCGTGGTTTTTCTGAAATGTTGGGCAGCATCGATTGTATGCACTGGACGTGGAAGAATTGCCCAACGGCATGGAAAGGTATGTATACTGGACACGCTCATGAACCAACTATTGTTTTAGAGGCGGTAGCTTCATCTGATCTTTGGATATGGCATGCCTTTTTTGGGTTACCTGGGTCTAACAATGATATCAATGTACTAGAGAGGTCTTCTGTGTTTAGTGAGCTTGCTCAAGGGCGTGCTCCTCCGATTAATTACACTGTTAATGGTAATGACTACACAATGGGATATTACCTCGCTGATGGTATATATCCACAGTGGGCAACATTTGTGAAAACAATTCCATGTCCACAAGGAAACAAGAAAAAATATTTTGCCAAGGCTCAAGAGGCAAACAGAAAGGATGTAGAGCGAGCATTTGGGGTTCTTCAAGCACGTTTCGCGATTGTGCGTGGACCTACATGATCTTGGAGTCTCAGGACTATTAAAGATATTATGAAGGCTTGCATAATACTTCATAATATGATTGTCGAGGATGAGCGAGATGAATATGTAGTTCAAGATATGGACTATGAACAAAGTGATAAAGTTCCTCCAATAGAAGTTTTGCAAGAGCAATTGCCTGACGTTATGGAATTCATTCAGCGGCATCGTCGTATTCGAGACAGAGGAGCTCATTCTCAACTCAAAGCGGACCTCATCGAGCACTTGTGGCAATTACATAGCGAATCATAGGAGATTGTAACTAGGGATAGCGGAATAGTATTTGGTCTTGTTTGGAGAGGGACACGAAGGCTGGGGTTGATGGTCAGAATGGGTTGCTTTCCAATCTGTTTGTCTCTGGTTGTTTCAGTCAAGGAGTTCAAGGGTGGATTCCTAAGTTTCTGGTAGATGGAGCTTGGTGCAATCAATAATGGAGGAAGCTGTGGCTTAGGCTTCTTTGTCAACTTTGTCTTTTGTTCAAGAGTAGAAAGTCAGGAGAGTGTTTGTAATGTTGCTAAGTCTGTGATGTATTATTGTTTCATATATGTAGTTATGTTTCTGTTTCGTAAAAAAGAAGAAGATACCTAATGGCATGCATTCGTATTATTGCAAGGAACGGAAAAAACAGAGCCTCAATTTGCAATTCCTATGTCATTTTCATACCCATACAAAACACTGTGATCATAATACAAAAAAGCATCTCTAAGTTTTCATACCTATACAAAAGGTTATGATCATATTACATAAGCATCTGATCATAATACATAAGCATCAGGTCTTTATAATACAAAAGCATCCTAGCATTCATACTGTAAAATCCTGACTTTTCTTTAAAAAAAAAAAAAAAGAAGAAGAAGTTTAGTCACGTGGTTTGCATAGGAACCCGACACATTGTATGAGTTATGCAACATTGGGATTTTACCTTAAAAATTCGACACCGCCACATATATGGACCCCTAAATTATTATTAGTCTATGTTGAATTTTTAGGATTTTTCGGAGACTGAAATCCCAACGCGTACGGATCGAAATCGCACCGAACCGACACACCACACTACGTGTCATGGAGTAATGCTTTGGAGTTACAGGTGGAATTCCTTCCACCGCTTCTTTCTTTATTCCACCGACACATATATATATATATATATATATATATATATATATATATGTATACACACACACGGATAATTATCAAATTAGAAGAGAAAAGCAAACTAGAAAGAGGTAAAGGGAAGAGAGACTCCTGCCTTCACTCCCTCTATCTGAATTCACCGCTTGCCGTCCGACCAAATTCACAGGGGAAATCCTACTGCCTCTTTTGGTAATCTCTTAATCACTCACTAATTTACTTACAAACGTGTATTAGAATACGTATATTGGAGGAAGTCGAGTCGGGGCAAATCCCATGCAACCACACACTTACGCACAGAGCACCTCTATTTCTCGCGCAAGAACTTTACCACATCCGATGTGCCGAAGAACTTGATTAAAGAGTAAAACTACTACTTCCGGCAAAGAGTTCCGACTCAGGACTCACCGCCGCAACTCTGTTTTAGTTTAAAAGTAATCGTAAGAGGATGGTTTATTAGGAATCTGGCTGTCTAAATCGATTATTGAATCTTTGTTGGCCACCGATGCCGGAAATATAAAAAGAATTCCTGAAACAAATTTGGGGCCTTCCATAAATCCTATTGAAATTCCTGCTCAATTGAAGAAGACACAATTTCACTCGAGCCTCCTAGTTACGGCAGTAAGACCCCGAGTTCAGAACATGGAAAAATAGTCCCTAAATTGTGAGCTGTATCCTAAGATGGGTCGCAAGATTGATACCCAAAACTAAGTCATAAAAATGATATTACTCTATCTTCTACTAAGTTAGTATTAAAGGTAATTTTTGTGAGTAATTCTCACGATAATTATGTGTTTAGGTGCAAGTACTGTGGGTGAAGTGATCGCGTGTTAAAGCTAACGCTACTTTTTAAAGGTGAGTTGCGCATACCTTGGTTACATATATTTTTCTGAATTTTTGGAAAGAAATGCCATCGCTTGTTTTTGCTGGAAAATATGGAATTTGAACTAGCTTCCTACTTGGTTTAATTGATGTTAATGCATGCGATGGCTGGTTTATAAATCTTTTGAGCTTCAGTTAAATTAGACCATGGCAATATGTTTGGAAAACTCAAATTTTACTGGTTGCTAGTACATGCTCGTGATAATATGATTCATTCGAACGGTGTCCCGAGCATTAGGGGTTAGGTAAAGAAACTAGTGGCGTGAAGTAATAAGGTAGGAGATGCAGCCAGGTAATGATATCTTACCACTCTTCAATGGGGTCGCTCCCCAACCGACTGGCAAAAATACCGTTGAATGATATTATCGCTCAAAAGTTGAAAGAGAAATGAAATGAAAAGGTCCATCTCTTGGACCAAAGAAATGAGCTTACGGGCTAAAATGCATGTACTAGATGTACAATGAAATATTTGGATTGTTGCTTTGAACTATTTTATAATGTGGGGTATTTCCATGGTCAAACTTGTAATTTGGTATACGTTTCTCACCCGAGCTTCGGCTTATGAAAACCTTTTCCAATCTTTCCAGGTTAAGGTAGATAGCAAGTTGTGGGCCGATTGAAGTGTTAGAATAGCCGTGAAGAATCAAGTGGTATCTATTGGTTTGTACTTATTATACTTTTACACTTAGAAGCTCTGGGATTATCTTATTTATTCTACGCTTCCGCATACTTTGAATTCTATGGTTTAAAAAGACGGTGACGTTAGAAATCCCTAAACTAGTATATGAGTAGGCCTTCGGCGGCTTAACACCTGCTTGGCCGGTCATGACTTCCAAGGTAGGTTTTGGGTCGTGACACATACACATATTAGCATCATCCTAATTCCAAAAGTAAGAAGTTAAGGATCCCAAAAACATATGTTCCAAAATAGAGTAACTATCATAATACGCCTTGGTAGTCAGATTTCTCCACTTAACTTTTGTTTTTTCGGCTCTCAACAATTTCCATTTGGCGTTGATGAATATACTCTTGTTGCATTGGAGGCATGCCACTTGTATTCAACATCATGATTCTCGCCTCCTCTTTCAACTGTTCCATTTTAAGCTTTTCAGCTTGAAGACCATATGATATCTAAAGCATTTGATGCTTCTTCTCATTTGCTGCTTTCTTATCTTCTTTTAGCTCATTTAGAATCTGCACAATTGGAGCACTTGCATGATCATTGGTCTTGTTTTTCTTCCGCTGTTCCTTTGCAATCTTATTACCTATCGGTCTCTCCACTTCGATAATATCGTCTGCGACATCCTCTTCTGGGTTGACTAGCTCGGCCAACGGTGTTGCAACAGTTCTACCTCTTTTTGGTTTTTTCTTTTCACATTCCTGAAACCACTTTGGTTGATGCTTCAACACATCCCAACAATGCTCGAATTGAAATGCGAAGTGTTTCACATCCAGATCTTGGTACATAATTTTTGCCTCCCTGATCTGAAGAGTAAAAACCAAAAAATCTGTTAGTGAAAGCGTGTTCTCAAATGATCAGTCTGTTTTCTATTCTCAGTTTTCATATTCTATCATAACAAGCCCATCAACAAAGAAACTAAATCCATTCAAGACAAGTTAATTAAAGGAGCAGTCACAACCAAAAGATAGTTACAACTAATGGATACCTTGTCTTGCTCAGTCATACCACTTTGATGCGCTGCTTCAATTTGGGCCAAGTACCCACAAAACTTGTTAGTGCTAAGTTGAATTGTTGACCAGCGATTCATCAGCGAATTATCATTGCGTCCACTAGTGAAGGTCTTGTTCTCGTGGAAGAACTCCCAAACCCTTATCCAAAATGTCTTAGGTTTTTGGCCATTTCCTTGAACCGCATCCAAGCTAATATTGAGCCATGCAGATACGAGCATATTGTCTTCTTCTATGCTAAAGTTGCCACCGCGTTTCTTCGCCACTGGTTCTGTTTCGACAGAGAATTGAGACTCTTTTTGTGCCACTTGACCAACTTGGCTCACATACTGAGACTCCATAAACTGATTGCCAAGGTTGGACCCGTCATGGATGAGATTGGAAAAGAATGGGTCTTGAAGTGAATCCATCCTTACTACAATAACAAAGAAAAGAACAATTATTACATATAAATGAAAAATATGGAGTACTGCTTTCTTTGCTATGTTCCTAATGCATTTGGAGGCCATAATTTTGAGGATAAGAATAAATGGCATTTCAAAAGATTCACCAAGCAAATGGAACCCCTATTTTCATGTTCATAGCTCAAGCGCAATCTCAGTTATCTAACCAGCATTAATCAATGCAAGGAAACAAAAAGCTACATTGATATCAAGCTGGATGTTCTTTTATTCTCTGAAATCACATGATTGATATAGCAACTCTTACTCTCCGAAATGAATATAGAAAACACAACTTAAGGAACACAAAATAAGGCAACTTAAGGTCACCGTTTCTGCATTTTGAGACGTACTTTAAGACATTTGCTTATATAGAAGAACCTTGAGCTTTGAAGCAAGTGGTCTATGCTAGCCTGTTTTCGAGAGGCTTTTCGGCACTCTCGGCCGGAAGGCCTTCGCCAATAGCTCAAAAAAAGTGATTTACTCCTTGGGCGTGGTCGAAGAAGTTTTTTAGGGCTAAATGGGGCCACCCTAGCCCATAGAGTGCTCTACCTCGGGCCATCGACATCATACGCTCTACTGAAATAGATTTCGTGGAAAACCAGCCAAATGAGGTCCTTTTACTGAAATTGGTACACGAAGGCTGTATAGTGATCTCCTTTTGACAGATAATAGCCTAGAAGATGATAGTCCTTTTCCAAAGCAAGCATTTTTACAAGTTCTACAAGTGATGCAAATAAGTTTAGAGAATTGCCATAACAAAAAAATAATTAGTGGTCTGGAGCATTTTAAGGTCCTGCTTGCATCAATGAGGGTTGGAACTCATACATACCACTGTTGTACACACCACATATATATATATGCCTACTTTCATGACCAATATCACAGTGACTATGGAAAAATAAGAGACTTGGGCTTCCCAGTGAATGTGATAAACCATAAAACCTAGACATGTACAAGTTGTGTAGCATTTTGTGGTCCTTTTACTTGAAAAATGTCATTGGCACCTTATCACAAACACCTTGTAGGCAAAACATAATCTTCACTGAACCAACCACAAAATCATACAGAGGGAAGGGTGAAATCATACAAGTACATGTACACACCAACACATACATGCCAATTTCATCACCAATTTCTGACAATATCAAAACAAAAAAATGTATAGGGAGATGGAGAGAAACGAAAATACCTTCAGTGATGAGATACAAGGATGGAAGAGAGAGAATGAGGGAGAAAAAATAAGGATCAGTTGTGGCTATATGTTCCATTTTGGCGCCAGTTGCTGGTCCAGATTGGGCGGGAGGAAGGACCGAGTGAACAGTTCCTCGTGTGTTAAAACGAGGAACTGTAGCTCTTGCTACTATTCTGGAAAATCCAACGAGGCTGGTAAAGCTGATTTTTGGGGGAATTTCCTGGGTTTGGCTAGCTACTCTAGAGTAGAAGAGGGAGCAGCGAGGTCGGTGTGGATGCCCTTATAGTACACTATTCCAACAGCACTTCAAACAAGGGTCAGCCTTTATTCTAGTGCGAACACCTAAACTACGTGATGGTTTAAGGAAATGTTCAGTGATTGTAACATAAAAGAATGAGCAGAAAGTTGCTAACAGTATTTGTGGAAGTAATTCAAAACTTTATGCACTTAGTTGGTAAGCCGACTTACAAGTAAATCGAGGCCCTCTTCCACTGCATTGGTAGTAAAGTTCTGAAAACTTGGCTTTCCAAATACCAATTGGCGCACGACCGCTCCCTCTCTACAAGGAAAGAATGAGTTGAATGTTCATGAGCATGGCACTCAGAACAGCATAAAATATAGCAGAACCGAAATCCATATCTCAACCCTTTAGACAGACAAACATCTACATAAGGTGCACGTAGAGCAATCTGACAACATAACAATGATCCCACACAACTAATTCGAGCTCCATGGCGTCAGAGAGAGAGAGAGAGGTA